>JAWZYU010000016.1:6790000-7390000 GCA_038380435.1 Ryuthela nishihirai | reverse complement strand
CTAACAGCCTGCATCATGAGAAGGTAGGGTCGGAATTTATGCTATGCTTTATCAGTTCTATGCATTTATCACAGGGAAATAATGTATAGCTCTCCTTCCAGTTATACTTAGCTACCATTTAAAGGCATTACTATTTCTATCAAATGCTTTAGGTACGATAAATATAATCAATTTGCTGCAAATTTAGGATAACAATGAATGAAATTATGGCTTGGGATTTTACAGCACACTAACTAAGGTTATACTGTCCCAAACTATAAGGCTACAATTATCAGAAAATTCAAACATGATCATAGACATAATGACTAGATACTTTAAACACAAAGTTTGATTAAAATATGAAAAAGTTGATATTCAGATTTTGAATTAACGAGATTTGCTGCACATAACTGAATAACAAAATAGTTAAGGATAAAAAAAAACCTACCTTAGCACCACTAGCTGAACTACGCCAGTATAAAGTATATTTTGTGATGACTCCATTAGACTGTAAAGGTATCTTCCAGCTAATGAGGATGGCATCAGCAGACATCACTACTGCCTTGATATCTGCAGGTGGTGCTGGAACTAATTATCAAATATGTAATAAGTTAATCAACTGTTCAGAATTTTTGAAAGAGAAAGTCACTGAAAACAAAAGATATTTTTAAGGGACTCACTTTGTGATCCATATAGCAGAGTATAAATTAAGTATTAAAATACATTATAACTAAAATACTTGCTAATGAAAGCATCAGAAAAGGAAATCACACTATATGAGAAGAACAGTTAAAAAATTTACAAGGCATCATTGCCTGGCCAAATTATTGTAAACACTACAACATTGTAAAGTACAGTACATTCAGAAAGTCCCTCTGCAGTAAACATGCTCAGAATTTTTTCATTCATCATTTGCAGAATTTCAAACCCAGTACAAAAGTATAGCAGCACAGAGGGCAGACAATAGGAGCAACAAAACCTGTTCTGTGTTAGCATGCATGCGTTCCTTGTTGGGATTCAGGAAGCCGGGAATACTAATAATTGTTGAAGGTCACCTAGCATGTTTGCTGTGAAGGGACTTTCTGAATGCACTGTACTATGAAACATGCCAATGTATGCAGAATTTTCTACTGATTTAGTATTCTACGTCACTATGATGTTCTACACAAGCCATAAACTGCAAAAAAAGCTGAGCTGACTAATTTTGATATCGAACTCATCATTCAGGCAATGCTATGGGCAGGAGCATTCATAATAGAGATGATGGAACACAGCAGAAAATCATGGGGCTCAATGTCCTAAGTGTGTGCAGAATGGCAACAGTCTCAAACAACATCTACCAATTATGATGACAAATGGGGGAGGATAAAGACTCTGACAGACAGGGACAGGTGTTGACACAAACTATATGGCAAAACAGAGCTGCTGTAGTTCATCAGCTGAGAGAGATGACTGCTAGCAATACTTCAAAACTTACTAACAATAAATATGTTATATCTCTGCAATTGCATGATACAATCAAACAACCTAGATGTTAGAGATGCCATACTAATGGGTGCCAGACACTTGGAAGCTTGAGTGTCAAAGTTAAATTAATAAAAATTTCTGAAGTGAAAAAAAAATAAGATTAGGAATTTTATATTCTATCTAATATGAGCATGCTATCCAAGATCCATGGTTAAATAAGTCACAAACATGTTGGCTAAAATAAAAATTTATTACACTTCAAATCTGAAAAAAAAAAAAAAAAAATAACCTAAGTTTACTTCTATACTAATATCTAACTACTAATAAAAGTGAGATAAAATTTCATCAATTTCAGCAATAACAGACTAGGTGAGATTCCTAACTAAACAAGGACTTTCTAACTATAAGTCAGCAACATTACATCAGCGAGTGCATTGGTAAGTTACAATGTGTAATCAAACCAAACTCTTAGAGGTTAGTGCATAGGTTTTCAAGAGCAGCTAGATGAGTTAATCTAACATAGTTTACATAATTCCACATGCACTATCTCAGCATGCATCAAGTGAATGATCTCTTATATCAGCCAATAGTTATGTCAAATGTAAGCTGGTTAAGTTGGTGGTATGTGAGAAAAGCACATGGTTACAAGAAAAACGGGAATGAAAATAAAGAAATAACCTGTTAATCAAAAATAATCATATGGTATCACATAGAATTGAGTATGAAAACACTGTAGGTATGTATTTTCTCTGAGGTGATTTAAAAAACTTGATGTCATTCCAGATTTTGCAGAACTGCAGCAGTAAGTTGAATCTGCCTGTGAAACCATTAAGGCCATTCCAGAAATCTTTGAATGATGATTAACAATAAACAATATTCTACATCCCATATTCAAGAATTCCAATTCAAACTGTTACAAAGAAAATATTTCAAGGCTTATGTTTATAGACTTTTTTTTTATTTTTGACTCTAGACTACATCTCAGAATTTGTACCATGCACTTATTTTACTTAGATTTAAAACTTTACAATTTAAAAAACAAACTATATAACTGCTTTTCAAACATATAAATTATTTAGCAATTTGAAAATATTTTGGCACATATCATATTTGTAACATTACTGAAATTATTAGCCCTAAGATAATATTATTTTTCCTGCACTATTTTTATTAAATGTTAACACACATTTTATTGGTAGGTTGTCTATTATGCAATTTGATGGTTTGCAATAGTACAGAAATATTGTCAAAACTGAGTAATTTTACAAGTTATTGGATTTTTGTATTTGATTTGATTGGTTTATGTATTTTACTACTTTTACCAGGTCACAATTTTTATATAGTTGAGCTGTACTCTTATTCTTAGTATAGGTAAATAATCTACAATCAAAGCCCCATTTAATTAGTGATATCAGAGAACATGAGTACAATTATTAAACAATCCATGAGGCAATAAGCAGGGATTACTGCATCAAAAATGATCTAGCACACAGGTCATTTTCAGGATGAGTACATGAGTGATAATATGATGAGAACAAGATGCACATATGTAGTATTATAAGGAAACATATCAGATATGCTGTTCCAACACAAACCACAGATGCTTGATTGGATTGATGTATGGGGAATTTGGAGGCCAGGGCAATACCTGGAAGTCTTCCTCATGTTCCACGAACCATTCTCGAACAATCTGGGCAGTGTGGCATGGTGACAAGGCTCAGGTTACTGTGTTTAACCATCACTGCTGTGATGGTTAAACACAATAACCTGAGCCTTGACAGTGACTAACATTCAACTGTCCAAATCCTGCTGAAAGAAGTCACTACTAGAGGAGAATACAGTTGTCATGAAAGGATGTACATGGTCTGCAATGATGTTTAGGTAGATGGTAGATGTCATAGCTTCCTGCACATGAATGACTGGATCTAGGGTTTCTCAGCAGAATATTGCCCAAAGCATTACACTTCCTCCACCAACTTGTTTTCATCCCACAGTGCATCAGAGTGCCAACACTTACCAAAGGTAAACGATGTACATGTACCCGGCCATCCATATGGTGCAACAGGAAATGAAATTCATCGGACCAGACCTTCTTCCAATCATTCAAGGCCCAGTTTTGATGCTCATGTGCCCATTGTAGGCATTTTCGACAATGAACCAAGGTTAGCATGCACACTTGGAGCAGCCTGCAGCTACACAGCCCCATTTTCAGCAGGGTTTAATATACTGTGTTTTGTGACACATTTCTCCCATCACCAGCATTGAAATTATGGGTGAGTTGTGCCACAGTATCCCCCTTTGGTTGGCTCGTACATACGGGATATCTAATCAATTAGCCTTCGCTCACCTCTGGCATCAATGAGCGCGGTTGGCCCACACCTTGCCAGCGGTTCGTGGTTTTTCCCTCCTCGGACCACTTTTTGAAGGTACTAGCCATGGCTGACCGTGAGCACCCCACAAGTCTTGCTGTCTCGGAAATGCTCTGACCAAGTCATCTGGCCATTACAATTTGGCCTTTGTTAAACTCACTTAAGTCCACTACCTTTCCCATCTGAAGAACAAGAATAACACTACTAATTAACAGAGTTCAATATCAGGTGTTATTTATACCATTTCATGACCTTCACACATGCTGTCATTTACCTGCAGTTGCTTCGATTTGCATAAAGATGCACTGGTCATAATGTTTTGGCTCTTCGGTGTATATTGCAAGTCTACAACTTGTTGATTAATGTAATTGGTTGGGTCTGAAGTTAACATGGTACTGTTTAAATTCTTGATTCATTCTTAATTTTTTACAGGTATTCAACATTGTCTAGCAAAACTATC
Organism: Ryuthela nishihirai; assembly: GCA_038380435.1. Lineage (NCBI taxonomy): Eukaryota > Metazoa > Arthropoda > Arachnida > Araneae > Heptathelidae > Ryuthela > Ryuthela nishihirai. The sequence continues at coordinate 7,385,725 of JAWZYU010000016.1, read as the reverse complement.
TGGTTAGGTTTGCCTGCTTTAATAATATGCTGATTCTTTGTGAGTATACTGCTTATACTTAATTGAGCAATGCAGAACTGGGACATAGAGGATCAGTAAATTTTAAATGTGCTCATATCTTTATCTTGGGTTGGTATAATTTGGAGGGATACTTCAATTTTGGATGATTTTGTTAAGATGAGGCAGTTTGGGTTGATTAGAGGGAAGATAGGGCTTGAATGCTTGACAAGAAAACAACATGACTTAAGATATTGATATTTTTAACTGGTGAGGCTTTTTGCGAGGAGGTAAATGTAAATTGAGTTTACAAATTTGTAAGAAATAAAATTTACTTGCATGTTGGAAGGTGATAGGTACAGTCTTGCAATTACAGAAATCATTTTAGTAAAGAATTTAAACACTGTAGAGTGTGGTATTACTGTGGTGATTCAGGTCTCATACAGGGAAGCAGAGAATATAAATGCTTTGCAGACAAACTTTTTCTGGTACTATAAAAGAGTTATGAAGCAATCGAAGTACATTAATGAAAGTTGCAAGAGATATTTAGCTTCAATAATTAGGCAAGTGTGGAAAAACTCACTTTTCTCTCTCACAACACAGATCTACAGGCCAGATGTCAGCCATGCCATGTTTCACCTTCATTTGTTTAATTGTTGAAGCTAAATATCTTTATGACTATCACTAATTGTGAGTTATATTACTTCATATCAAATGTTTCTGCCCAGGTTGTAATAATGCTAGTTCATATGAAAGTTTTGAAGGTGCTTATTATCTACTTTTGATGAGAGTTTTAAATTTTGCTGTATTACAGAGTTAACTCCATTACGGTAAGTGAAAGTTCAAATTTGAAAAATGAGTCCATATATGGAAGATGCTGAGTGGTTGCTACTGCTTTAAATGCCATTGTAAGAGATTAAATGGTTGAACTGCATGTGAAAGGTCATAAGGCCACCATTCCATGCATTAATATTTATAGAGGGCTAGGTCTGGTGCACCTGACATAAAAATTAATATTACAGGTCAACATTACATGCAAGGTGCTCCTGCTCCTTGCATGTGATGTTTCAGGGGAGACAATTTCTGAGAGGGGTACAATTCGAATTTTTACTTTATGCAACTCTACATCCAAGTTCTTGAACAAACTTTTCCATTATTTTGCTAGTTTTTATCTAAAGCCTGGAATTATTCTCCTCAGCTAAATTTTCTTGAAATACAACATGCTTGCAGCTGGAGTTGTCATTACCTGTAAAATTCCTTCCTACATAGGGAAGGAGTATATTAAGTGCATTGAACCATGACCTCTGTAAATGTTATAGAACAGAATGGTGCCCTCATGACTTTTCACATACAGCTCCCTATGTCAATGCTTACAGTGACATTTACAGAATTAATAATTGTTCAATGTCTTCTTCTGTTTATGGATATTTATTCTTCAAATCTGAACTTTCTCTTATCAAAATTAATTCTAACTGGTAATTCTTACCATACCCAAAGATTTTGAACTCTCAACAATTTGCAAAGCAACAAATTCATAGCAGTAACAACAGTTTAACGCCTTCCATATATGAACTCATACTCCAAACCCCAGTTATGCTATTTAACATGACTAAGGAATGTGAATGCAATTGCTACAAGCACAAAAGGTATAATTTTCAGGTGTATAATTTTTTAAGCAAAATCAATATACAAAAAAAAGATAATTTTAAATGCAAATTTTTATATTTTAGCAGAAAAATTAATAAAATTGCTGATTTCTGTTTAAAGAAAAATGGGAATTAAACCTTATAATACAAAACCAATATATCATATCTAGGTCATTAAAATTCAAAACATAAAAACAAGAAAATCCGATTTTGGCTTAATGCTTTAATAAGTACCTATTAATTTTTAAACACTGTTATTCAACAGTCAGCATTTTAAGAAAGAAACAAATTACTATGTTACCATCTTCAAGAGTTGTGCAGAAAACAGGCTCACTTCTAACTCCCAGCCCTTTCTGTGTAAAGGCTGTAAGCATAATAGTATAATTAGTGAATTTGTGCAAATTAATAAGTTTTATTTCCTGTTCAACAACACTTCTCTCTTCATATTCTTCATCACCTATAAAAAAAATTGTATAGAGTTTATTCACAAAGAAACATATACAAAGTTTAATACTGAATTTTTATTCAAAAATAAAATCAGATACTGATAAAAATTTCATTAATATTTTAACACATATATCATAACAATAATATTTTGCATTATATAATATATTTAAGCTAAGTGGGCACCAACACATATATTTACTTAATACTCAAGGTAATAGGGGATCCAGTAAGACTGGGAAATTTAGTCCTCCAAATACATTTATCCTGAGCTACAAACTATTGCATTTGGCCACTGCAAAAACTAATTCTAAGAAGTCTGACATTGCCCACAGTATTCTAGTCTTCTCCTTTTACTTTGCCAGCTTTGAGATTTATCTCCACTAATGCACTGTCCTTTTTTCGTTTTTTTTCCCCAGAGATTTTTAGATGCACTTAAGATGGTCTTATCACTTGTGCTGTGTATTATAATTTTCTAGTAAGGTTGAGATGCCAGTCCATGAACTGGCCAGAAGATTGTAATACAGAGCACAAGTGATAAGATCAACTTAAGTGCATCTAAAAATCTCTAGAAAAAACAACGAAAAAAGGAGTGAGTGCATCAGCCATTTATCATGGACTAACAATAATCTGTATAAACAGTGGTAAAATATACCTTATTCTCTCATAGCTTTAAGAAATTTAAAGTATTGTCAACTAATATTCTGATTGTCATCTGCCTTATAATGTGTAAGGTATTGATAGATAGTAGCTTCAAAGTGGCTCATTTGTTGTCATGATATTTGTAACAGTAATTATGCAAAACTCAAATATAACAAATATTCAATGTGTTTAAGTATATTTTTTAATAGGTAGATTGCTGTATTCAGTATAAAATATTCGTTTACCAGTATATATCAAGCTGTTACAGATATATCCACTTTTCAATTCACATAACATTATGTCTTGATCCCAAATCTTGCTTTTTAAGTGGAATATTCTGAATCCAACTCAGTCTTCCTTTATAAAGCATTAGACTCTCTCTATACAAAAGACCCTATCTGGCACATATGTTTCTCAATATCTCATTTAGTTTCAGAAACAGTGGCCGAATTGTGTTGAGTTTTGGCTGAAGGTCAGTTTCTGGATCATAGTTCTCATTATTCGCAAAATACAAATATTATTTTAGTAAAACGAGATCTTTGAAAAGAATGGAATTTCAATTGCATTTTTTTTAGTCCAGTAAAGACTAAGTTCTGGTTTTCTTACCACACTTTGCAACATAATGACCACCAAATATATTTGTATTTCATTTGTAGTCATCAGATACCACTGCTGACCATAAGAATATAATGATCGTGGACAAGATTGTCCAAACTGCATAGTGTATCAATTCGTTTTTGTAGTCAACATTTCAACTAATTCATCATCAGAATAAGCTTCAAAATATTGCAAAATGTCAAGATTTAGGTCAAAGGTCACCTATATTCCAGGATTACCTTGAAAACAGTACCTTGAATATGGTTGACTTAGTTGAATCCTAGTATTTATTTCACACCTTTGTCATCTCAGAAATAAAAGACACTCGTTTTCACTTTTTTCACATAGATCCGAATTGGAACTACCATTAGCTTTGCTTTTTAATTCACTAATATATCCAATGCCATTTTCGCAAATCACTGTTGAAATTCCATTATGAATATTCAAACCAAAATAAATAATGTAAATCAATAACAATATACAATAAATAACTCGCATGAATTTATTTTTTCTAACATCCAAAAAACGAGCTTTTTACATCAACAATCGAAGAATTCTAAAGTCAAAATATCACACACCAATACTTTGTACATGTTACAACAAGTTGCACCACCTATCTGTCATAAGTCATAACATCGATATGCATGAAAACAAAGTACAAGGAGAAATATTTTGAACAGCATCAAAACCATTGCTGCCTGAGTTAACTCTGATAAATTCATTCTGGTAAAAATATGACACCTGAATATATTTGCGCAAATCAGGGAAGTGGTTAATATATAAATTAAGTGTTTTTATTCATAAGATTTTCCAAAACTAGGCCTTAATTGCATAGATCTATTTTTACTATAACACTGCAAAAAAGTCTTATTAAAATTAATGTTTGTAAATTTCTTTAAATTTTTATTTTCATAAAATTCAGAATTAAATTTTGTTAAATGACCTATTTCTGTGGATTGGTTATTTTTAAAAAATATTAAAAGACTTGTTTATTTGACTGAGCACAGTTGGTGTAAAGCCTGGACTTAAAATAAGTATAGCAATGAGAAAAAATTTTGAAAACAAGAGTAATTTTTTTGATTCAAGTTAAAATTTATTTTCTTCTATTCATAAATAATAGCCTTCTATTGATATGCATCAAAATTATTTTTGTGCATTTTTTTAAAATAAATTTTTATTTACATTGCCTGATGCATTTTTTACTATATGGCTTTAAAAAAGCCCTACTGGAATTAAATGTCATCTTTTTTATTCGATATTTTATTTTTATATAATCCAGAATTAAATGCTGATTAATTTGGTATGAAACATGCCATAACTCCTTTCACTAGTTATTTGGCAAAAATGCTTTAGTTAATTTTTTTGCTGATCACATATATACCTTGCATTGTGATTACAAACCCATTTATTAGGCTTGGCACTGGAAGAGTTAAACATCTTTATGCCTGATCAAAGCATGACTGGCTAAAAAAATACCATGTCCTTAACACTTGAGGAGTGACTGGTCATTTTAACAAAGGTGGAAGTGACTTGACAACCAGAATTTTCAATTACAATCAAGACAGCTTCTAATGACCAACTCCATGTTATGCTTAAAGCCGTCAATAAAGTTCTTGATCAATGGCCGGTAACTCAGCTGTCAGAGCACCTTTATCAAGAGGTCATGGGCTCATATCCCACCCAGCTCAAGACAATTTTTTTATCTATAATCAAGTGTTCATAGCCTGCAGGTGTTTACCTGTGCTTGCTTGCTACTAAGTAATACAGCAATCTTTATTACAATGGGAGTAAAACTAACCACACTGTTCAGAATATCTCTGAAATGCTCAACTTATCTAGCTATGATTGGAACTTCATCTTCAATAACCTAACCATTTTTATTCCTTAATATCTGCATGTCATTCTGTTTGTTGTTTTTTTCTTCAGATAAAATATTTATTGTCTAGAACAAATCTATGTTGTGCAGAGTTTAGTCATAACATACTGCATCTTCTAGATACTGTAATTTCAATGCTTAGAAATATGTTTCATCAATTCAAATGTACTGTTGACCATTTAAAAAGGCCTCATTGATCAAGAATTGGGAATTCCTTCATTAAATCATCTCATATTTTTTTAATACCTAACAATAACTTATTATAATAAATAAAATGTTTTATATATTATATTATGCTTTAATCTTTTTTAATACACATAATAGCATCATCGAGTTCAAGGCCATTTAAAAAGGCCTCATTGATCAAGTACTGGGAATTCCTTTATTAAACAAACTGATATTGTTTTAATAAACCTAACAATAAGTTATTATAATAAATAAAGTGTTTTACATTATGCTTTAACTTTTTTTGTTACACATAATAGCATCATTGAGTTAAGTTCATTATGAATGGGACATAAATATAAATACTGCAGTTCAGTGTCCACTATTATAACTATACAGGGTGAATCTGAAAAAGTGGGCAAAACTTTACGGGGTGGTAGAACGCAGCTATACGGGCAATATTCGTCATAGAATGTATGGTTGGAATGCAAGCGGTGAGAAGTTAAAAGGTAGTTTTCCACTGTCACATTTAAAGAATGAACACAAGGAGAGGAGATACTTCAGAAAACATTTTATTAACAGGAATGTAATTGAGGTACATGCTCAAAGAAATTGCTCAAAAGAGCTGCCACCAGCTGTAATGCAGGCTTCACACCTGCGGGATAGGGACCGACGCACATTTGCGAAGACACCAGGCATTTCCCGAATATCACGGGCGACAACGGCGATCCTGGCGACTAGATCCATATCGGTTTCAATGGGGCACTCATAGATTAGGCTTTTCATATGGCCCCACAGGAAAAAGTCCAAACACGAGAGATCCGGCAATCTTGGTGGCCAAGCTATGGGACCACCTTGACCAATCCATCGCCCTGGGAACGTTGCATGTAAAGTGTTCCGTACATCTAAGCTGAAGTGTGCAGGCGCACCGTCATGCTGGAACCACATTCTCGACCTGCTGGGGGTTGGAATTGGACGCAGCAGCTCCGGCAACACCTCTTGTAGGAATGTGTTATACGATTTGCCGTCCAGACGGTGTGGCAGGAGGTATGGGCCAACCAAATGGTCATGGAGGATCCCTGCCCAAACATTTACGGAGAACCGCTGCTGGAACGAATGAGACGTGTGGCATGCAGGTTCATAGATGCCGTGTGTGAATTGTGGGTATTCAAAACGGCCTCACAGGTGAAAGTGCACTCGTCCGTAAACAGAACATGTGCACCAAAATCCGGCTGCGCTGCATTCTGCTGGAGGTACCAACGTGCGAAATCGACATGTGGCTGATAGTCCACCAGTGACAACGCTTGTACCTTCTGCGTACGATAGGGGTGCATTCCTTTCTCCTGTAGCACACGGCAAACCGACATTTGGGACATGTGTACTGCACGGGAAACCACTCGCGTGCTACATCCCGGTCGCTCTTCCACCCTAGGCAGAATGTCCTCTGCAAGTTGCGGCGTCCTGACACTCCTTTCACGCCCTGCGTCTTGCTTGGCCACGGCGAAGGATCCCGTTTCACACAGCCGCCGATGCAAACGCTCGAAGGTTTTCCGATCTGGAGTGCATCTCATTGGAAACCGGTCGCGGTAACGTCTCTGTGCCTCACTGGCATTCCCGTCCGCCGCACCGTACACAAAGTGCATATCCGCCATTTCGTGGTTAATATAACCAGCCATCCTCTCGGCAATCCACGGTAGAAATGCCGTTGGGTGCGAGGACCGACCCTTTTATACCATTTCCAACGCCACCTAGCGGCTCGCCGTTTGCATTCCGCCCATACTTTCTATGACGAATATTGCTCGTATAGCTGCATTCTACCACCCCGTAAAGTTTTGCCCACTTTTTCAGATTCACCCTGTATAAATGCACACTTTTTCACTGATATTAGCACAGAATTGTTTGAATTGTTCGTATAGTATGTCTTCAATATAAACACGAAAACATCAGAAAAAATTGTAATGCCCTTTGGAACATATAAATTTATTTCACGTGTTTGTGAAATAAAAAAAAATTAAAGATTAAAACATCATTAATATAGGAACGGTAAAAACAGCTTCTGTGCAAATATCAGTAAAAAAAAAGTGTATTCACACAATTTAAAATAATATTACATAAAAATTAAGAAAACTTAACAATAAATACATTAGCTGGAAGTAAAAATTTGAATACCTGCAAGTGTTTCAGCTGGCCGGAAGAGTACCTTATAGCCTTGCAAAATGCCGTGGATGGATGATGAAGGTGGAGCATCCCAAGATATGTGAAGACTTTGTGATGTTTGAGGCAAACATTTCACATCCTTTGGAGATTTGCCAGGGACTTTAAAAAAAATCAGTAAGTTAGCATATCACAATTAGCTTATCTAAAATTTAGCTCTGAAAAGTAAATTCTATTCTTTTTTCTCAAATTTACTAAATTTTTATTTATGCAACATATAACTTATAAATATCTTGTGGAAAGAATTTTGCCAACATACGGGACTTAACCCACATCTTTCCAGAAACATGCCAAAGTATTCTTACCAATTGGACTAATGCTGGCTCATCTTTTTTCCACTAATTTAAGACTTTAACTTTTCACCAATGATTTTCACAAGTAAGTCATGAGAAAGTACTTAAAAACCATTGAACTGAACAATTTAAAAAATAATTCAAACTAAAGGGTAAAGTTGAGCTTTCTATTTTTGAATTTTTGAGAATTCAAGATAATTTAAATTTTATTTTCATGGATTGTACTGGTTATTTGTTTTAATGCATGTATGGGCATTTTCATGAGCTGTTCCACAATGGAATGATACTTCGTACTTAGTACTATAAAACTAATGAGGAATAGAAATATATATTAAACAACAAGCTGCAGAGTTATTTAGATTGATAGTGCAATATGAGCTAGACAACAGATCAGACTATGCAATTAAGACCTAACTGTGGAAAGTCTGATAAATAAAACCAATTAAATTATATATTAATCGAAAGGATATTTTTCCTCAAATAATATAATATTTACCTGAAACATGATTTTTATTTCTTTTAATGATTCTTTTCAGTGTGGTATATATTAAAACAAGGGCCAGTGTTATACAAGGTGACTTGGATCACTCATATTAATAGGACTTTCTGCCCTGTTATGAATATAAACACAAATGACAATCACAGCATTACTTGTTGACTTTTTAATGTCTATAAACAAATAAATATTTTGTGGATAAAATTTTGCTGACATATGGGATTTAAACCCAAATCTTTCCAGAAAGATGCCAGAGTATTCTACCACTGAACTAATACCAGTTCTGTATTTTTTCCATTATGTAAGACTTTAAACTCTTCCTAAGATTTCAGCACCTACAATTGGTGCCATCTATGATCTCAGCTGGTAACTATTTCTTTTTTATTGTGCTGAGTAAGAGCTGGTATTAGTTCAATGGTAGAATACTCTGACATGTTTCTGGAGAGATGCGGGTTCAAGTCCCGTATGTCGACAAAATTTTCTCCACAAAATATTTATTGAATATAAACACTTTCTTGGCTGCAATTTTTTTTTACTAATTTTGATTTTTTTTTCTTTGGGTGTTGAATTATGGGGCTCTTGGCTAAGTGCTGAAAAGTCAGTGCACCTAGGCAAAATAAAAATAAATAAATAAACACCCCCTCAAGCAGCTGCTTGCCACAGAGGTCTGACAGGAGACTGTCAGTTTATATGTCACAGTAGAAATGTCTGTGAGGATGGCAGAACCTCAGCAGGAAAATAATACAAACATCCATGCCTTACCCGGGCTTGAACCCAAGTCATTTAGATCAGTAGTCAAGCACACTAACCACTAGGCCACAGGATGACACCTAGGCAAAAAAAAAATCTGTATTGTCAGAATGGCACTGCCAAGATATTGGGAATGAGGGGAGGGGGGGAGGTTACCTCTTTTAAAACCATTCAATATAAACTAAAAAGCTTGTAATCTTAAAAAGAAAATAATTTTGCCATGAGGTAAAAAACACTTGTCAAAACTGCCTTCCCACAGGAGGACTGACTTCTGTGCCAAGGAAGTCCTTTTTGTTTCCGTATCCAATATCTCATTTGTTTTAAGGAAATGATAAAAAAATTGAAGTTTTTGAGAAATGAAGAAATAATAAAAGAAAAATTAACATTTAACCTAATGCAATGTCAAATAAAATATCCACAGCAACAAGTTATAGCCAGTCATCCAATGTAGCATAACTCCAAAAAATTGATAACAATCAATCGATAGATCAATCAACAAAAAGATGAAAAATTTATGGAAATAAAGTAAATCTATAGAAATGAAAACTAAGCTTTAATTATTAAAATAAATAAATAAAATATGAACTGTATGAATGGAGATGATCCCATATGTGTAGGAAGGAAGTATTTTGACTTAATCATGTAAACAATCTACCATGCAGCTCACACATGTGAGCAAACAATTAGATATCTATATCTTCCTCTACGGTGACTCCTTGACCTAGTTTTTGCTGCAGCCAGTCTTGAACAACAAGTTCTGGCAAAGGCTCTTCTTAGTTATAGTTTCAATTTCAATAGCAGGAACAACACATAGAATGCTGGTGTAAATGATAAATGAAAAAATATAATTCTAGGAATATTGAAATAGGTTTAAAGCAGGAAAGATGTAAAGTGGGGGGAAAAAACAGAAGTATGTACTTTCCAATTACTTCCAAAATGTTCAGTGTTTAAAAACTTGTTTTGTTCATTTTCCTGAGAATTTGGAAACTTTAAGGAAAAATTTGTTGATAATTGCTCAAATCAGACTTGTGAACTTAAATCAGAGGGTTGCTTCAGTGTAGAGTAATGTTAACAAACAAATCAGCAATACCACATATCTGGTCTAAGAAATGGTGATCAGATGACTTTAAACAAATTATTTATATCACAGCTTAATAAAATATTCATTAAGTGAAAAATGTAAATATTATTTTTCAAGCATGAATAACATATTTTTTTATAAGATATATGTAAGAAAATTTTCAAATGGCAATTTTTTTTTAAAAGTCAGTGTAGTAAAAACTGATATAGGAGTTGGTCTCTCATTTCAGATACTGTCAACTTGTAAAATGAACATGGGCCCTGTAAGGGCTAAAGACAAAAATGTTTTATAAATGACTAAACTAAAAATATTAATAATGATTTTCTTATAAAAACAAGACAGAATGAAAAAATAATAATAATTTAAGTGCTTACCATCTTCTAAAGTGCGAACAATGACTTCATCAGAGCGAGGTCCAGCTCCCATTGAATTATATGCCTGCACAAGAATGCTGTAACTAGTGAACTTCTGTAACTGAGTTAATAACACTTCTTCCCTAGTTCCTTGACCTACTTCCAAAGTTTTATATAGATAGGAATCTTTGGAGTCATAAACTTTGTAGCCAACATAGTAGCCTTTAATGAGCCCATTCCACAACTCTGAATCTGGAGGCTATAAAAGAAAAAAAATAACAAATATGTAACAAAATAGAAAAAAAATATATTAATAATTAAAAGATCGATTCTTTTACAAGTTAGAGTAGTGATGTGTCACCTCTGAGGAGTGATAAAACTACTTTCTTAGAAATATTTTATGAATTGTAAATACTTTACAGAAATGAAAACAAAAAAAGTTGAATTCTAATAAATGGTAATAAGTACCTATATATATATATACTGTATTTCCACCACTTTATTAACATCAACAATAACACTGGGCAACAAATTTTCATAAAAGTCATGCCTCTGAGATAAAAGTAGCCATTTCTTAAAGATTTCAAGGTGCTGAGCACGAATATGATATTGAAAATTCAAAATTGGTTACGATTTCTGAGAAATCCACAATAGTTTCTTATATAATAGAGTAATACGTACATGACATGTATCGATAAAACTCCGCTTCTACTTCTGACGTCACTTGTACAGCTGCTCAGGATTATCTCTGGTGAGCATCCAACAGTAGTCAGCCAACATTGAAGTGAACCAGTTTCCCTGGTATCGTTTTTCCATCATTGCAATGTCCTGGTGAAAACATTCACCGTACTCATCACTAACCATGCCGCAGTTGTCGGGGAAGAAATCTAAGTGGGAATGGAGAAAGTGAATCTTTAAGGACATATTGCAGCCAAGTATGTGATACAGAGACAAACATGTCCTTAACCAGTTTCTTGTAGTTGTCTGCCTGACACTCCCGAGGAATTTAGTTGACACCAGATGAAACGTGTCCCAAGCCTTTTTCTTGTCACCCTGAAGCAGGTTGTTGAACATCTGGTCTCTGAACAGCTCACGGATCTGGGGATCCATAAAAATTTCCTCTTTAATTTTGGCTTCACTGAGTCAAAGGAATTTGTCAGCCAAGTACTTGAAAGCTGACGAGTCTGGTCCATGGCTTTTACGAAGCTTTTCATTACACAGAGTTTGATGTGTAGGGATGGTAACAGGATTTTGTGCATTTCTGCCAGTGCTGGGTGTTCCACATTCTTCTCTTCGACCTTCAGAGATTTCCTCTGAAGTCAATTTTTCTTCACATAGTGCAAAGCCTTTGCTCGATTGCCATTCACATAAGAAACAGCAGTACTTAATATATCCCAGCTGCAGAACCATCAACAGAGCCACTACCTTCAAGTCACAACAGAGATGCCAGCCATACTTGCTATATTGAAGACAGTTCAACAGCTGTTTTAGGTTGTCGTAGCTTTCTTTCATGTAGACAGCATGTCTGACTGGAATGCCGATTTCCATTATGCAGCAACACTGCCTTGAGACTCAATTTCATGGAGTCTATGAATAGTCACCATTCTTGAGGGTTATGTTTGATTCCGAGGGCATTCATCAGGCCATCTACATTGGAGCAGAACACAAGGTCATCTTCCTTTCTGAAGTAAGATGCAAACTGCTCATGATGAGTTCGAAACAAAGTCACTCGAATATTTTCCTTGAGAAGATTCCATTGTTTAAGTCTTAATTCAAGAAACTCTGCTTGGCCTTGGACAGCTCCAGATTGTGAACCAGATCATTCATTTCTTCTTCAGCAAGAATGTGTGGTTCAGATGACGCATCGTGGCAGACATATGGATCATCATTAGACACTGAAGGTTGCGGAGAACCTGATGTTGGTTTGCCTCCCTCCTCATCATCTGAATCAGTGGAAAATTCTTTTGTAGGTTCAGGAACAGGAAGGCTTTCGCCATGTGGAACTGGTCGGAGACCAGATTGTATATTCAGATACACTATTGTCCACTTCTTTTTCCTTGTCATGCGCTCCAGAAACAGGTGGAACCATGCAGAAGTAGCAGTCATTTGCCTGATTGCTTGGCTCTCTCTAAACCACAGGAGCAGTAAACGGCATCACCGCTTTTTCACCTTTCAGCCACTTTGGAAGATTTCTTGCACTTGTACTGCAGCATATGTGTGGGGCCCAGGCCAATCTTACATCCAAAATAAAACTCGTACGCTGCTTCACTATTGGAGTGATGGTCCTTTTCTGGTTTGCAAATGTCACTTCCACGCAAATGCAACAAAATATATCTGCACTATTAACACAATTACGAGGCATCACTACTACTGGATTAAAACTGCAAGGATCACTTGTGTTGTACTTGTGACTCAGGGGTAAATGGGAGTTGCTCAAAAGATACCCTACGAGACGTCGCTTACAACTAACAATTGCATCATCTTTTGTCTGCGATCATAAAGCCGCAATGTCATGACTCAACTACATTGCATCAGACAATGATGCAATACCTCCGGGGGGTGGTGGGGGGGGGGTGTATGGCAGGCTGATGCAATACAATGCAATATGTTGCAATCTGGAGTTTAAAATACAGCATTGCAAAATGGTTACCTATGTACTCAATGCGGACTGAGTCGTTTATACATGACCATCTTGGTCTCTCCTAAACAATAGTCGACAAATTTTATTGCCATTTTCGTGTTCAGCATCTCATAATTAGTAAAGATTGGCACTTTTTTTGCACACAATGGGCTAAATGGTCAGGTCACAAGGACCCTGAAGGCTCAGAGAAGGTTGGGGGAGGGGACCCACTAGAACAGCTGTTAGGAGATAGATGGTTGCCTCCCGTCAAGGTCATCCAGTGTGTTCTTTAATGTGCACAGGGTATGGTTTTCCCACACACGGGCTACGGCTTAACGTCCCATCCGACAGACGGTGGCTTTTCCAAGCCCATCGGTGTCCTCTACTGACCATGGGCAGGGCGAGGAGCTTCCAAGAAGAAGAGAAACTGGTTTCTTCAAATTTCTGAATCATTTTATGCATGCCATTTTCAGTCAGTGGGCATATTTTAAGTTGCTTTAATCTAGAAAACTATCTTAATGCAACTGGTGGACTGCTTACTTTATAATACAGCATTTCATGAGTAATGCATGGTATGTTAATGGCAGAGTCATTGCTTATCTGGTATCATGGCTCAAATGATGACAGTGACAGAGTGAAGTGTGTCCTTATACAGTAATACAGGCTAACACATTACATTTTCATATGTGTGCATATGATTACTACTATCACAATTATGATTAATCTTTCACAATTGCTTTCATAACCTTGCTTTCAAACACATCACTGAATTCTGCAAAATTTCAGCCTTTTCTGATAGAGCACTTTTTGCCATCTAGTGGTGAGTTTCAGAGATATTTTTTTCTTGCATAATTCCTTTCTACATTGCCTTTTTGGTATGTACTAAATTCAAAAGCATTCTGATAAATGGTTTTCACTGAAGAGGCCTAGGGGTAGATGAACTTGAATTATGTGCATCCTATACATTTTTAATTGCAAATTAAATGTAAAAGTTATTTGGATGCTTTGTTTTACAAAGAGAGGGCAATAAAAAACTTACTCTCCAAGTTACCCTAATGGATTGTGAATCAACTGCTTCAGCTTTCACTTCTAGAGGAGGGCCACCAGGAACTGTAAAATAACATAAGTTTTAAAAACTTTGTCTTAAAATTTTGCTAAAATTATTAAAAGCACCATACAGTCAATTTTTAATGGTAAGTTAAAAATATTTCATACCTTTCGCAAATATTAGTAATATTTTTCTATCTACAGTAGGAATAATGTCCTGCAACTACATATCATCTTCATAAATTGGGTGCAAATACTGATAGTTTCATAACAGTTAACATTAATTGCACATACACTGGGTCCTCCTTCATTAACTAATATGAGTATTGTGCCTGCAAATGGTAGCTCTAAGCATAAACTGGAAGGAGAGTTGTACACTCTTTCTCAATGATGATGTATAGCTGGCTAAGCATATATCCAGAGTCTGGCCCACTCTCTCATGGTGTAGACCATTAGTACCTTTCTAGGAGATATTCTCTCCACTGAAAGAAGAAATATGGTTCTGTCATGGCTAGATGGGTTGAGCATTTAAGATATGTTCTAAACAATGTGTTAGTTTTACTATCATAATTTGTAATGTAGATGTATTATTGGTTTTAACACTGATCTTATGATCTGAAGTTACTTGGCTATCTCTAAATTGAAACTGTACAAATCACAGGGGTAGATGAAATTAGTAATGAAATGTCAAAATCTTGAAATGATTCTGTTGTTAATGGTTAACTAAAATTTTGAATATTTTCTGTGATAAAGGGGATGTTCTTAAGGAAATATCTAGAGGTATTATTATCTCTCTTTTCAACAAAAGTGATTACAGCTCTTGTGATAATTACAGAATCAGTATATTCTCTGTTCCAGGTAAAGTACTTTTCATTCTTCTTCTTAACAAGAATTTAACATTTTACTGATGGAAAACTTCAGAATGAACTGGGTTGTTTCAGAAATGGTTGGGTATTAGGTGGTTTAACTTTGTAACTAATGATGAGATTAGGCAAAGGAGTCTGCAACCTCCTTTAAGCAGCATATTGTGCAGAGAGAGACTCCGCTGGTTTGGCCATGTTGCCCGTATGGATAATTATAGATTGGCGAATAGGGTTATGAACAGTGTGCCTAGAGACCTCAGAAGGAGGGGGAGACCTAGGATGTGGCAGGCAGACAATGTCAAACAGGACCTTGTTAGAATTGGTGTGCAGTGGCCGGATGCACCAGATGTAGCTCAGGACAGATATGCTTGGAGAATTAAACTGCGCAGTCTGATTGGACCTCCGTAGCCCATGGCTGCTTGATGATGATGACGATGATGATGATGATAGCTGTAAACACCAGATTTTTTCAGCAGCTTCTTAAGAAATGTTAGGAGAGAGAGTAGGTATGCATGTCTTGAATCATTTTGCTGCTTACATTTCATATTTGTCTTTCAATCAGTAAATTTTGAATGATACTTATATCAAAGTTTAAGTATACTTTTATTACTATTCAGTTAATATTTAAAACAAAAAAATGAACTTACTGACACTTTGGTTCTTCATGAATTGATTTTGACTGAACTCTAAAGATTAACTAAAAAGTAGGCCTATTAAATGGACAGAAAAGTTCTTGTTTGATTCCTCCTACCGTATTTTGTTATATTAAGCAATGGTACCTTGCACCCTGAATAAAGACTTTGTAAATCATATATGATAGTAAATTTCATGGGTATTTTTATCATTTAAAAATAAATAACTTATCAGAAGCTAGAGAAAACCACTATTCATACAAATCCATTCACGACTAGGTTATTTCTGTTCAAACTGTAATAAATTCACAATATATATGCATTATAATTGATCAGTGCTTTTATTACAATTTCTTACAAGTTTTAGAGCACCTAAACATTTTTTTCAAATTGTAAGAGTTTAAATAAAAGGTGATAAAAACAAATTTTAACAATTTATTTGACATTTGTGAGTAACATCCTTTCATACTGTAAGGAATATCTGACAATAAAATGGTAAACATTGGAATAAGCAATATCAGAATACTCCAAAGCACTGTGCAGAAAGTTATTTCAGATAATATAAACGATAGCAATGCACCTCTTTCAGATGTATTAAATGATATTTATACAATGCTACTAATTTTAATATGTAGTTGATATTACGATAGATATTAGTTGAAGCAAATTTCTTTGCTGAATTCAATGGATTCTTATTAAATCACTTACCTTCTTCATCAGTAGTTATTGTAACTAATTCACTTGGATCACCTAATCCTACAGAATTTTCAGCTCTTATCCTGCAATAGTAAGTTCTTGCAGGATGAAGTCCCCGCAGTGTTAAATCAGATTCTTCACTTCTAGTAGTAATATTTTGTACCCCAGTATCCGGACCACCTAAACAGATAAAATAATAAATATGTTTTTAGAGTAAAGCTATACAAAATTTACTACAGCTATATGTTGCATTTTTCAGTGATTTATCCCTGCAAAGTGATATCCCCTTTGCCCATAATCTAACATGGAGTTCCTTAGGAGGAAAAAAAACCCTAATAGTTTAGTGCATAAGTGCAAAAAACCATTTTTGAGCATACTGCAAGCACAGTGGCAAAATTCTATGACAAATTTTAGACATTTCTTATGGTAATAGTCACAGATATTCATAAGTATTAAAACACAAAATGATAGTTAAATAGAAACAAAAATTACCCTCTACTGACTCCATTTCAGTGAATGAATTGATCTATATATATATACAATGCTATCTAAGCTCAAGGGCAGAATATTTTCTTTTATATCTTTGATCCTTTGGAGAGGAGTGATAAGCCCTTTTGGTATTGGTAGCTGCAATGGGCAACATTTCCTATAGGTAAGTAAACTTAATGGTTTGAGAATAACTAACACTTATTACAAACACCACAACATACATAAGTACACATGGGTTTTACCAGTTGGTTGGTGGGTTGTTTTACCTCTGAGCGGCACTTTTTTGCACACCCTGAAGGCTCAGAGAAGGTTGGGGGAAGGGACCCACTGGAACAGCTGTTGGGAGACAGATGGTAGCCTCCCATCAAGGCCATCCAACGTGTTCTTTAACATGCACAAGATATGGCTCTCCCCCACACAGGGCCATGGCTTAACGTCCCATCCGACGGAAGGCGGCCTTTCCAAGCCCATCAGTGTCCCCTACTGACCGTGGGCGGGGAGTTTTGAGGAGATAAATCTCAATGCTGACCCAGCTGGGACTCGAACCTGGGAACTGCAGATTATGAGCCTGGCACGCTACCAACTGAGCCACCCCTGGCCTGGGTTTCACCAGATGGGCTACATAAGAATATGATCGATTATACATTAATTAACAGCAAATGGGGTAGTTCTGTTAGGAATACCAAGTCATACAGGGGAGCTCATCATTAACTTATTAAAAATGTCTTCAACTTAAACTTAAGAAGTGTTGTGTTAAGGTTAAAAAATTTACTTCTAATTCTGTAGCTCTGAAATACCAAGTTATAGCTAAAGCTTACCATGATAGGTTACTTATCATTATGACAGCCATCGTTTGCATACTACTGAAGTTGAGGAAGAATGGGACCATTTTAAACAGGCTTTTTTTTGGAAACTAACAGTACTCTTTTAGGAAAAAAGGAGAAGAGGAGGCAGAATATCCCCAGAAGTAGATGAAATTACTATAAAAATGCTTAGAGCTGGGAATGTTTTGGTTACTACAAGGATGACTGAAATTTTGAATATCTTTTATGATAAAGGCATGATTCCTAAGGATTTTACCAGAGCTATTATTATTCCTATTTTCAAAATATGTGATCGTAATTCTTGTAATAACTATAGGGGTATCAGCCTACTTTCTGTTCCAGATAAAGTCTTTGCATGATTGTGCTTAATAGAATTAAGAATCTGGTTGACAGGCAATTGCATGATGAGCAATGTGGATTCAGAAGTGGTAGGGGATGTGTGGATCAGATATTTTTACTCAGGCAGATTCTTGAGAAATGTTTAGTTTCAGAACCTTTGGTTACTAGCTTTGTTGATTTCAAAAAAGGCTTTTGACTCTGTTGATAGTCATAATTTATTACAAATAGCAACTAAAATGAAATTTATATTTTTATTTAAAAATATTGGGCTTTATAAAGTTATTACTTACTTTGTTTAGTTTTACATTGTACTAAATATCTAATAATGGCACTGTTTCCACTGAATGGAGGAGACCAGGTAATTTTGGCTGTGCGGCTTTTATTTTCAAGTAAACGTACATCACGTGGAGGCTCTGGTGGTTCTGAAAAAAAAATTATAATGCAGAAATGTTGATAAAAATAGATTCCATGTTTCATTCCACATGCATAAAAATAAAATACTGAAAATATAATTATACTTCTTAATAGTCAAAACTGTGTACATGTATTGGAAGAAAATATTAGCATTTTATTGTAAAAGTAGAACCTATAATACTGTTTGCACTATCTGTCCTGATTGGTAACTGACATACTGGTTGAGCAGTTAAGTAGAGAACATTAAACATGTATTTTCAAATTATTTCTTACTATAAGGGAGGAAAAATATGATAGTGCCAGGTTACTCTACATGAAACACTACCACATGCTTCAGGTTAAACATACCTTGTACTATAAGTCGAATGTTCATATCATCACGACCAAATGAATTAGCAGCAAGGCACGTAAAAAGGGCAGAGTCTCGCCTCTCTGCTGACATGATTGTGATTTCCGAAGACAAACGCTTCTCACCCACTTGTTCTTTCAGCTCATACCTTCTAAAAGTAAATGACAAAAAAAAATACAATCTTTGATAAAAGTTTTATAAAACACAAAAGTTAAATTGCATGAATTTTAAAGTTAATTAAATTTTAAACAAATATGGCGATCTTTTGCATACAATATAATCAGCTCTCTTACAATAAGAATTTCAGCTGCAGAATTTTTCAGATAACTTCCAAAAAATGCTACATAAAACTCGAAATAAAAAATAAAGGTAATGAAATTACCTTTATTTTTGAACTCTTATGAAACTCTGAAAATTTCTCTACCTGTTGCTAGAAACTAAACACATTTCTTAAATCGTGTTACATACTATCTTACTACTTTTCCTAAAAAATATAATAAAGAGCCAACATGTACCAGAAGAAAGAAGATATAAACTAAGCATTGACACATATAATAGTCATTTAAGCAAACAATTTGTTTCAGAATTTCCAACCAAATGAAGCAATAGAGATCAATTTGGAAAACAGAAGAAAAAAGTTCATTAACGTATTAGAAGGTAGAAGATAGTTCCAAATAAATCAACAAAGAATGAACAATAAGCTAAAACTATTGAAAACCAAAATGATAGATTAAAAATAAATTGGAAGTCCCAAAAACAAAACAAACAACAAAATGAAATAAAACATGGGGCAAGACACAGAGAACTTAAATATAAAAGGAAAACTAAATAATTCATTAGAAATCAAAAAGGAAAATTAAAGCTGCTTATTTTAAACATAAAAATTCAGGTTAGAGTTATTTAATGACTTTATTACTTTGTCCCTGATTCAGTATATTTAAATATTATATATTATTATTAGCTCAATGTTTATTGATTCAAATTCTAATGAAGACTCACTACAAACTTAGGATTCTAACAGGAACTGAAGGTAGTTTTACTCCTGATTTGTTGCATGCATTGCCTTAGGAGAACCACTGGAGTGAAAAGTTGGATATAATGTATAAAAATTCTGCATTTGAAAAATGGGGAGATAAAATGGAATACTATTATAAATGAATGAAGTCATTCTAATAACATTACTCAGGGCTTAGGAGTCTAGGTGCAGATAATTAAGGCACATTTGTTCCTGCTATCTTACTGAAATGATTTTGTTGTTAAGATCGCAAAATAAAATGCATATATTGATAATTTTATCAAAGTGCCTTGAGTACAATTCTGCATGAACAGTGATACTCTGCACTTCCAACTTACAAATAGTAATAAATAGTTAATCAATATAGTATAGAGAGAGAAACAACAAGACTAATGATGATTATAAATTTGCTGAAAAAATTTGGTTTTGCCCTGAGTGGGATTCGAACTGCAAATACATGCTGCCAAATGCACTCAAAAGTAAATGTCAAAAGACAACATCAGTAATAAAACTAAATGAAGATTATGATAAAATAAATGGCAGAATGCTCTAATGGTTTCTAGTTTTTGATCAAGCACAAAGCCATATTACTTTGACCAAAGTTCAGCAGCAATGTTAATATCAAATTATTAATGCAAAGTTTTTCTTTTCATAATTCATTAATTCTTTACTGCTACTTATTGATTGTTTTTAAATTCTACTGCTTTGCTTGAAAATGCACTAATAAGCAGTTTTTTTTTTTCATGGAAATACAGGTAAATTAAGTCTAATCAAATACATAGCAATAATGAAAATTCGACATTTACCATCCTGGGGATTAAATTTTTGGTAAAATATTATGAAAAATTTCTAGTTATACATTATTTGCTCTACTATTTGAACTAACATATTGATGCATTTAACAAATTAAAATGATGCAAATTTTTATGCTATTGCTTTCCATTGTTAGTGCTTTCTTATATTATAAACCTTTTCTAATGCTGGACCATTAATGTATCTTATTTGATATTCACTAGTGATGTTACTATGTCTTAAATAGCTGATAAGTTTCTGCATTTTGTATAAATATAGCCAAATTTGCTAATCAATCATGACAAAAATGCATATATATATATACAAATATCAATATGTATTTGAAAGAAACCAAAATAACTTATCACTAAATAACGAGCAGGCAAATATCTCAGGACTTGTGAATACAGCATCAGTTGTACTTACAAATCCTAAGGAACAACTATCCCATTTCTCACTGAAAGCTGGGTTTCAAGAAGCAGAAAAAATCTCAATGATGGCAGAACTGGCAGTTAAGTTTTATTTTACAAGCTTGGCACAGCTGGCCCACAAATTATAAGCTTGACAACCTAAAACTGCACCATGTCACACTCCTATTTTAAAAATGCTTTTTGAAATATTACAATGGTTTTTCACTTTTTTCACCTAATATCCATCAACCTACATACAGCTAACTAATAACTATAAGAGATGGTGAGAAGTGGTGTCCCACAATACAAATTTTATCACCAAGCTTTCTAAAACAACTGTCCAGATATATTTAAAATGTTAAATATGTTCAAGCATAGTGGTAGGTGAGAAACTATTCTTTATTTCTTCCAAGAATTTCTTTAATAACATAATTTTACTAACTGAAGTATACTAGCTTTCATCTTTGAAAGGAGATTCACCTATGTTGGTCAAAATCATAAAACTGGTAAGTCTACCTCGAGAAACATGTTTGATAATCTATTTTGATATTTGCTTGCTGTTCTCACACTGATGAAAAATCTAACTCACACAGGTAAGTCAAAATAGAATGATTTTCACGGTTGATCAATTTGTCACTACCTAACATAGAACAGTTTTGTTAAAATATAGTAGGCTTTAATGTGGTTCAGTCAGCAGTCCTTTATGTAAAGGTAAAAAAAATGCAAATATCTTTGCAATCTTAAAGTTCTTCAGAATCACTGTGTCAACAATTACAAATAATTATTGCATTACTGATAAACTAAATGTCATTTACAAATAAAAAATTCTTAATTTCTATTCACTCTTATATCAATGCAAACTCTTATAATACTTCATACTTTGTAAAGAAAAAAAAAATAGTGTGCATATGCTTTTTTAATATGAAAAATATACTCTAGATAACAAATCATTGTTACCACAGTGATTAATGATTATTGGCCTTATCTGATAAGGTCTTTTGTTCACTATATATTGGATGGGTCATCAAAGCCATACAAAATGAGATATCAGAATTGGCAAGGAACAGAAAAAAGTGACTCAAATAATTTTTACTCTCTATGAAATGTCTATTTTGACAATAACTAAAAAACAAATCTGCAACAAATTGATATGGATTTTTATTATCAATATTTTAAAATTTCTCTCTTCAACCACTTTTGCCAATTATTTTCCTTCTCAGAAACTAAGTTGAAAATAAAAATATATCTGTCCTTATAATTGGGCAAAAGATATCTGCCTTGAAAAAATTTTATCTCGAGTTGCTGAGAAACATCCCAAATCAAATGATTTCTGAAAACTGGTGTTCCTGAAAATTCCAGAGATCTCACAGGAACCTGTTAGTTTAATATACTATTAAAAAAAAACAAAACTACAAGGTCAATACCATAGTAACACTTTAAATCTTGATACAAGCTAAAACAAAAGATACCACTAGAATGTTAAATTCAATTTTCTGAAAACTAAAGATCCCCAAATACGATTTAAAAATTTTTGATTTTTCTGGAGTATTGTAAGAATCATTATAATTTACAGTGTAGAAACATAGATTTTTAATGTCGAAACTAACACCAAAAATAAAAGAAGTAGAAATAAAAATTTGGAGGATTTATGCACATAACTAAAATTGAAACAAAAGGATTAAGGCGAAAATGGAAGTGGAAGAAAATATGACAGAGAGATTGAGAGATTGAAAACTAGAGAATTACATTGTTGTGGACATATGAGAGTATGGATAAGATGGCTGTAAAATGGATAACACCAGAAAAGAGAAGAGGAAGACAAATGCAACAATGGAGGCAATGGGGTAAAAAGAGCTTTGGAATGTAGAGATACAGGAAGAGGAATACATTCTGTAGTCATTGACAACCCTAAAAGAAAATGACTCAAAATAAGACATAAAATTATAAACCTTTTCAGCATATTTCACTACTGGGATTTGATTGTAAATCAGACTGCATTTTTTTTTTCACTTAATGGGAGATCTTATTAGTTAGACCTATATATAAAAATTATTATTTATATTAATTATATAGTAAATTCAGGGGTTGAAAATTTTTGTCTCTTAAAAGGTCTGCTGTGGTGATTGTAAATTTAATCAGAAATACTTGATTCTCCATGATGTTAATACGATATACTTTACAATGAAAAGAAAGTTCTTGAATGAATATTTGAATTCCTCAGCTTCTTGAAATTAAAATATCAATGTTCAGTCAACATATAGTAAATTTTTAACCCCTAAATAAATCACATCATTTACAATAGCAACAAAGACAATTTCTCAAGTGTATGACAAATTATAATAAAATGTATGTATATATATATCAATTTCTTAAAACTACTCTGATATTAAATGTACATTAAAATTACTCATGCCTGCATTCAAACTTCTGAATATTTGTCATTAAAAGAGTAATCATATGTAGTAAAAGAACAAAATAAAATAGCATGTTAACATTGATGTAAGGCTAAGTAAAGAAATATGATAAAAACATGTCATGCAAAAAAAAATCCTGCCACAGTTTAAGCATTATTAAAATAAAAAATAATATAAAACTGGAGTGCTGAGTGCAATACTGCAAATTTTGATATTCATGTTTTTCTCTGGAATTATTTTAGTTGCTTGCAAAATAAGCTATAAATAGTTAACATCAAGAATTAAATATTTCACACATTTTTACAAATGATTTGTATACAGTCATTATTCAAATAATCACTTGTACAAGCTAATTAAACAGCTTAGTATTATTGTGCTTGAGACTGAAAGATTGAGTGGTAAACTTAGGTAAACTAATTTACTCACATCAATGGTTGCTGCACACAACTAATGTTATAAAACAAAGAACGATTGATGCCACTGCATTACAATATTCACTAATCGTTAAAAATACCCAGTTCAGTGCCAGTTTAAATAGACCATTGAATTATGCACCAATAACTTGAACTAGCCTTACTTAAGCTAGTGTGAATTGTCATCACCTTAGCTAAACTGGTAGAGCAACTGGAACATAACTAGGAGAACTTGTGCTCAAATCGTGAAGGTGGACTGGTGGACTTTTTCTAACACTTGCCTAATTGTTAAACTATAATGTAGCAAATTTGCTTGGATAAAAAATGGCTTTTAACTTCTCAGAGATAAAGAATTTTATGTAAATACCTTTTAGTGTTACTTATAAAGAATGCCTGCTAAGAATTCTTTATGGAAAATATCACTATAGTATTTAATTTGTGACTGATTATAAACAATATATGAAGGGAATGGCACTATTGTTTTTACACTGGCATGTTTGATATGATACATGTGAACTCTTCATCTATTGAGAAAGGGATTACTGAATATAAATTGCTTATTACACTATTTAAGTGATGAAATGACAACTCTGCAACTCGGGGTTGTTGCAAAGTGGTAACACACACATTGATCACCAGTTCGAAACCTAATAGTTTGGGCAATACTTTCTTCTTTTCAAAACTAATTCATATTTAAAGATAAAGGCTATTCCAATATATGAGTTTAATTTAGATTAAAAGGGTATAATAACCTTTCAACATACAATACTGCACTGAAAGAACAATTTATTATACATATCCACCAAATAATGTGCAGGCCCACCTTTCACTGTCAAAACCGCAGTAACACATTATGACATGGACTCTATTAGGTGTTGGAAACATTTGGGTGGTATTGCAGCCCATGATTCCAGGACAGCCATCCATAAAGTGCAGAGAGTTGCCAGTGGTTGGTTCAGACTCGAATGCATTGCTCTGCTTCATCCCACAGATGCTCAATAGGGTTCAAATTCAAAGTGAGAGAGACATTCAAGGATAGTGAACAAATTGGAATGCTCCTCCAACCAGTCCTTCACCAAATGGGAGCAATGAGATGGGGCATTGTCTTGTTGAAAGAAAGCATCCTGCTGTGCGAAATGGGTAGTCATGAACAGTGTAGTATGTCAATATAGCCTTGTGAGGTGATGGTGGTCTTAATAGGTACAAAGAGGCCCAAGGTGGCCCATGTGAACACACCCCAGAACATTCCACTGACCTATAACACCCTGACTTGACAGTTGGAATTCATGGCCTCATGTGGTCTACATCACACATTAAACCTCCCATTGGCGTGTTGTGGTTGGAACCTCGATTCATCAGACCAAGTTACCCATTTACATCGGCAATGTTCCTTTGCCCACAGCAGCCTCATAGCCTAGTGACATGCTGTTAACAAGATACTCGATGTGGGTGTCAGATACCATAGCCCAGTCATGCCATCGTATGTCAAATGGTCTTTGCACAAACCATTGTATCTGCCCCGACACTAAATACCAACATTATCATCAGCACTGTGGCTCTCCATTCCGACGTTATATGGGAGAGGTGGCAATCACTTTGAACATCAATGGCCTGGCTACACCACATTTTTCCTGATGGCTCTAGGTTTTACCATTGTTGATGTAATCCTGGTACACATGTGCGATGGGCACAAGCAGAAATCCAAGATGTTCTGAAGTTGCAGATGCAGAGTACTCCAGCTTCCTCACAATGACTATCTGCCTACAATTGAACCTGCTCAGGTTACCATGTTCACCCATCATAACAGTCACAGATACACTATAGAGCAAGTAGGGTATCTGACCAATTTATAGCCTGAAAGGGGTTTCAGTTGGCTGCATTATTTTGGCAAAGTAGGGCAGGTTTGTGGATGTGTGAGGTTGTAACACTTTAAAATATGTTAAACTTCTTCTCTTTGAAACCTTTTGACTGATCCAAATTAAACTAAACTTCTGGACATCATTGCAAATAATCTTTCCGAAAGCCATAGAAATAATCTTGCTGAATAAAGTGCCACGTAAATAATCTTGCCGAATAAAGTGAAATAAAGGTTCACTAAGCATATAAGCGTTACTTAGTCCATAAGAATTAAATTCGAAAAGATTAACAATTGACAAAGTTTAAATGTAATCAAAATCAATTTATCCTGCTCAAACGAAAAAAAACTAGAAAAGTCAAAATATTTCGTGAAACAAAGTTTATTTCCAAAAAAATCGAGACATCAAATAAACTGATGAATACAATATTCTGAGCAACTAAAAGCTCACATTCTCTCAACTACTAACTCTCTCCCACTTAACTACTAACAACTCTCTTAGCCTCATTCCTACTGTCTATCTTAGCTCCATTCCTACTAACTACTGACTCCTCCTCTAAAAAAAAATAATAAATACCCCCTCAAGCAGCTGCTTGCCACAGAGGTCTGACAGGAGCCTGTCAGTTTATATGCCATAGTAGATCTGAGAGGATGGCAGGACCTCAGCAGAAAAACGACACATACATCCATGCCTGATCCGGGGCTCGAACCCAGGTCCCTTATATCAGTAGCCAAGCGCGCTAACCACTCTACTCAACAACTAATAATTCTCAACTAGCTCTGTGAGCCAACATCACTTACCATACATGCAGCATGCAACTGACACATGTTGCACGCTGGAAAAGACATTTGCATAAACTTGCACTCACACTAGCTATGATGCAAGAGGGGTGAGGAGTTGCGCATGTCAACTCCGACTTTTGATTGACTGCTGCTAATGCTCACATAAGGACACGCCCTACGTCCTTAGATGAGCATTAGCAGCAGTCAATCAAAAGTCGGAGTTGACACGCACAGCTCCTTTAGCAGTCTGAATGAGGAAAAATAATGATACCAACTGAAGAATAATCCCCAAAATAATAAATATAATGTAAATAAAGTAAAACGCCTTAAGGAAAAGTAAAAGTGAATGGGTGGACCATCACATGGTATGCATAATAAATTGTGCTTTCAGTGGATAAACTATTGCAATTACTTTTCCCAAAGGAATATGTGAAGAATGAGAATTATAGCATCACATAATGCAATAACATAGGCTGTAAGAAATTGGCATCTCACCCTTTCTTCCCTCTAAAATAAAACTTAAAAGAGGGTAAATATGTAAATAACTATTCTGCTATATTTTACAAACACAGTTAGATGTAACAAGATGTATATAAAATGAAAGCTTCAGATGTGGGTGTCACAGTGTTGCCTAAACGATAAACATGTCAACTTTTCGAACACTCTTATGCTGCAGGTTAATGTAGGCACAGAGGAAAATTGTCTTGACCTGGGTGCGATCTGAACACATGATCTCCTGATGACATGTCAGGTGCTCTGACTGCAGAGCTATCAGCTGCCTATCAAATATCATCTATTGTGGATGTTAAACCCAATAATTGTAGAATCAGTATGTAGTGGCTGCCTTCTAACTGCAAGCAAAGGATCTTTCTTTGTAGATCTCCAGGCTTGGCCCTATGTCAAGCCACATACCATGGGGGTAATTGGCTGGCTTTTTTTAATGAGTTATCCTCAATTCTCATGCATAGCTCA
The DNA here is from genome assembly GCA_038380435.1 of Ryuthela nishihirai. Taxonomy (NCBI): domain Eukaryota; kingdom Metazoa; phylum Arthropoda; class Arachnida; order Araneae; family Heptathelidae; genus Ryuthela; species Ryuthela nishihirai. Next base: position 7,358,244 of record JAWZYU010000016.1, on the reverse strand, counting down.
CATGTAGTATGCTCTCTAGTATATACATCAAGTGTACATTATCTGTTACATTAGTTACATGTCATAAGAAGGTCGTGGGTTCAGATCCCATCCAGCTCGAAGCAATATTCTCCTATGCCCACATTGACCTACAGCAAAATAGTGTTCAAAACTATGAAGTGCTGCAATTTAAAATGTTACTATTGTAACATTTTAAATCGCAGCACTTCATAGGTTGTTGGAATGTGAGAACCCTGCAAAGGGCTTATTCTCGATGTCATCGCACAAGAATTCCACCATTATAATTTAGATATTCTTGGCTTGCAAGAGACTAGATGGATAGATCAAGGTCAGATTCTTAAAAATAATCTTAAATTTCTCTTTTCAGGGAGAGAAGATAATAAGCATCACCAAGATGTAGGTCTGCTTCACAGCAGACATGCCAATGATGTTCTTCTAGGATATGAGTGCATTAATGAAAGCTTCTTACAGCAAAATTTCAGACAAGCATTAAAGACTTCAATGTTATCTGCTGTTATGCCCCCACTGAGGATGCCGATGAGAAGGATAGGTTTTATGGACAACTTCAGGATATTTTGAATTCTGTCAAGAAAGGAGATATTACCCTTGTTCTAGGTGACTTCAATGCCAAAGATGGACTGACTCTGACCTTTGGGGAGGAGTGATAGGCCATTTTGGTATTAGTAGTTGCAATGGCAAAGGGCAACGTCTCCTACAGGTAAGTAAGCTTAATGATTTGAGAATAACTAACACTTATTACAAACACCACGACATACAGTAGTACATATGGGTTTCACCAGATGAATATGATAGATTATATATTAATTAACAGCAAATAAGCCAGTTCGATTAGGAATACCAGGTCATATAGTGGAGCTGAAATTGGATCTGAGCATTAACTTGTTAAAAGTGTCTTGTAACTTAAACTTAAGAAGTGTTGTGCTAAGGTTAAAAAATTTACCTTTACAGATGAAGTTCAGGAAGAATGGGACTGTTTTAAACAGGCTTTTTTGGAAACTAACAGTCTCTTTTAGGAAAAAAGGAACAGAGTAGGTATAATTATTTGAGTGATAAGGCACTTGAGCTTATTTCGGAAAGAAAGAACTGAAAGGAATGTCCTTAATCAGTACCCTACTAGTCTTAACAGAAAGCATTACAGAGAGCTTTATAAACATGTAAAGGATCAGTTAGCTGCTGATAAGAATCTTTGGCTTGATGGCTTGGCTGACAAAGCAGAGGAAGCAGTTAGACAGCACGACAGCAGAGAGCTGTACCAAATAGTTCCGTCATGGCTAGGTGGACTGAGCATCAGTGATGTTCTAAACAACGTGGCTAGTTCTACTCCCATTGTTTGTAATGATGATAGATGAATTACTGGCTTTAATGTTGGTTCTATAACAGTCTGAAGTTATTTTAGCTGTTTCTAAACTTAAACTACATAAATCCCCAGAAGTAGATGAAATTACTACGAAAATCCTTAGAGCAGGGAATGTTTGGTTACTACACAGATGACTGAAATTTTGAATATCTTTCATGATAAAGGCATGGTTCTTAAGGATTCTACCAGAGCTATTATTATCCATATTTTCAAAACATGTGATCGCAGTTCTTGTAATAACTATAGGGGTATCAGCCTACTCTCTGTTCCAGGTAAAGTTCTTTCCATGATTGTGCTTAATAGAATTAAGAATCTGGTTGACAGTCAATTGCGTGATGAGCAATGGGGATTCAGAAGTGGTAGGGGATGTGTAGATCAGATATTTTCACTTAGGAAGATTCTTGAGAAATGTTTAGAATTTCAGAAACCTTTGGTTGCTAGCTTTGTTGATTTCAAAAAGGCTTTTGACTCTGTTGATAGTCATAATTTGCAGTTGATTGCGAGATCATATAGAATACCAGACAAGTTAGTTAACATAATGAAAGCTCTCTATAATAACACTAAGTCGTGTGTGAGAGTTGGTAAGGCTTGTAGCAATTGGTTTAGCATTACTTCTGGTGTTCAACAAGGATCCTTTTTGTCTCCTTTTCTCTTTAGTTTGGTTATTGATATGTTATGCAAAATTCACTTCAAGGGAAAGATTTTGGCCTTAAATGGCCTGGAGATCTGAAAATTTCTGATATAATTATGCTAATGATTTAACCCTTTTGGCAAATGATGTTAATGAGATGAACTCTTCCATTAGAACTGTTGATGAGACTGGAAGTAGAGTAGGTTTGGTTATAAACAGAGAGGAAACTAAAGTGATGAAAATTGGTCAGACAGGCTGTGCTTCAGTTGCTTTGAATGGCTGTATTCTTGAGAAGGTGTCTCCATTTAATTATCTTGGGAGCTATGTAATAGATATTAGTGATGTGCGGCATGAGATTATACAGACGAATAGGGATTGCTACTGGGACTTATTAGGTAGTTCAACTTTGTAAGTAATGATGAGGTTAGGCAAAGGAGTTGGCAACCTCCTTTAAGCAGCATATTGTGTAGAGAGAGACTCCATTGGTTTGGTCATGCTCCCTGTATAAATAATTATAGATTAGTGAATAGGGTTATGAATAGCATGCCTAAAGGCCTTAGAAAGAGGTGGGGCAGGGGAATCTAAGATGTGGTGGACAAATAATGTCAAACAGGACCTTGTTAAAATTGGTGTGCAGTGGCCAGATGCAGCAGATATAGATCTGGACAGATATGCTTGGAGAACTAAATTGCATGGTCTGGTTGGACCTCCGTAGCCCATGGCTGCTTGAGGATGATGATGATTGTAACAGATAATGTATACTACATATATATTCCTGTTGTATTTTTTTTTAAGTAGAAGTAACAAAGTAGCTCTGATTTATTACACCAGGGATATCACCTATAGTTTGGAGCAAGTGTATGGATTTTCTAGCACATGCCTTAGAAAAACAACTAACACCAAAATATAGGGGAAAATCTCCGTGGTGAAACAAATAGGAAACACTGTGCTTTCTAACTCCGAAAATAAGATTTTTTACAGAAAAATGTTACTGAAAATAAACTGAAAGTTCACACATATCTTTATAAATATCGATTTTCAACAATATTCATTGCATATTTAAAGAGTAATGAGACTGTAGCATTAAACACCAGCATCACTGAATATAACAATTTACCTCAAAAGTTAACTACACCACAATATTAATTGTTCACATTATTTACTAAAATAAACATAATTCAAGAGTTGTCATGATGTACAGTTTACGTTAATTTTGAAGAGAAATATTTAGGGCTAGTGTAACAGCAGTGTAAGCCATTGTTTCGAACTTCAATAACTCTTAAGTATTAAATGAATATTGTTAAAAATCGAGATTTAGAAAGATTTGAGTGTGACTTTCAATTTATCTTCCTTGACATTTTTCTGCTTAATGCTTAGTTTCAAAGCTGGGCACTTTGAATGCAGTTTCTCATACAGATAACATGAAATGTCATAAAATTATATTATCAAAAATGTTCTATGTCAAATGGAAAGTTTGTAATGAAAAGAGTGTTGCATGGTACCTCAAATTATGCCTCCTCTTTTTATTCCCCCAAGAGGGGGAGGAAAATATAATGGGATTGATCACAATGATTATATATCAAATAAAACATTATAATGAACACAATAACTTAGAAACTATAATGATTTTCTCCTATAATGCACAAGAAAGGTTAATATTTTTAGTGAAAGTGTCTTCATAGTTACCATTAATATGCAAAAAATAAAATATATAAATTTTAAGAAAACTATCTTCCTTGATATGCATTAAAAAAGTAAACAATAAAAGCAAAACATGTCTATAATGAAATTATTTATTAACCCATTTTAACTATAAAAGTAGATAGGGTGACAAAAACGTTTTCTCTTACTGACTGAAAAATAAAAATTGTTTGCACCTAAACTTCCTCTGCAATTAACATGAATTAAGTAAATGATTTCATCATTGGTATTATGTTACATTTTTTCTTTTTACAGCACATATCAGATAGGCTTTTTAATCTTTCTAAAAAAAATTTTATACTCTTATGGGAAGCACTCAAGTTGCAGATCATATGAATTGTCAATATTGCTACTTTAATAATGCTGTTTTGAATTTCTATATTTGCAATATGTACACAGATATGCCACTTGCCTAAGTATATTAGTAGTACAGCAAACTCATGACTATCCATGAGTAGAATATCCAGCTTTCAGATTATCATTGTACGTGGTACAAATGTAGCTTAAAGGGTTTACAATATACAAATCTTTTTATATTTCTTTGAAGAAACATAAATATTCCTTACATAATTTTACATATATTTATATAACAATACATTCAGGTAGTTTCTGCTACCATAAATAACACAATCTTTATTAATATTTTTAATCAATTCAATAGCTCTAGCTTTACTATCTCAATCTGCTTGCAGTAACTTTAAAATGAAAGTCAAACTATTCTAAAATTCTTTCATCAGTGATAATTTCTACTGCAATAATTACTGCATGTTAGATCTGTAAAAACCTCCAATAAATGATTTACAAGTTGTGTACTGCTCCATATACAGCATTAAATTAAAACTAGTGAAATCTAAGTTGGTTCAGTTGCTTTATTTCTGAGCAGCACTTTTTTTAATACACAATCGGCTAAATGGCCAAGCTACAAAGACTCAGAGAAAGTTCGGGGAGGGGATCCACTGGACAGCTTTTAGGAGACAGATGGTAGCCTCCCATCAAGGCCATCCAGCATGTTCTTTAACGCGCACAGGTTATGGCTTTACCATAACCTGTACCCGCACACAGGTCATGGCTTTACATCCCATCCAATGGCCCATTGGTGTTCTCTACTGACTGAGCACAGAGTGGGTAGTTTTGCAGAAGTGAAATCTAAGAAGAATATAAAGAGATCTAGTGGAAGCTTGTGACACACTTTATCTAACAAAACAGTATAAAAGGGTTCCAGGAATACATTAACTGTATTATTCCAGGAATGTATAATTGTTATGGAGCACTTTGGTTGTGGTCATTTCAAAAAGATATTAACATTTTGCTGATTTGAATCTTGCTTAAATGCTCCTTCAATAATATGTATATTTAACATAAAAATATGAAAATAAAATGGCAGAAAGGTGTGTAAAAATATGTTACTCAGTTATCCATGTTTTTCAGTTATTTGTGTGCTTATCTCTCTTCACAGATAATTGGGAGTTCGCTGTATTTTCAAATTAATAATAATAAAAAATAAATACCCCCTCAAGCAGCTGCTTGCCACAGAGGTCTGACAGGAGCCTGTCAGTTTATATGCCATAGTAGAAGGTCTGAGAGGATGGCAGGACTTCAGCAGAAAAACGACACACACATCCATGCCTGACCCGGGGCTCGAACCCAGGTCCCTTAGATCAGTAGCCAAGCGCGCTAACCACTCAGCCATGGGACGGCTTCAAATTAATATCTATTCTAAATCAATTGATGAAATTAAAAATATTTCTAGAGCTTCTGAACATATAGAGCATTGTAATGGAAAAATCAAAATGAAACATCTCACAAAGCTCACAATTGTAAATACCAGCTCTTTATCTCCAGGGTTAACTATCACAAAACAATTCATTTTTTGCAAATAAAACAAAATGTTATTTTTTATTAAAAAATATGTGATTGTCAATGGTTTCTTTGCAGCATGATGTTTAAATTGGAATAGCAACTTCACAAAATATAAGGTTTTCTCCTTGACCAATAGTATATACATATGTATATAAATGCTTCAACTGTTTCAAAAGCAGAATGCATCTCAGTAAATGTTAGAATGGGTTTTGGCTTGAAACTGAAAGCATATATTTCACTATTATGAAAAATAGCACGTTTCTTGGAAATCTGTTGCAAAGTTTTCAGAATGTACATATATCACAGCAGTTAGAAAATCATCATATTTTATATGGATCACCAAAAAGTAAATTTTAACATCAAGCACTAGCAATATGCAATGTGACATTCCTCTTGCTTAATCCTTTGGATTGTAATGAAAACACTCAAAATGTTTCTATTACATATTTGCTTTACCACATAGTTCACAGGGTGCCTACACTATATTAACAGAACATTGATTGATAAAAATTGGTACAGAGAGGTGAAATATATGCCTTAGTATATGCCTAAATATTAGCCAGGTAAATTAAAAAATATCAGGTGCCAGGTCACAATGTTACCTAATTTTTTTAGCTTTACTTCATTACACTTTTTGTGATAAATAAAAACTTTGACTGTGAGTTCCAAAACTGTGAGCCCCTCAAATCTCAGAAAACTGTCTGACTTCCAGATCCATAAAATTTTTTCGAACCCTGGATTAAGAGTATGAATTGGCCTACCTGGTGAATAGCATTCAAGTGACACTCTTTCTTTAGATGTATTTATAAAGTTGATAGTAAAATAGACCTGGTAATTGATACAGAGAAACAAAAGATGAAAACTGATCAGGGGTGTAATACATAAATTCTATTTGAATTCAGATTGTGTTTTGGAGTAAGTTTTTCTATTTACTTTGATTGAGATTTTGTGACAGACACTGGGGATGCACTGCTGAGGCAACAAGAACAGAAAATTGTACTCAAACTTTAAAAAATCTTAGGCGAATGCAGATCCAATAGTTGCATATACTTTAAGACAAATTTACACTTTATAACAATACTCACTAAAGTATTGGTAGTGAAATTTGAATCTTTTGCAAACTTTATGTAAATTATAGAAGGCTTGATCTTTTGATTCCAAATGCTTATGCAGCATCTTGGATATGAAGTGATTTGATTAAGTAGTTAAGTTACATAAATGTGCCACCAACAACCTTTAAGCAGCATCTTGTATAGGATCCATTATATTGCCCATGTGGCTCATATGCACAACTATCCTAACAGATAGATATATTGCTGACATATTTGCAATAATTTGATAATATATTTGCTGCTGTCTTGAAACCCATACTTGGAAGGCCATTGGGATGAGGAGCAGTCTCATACACAGATAACTTTAACCTCAATCAAGGTAGTACTGGGGTGAGGAGGAACATAGCTAATTCAGTAGGTGGAACTGCCAAAACTTGATGACACACATGTCATAAAACACCTAGAACATGAACAAGTGCACATGTGAATCAAGTGGTACCTAGAACATGAACAATATGTGCATGTGTGCATAAAGTGATAGTGAATGTGTTAACAAATGTAGTGAAGAAGAGTGTCTACAAAAGATTGAGGAAAAGAATCAGATAAAAAAGAGCAAACAAATGAAAAACAAGACCTTCATTCATCTCTGAATCACCTGGGAAATAAGGACCCAAAGAGCTCAAAGTTGTGTAGAGGAAGGACATCCACAGGATAGCTGTTAGCAGATAACTGAAAGTCTCCCATCAAGTGTGTTCTTTATTCTGGTTCTCCTGTGCACAAGACCATAACTTCAATGTTTTATCTGATGGACAGCAGTCTTTCAAAGCACATCACTGTCATCTTTCTGAGGTTAGAGGTGGGCTACCACAGAAAATCTCAGTGCTGGCAAAATGGGGAACTTCTAGGTGCTTCTGGATTTTGAATGTATGAAAAGCAATAGCAAAAGCATTTACAAAAGAGAATCTTCAACACTTTCTTAATACTTTTACAACAATATTAAATGGATGAAAAGTTTGTGCCATAGGATCAACAAATGTGAAATATCACACCAATCTCTTAAATTCAAACTCAGGATATGCTGATTATACTGTAATTTCCTTACTCACTGAGATAATCATGAAACCTACAACATATAATTATAGGTGTGAAGTATCCCATCTTAGGTCAACTGGTATGTTACTAGAATAACCCATGTTTAAGCTAAGGAGTCAATGTGTTTTGTTTTGTTTTTTTGCACTTCATAATTTATAGAAATGTGCAAATAAAGACAATATTTTTTAAAATTTCGACATAAAATGAATAACAAGGGTATATGCTGCTGCATTTTGAACTAAAAATGGGAAAGTTTTTAATTTGATTATTTTTTTCTCATCAATACATCTGAAATGAACACAAAATTATGGCAATGAGAATGTGTGTTACAGTTTATCATATTGAGAATTTTAAATAAAAGAGCAATAAAATTAAACCAAAATATTTAAAATTATAATAGTGCTCTATTATTGGTCACTCACTGAAAAAAATATTGTACTGTCATTCACAAAAATCTGTAAAAATATTGGATTTAACTTTATGAGAGCTATTTTTAAAAATTCCGAATAAGATAAATTTTTTTACATATTCTTTGTGTACATAGATAAATCTTAGCTAATTTATTTAGGAATATAAGCCTAAATATCAAACACAGTATAGGTATTTCACATTTCAAAGTTTGATATTATCATTATACAGTGTTTAAAAAAGTTTAAATCACGATTATGCTGTATGACTAAAGACTTTTGAGCAACTGGTCTACATTAAGCTTAACACAATTTTTACATAATGCTCAAAAGGCTTTAGTCATATAGCATAATCGTGAATTAAACTTTATTAAACAAATTACTGTGTAGTTTAAATTATTAAACAGCGTTTCTAAATATTGCCTAAAAATTCAAATTTAGCAAAAAAATTTAAATGTATCATTTTTATGATTTATATTTAATAATTATAATATTGTTTAAAATAATTAGCTTCCATTAAGGTGTGAAGTTTAATTATACATCATAAATTTTTACTACTACTTATGAAGCATCACTAATTGATAAATAAGAAAATATAATTAACCTAATTTATCATGATATTATACAGTTTTTAATGAGTAATGTTCACTTCAGGTATTTTTTCATTTTGCTTTTACTTCAGATTTAAATGTATACAAGTTAACTTAAAATGCAAAAACAATTCATACTTAATTTTAACATTCAATTATAAATGATTCTTAAAATGGGAAAGGTAATAAAGTGATTAAGAAGTTTTATAGCATTCTTGAAAATTTCCAACAAAGTTAATAGCCTTTTGCAAGCAACCATATTTTAAAATCTTGGAGAAAAAAATGAATGAACTGAGAGTCCAAAACTGCACTCCTCATGCAACAGTGGCATTTTCACCTATAGATCATGAAAGCAGAGCTGGTTGAAGGGCCAAGTCCCTCACTCGTACCGCGGGTCCTCAGAAGGATTGAGCAGCTGTTTGTCTATGTTCCAGACGATTGTCATTGGATAATCTCCAGTGGCTTCACATTGCAGCTTGACGACATCTCCCTTGCGTACCGTCTCACTTCTGAACTTGGTGTCAAAACGTGGCGGGACTTAATATGAACATACATTACATATGCCTTATAGAAATACACAGTGACTACAAATTATGAGAACATGGATATTAGATTTGATTTAATTGGTAATTTAACTGCAGATGGATGTTGACTGTCTTTTTAATTAAAAAAAATGTCATTAAAACATTTGACAATAGTAAAATGTTGCTGCCATTAAGTTATGCAAAAGAAAAAAAGAAGGAAAAAAACATATCAATAATAAAATTCTTCATAAGTTTATATATTAAGCATACTAAATTAATAATTTTAAAACTGAAATACAGAATTTGAATAAATCTCAATAAAAAGTGAAAACTTTCAACTTGTAAACTACAAATTTAATGTTTAAACATTTTTCAAATTGAATGCTTTTGATCTCAAAATAAGTAATTAAACAGGTATAAAAGAACATATAATTTTTGATCTAACATGCTCCTAAATCTAGTATTTAGCAATTTCTATTTTACCCATAAAAATATTAACTGATACTTTATATCACATTTGTAAAGATAGCAAATATAAATGGCAAATAGAATGTCTGTTAAACAGAATTGTAAGCCTAATAAGCAAAATAATTGTATTTAAAATGGATTCTCTCAAATATCATTTTCCAAAATGATGATAGTTATAATATTAAATTATTTAGCTTTGTAAAATCTATTAAAATATTAACAAACATCCCTATAATAAATCTGAAATTATTTTGTTACATAGTTATTGTATTTCATAATTGTAAACAAATTAAAAATATATTTGTTTCCAAAATTAAGTTCTTTTGTTATTGAGCTGAATGATGTCTTCCAAATGCAAATAGTTCACTCTAATTGAAGTTTTTTCTTCCCTATCACTAAAATTGATGAATGAGAAATTACATTCTATATTTTGTCACCCTGAATTAAATTTATTTTATGTTAATAATATTTATTTTTATTATACATGTCATTTATGATAATGTTTATTATCCTATACTGTTATTGGATTTATTTTATATAATACTTATTAGACAATTCATACATAATTTGTTTTTGGATGATACAGAGTATGTATATAGCTATATTACATAATTCAAAAATTGGTGATTATCCAGTTTTATATAAATAAATAATAAATACCCCATATTCAACTTTAATTGAATATACTATATTTAATTTTGAATACTGCAAAAATACACTTTACTTACTTCATAACAGTAGTTAAACTACACTAATATATATTCTATAAGAATAAATTCAGACTAAAAGTTTGTTGCAAGTCAGTGGTTCATTATCATCATTTAAAGTGAGCTAGGGCAATGTGTTTTAGAAAATTCTTTCACAGTTTTCTTCAAATAATCTCTTTCATGCTTCTAGAATCTTAATGAGTATGGTGAATTCACCTGAAGCTACAGCATAATACCTGGTTGAATGATGGCATAGCATTTTTTTCATGATTTCATGTAACCACTTCTGTTCTATCCTGTACATGATACACAGTAACTACAAATAAATTCAGTTTACTAATCTGTATTTTAATATCATCTTCAAGAAAAAGACACAGTGAATAAATTGCTGAGAGTGCTTTCATATGTATTATTTCGACAAGAACTGGCTCATTAGCTGTTAATACATAATTGATCATATTCCTATGCAACCCAACAGGTGAAAACCATATATATTTATAAACATCCTGGTATTTTTAGTGTTAGTTATTCTCAAGCCATTAAGTTTATTTATCTAGAGGAAGTGTTCCCCACTGCTACTGCAACTACCAATGTCAAAAGGGCCTATCACTCCCATCCATATGCCAGTTAGTACCAACTTTGGCATTGAAGTCACTCGCTGAAATCAAGAAAAGATATATTACACTTGTAAGCAATAGCTCCTTTCTTGGCAAAATTCAAAATATCCTGAGTTGTCCATCCACACATCTTTCTCTTTGTCATCAGAGGGCATAATAACAGATAACATTCAGACCTTTAATCCTTGTTTTAAATTTAGCTGTAAAAATCTTTCATTAATGCAGTCATATTCAAGAAGAGCATCACTTGCATTTCTGCTAAGAAGCAGAGCAACACCTTACAAATGCTTTCCATCCTCCTGCCCTAATTTAATTCTAAATATCTGACCTTTACTTATCTGGGCTCTTGCAAGCCCAGAATGTTTAGGTTAAAATGCTGAATTCCTGTGTAAGGACATCCATGCAAATTATCCATATGCAGAGTCCTCCCATTCCAGGTACCTGTGGAAAGAAAATTATTATATTAGTAGGCTTTTGAAGGAGACAGTTTATTGAGAGAGATAGAGAAACTGACCCCTGAGACACAATGCTCAAGCATAGGGTTGGCAATACCCATAAAGGGGTTCAAGTACCTGTGATGGCCACTGATCAGGATTATCCACCAGTGATATAAGGTATTCCTTCATCTGTTCACTTGGGCCTAGAAACCCACAAAGAAAAGAAGGTAGATTTTCCCTCAATCAAATCCCACCAATGCAGCAAGGTCAAGCTCTGTAATTATGCTCAATGCCATTATTACTTTCCAGCAGGGTATAAAAAATAATATTAGACACAGAAGTCCATATTAATAGGCTACACTGATCTGGAAGCCCTCCCCTTTCATTCCCCTTCGAGAAGAGGATCTCTGTTTTGAAAGGCACAAATGCCTGCACCTTGAGAAGGTAAGGTTGGACTTAAAGTGCTAAGCCTGGCTGGTTTTATGCATTATCACAACGGATTGATTAAAAGCATGAATACGAGATCAGAAATGATAGCAATTACCTATATATAGATTTTTCAGCTGCAAAGCACAAAATGTTTGGGAAGTAAGTGAAACTAGTGACAAAAATCACAAAAAAAGAGGAAAAGTGATAAAGGTAAAAAGTAGATTTCAGGGCATGTATGTGAGTGTGACCAAACTGACACTAATTTAGTAATTTTATTTCATCATCATTATTTATTGCAAATATCTCCTAGCATACTTTTAAAATTATTGACTTGATTTGAGGTCTTTGAAATTCATATCACCAGAGAAGAAAATATTTGAACCATAGATTTAGACAGTACAGCTTTAGAATATCATTTCACATTTCTAGAATCTACAGCATATGTTGCACCACGTGCTTTCCATACTATAGAATTTTAAATTTGATTTCATTGCCAGTCAACTGTTCTGTCAATCAACTCATTAGCATTTCAACTGTGCAAGATACAAATGAACAAAATGTGATGAGAATCTTATATGATTACTTTACAGTTTGTTGGATTTTATATTAAATGCAATTGCCAATACACCATTAAACACTAAACAACCAACTAATCAACTATAACTGTCTGTAAATAATAAACTTTTAATAAAATTTCAATCTTTAAGATCAAAACTTCTCAACCTTTTCAATTTTGACATCTACTTTGTTGAATTATTTTCATTAATCTACTTCTTTAACCTTCCACTTTATACTAATATTAACCCAGTTAAATCAGTGTAGCAGCCTATTGATCTGGACTTCTGTCTCCCCCCCCCCCTTTTTTCCCCACCCTGTTCAGCAGTGGTCAACATTACAGGATCTTGGTGCTGATGATTCAAAGCCACTGGGCTGTCTAATGGATTTGAGCATGATTACAGAGCCTGAACCTGTAGCACTGGTGAGCTTCTGGTGAGGGAAAATATACATTATATAACATACAAAAATTCTTCACAGAAATCCTAATATCATTCCAAGAGATGGCACCAAAACCAAATAACACACTGCTAAACATAAAAACAATAAGTGCAATAGTTTTTTTTTTAATTCAAAATATCAATAGTTTTTTTTTTTTAGAATATACTTGCAAAGAAAGCTAATTTTGGTGACATTAATTCTTTAATGGGCTATTCACAGATGAGCACTTGGTTTTATATATATATGTATATATGCTTAGTAGCTAAATGAATTTTGACCACCCTACCATAAACTGAAAAATTAACTGTACAAGCAAAATAAAGGCTGGTGTATGCCAATAGTGGTAGCATTCAGTTCATGGTAAAATTGTGAGACGTGTGAATTAAAAAGTGACACAAATAATGTGCAAACAATGAATAATTTACCAGAAATTGAAAGTGGCATAACTTGATGATAGAGGTGTGGGTACCTATATCTTAGAACCCATGTCTCATTGGTTGTTATAGAGAAGCTATTGTAAAGGTATGTGGTGAAAGAACTCTGAAGGGAAGACAATAAGAAAATATAAAAAAAAAATGGTGGGAAACAAAGTGAATGAATATAAGAGATGGGTTCAATATATTTTACAGGCTAAAAGGCAGGCAAGAGTTGAGACACTCACCTGTGAATACAATACTAGATAGTTATATCCAGGCCTGGATCTAGAAAAAAAAATGAGCAGGGGGGGGGGGAGGAAAGAGACTGGATTTTCATTGCAATATAACATTTCCCCCTCCTTTTTACAAGTCTTTTAAAAATTTCTTAAAAAATGCATAAGTTATCATAGCCCCCTTGTAGATCATCCTGGTCATAATGGATTTCCATGCATCAAACTCTCCATCATTCAGGGTATCAAAGTAAACAACCATAATGACATGTGCTTCTAATCCCACACCACCCAAAATTGGGGCTTTTATGGTGCTGGAAGTATTAAACATAGATCATGAACAACTGTAAAAAGATCTGCTAGCCTGATGAATCAAATTTCTTTTTGTTCTATGCAGATGTTAATGGATTTCATGAACATTGTACAGACAGTGTAGGCTGGTGATGATGTCATGATCTGAGTGACATTCAGTTCAGATATATTGGGTCTTCTCATACTGGTGTAACAATGTGTATTTAGGGCATGGAACATTATTTTGGGTTAAGTGCACCATTTGTTGTTAATGGATAATGGCCAAATACTTGCCAAAGGATGATGGTATCTATCATTAAGACCATGCACCACATAATTAGGCTATATTGTGCAAGAATGATATGCAATACATCTGGATGAAACCTCTTTACAATTTCACTCCTCTCACATGGCCAATGAACTCATAGGTCTCAACCCCATGAACACCTGTGTGATGTTGTGGAATGAGGAACCAACAGATAGGCACACCAGTGGTCATTGTTACTCAACTATGGGGCACCTTACCTTCAGAGGTATATCATAACCTAGTAGCATTCATGCCACATCATATTTAGATTATTTAAACCCATTCTATATGGCACTAAGTGGATTGTCATAGCTCAGTGATCACTAGTGAAGATGATTCCAATTATCATCCAGTTTAATTCTCTATACATTTTCTTTTTGACTACACTTTTTACTTCTGCCTTAATAAAATGCAAGGGAAATGTTTTTAACTCACCATTTTTTGGAAAACAATTTTTTTGCATTAAAATGATTGAATTTGTTATTACCTTTTCTAATAACAAAGTTACTTAATTTTAAGACTTTTTGACGAAAACATATTTTGCTTTATTTCAGCTGCATTTAATTGCATCAGATCAATTTGATTGAGTTCATAAATTAAGCAAATGAAATTATGATAAAAGAGAATGTCAAAAGAAAGGTCGCAGAAAGAGTGTGGTGGGTGCCATGGAAATGGGCTAGTTAATTGCTCATTGAGGAAGCCAAGCAGGGCAAATAACCAATGACAACAATGCTAATTAACAATGCCACATTATTGGTTATTTGATGTATATTGGTGTGAACTCTCCCAATGAGAAACTAAAATGGTCCATTTCTACGGCTCACTGATTAACCAAACTAGGATAGATATACTGAACATTTTGATGTGCTGGAAAAAACTGGCAAACCTTAATAGCATATAAACCTAATTTATGGAATAAAATGGCAGTTTATACAGCAGGATAAATTAAAGAAGTTGCAGAATAGAAAAGATCTATATGATTAAGTCAGACCTATGAGATGTTAGTATATTAGATAATTGTGCATTAAATGAGAAAAAAGACAGGATAAGATTAAAATATAAAGGAGCAAAAGATAAAAATGATATACAAGAACAATTTAAAGCATAATGTGAGAAGAATATTTAGCCAAAAAAAATAGTACTTTAATTACAATAGTTAAGGCAGTTAATAAGCATATTATTCATATTTTTCTATTAAGATCAAAAGGACCATTTGAAAATGCAACACCAATTATTTTTACACTTACTAAAAAAGCAAATGATATATTTTTATTCTATGCAGTCATAGAATAATTTGAAAAATTCCCCAACCCAAAGAAATAAAAATCAATATATAACAATATGTTTAATAATGAATATTAATTAAAATATCTGGAATATTAGGCAGCATTATATTAAAAAAGCAAATTAAAATTAAGAAATTTTGTCATCTTTACATAAACTGAATTTATACATTACAGAAAACAACCACCAATTCACATATATAAACTCAGAATTATCTGATTATTGATGTATATTAAATTATAACTACCAATTTCTAGTCTATAATTACAGTTTAGTTTCCATAAATATCAGTGTGAATATATATTAAAATATATTAAAATATTAGCATATTGAAATATATATATATATACTGAGATGCAATGTATATCTTTATCATTGTTTAAAAATAATTTTAAAAAACGTATATTGAATACAAGAATGAATTATATTCAACTTATTTTCAGCTAAGAATTACACCATACACAAGTAGTTATGAATTAAAAAGCAACCTTGTAAAAAGACTCAAACTTGCTTAATAATAAACAAATTAATCAGACAGTTTAATTGCACTACTAATTGTCTACTGCCAATTTACTTTCTGATTAGGGTAAGCTTAAAGGTAACATCCCAGTGCCCAATCCTTTGCTATTTAAAGTTTAAGTATGGTTCAACTTTTTACCATAAATCATTTGAGAACAGTCAAAATAACAGCATTTTAAGCACAGCTTTAGTACAATGCTATTCCAGTAGTGACAATAATATCCCTTAATTTTCTATTTCATGTTTATTAACAAGCACACAAACACACACAATTTTTGCAATCCTCCTCCTCCTCCAAAAAAAAAAAGAGAAATTTTTAATTTTTTATAACACATCTTAGGTGATAATCATGAAAAAAAAATTATAAGATTATGGCATTGATCTCTGCAAATAAATAGATAATAATAAATAAAAAAAACTTTGGTGTGCCTAGTACACAAATCAATACTTGACATTAAATGCTGCATCTACAGATTTGTATTAGAAGCTGTCAAGAACCAGATTTTCATATCCATAGTTAGTGAAGAAATGAGCATGATACTAATTGCTTAAATGACAAGAGCATTCATCATCATCATCATCATCCTCAAGCAGCCATGGGCTACAGAGGTCCAACCAGACCGTGCAATTTAGTTCTCCAAGCAAGTCTATCCTGAGCTACATCTACTGCATCTGGCCACTGCACACCAATTCTAACAAGGTCCTGTTTGACATTGTCTGCCCACCGCATCCTAGGTCTCCCCTTCTTTCTGAGGCCTTTAGGCACACTGTTCATAACCCCATTCGCCAATCTATAATTACCCATATGGGCAACATGGCCAAACCAACGGAGTCTCTCTCTGCAAAATATGCTGCTTAAAGGAGGTTGCAAACTCCTTTGCCTAACCTCATCATTAGTTACAAAGTTGAACTACCTAATGCCCAAGATACTGCATAAGCATCTGGATTCAAAAGTATCCAGTTTCCTGTTATCTTGTTTACAAAGTGTCCACGTTTCACTACCATAACTAACCCTAGAAAGAACCAAACTATTATACAGTCTAATTTTAGTCTTTAGGTGTTACGCCTATTTCTCCACACTCTCCATAGGTTCTTAAAAGTCCCGGCAGCAATCCCTATTCATCTGTTAATCTCATGCCGCACATCACCATTATCTGTTACATAGCTCCCAAGATAATTAAACTGTGACACCTGCTCAAGACTGCAACCATTCAGATTAACTGAATCACAGCCTGCCTGACCAATTTTCATGACTTTAGTTTTCTTTCTGTTTATAACCAAACCTACTCTACTACCAGTCTCATCAACAGCTCGAATGAAAGAGTTCATCTCATCAACATCATTTGCCAAAAGGGCTAAATCATTAGCATAATTATATCAGAAATTTTCAGATCTCTTTAAGGCAAAATCTTTCCCTTGCAGTGAATTTTGTATAACATATCAATAACCAAACTAGAGAGAAAAGGAGACAAAATGCATCCTTGTTGAACACCAGAAGTAATGCTAAACCAATTGCTACAAGCCTTACTAACTCTCACACACAACTCAGTGTTATTATAGAGAGCTTTCATTATGTTAACTAACTTGTCAGATATATGTATCACAGAACATATTGATCTCACAATCAACCACAAATTATGATGATCAACAGTTGAAAGCCTTTTTGAAATCAACAAAGCTAGCAAACAAAGGTTTCTGAAACTCTAAACATTTCTCAAGAATCTGCCTAAGTGAAAATATCTGATCCACACATCCCCTACCACTTCTGAATCCACATTGCTCAACTGAGTAAATCCTAAAGAGATTTGATCTTCCAACTAAGGAAGAGTGCAGAGTATATTTAGTTGTGGTTTAACCATTTGGCTTACACAAATGTTTAGCAGATGGCTGAGGAAATGAAGGCCCATTCATACACAGACATCTTGCAGAGGGTCAAGGCAGCTGTAGTCATTTCTTTGAATATCTGTCTCTCTGTCAAAGAAATTGACAGAGAGACAGATATTCAAATTTTCAATCATTTCTTTGAATATCTGTCTCTCTGAGGTGTTAGATTTCGTTCCTGCAATATGACAATCGGTAAGATCTGGAATATTGTCAACAAGACTGTAGGCAACACAGTGGGTCTATTTTGCAAATTAATCCTTCCCCTGAAGAAAATTAATCTTTCTTGAGACTGTGTAGTGTGTGAAGTAAGAAAACGGAATGAGAATGTGAGAGGTGCTTTGTTGCCTTTCCACTATCTGGAGCATTTCAAGGTGTTTCATACTGAAAATACTTTTAAATACCAGAAGAAACCCTTCATCATTTCAACATATCACAAATAAAAAATTAACATTTTGTTTTGATTTTTTTTATTTAACAATTCTGATTAAATAAAATTTCATAAAAAAAGGTGAAATTGCATATTGCAAAAAATCAGTGACACTGCATATTTAAAAAAATTGGTGAAATTCCATATTATACATATATATATATTTTTAGGTAAAATTACATTTTATAAAATAGTAATTCTGGGCATATTTAGTGTAAAAATTTTGTAAGCCAATGAGTTAAAGAGCCAACTTCTTTAACCCTTCTAGGGTCCCTAATGAATACAGATATTGATAGAATCTGAAATGAAAGACGGAAGATGTCTATGTTAGTTTTAGTACAACAAATTTTTAAACATAGAAACCAATGTTCGAAAATTTTCTTACATATATAAAAATATATAATTCAAGCTTCGAAAAATAATACTTTCTCTTTTCATCAGCATGTTCATATGATATAATGATGATATAATGATGCATATTTTATTAAACTGCAACAGAAATAATTCGTTAAAACCCCTCTGAATGCCATTTCTTAGAAATGCTATATGGTATTGCTGATTTGTTTAATATTACTCTGTAATGAAGCAACCCCCTGATTTAAGCTCCCAAGTTTGATTTTAACGATTGTGAACAAATGTTTCCTTAAAGTTTTGAAAATTAATATAAAACTGTTATTTTTAAAAATGGAAGATTTTGGAAGTAATTATGAATGAGTCCTATGTTTACAGGACATCTGTGACCTGGCTCGATGTTTTAAAAAATATATTTTAAATGCATAGTTTAATCCACATCACAACTGCCAAAATCTACTTTCTTATTTTTCCCTGGTCTAAATCATGTAAACACACCTTTTTGCCACAATTTAATGCTCTTTTTTTAACCAAGAAAACAATTATCTACAAAAGCCTATAAACTAAATGCAAGCATTTCTGATCCTACCTTAATCTAAGACTTTTAATGAGGGAAGACTCTGTTGTTTTACATCTGAGGACACTTGCTTTGCATGTAAATAGGCTAAAGGCAAAGACACAGAGGGCTCAAAGAAGGTTGGTAATGGAATCCAATGGATAACTGTTAAGAGACAGATGGGAGTTTCCCCTTAAGTCCATCCATCATGTTCTTGTATCATTGTGTGTGATCTCCTGAACATGAGGTTATGACTAAACATCCCATCCAATAACAATTAGAAGTCTGTTCACTGTATCTCTTTTCTCAATGAGGGCAGAGTAGTGCAGAAAATCTTCACTTGCACAGTTGGGACTCAAACCTGGGAACATCAGATTAAGAATATGACAAGCTACTAACTGAGCAAAATTCTATCTCATATGAAGAAAGGTATTTCTTATTCAAAAAGCATTATTAATTGATAAGTATCAGGTTCTCATAATTATTGTTTGGTTGGTTGTTTGGGGTTTTATGGTACAAAGAGCAACAAAGGCTATGTTGTGTCAAACAAAGTAAAATAAAAAGATAAAAGACTTTGAAGAAAGTAACACAAAAAGAAGAAGAAAAGAATAAAAATATAAATGGCTAAACAGGAAAGAAAAAGTATAGAACAAACAATGGTTGTTGTTGTTTGGGTTGTTTTACCTCTGAGCGGCACTTTTTTGCACACCATGGGCTAAATGGCCAGGTCACATGGACCCCGAAGGCTCAGAGAAGGTTGGGGGAGGGGACCCACTGGAACAGCTGTTGGGAAACAGATGGTAGTCTCCCGTCAAGGCCATCCAGCGTGTTCTTTAACGTGCACAGGGTATGGCTCTCCCACACACGGGGCCACGGCTTAACGTCCCATCCGACGGACGGCGGCCTTTCCAAGCCCATCGGTGTCCCCTACTGACCGTGGGCAGGGTGGGGAATTTTGCGGAGATAAATCTCAACGCTGACCCAGTTGGGACTCGAACCTGGGAACTACAGATTACGAGCCTGGCGCGCTACCGACTGAGCCACCCCCGCCCCTAACAAACAATGGGTAAAAGAATCTGGGTTAAAAATGAACCAACAATTAAAAGAGAAAAATCAATGTGGGTGTACAGGATCCAAAAAAAAAGGTAGAAACAAATGAAAATTAAAAAAAAAAAAACGAAGTATAAATATTATAAGCCAAATGGGTGTAAAAGACCCATAGAATAAGAACAAAAGACTAAAGATCTAAAGGTAAAAACATTAAATTTGGGGGAAAATAATCAGCAAAACATAAAAATTCCAAAACAAGGGTTAAAAGTGAGTCATCAGATAAAAGGTGTCCAAGTGTAAGGGGCTCGGGACAGTAGGTGATAAAAACTAAAATAAACACAACATTCACAATTAAAAGCTGGACATGCAATTAAAATATGTTTTAGAGTTAAAATGGTGTCATAAAACTCACAGTTAGGTTCATCATCTGCCCATAAAAGAAAAGAATGTATAAGAAACGAATGGCCTAAGCAGAGCCAAGCAAGTACAACTTCCTCCTTGCAATTCCTGTGAAAACATGACTGCCATGGTTTGACAATAGGCTTGATCTCAAAGAGTTTGTTACCGATCTGTTCCAACCAAGATCATTGCCATTGTGCCCAGGCTTGATACAAAAACACTGCTAGAAGTCCGAATATGGAACCAGTAGTGGAGAGTCAGACAGGCAGCAGCATCTGTCAAGTTATTGTCATTGATCCCAATGTGATCAGGCACCCAGCAGAAGAGGATGTGGTGTGGCTGCCAGACAATGAAGCTGCTGACAGATCTTGGAAAGAACAGGGTGAGCAAAGCCTATAGCGAGCTACATGAGTCAGTGTAAAGCACATACTGATGATGATGCTTAGCTGCTATGTAGTTTAAGGCAAGATAGATAATACACAATTCTGCAGTGATGATGGAACACTGCAATGAGATCTAGTCTACAATGATGGTATCACAGCAAACCATGACAGATCCTGGAGACCAGGGATGGGCAAGTTCTTCAATAAGAAGAGCCACATAAAATATTTTTCATACATTTTTGAGTGTTCAAGAGCCACAGAAAATATTATTTTAAAATTGTATTTATAAATAATAAAAAATACAACTATATAGTAGTCCTACTCACCAAAGCAGAATATGATTAATCTCTGCTCATTGAAGACTGATTGAGTCTTCATTTTTGCAGTTAATAGTTTAAAATCTGGCTGGTAGGATGTCAAAGCTGTTCTAAGAAGCTCAGTGAGGTGGCTGTTAGTGAGAATAGCCCAATGTTTAGACTTGACAAATTTCATTACAGAAAGAGAGATTCACAGCAGTAAGTTGCCCCAAAAACAGAGAGTAGTTGGAAGCCAGTTTTCTGAAGATTGGGATACTTTTCTTCTGGGATTTGTTTTCAAAAGTCAGTTTTACTAGTTATGTTCCACTACCGCTGCAAGCACGTAATTTGTGTGTACTGCATGAAGAGTGATGATGCAATCATTCGTACTTGTTTAAAACAAGTTTTGGTTATGTTTTCGTTTTCTTCATAATCTATTGAAAACAGCGATTTAAATGGTATACTTCTGAATTTTATGCCTCTCAGGTCTATAGGAAGCCTACCGTTTCCTCTCCTGGATCTCAAAGAGTTAATATAAAATTTTAGGAAAATTGGCAATGAGACCCAATATTGTCTAGGGGGCAGCACAGAGAATCTTCGGGAGCAGCAGTTTGCCCACCTTTGCTATAGACATTTAGGACTTCAAGCCATCTGTGAAGATAGTCAAGAAATCTGAGTGCTCAGCATGGTGGCTGGCAAAGAATTGCTGGTACCCACAGTTAGGTACAAAGGGCTTCCCTGTCCTGCAAAGGGAAAAATTGCAGCATGCCATGGTGGAAGTGGCTTGGTTGTTAACTGGGTTCTCATAATTGTAAAATGGCAATTAATTTCCATTTCAATTATACTCAGGATCAGAAAATAAATGCAAAATTAAAATGACTTAAATGATGCAGTGAGCATTCCTTGTATGAAAAAACTGGGCAAGCTAGAAGAGCATTTTGCTTCCTCTTATCAAAAAAATTCTAACAGGAAAAACTACAACTATTTAAAAACAAAGTGAAGCATATAAAAGTTTACAAGTATATTGATTAATGATAAATGAAAACTCAATATGTAGTTTCAATACATAAATAAACACTTACCATGGACAGTGAGGAAGACTACCTTACTAAGGCCAGAAGCAATACCATTGCTTGCTTGGCACAAATAATACCCAGCATCATCTTCTTGGGCGTTTTTGATAAGCAAGGAACCATTGGCGTAGACCTCATAATGTGGTCCACTGGCTATGGCGGTATAGTGGCGAGGAGAATTGGCTACAAAGTAATAATATTTTCAAGCTTAAGTGATGCAAAACTCAAAATTGTCATAAAATGTTTTCTTGATATTCCTTTAAATAATGAAAACAAAATGAAACAAAGATAGGGGAAAAAATACAAGGTTGCTTATATTTTTTCCCTTATATACAACTTGTAGATAAAGATAACTTGTAGCAGTTGTAGGCAAGTTCTACAAGTTCAACTGCCTATAACTTCTTGTACATACAGTGGACTCCTGTACAACACGGGGGATACGTTCATTATAGGAAATCGCGTTATAAAGGACATGCATTATCAGATGAATTGCCTATCCCCATATTTTCAACCTAAAAATGATCTGGAAAGAGAATTGTTTTTAAATAAAGATAACAATAAAGACAAAACTATGGACTCTTCAAGTGATGAATCTGTACAACCAATGTTAACAAGACCAATGTTAACAAGGCGTCGTTGGAACTTATTTCTTGATACTTCCGATAGTGAATGAATGTTAAATAGTGAAGTACATATTTTATTTTAATTAAAAGTTGAATAAAAATATTTTCCTCTTATATCTTTAAATGTGCATATTTTTTTTTATAAACTTTTACATATTTTAAAGCTGCTTAGCTTCACTGTGCATATATAAACAACAGGTAAGTGTATACATTTGCTTTTCTAAACAAAAAATCAAAAACTATGTCAAAATGTTAAATTTGTCTTACGCGTAATACAAGACTGTTTATCGCGCTGCATGAGTATTAGTCTCAATTTTTTTTGTCACGTTATAGGGGAGTGCGTTATACGGAAGTCCACAGTCGAATGAATCCTCAGTTATCTACAGCAATGAGGAGAAGGATAACACTGAAAATGCAAAACACTAGAGAATCAATCAACAGAATAATAATGATAAATATTCAATTCTGGTAACACAACTTTAAAAAGTAGTCACCATGGATGAGTATTAGTATTAAAAAATTTTCAATATCTCTTGGAGTCTAACATGAAATTTCCAGTTATCCCACATCAGTTTCTCTACCAGTGTAGATAAAGAAGTAGTGATTCACACTTAAGTAAGGTTATAAATGACAGGAAATCATATTGCTGTGTCATAATTTAACACACTATTTAAACTGATAGTGAACTGTTTTCATAATTAAAAAGACCTTTATGCTCAGAAAATAATTAAAATACCTTATAGTTCTCTGTTGTTGAGCAATAAAAATTTGAAGCTTATTCTTCGAACTATTTTCATATTAAAAACAGTCCTAACACATAGTGTCACTTCACTGAAGACAGAGTGATGTCCTTGCTCCAAAAAGCTTCCGAGTTTTCTCCTAAAAACTTTTTAATATGCAAATAGTTTGAAGGATAAAATTATCTGTCTTTAAGCAATAAAATTTTTAAGTTTAAATTATTTTAACTGTTTTCACTTCCATGTCTTGCCTGAGGTGGGCTTGACCAACAATTTGATTTCACGATTGAATCAGCAGAGCCCAGCTCGAGCAAAACAGTGATACTTTATTAACCCTTAAAATGTCAGGTTTCTGAAACTGGTCTCAGTCTGGTGGCCAAGTTAATTTTGAAGTGTTTTCAGAAAATAAAATGTACAACTTTAGAATCTCATCCTGAAGTAAATAATGAAGGGAAATACTCATGTTATATACCAAAAGAAAAAACATTTAACTGGGATTAATAAAATGGCAAGCCTTTAGAAATGCGATGGTCACCAAAAAACACTTGCAAAAACTGCATGGTTTCATTCGATGTGTGGCAAGTGGCACTGTCTTGCTGCAACCAACAATCGCATTCATTGGCCTCAAGGAGTGCAATGAACTGTGTGATGATGTCTTGGTATACTGCTCTATTCACCATCATCTCAAAGAAAATGGGCCCCATTATGCAATGACATGATACAGCACACCACACTCCAATTACTTAAGAGTGCAAGTGCTGTTCATAAAAAAAAAGTTGATTTTTGGAGGACCAAATCCTATTGTTTTGACTATTCCTATAGCGACTCAGGAGGAACCAAGCTTTGTCACTGGAAAACACTATTGAGCTGCACTATTCCATGTTCTTCAACAAATGACCGAAGCCATTAAGAGTAGACTATGCATTTTCCTTTATCTGGGTTCTTCAGTTCCTAGACTGAGTGCACACAATATGGACGAAGGTGTAACTATCTCCCAGCTTTCTGAGCACTTCCAAATGATATTCCTGATTGCACTACAAGTTTCCTGAGGCTCTTTAGAGGTGACTGCTGAATGTTCTCTGCACACCATCCAATTTAGCATTGGTCAATATGATAGGTCTTTAGGTGTTGAAATTTAGTGATCTTGGTTAAGTGCAGAAAGTTTTTTACACCAAGGGTAAAAAACAAATGTCTATATCATCAGAGTACCACAACCAATATAGTGGAGGGGGGGGGATTTTAAAATCATTGACTATATGCTTAAAAACTTATAATTAAAAAAAATTCAGCTGGGAGGAGTAAAATGTCCTTAGTGCAGTGGGTGGGTAGAAAAAACTTACCGAAATTGCCCTCCCACTGAATGACTGATTTCAATGCCTTTTTGTTTCCATATCCAAGACCTCATTTTCAGGAAACAGTATAAAATCAAAGTATTTTTACTGGAAAATGAAGAAATAATAAAAGAAAAATTAACATATAACCTAATGCCATCCAATAACATATAACCAGCCATCCAATGTAGCATAACTCCAAAAGATCAATAGATCGGCTGAACCAAAGATTGAAAATTTACAGAAATTAAAATGAAGATTTAAATATAAAGGTATAAGTACTAACTGGATGCATGGTGAATTTATCCAAAATGTGAAAACAATGCTCACTGTAAGCAATCCACCTGGCTGCACCTTCCAGCAATTAACTAGATCACTTTACAGCACCTGCTCTCCTGCCTCCTGTGAAACTGAAATCAGTTTTGCAATAGCAAGCTCTGGTCTTGCTCTGGCTTATAGTTTCGACTTGAATCAGTAGAGTAGCACAAGAAATATACTGTAAACATGGGATTCATGAACAGTTAGCTGAAAAAATTAAGTTTTGCCATTAGTCAGACTTGAACCCACATCTTCTAAAGATATGTCAGGGTTGGTTTGGGTTGTTTTACCTCTGAGCGGCACTTTTTTGCACACCATGGGCTAAATGGCCAGGTCACATGGACCCCGAAGGCTCAGAGAAGGTTGGGGGAGGGGACCCACTGGAACAGCTGTTGGGAGACAGATGGTAGCCTCCCGTCAAGGCCATCCAGCGTGTTCTTTAACGTGCACAGGGTATGGCTCTCCCACACACGGGGACCACGGCTTAACGTCCCATCTGACGGATGGCGGCCTTTCCAAGCCCATCGGTGTCCCCTAAGATATGTCAGGTGTTCTAACTACCAAACTATGAGCAGTTAACTCTTTCTTCAGCTAATTGTGACTATAAAT
Organism: Ryuthela nishihirai; assembly: GCA_038380435.1. Lineage (NCBI taxonomy): Eukaryota > Metazoa > Arthropoda > Arachnida > Araneae > Heptathelidae > Ryuthela > Ryuthela nishihirai. The sequence continues at coordinate 7,332,271 of JAWZYU010000016.1, read as the reverse complement.
GTGCTTAAATTAATAAAATAAGAATTTAGTTCAGAATTTCACTGTATTTATAAATGCACACATTAAAAATATGGAAGTGAAAGCTCCAAATGAGCAGTGTCATTCTGAATACCACACTTTAATAATTGTAAGACTTAAATAGTATTATGAACATAATGCACAAAGTCTGCAGTTGCCTCCAAACGCTAACGTGATGAGAAGACTACACAGTTCCTTTTCTCTGGCAAATGAAATGCAAGTAATCATCATCTTGTGTATGCATTCCTGCTGGTATTTTCTCTGTGCTCCAAGGTTTACTGCCTGTTGTTGTTCTCTTGGCAGTATACGGACTTAGTTATTGGCTGACACATTCACACATGCTGTTGAGGACGTCATCTGAAGGAAGTTGATGATATGTGATACTAATCTGTAGCTGTTTAGATGATTGCTGTGCTTAAATAGCACAAGCCTTTTTGTCTTGGGCACTGGATACTTTCAGTGTAGCACTTGGAGATTTCAAATCCAAAAACGATGAAAGTATTCGATGCCCAAGAAGTGAAATACCTAAGCATGGAAATTATTTAAACAGCAACAGACTGGTAGTCTCATGTATCATAAAGTTGTGAACTATAGCCTTAACTGTGATCAGTAGTTAGGATGTTAGCTACTGTTTCATTGGGAAAACTTTTGTGTTAGCTCTATCTGATGCAGTGGCCAGAAACCCATACTTCTATCAGAGAGGAACATATTCTTGTATAAGGAAGCTTGTATAAGTAAGAAGCAAATAGTGGATTCACACCACCAGTTATAGTAATTATTTTGCACATAAAGAAAAGAAAAAAGAGGAAGGAATGAGTTCCTAATAGATGTGTGCAAAAGTAATTTGAATAACATTCTGTTACCATTATTTAGACACCTGCAAAATACTTTCAGAAAATTGCAAACAGAATTAGGAATAAAGGAATGAGATCAGAAATAAATTAATGTCTTCAGAAAATTGAGTTTTGACTTGAGATTCCAGAACCTACTACCAGTTAATTTCTGCTAACTCTCTAAATATTTTAAGTTCTACAAACAAATAGTTTTATAATGAGCTTTTCTCCTGTTAATAAGAAATTATGTGCTTGACTACTAAATCATCTTTTTTGTGAATGCTCTTTCGCTGATCAGTACTTGTAGTGGCATGGTACCATAAATTGTGGGAATTAACTTCATAGTCCTAGTTAACAGAAAACATAGTAATATGGTAGCTCAATAAGTAGAGTACCAGGCATGCAATAGGAGATCAATTAAATTGTTCTTTCTTCAGAACATTTCACTGAAAGTTTTAATAATTGAACCAGAGAAAACACCTTTTATTCAACAGATGTACAATATAATTAATAGAGTTCTGCTTTTATTATTAGAAAGCTATTCAATACATCCTACTCAACAACAGTTCATACCTGAGCCTCTCTCCCATGTTATCACAGGTGCAGGGAAACCATCTGCTAAGCAGTCAACACGGACATTTTGCCCTGAAACTACAGAGGTATCCTGAGGTTCCACGTGCCACCGAGGAGGAACTGTAAAATTTTAAAATTATGATTATTTGGTAAATCTAGAAATGCTCAAAGAGTATAGATTAGTAGTTCAAAAAGTAAGCCATAAAATTAACTTTTAGCTTTACTACATTATAATGTAAAATTAAAATACATTAATCAGACAATTAGAGAACAGAAGGATATGTTGGTGTGTTACTCTTAGCAACACCAACTATAACTGAAAGATTATTTGGATACCTGGAATATGCAAATACAAAATGCCAGTACAAACAAGCAAATTTCTGCAGCAGGTGAATGCAATCAGTCATGGTACTGTGAATATCAAAACTCAAAGAAGTAATTGATGAAGCTCATTCATGAGAGGTGATTCCAAAGGAATAAACAATCATCTTTAACATCGATATCAATTTTAGAAAAATATTATCTTCAGCTTAGTGGGAATGATTCCATGGCCTCCTGACATGTCAGATGCTCTACTATGGAGTTATTGAAGTGCATTGGTAAACGTTTGTCTTATGGACTAATAAAACATTAAATATTGCTATATAGCAGTAGGAAGCAGATGGACATGGTACACAAATACACATACTTTTAACTACAATCGAAATATTATCAAAACAGGACTGATATTCTACAAATTCAAAAGAATCATTATAATTTGAGATGATAAATTAGAACTTTGTTGACATTCTAATGGAAATATATTATTGGAGGATTGGTTTGGTTGTTTGGGGTTTAATGGCGCATCGGCAACAAGGCCATAATGCGCCAAACAAAAGACAATATAAAAGATAAAAGACATAGAAACCCGTAACCATAATTAAAAATATATTTTCAACATTATAAAAGGGTAAAATAACAAAAAAACAGGTGCATAGAAACAGAGTAAAACAACTGTAGAAATACTAAATAAAATAATCCCAGGTGTAAGAGACCTGGGATAAATAATGCGATTAAAATATCCAGTATAATTAGTATATCAAATTCGATTAAAATATCCAGTAAATTTTAAAAATTGAAAAACAGCGGTAAAATGACAATGATCTGATAAAAGATGTCCGAGTGTAAGGGGCTTGGACGTAAAATCATGGAAGTTAAAAAACATAAGTCTTTCAAGGTTAAAACAATGACATTCAATTAAAATATGTTTAACTGTTAAAACGGTGTCACAAAACTCGCACTTAGGTACTGCGTCCGCCTTAAGGAGAAAAGAGTGGGTTAAAAACGAGTGACCTAAGCGGAGCCGAGCAAGGACAACTTCCTCCTTACGATTCCTGCGAAAACAAGACTGCCACGGTTTGACAATGGGCTTGATCTCGAAGAGCTTGTTAGCAACCTGTTCAGACCAAGATCTCTGCCACTGTGCCCGGAGCTCGATGGTGAAACGCTGCCGGAAATCCACATATGGAACCGGCAACGGAGAGTCGGACAGGGGCGTGGCTGATCTGGCAGCAGAATCTGCCAAATCATTGCCCCTGATTCCGACATGACCGGGCACCCAACAGAAGAGAATCGTGGTGGTGGCTGCCAGACGATGGAGCTGCTGGCGGATCTTGGAGAGAATAGGGTGAGGCCGATGCCTCACCGAGATCAAAGCCTGTAGCGAGCTAAGCGAGTCGGTGTAAAGCACACACCGACGATGATGCTTAGCTGCTATATGGTCCAAGGCAATGCTGATAGCATGCAACTCAGCAGTGAAGATGGAACACTGCTGTGGGATCTGGTCTGCAATGATTACATCACAGCAGACCATGGCTGATCCCACTGAAGTGCCGGACTTCGAGCCATCTGTGAAGACAGGCAAGAAGTCCGGGTGCGCAGCACGATGGCTGGCAAAGAGTTGCCGGTACACACAGTCGGGTGTAAAGGCCTTCCTCGTCCTGCACAGGGAAAAATCGCAGGAAGGGGAAACAGCGAGCCAAGGTGGAAGTGGCTCAGCTGTCGACTGTGCGATGCTATCGAGACTGGTGTTGATGTCTCGCAGGTAACCTCGGACACGCAAACCGAAAGGACGAATGGCAGTCGGCCAATTCTGGTATAACATTTCCCACCTGGGACTGAAAACGCAGTCCCAAGTGGGATGGCCAGGCAGGGATCGCAATTTTGATGCATACTGCAGGGACAACTGCTGACGGCGAATAGATAAAGATGGTTCATCGGTCTCAACGTAGAGACTCTGGACTGGTGAAGTGCGGAAGGCCCCCGTGCACACACGGAGGGCCTGATGATGGAGTGGGTCCAGCACTTTCACCACCGAATCCCGGGCAGAGTCATACACCTGGGATCCGTAGTCCAGTTTCGACCGGACAAGTGCACGGTAAAGGCGGAGCAAAGAACATCGGTCTGCCCCCCAAGAGAGGAAGGAGAGGACCTTGATGATGTTCAATGCCCGCGTGCACTTGGACCTGAGATGTCGAATATGTGATAAAAAGGTCAATTTCCGGTCGAAGATGAGACTGAGAAACTTGGTCTCCGCCACAACTGGAATGATGTTACCCCCGAGCCGCAGCTCGGGGTCCAGATGAAGATTACGCTTGCGGCAAAAGTGCACGCAAGCAGTCTTCTGTGGGGAGAACCGGAACCCATTGGCCATCGCCCAAACCGAGAGATTGTTCAGGGCAGTTTGCAGTTGTCGTTCAATGACCCTCATGCTGGACGATGAGCAAAAGATGCTAAAGTCGTCAACATAGAGGGCATTGCCTACAGTCGGAGGAAGTTGCCGTGTAATGGAATTTATCTTGACAGCGAAAAGCGTAACACTCAGGACGCAGCCTTGAGGCACCCCCTGTTCTTGGGGGAAAGGCCGCGATAGAGTGTTGCCGACACGGACTCGAAAAACACGAGAAGATAAAAAGTTCGTGATGAAGATCGGCATGTGACCTCGCAAGCCGAAGCTGTGAAGGTCACGAAGAATGCCGAATCTCCATGCCGTGTCGTACGCTTTTTCGATGTCGAAGAAAACTGACACCAGGTGCTCTCGTCGTAAAAAGGAATTCCTGATCGCCGATTCGAGGCGGATCAGGTGGTCTAAAGTAGACCGGTGCCTGCGAAAGCCACACTGGGTGTTGGAAAGAAGGCCGTGATGTTCCAAATACCAGGCCAGCCTGGTATTTACCATCCTTTCCAACACCTTGCAGACGCAGCTCGTCAATGCAATTGGACGATAATTGGAAGGAATCTTGGGATCTTTCCCTGGCTTAGGGAAGGCCAAGACGATGGCCTCCCGCCAGGAGTCCGGAAACTGCTCCTCGATGAAAATGCGGTTGAAGAGTCGGAGCAGTCGATCCTTACTCGATGGTGAGAGATGTTGGAGCATGGCATAATGGACATTGTCTGGCCCCACAGCAGATGCACGAGAAGTGTGCAGAGCACGGCGAAGCTCCTCCGCTGTGAATGGCCTGTTGTAAGACTCCAAGCCATTCGAATGGAAGGACAGCGGAGAGCGTTCGGCCCTGCTCTTCTGGGCCAGAAACTCGGGGGAGTAGGAGGACAGAGAAGAGATGGTGGAGAATGACTCCCCCAGAATGTCGGCAATTGCTTGAGGCTCAGCAATTGCCTGTCCATTGTGCTCCAGGATCGATAATGAGTGGGACGTGTATTTCCCACCCATCTTCCGGACCTTATCCCACACGACCTTAGAACTGGTCGTGCGGGTGATAGAAGATGTATATTTCATCCAAGATTCCTTCTGGCTCTGGCGCCGGACGAAACGGGCTTTCGCCCTGGCGCGTTTGAATGCTTCGAGGTTGGGGGACGTCGGATATCTCCGAAACACCCCCCAAGCCTTGTTCTGAGCCTTACGAGCTGCGGTGCAGTCGGGATTCCACCACGGTTTTGGGAACCGTGGAAACCGAGTCGAGGTCTGAGGAATAGTAGAGGCAGCTGCATGGACGATGCAGTCCGTCAACTCCGCCACTGCAACATTGATGGGCTCCTGGCTGACAGAGTGCTCATCGAGCTCAGACAAGAGCTCGAAGCCACTCCAATCAGCCCGATCAAGCCTCCACCGGGAGACACGCGAAGGGCTGCCAGGCCCCCCACGAGAGATGGTACACACCACGGGGAGGTGATCGCTTCCATAGGGATTGTCCTCGACCTCCCATGTAAAGAGTGGAAGGATCGAGGAGGAGCAGATGGTGAGGTCAATGGCAGTGAATGTGTGGGTTGGGGTGTGAAAGTAGGTACTGACACCGGTGTTCAACAGGGAGAGCGATGGATCCAGGAGACACTGCTCCAAGATCCGGCCCCTCCCGTTGGTGTCAGCACTGCCCCAGAGCGGACTGTGGCCATTGAAGTCCCCCATGATGAGGAAGGGGGACGGCAGCTGCGAGACGAGGTCATCAAGGTCATCCCGGAAAATGACGCTTCCGGGCGGGAGATAGACAGAACAGACAGTCAACGAAAATCCCACAAAGAGGCGGATGGCGACCGCCTCTAAGTCGGTGGTGAGGGGAATGACCTGGAATGGGGAGTGGTTGCTCACGAGGATGGCAACACCTCCGTGAGCTGGACCATCTCCATCCCGGTCCCGGCGAACGAGAGAAAAGTGCCGGATTGTGGGACTGTTGACCGTCTGCAAAAAAGTCTCCTGCAGGCACACGCAGAGGGGTTCGTGTGCCCTCAGGAGGACCTTGATGTCGTCAATATTCCTCTGGAATCCACGACAGTTCCATTGAAGGAGTGTGGCCATCTCAGGTCTTGGAAGAATTGGCGGACGTCTTTCGATTTATTTTAACCGTCGCCAGCGACGGTTTAGGAAAATTAGGGCGGTCGGTGTCCATGTCCTCGGAGTCGTCCGAGCAACATGGATCAGAGACCGCCGAATGAGGAGGTAAAATTTTCTTTTTGGGCCCCGGCGGGGGCCCCTTGGGTTTTGTAGGTCTTGCTGTCTGTGGGCGGGGTGGAGGGGGCCTTCCGGAGGTGGATGTGGAAGGCACAGACACAGGAATAGAAACCGGTGTCGATGTCGAGGTTGACACCAACGTTGGCTTCGCCTGCGTCAAGAGGTACTTGGCAGCAGGCGAGAAAGATTCAGCTGGTGGAACGCTGATGTCGGTCTGCACCGCCACGGAAGCCATCTGAACGATGGGCTTTCCGGCAACCACACCGGCATAGGAGACCTTGCCAGGTGGGGCAGGCGGTGCAGCGAGCTTTCTCGCCTCTGGATAGCTGATGTTGTGGAGGGTCTTCAGGCGCTGTACCTCTTTCTCCTCCAGCCATTTCGGACAGTCGCGGGAGTACGCTGGATGCTCACCACGGCAGTTGACACAGCATGCCTTTTCTGCTGTGCAGTCAGGTTCCAGATGATCCTGACTGCCACAACGAGCACAGGTGGGCTTGCCCCGGCATGCGGTGCGGGCATGGCCAAACCTCTGGCATTGGAAACAACGCAGAGGGTTTGGTATAAATGGCCGCACCTCGCACTTTAAGTATCCTGCCTTGATAGAAGTAGGCAGGTGTGGTGAGTTGAAAGTTAGAATGAGTACCCGGCTGGGCTCTAACTTTCCATTACGGCGTGACGAAACCCGGTGGACTGCTATCACTCCCTGGGCTGAAAGCTCCGAGAGGATTTCCTCCTCAGAAACCTTGAGGAGGCCCCACTCGGAGATTACGCCCCTGGAGGAATTGAGCGTCTTGTGTGGAGTGACTTCGACTGCCACTCCACCAATCGCTGTAACCTTTAATAGAAGCTCCGAATGTTTGGAGCATGCAGTCTCCACCTGCAAGTCACCGGATCTTAGGCGCTTGACAGATTTCGGTTCTCCCGCAAGACCTTGAATACCCTTGTGTATAAAAAACGGAGACATGTCCCCAAGAACCTGATCACCCGTAGAGTGGATGATCAGGAACTTCGGAGACGGAGACACACACGAAGACGAAGGCAAAGACAGAGAATTTGGGGGTTCATGGCGAGCCCTCTTGGCGGCATTGATCGGAATTTTATGAGTTGGAGAACTCATGGTTGTTTTTAAAAATTTCAGTGCCCGTTGTCCCCACCCACCATGGAGTCCAACAAGGGGACGCCCAGTTGGGCGCCAGGGCTGCCCGGGCACCATACCCACACAGCCAGTGAGCCAAGCGCTCACTACAAAACAAAAAGGAAAAGGAAAAGAGAAATGGTAGGAAACTCGTCGGAGTTCCCACAAAAGAAAAGAAGGAACAAAGCAATAAAGTGTGAGGCAAGAGCTGGCCTCACAAAAGAAAGAAAACTACAAAATTAGTAAATGTGTGGGGAAACTCGCAAACCGTTGTCCGGACGGTGGACAAGGTTACTCACTGATCAGCATAGTTGACCCTAGCAGGACCAGCCCACCAGCCGATTGATCCTGAGGGGGCCGCCCCAGGACCTCCCGTTTACCTGAAGCAGAGGCCAAAGCAGTGTATAGCAGCGGCCCCGGAAGTCGCTGCCCAGCCCCGCGACAGACAGGCTCCCCAATGGCAAAACGGCCAAAGGGGACCCCACCAGTCATGAGCTGGGGAGAGAAGACGGGGACCCCTGAGCAACTGCCAGGATCCTCCTTTCCAGGGACACGGGTCTCCGCGCACGGCAAACACGCGGGCGAGCGTTTAGGACCCTGTGAAGGTAACCGAGCCAGCGGAACCTTCACAGGGTGGTCCCCTCACCACGGACAGGCTCTCGCATCGAGGGGTTATTGGAGGATATAGCTCTTCAATTTATGATATAAACTTTCCTACATTTAGTATACAATTTAAATTCCATGTCAATGGTAAGGTAATTTCTTTAACAACAGCAACATACACGAAATGTTTTGTAATCTTATAACAACTGAAGAGTTAACTTCGAAAATTAAGTTTTGATGGGACCCAAACACACAACCACTTCAAAACATGCTAGATAACCTAACCTATTCATCCCAGTCTCAATACATTGTTCAATAAGTTGTACCAAACATATTTTAAAGCGGGGTCAGATCCCATTATTGACAAAACTCTTTTTTTTTTTCATCTAACTCTTCAATTAATATAATTCTTTAGTTTCAGTTAGTATTTTTAAAATATATGTTAAGTACATTTCAAGTATATTCAATCACTGTATTAAATAATTTCTCAGTGTTAAATTCCTACACATTTCTAGTAATTATTTTGCATATCCATATAAATACTAATTTTAAAGGAAGAGTTGTCTTACTCTTCCTTTAAAGGAAGATAGATTACAAACCCATGAACTACTAATGATGTGTGAGGTGCTCAACTCTTGAGCTATCAGCTGACAATTAAAATCCCTTCCATTTAATAAAATGAACTTTTCTACCTGCTGTTCACAACTTAATCATAAAATAGAGGTGATCTCTCGCAGAGGCTGGTGGTCAATAGCTTAGTAGTAAAGTACCTAACATACCATTAGGAATTTGTGGATTCATATCTCACCTAGATTTTTTCATCTGATATTGATTAGTAAGAGAGATCACTAAAAGTATGTATTAATTCACATTCAGAAAAGTTTTCAGTAGTGAACAATATAAAAAATATTGTAAAATACAAGAAATACTAATCAGAGTGATATGTGGAATTTAGTGCTTGGAGAGCTATCAAGAGATTGAATAGATACATTGTGATTGCTCAGCCACTTGACATCACAAAGTTTCATCATCAAAGCTTCGTAATGCAATTCTGTAATTAGTCAATGTACAAAATAAAATCTTGCAATGAATATTACAAAGCATTATCATACTCACCATCCACAATTAACACAGCAGTGTGACTCACAGAGGCAGCTGCATTACTAACAATACAAGTGTAGTTCCCATTGTGACGAGGACTTACACTAGAAAATGTCAGGTCACTGGAAAAATCATCTTTGCGAATTATCACCCCAAGTCCAGGTTCAACTGACCGATCATCTTTCTTCCAGTGAATGACAAAGGGAGGGTCCCCCTGAATCACAGTACATACCAGGCGAGAACGCATTCCCTCCTGGAGGTTCTTGGGGAATGAAAAGGGGTCAATCACTGGCCGCACTGAAATTAAAAAAAAAAAGATACAAAAAAATTTAACCAAATAAAATTTTACATGTAAATTTACAAGGACATTCTTAAAAGGAAGTACATTCTGCCTAAAATGTGCAAAAAGTTATTTCCAAGAAAAAGAAAGCTTACTGTTCTTTCTTTTGTGCCAAGTAGAGTTTATCTTGCATAATGAATAAATAATGATTAAATAAAAATATTCCTTACAAGCAGTGCCAGATCTGAAGGAGGGGACAAAGGAACCATGCCCACCCTCCCACACACTTTCAGAATGCTAGTAAGGGAAATAGAGGCTAAAAATTTATTAAACTTATTTATATTTCATGCATATTTCAAGAATTTTTTTTAAAGACCTTTGAAATAAAGATGGAAATGTTATATTGCATTGGAAACCCAGTATCTTGTCCTCCCTCCCCCTATTTACATTTTTATGCTTGACTGTGTTTCTTGCCCCACTCCTTCAACAGTTTTTTTTTCTAAATCAGGACCTGCTTACAAGAATTTAACAAACTACATGTCGCAAAAACTACTCAAATATTAAAATTACATAAGTAAATAAATATAATCATTTATTTCATATGTTTTGACATTTCTCGAAGAATGATCATCAGGAAAAGCTATTGGTTTTATCAAAAAATAAAATAGTCCACTATCAAAAATTTAGAAATATTTAGTAGTTAGTATAAATGAAATAATGAGAAAAAATAATATTCATTTCCTTGTTAATTTAATCACATTACCCAAAGGACAATTTACTAAATGATAGAAAATCAAAGACCTAAATGTTCACTGTTGTTGCTGTAACAAAATAAATGCATAAAGATATCTATTTCTGATTCAGCAGCTTGGAGCTCACTGATATTACTGATATACGTGTCTTTTAGAAAGATCTACCTCATAAGTCACTACTGCTTAAATATAAAATAAAATACTATAAATGACAGATTTATTTCATAATTATCACTGTTGGAAGATTTATGCCTCCTGTGTTGTAGCTAGAGATGCTAAAACGATTCGATGGTAATAGTTCGTTTTAGGTGTTGTGCAGTTAAAAGCTTAGGTATATTTACCACTACAGAAGGATAATCCTTGGGTGGTACACTTGCCATAGTTGCTGCCAAGGTTTATGCTCAGTTCCTGCTGAAGATGTTGGCAAAGCAGACCGACGAATGCATTATGCTCAAGATATATGTCAAATGTGTAAAGAAGCAGATGATACTCTATCACACATCACAGTTAAAGTTGGAAGAACATCTCCACAGCAACCATGCCCATAGCACGTCATCCTGAAGAACGCTTAGAAAAACACCTCTCCCAATGTGCTAAACAGATGAACATTCCATGCATCAGGGTACAGTGCCAACGACTACCCGGTAATGCTATTGGACTGGTGAACTAATGTCTAGAGCACTACAGCAACTGAGCATAAACCTCGGCAGCAACTACAGTGAGTGACCCAGCCAAGGATTATCCTCCTGTAGAAGTAAATAAACCTAAGCTTTTAACTGCACAACACCTAAAACAAACTTTACATCGAATCATTTTAGCATCTCTAGCAACACAGGAGACATAAATCTCTCAGCAGTGATAATTGTGAAATAAATCTGTTATTTATTATTCATTCACTGTGTTCACTCATAAAGATTTAAAATACTATAAAATATTTTTATTACTTTTCCCTTTAAAAAACTAGATTTTACTTGACTGTGCATGATAAAAAGAGATAAATTACTGGAATTTATGAAATATAGCTTTAAATAGTTATTAATCAGTTATTTTACATATTTAATACTACAGAGTATTAATATTTCAAAAAATTCACAGCATTTTAGATTTTTTTTTTATTTTGCACGCAATTTAAGTTGCATAAGCATCTCATTAAAATTACTCATACTTTGTTGAACATTCAGACCTTTCAGTAGAAATATTTGTTTCCACTCTTAGAAAATGGCATCTTCTTTCCGTCAAATATTACACTACAAATATCAGCAGGCTGATAAATTTCCATTATTATACCTTTCCTTCTCATGGATTATGAGCTAAAGAAATACTGCTCAAACATTTTCCACTGTATTCTTCCACCATGAAGAGAATCTGCAAAATTGCAGTGATCCTAGAGATAATACAGTGGAGGACTATAAAAAGAAAAGCAATATTGCAGAATATATATCAGATCATCAAGTAGTTAAATGCAACATTAATGAGCATATGAGACTTATCATTAAACCCATTCTGGGATAATTACACGCAGAAAAGTATGCTAATATTGAATATTCATTAAACACACAATTACCCAAATGGCATTAACACCCACATAAGTTGCAAAAAAAATCAATAACGTATTAAGTAAATGACAGCTTTTGTCACTCAATTTAGGACAATACATAAATCTGAATACTTAAAGCATAGAGATAGAAAAACAAAATAAATTATCTTATGCGTCTTCAAATGCTGTTTCCCATTAATGAGTATCGATTTAATATTTGTATGTCTTATATCAGTAAATGACCAAAATCCAATAGGGTTCTTGTTTTATAATGGGAATTGATGAAATAATTAATGAGTGGATGCTAGAAGTAAAAAGTTGCAATGAAAAAGTATAATAGCTATTTCTTATGAAATATTGCTTTTGTTAAAGTTTTTAAATATTAAAAAAGTGGTTTATTCAAAATTAAAACTAAAAAGAGAAACAAAATGGTTTTTTGCACAATAATACAAAACTATTTTATCCTAATAAAGAATGAACCAGCAATGCAGTAATATGTAAGTAAAGCATGAACTAGCATGAAACTCTCGCAGTACTCAGCTGATAAGGACCAGAAATTTCACTATACTATTCAGGAGAATGTCCCTTTGGTATACTTCACAAATAATTGGGCACTGCATCTTGAGCAGGATAGAGAGGAAAAACCTCCCTCAATGAAAACTGTCAGATACCATATGGAAGTGTGTTTTGCTTTATGCATGTCCATTAGAAACAAGATCATTAATTTTTATTATGCATACTATTTAACTCTATACAGAGCTATGTTTCACTCCTCAAATAAATATATAGAAGTGAAAAGCATAATTTTTTGGGGGGGGAGGGGGGATATCATCAAATGAACCCTACTTTATAAGCTAGAATGTTATCATTCCTCCAACTGATACAAAAGCAAAACACCAATTCATATCATTCAGGGATGTGTGGGTGTTCTGTGAAACTTTAAATTTAACAAAAAAAAGGGGGATGGAGTGGGGTAGAGGGAACTGGCATCTGCATGACATGTTAAAAATCATTAAATTGACTGATGAGACACTAATTTATTTAACAAGATTTCTAAACTTACTCGGGGGGGGGGGGGGGGGGTTCCAAAAGTACTGTTGTGAACTAGATCACAAAGAAACTAGTTAATACAACAGACTATATAACACGCATAGACCACTCTTCAAACGAAAATGGACACAAGATAAACAATTTTAACCTAGACTAATTCAACAGTAAAATCTAATTTATATTGTGATGGTCCACCCATTCACTTTTACTTTTCCTTAACCAGTTTTGCTTTATTTATGTTATATTTATCAGTTTGGGGCTTATTTCATTTTTTGGACGTCACAATCCTTGTTCTGAGCTGTAGGAGTTGTGCATGTGCAACTCCGATCTTTTGATTGTCAACCGCTAAAGCACGTGTAGCACATGACCCCTCTTGCATCATAGCTAGCATGATCGTCATATCATGCAAATGTCTTTCCCAGCATACAACAGACACATGCCACCTTTGTACACCGCTTGTTATAGTAGTGAAGTTAGGTCACGGTTAGAACATCAGATTGAGATAGAGATTGTGGAGTGAGTTGTGAGAGTAGTAGAAATGTAGGAGTCAGAAGTATGTGTTGTGTAGATAGAAGGAGTTGTGAATCTCCAATTTTTGTATTCTCCCATTTAATTTGGCAAGTTGAATTTTTTGGAGACAAACTTTGTTTGTTTTAGAAACTTTTAAATTTTTGCTATTTTTTCTTGAGCAACAATGATTGATTTTTGAATATATTTAAACTTTAATTAAACTTGACAATCCTTTTTGAGTTCTTATTCAATAAGTTATGCCAGATATTATACATTAACGAACCCTATTTAAACTTTATTTGGCATTATTATTGCCTGGCGTCCGATAGAGCTATCCAGAATTTGAATAAATTTGGATCAGACAAAAGATCCAACTTTAAAAGTTAATAATCTTTGGAGCATTACAATATTTCCCCAACAATACACATTACTGAATACCTGAAACTCCACTGGACAACAGTATATTTAGATAAAAAATTATCAACTTTCATTCAAATAATTAATAGCCTACAAAATGTCTGACAGATGGAAAACATTTGAAATTATAATGAACATGTATTATACCTGAAAAAGCAAAATGTGTTCTTTTTTAAACTTGCCAATGACTAAATGTATATAGCTTACAGTATCATTGAGCATAAATGAATATCTTTGAATTAAATTGTTCATTGCGAGGTTATAATCAATATATTTATAAATGTATTGTGCCTTATGTACCATCCTTATGATATGGGTACTAAAAATATTAAGAGAGTTTAAGTATGTAATGTACTGACTTGCCATCATTGAAACTTACAGCACATAATCTGAATTTAGTAAGTTGTGAGCACTTTCATCTTAGCTTAAAAGATGGAGTAATGCCACATTACCAGTTAGAAGTGCTTTTCTTTTCTAAAGTAAAGTTTGCTATTACACACACTTGCCAAACAGAAAAAAATAAACAAAGAGTTGAAATTAGCATATCAGTTATAATATGAAACAAGATATTTTCTAGTACACCTATTGTCTTTAACTAGTACACTTGCTAGTTTGTACCAGCTGGGGGAAAAAAGGTCTATTTAGCCATTTAGCATGTTCATAATAGATGAATGTAATACTTTTTAACCACATTTTTACTAAGTGAACAAAGTTTAATAAACTGTAGTATTCAGCAAATTATTTTGAAGATAGATATCACATTTGCTCTCCAGTCAAGTCAGAGATAATGACAATAAATAAAAATACAAGACCTCACATGAGAACAAAATTAACACATAATTTTTTGCTACTGTTTCCAAACATTTGAAAGGTTAGACATTCCTTTAAATATTAGGGTCCTTTGAGTCCCTATTCCATCATGAGATAATATGGTAAGAGAAAATAAAAAGATAAATTAATGAACTGTTTTACTTAAACCACTTTGTCTTCCAAAAAGGTGCTTGTAGCAAAACTTCATGTTTCACTGTAGAAAAATTTCTATACAGGGTGAATCTGAAAAAGTGGGCAAAACTTTACGGGGTGGTAGAACGCAGCTATACGAGCAATATTCGTCATAGAATGTATGGTTGGAACGCAAGCGGTGAGAAGTTAAAAGGTAGTTTTCCACTGTCACATTTAAAGAATGAATACAAGAAGGAGAGGAGATACTCTGTGCCTCACTTGCATTCCCGGCCGCCGCACCGTACACAAAGTGCATATCCGCCATTTCGTGGTTAGTATAACCAGCCATCCTCTCGGTAATCCATGGTATAAATGCCATTGGGTGCGAGGACCGACCCTTTTATACCATTTCCAACGCCACCTAGCGGCTCGCCGTTTGTGTTCCGCCCATACTTTCTATGACGAATATTGCTCGTATAGCTGCGTTCTACCACCCCGTAAAGTTTTGCCCACTTTTTCAGATTCACCCTGTATATGGGCAAATGCTTATTTGCATTCTCGTTATGTAAACTTTTCATACTACTGAACACTTATAAAAGTTCTCATCAAAAATGTCAACATTAAAAATATATTGATTCACAAGCCAAGGCATAAATGTTTTTGTCAGAAAAGCTGTAAAAGGTTACACTGTTTTCAGAAATATGATTCTTTACATTTAAATTGCTTTCAATTAGCAGAAGAATAAATTCAATACATAATAATGAATTACAAAAAAAATTATTTCAATGATATAATCAGTAACTAAATAATTTTTTTTGTCTTATACAGTCAAAAAAACTGCCAACAGAGTAATTTATACCTTTCCTGTCTTATTTATAAAAGATATATCTTTCAAAAAAAGTTTAAAACTTAACACTCTTATGTGCTGTAATTATTGAATATTACTAAAATTTAAAGAAGCAAGAAATAAAAAAACAATGCAAAATTAATGTTTTACCCATGACATGGACACGAACAGTTCCACTAGCACTCTGTCCTTGCTTATTCCGTGCCCTGCATTTATAGGAGCCATCATCAACTCCTCGTTGTACATCCTGAATTATTAAAGTGCCATTAAGAAAAACTTCCT
The DNA here is from genome assembly GCA_038380435.1 of Ryuthela nishihirai. Taxonomy (NCBI): domain Eukaryota; kingdom Metazoa; phylum Arthropoda; class Arachnida; order Araneae; family Heptathelidae; genus Ryuthela; species Ryuthela nishihirai. The sequence goes on along the minus strand of JAWZYU010000016.1, from coordinate 7,316,449 downwards.
GGCGACGGTTAATAGGCAATCTGCTTTCCCCTGTTATTATAGAAAAAAAAAAATAGAAGTTTATTCCCAATATCCATTAAACAAAATGCATTAAAAATTACTACCACCAAGAAATAATTTCAATAAGCTAAAGTATGGCATAATTTTTCATATCCAAGTTCTTATGAGAAAGGCTACGTAGAGCATTTTAAATCACTGAGCTGGCCAGATGAAAATTGGTTCAGTTTCATTCTCTTATTGGTAGCACCTTGATCACAATCATTTAGCCATGCTGTTCTCATATAAGATGACATGTTAGCAGAAAGTTATGAAGCTATCTTGTGGCTTGAGAAAAAAAAGATAAACAAAGAATGAAATAGGCTGACAATTCAAATGCAATCTCATTAGAAACGTTTAGATGCACAGTTTGGCTGCACATATTAAATACCAGATCTGAAGAACAATAACAGAAGAAGAGAACCTAAAGAGACCTAATAACAGAACTTTAAGCCAAATCTTATTGGTTACCCCTCAAGCATTACTTTACAGCTGTGTCTTCCAGAATACTCATACATAGACTCATTGATGCTGTAGTACCCTTCAAGCAGAGCAATTCACAGATAACTGCTGTTCCGCTTATCAATCTGTGGTCTTAGCTTGGCATACTTGTCTTTGATAATCATATTGTTATTAGCAAAAAGGTTGTTATTGGCAAATATCTGAATATCAGCCCAAATCTACCCCTAAGTGACAGATTAACAATAAGATCACAATGCAAATCAGGTGCCCACTCCCATAACATTATTCTCTGGGGAACTTGGGGAACTTGAATGTATACACTCAGAAACAGTAGAGCAAGTACAAACCACATTTCATCATGCCTAATGCCCAGGTCCATGTTATATTGCAAGAAATATCAATTTGATTCTGTGATTGCAATATCAGTTATAATATAAATAAAAAAATAAATACCCCCTCAAGCAGCTGCTTGCTACAGAGGTCTGACAGGAGCCTGTCAGTTTATGTGCCATAGTAGGAGGTCTGAGAGGATGACAAGACCTCAGCAGAAAAACAACACGCACAACCATGCCTTACCCAGGGCTTGAACCCAGGTCCCTTAGATCAGTAGCCAAGCGTACTAACCACTCGGCGTTAGTACGTCATAAAAAAAAAAGAATTCAAAAAGCTGTATAGGATTCAATTTCTTTGTTTTCAATTCCTCCATTTCAGCATCACTTGTAATCCAGTCATTGAATACTGGTTTCATGTCCATATTCCCCCTTCTCTTGGCTGCTGATACACATTTTAGATGGTGTTTCAGCTTCCTCTTTATAACTGGAATTTAAATCAGAATCTGGAACTACAGATGCATGCAATATACTCCTAGGAAGAATGTTTATGGTACACACACCATCACCATCTCTAGAAGTTTCATCAGTAACAGACCCAGTTGCATTTTTTGGTGGCTGAAGGTATATGGCCACATGGCTAGAACCAAAAATCTTGATCATCAAAATCATCTAGCTCTGTTCTACTGAGAACAGTGTTTAGTTGCTTTGGAATAGGTCTTGTTCTGCAGAAAAACCTCATTTCTCTTCTGTATGAAAGAAAATTTAAAATAAGAATAAACAGAAAATGAAGATTCAATTTTCAGATGACAAGTGTTATGCATTTTCCTAGTATCCTACATATAGCACACCATAAATTAGACACATGTCCTAAGCACTGTGCATGGTGGTTTTGATCTTATTTTTAATATGTAAGATTTTACTTGCTATTCTGAGCAAAATCATACTTTTATCTTATTTATTTGCAATTATTATCTCACACGGAAGCTGAATCCAACATTATTTATAGATTACTGATCTGAACAGGCTCCTAAATCATTTTCCTGTACATAAATCTATATTCATTATAGGCAGAGTTACATGTGAAGTAGCATAAATTGACATGTACAAAGTGCTTCCTTCTAGATACATATTTCAGTTTAGAACACAGCATGAAATATAAGTGTCCTATATATAGGATTGCAGACCTCAAGTTTTCTGTTTCTACTGCATATACTTTAATGCAAATAACTGCTGCAGTTCACTTTCATTTTTGGAACAAAACCTAAAAACATTAAGAATGTCATATACATTAATTGAGCACAATTTTTCTGTTTCTGCTACATATTTTTTAATACAAACAATCTCTCCCCTCACTCTCCATTCCTGGAATGAAAGCTATAAACATTGAGAACTAATGTAATGAACACTGAGTGAGCAAAATTTTCTATTTCTTCAATTATATCAATTAAGGTTGGAATAAAAGGCCTGCAACTAGTGATTTATGTTGCAAATATAATAGGACTACAAAATTCTTCATTGCTTTAAAAGAAGTTTATTGTTTTGACAGTTCTGGCACTAATTCTATTCTATTCTCTTAAATATTATTTTATTCACAATAGAAAAACATTTTTAATGGCTTCCTAGTAATGGTTGGAACAGTAATGTTTTCCATTGGTTATACATTCCAGTTTATTATGTCTTATGCAAATAATCATTATACAGTATAGCACTGAATGCAAATTTCACTAATATTCACATACATATCTAATAAACATGTTGTAATACAGACTCATTTGCTTAACTCTAAAACTAAAAAGAGTAGTGTAAAAAAAAAACACTCTTAACAGAAATTAATAAAAAAAAAATCGTTTACAGTTTCATTATTCTGCTTTGATTAACCAGCTGAGCCATTCCATTAAACATTTTTAATACTGATCCCAATGGAATTCTTGCTTCCACATAATAGTAACTCTAAAAAGCTAAAAAAACATTTTACTTATGTCACAACTCTTCCACAACTTGACAATGGCTACATTCCTTTCATTACAAAGAAATATTAAGTTCAACTTTAAAATACAAAATGAAATATTACTTCAAGCTCAACTCAGGAGTGGAAATATTTAATAATTTTTGGATCTTATAGATCAGTTGCACAATACGAATGTAACCATAGAATGGTTAAGAAACAGACTTAATTTAACTAATAGTAACATATTTTCAGCAGATTTTTAACACAAAATTTTAAGATAAGCCACAATATTAATTTATAACAGCAGTTCATTAGAATTTTTCACATAAAAGTTTTAAACAACAAGTATAAACAATATTTACCTCGTGACCATGTGATTGTGTCAATAGGGTATCCTGCTACATGGCAGCGAAGTATCAGACCCTCACCTGCAACTGCAGAAACATCCTTCATTGGACGGATGTAAGGCAAACCATACACATTGAGCCTTGCTGAGTGACCGACAGTGCCCACTGTACTTCTTGCATGGCACTCATATTCCCCACCATCTTCTACACTGATTGAAGTTATATTTACATAGCTAACAACACGCCCCTGCATTGTAATATAATCCCCTACACGAAACCTTTGATCCTCAGGTAAAGGAGAGCCATCTAACGTCCATGTAATTTGTGGCAAAGGATTTCCTGAAGCAACACACTTTAAAGATACAAATGGTCCCGGCTGCAAAGTTTCTTCAGTAAACACATAATGAAAAACTGGTGCTGCATCTGAAAAGAAGTTTATAAAATCAGAACATATCTAAACTAATTTTTTCTTAAATATTTGCCATATAAGAAACATTTACAATAAACAAAGAATACCACATTAAACTCAAATATTATACACAAAAAACTCCTAATTGTTTCAAATTAATTTTCAAATTAATACTGAGCAAAAGGATCATGAATAATTGGAAAAACACAGAAAATCAAAAAATGCAAATAAAAAAAAAATTCATATTTGTTACAATGCAAATAAATCTAAAAAAATAGTTAATTCACGATTATGCTGCAATATTAAAAGTTCTTGAGCAACATTATTCTACATTAAGCTTAGTACTATCATGTAGACAAGCCGTGAGTATTTTTCACCATGGTGCAAATAAATATTATACCATGGTGAAAAATACTCACAGCTTGTCTATGTAAATAGTACTAAACTTAATGCAGAATGTTGCTCAAGAGCTTTTAATATTACAGCAAAATCGTAAATTATATATTTTTAAACAAATTGCTGTGTAGTTTAAATTAAAATAAATCTAAACACAAAAGGAGGGATATTACTCCATTAATCAACATGGTAGCTAATTATGCATTCTTGGAGTAATCAGTTTTGGATGTTTTACATTTTTTCTTATAACAGTAAAAATGGTATCTGAAAAATCAATTTGCTTGTTTGTGATGCATTCATAATTGGGATATGAATAATCAGAAGTTTATTACATAAGCAAACTTTGATTCATTATAACAGCCCTTATTTGAAGTTGTAGTCATAACAATCCTGTACTTGATATACAATCAGTGGTCATTGAATCATGGCCACTTCACCCCACATTTTGTCAATGGAAATAAAAGAATGGAACTTCTAAAATAAGTATTTTATGAGAAAATGTGCCTGAGAATAATTTAAATATCTGAATGAAATCTATCTAAATTTCTAGAAAAGTCCCAAGAATGGGAACCAGCAAGCCATGATGGAAGTGGCTTTGGCTGTCAACTGGGCAATGCTATCAACAATGATGCTAAGATCTCTAAAGTAGCCTTGGACATGCAAACTACAAGGATAAATGGCAGTCAGGCAATTAGTGTAAAGCATTTCCTACTTGGCACTGAAAATGCAGTCCCCAAGTGGGATGGTCCTGCAGGGACTGCAATTTAGAATCATACTGTAGGGCAACTGCTGATGGTGAATAGATAAGGATAGTTTGCCAGTTTCAACATAAAGATTTGGATCAGTGAAGTGCAGAAGTCCCCCATGCAAACAAGAAGGGCCTGATGATGGAGAGGGTCCAGCACTTTGCCTACTGAATCCCTCCTTCAGTCATGTGCCAGGCTCTTAATATGTAGTTCACAGGTTCAAGTCCCTCCTGAGCCAGCATTGAGATTTATCTCCGCATAACTCTCTGCCCTGCCCTCAGTCAGTAGAGGATACTGATGGGCTTGGAGAGGAAGATGTCCGTTGGATGGGACATCAAGCCATGGCCCCATGAGCATGAGAGCTATACCACCACCACCTAGAGGAGAAGGCCCTACCAGTCAGTGAAGCGATTCTGATGACATCATTTTTAGTCGACCTGTAGTCAAGGAGTGTCTAAGGGACCTTCTTTGTCATAGTCGACTTAGGCAACACAGGAGAACGTGGTATTCTAACATTTGATTTGGTGTGTGCACAAAGCATTTTGTTATTAAATTCATTATTTTTTTAGCAAAATACCATCGCACTGCTGCATTCCTTAGTGCAGGAGCAATTACGATGGGGAAAAAATATTCTCTGTTTTTAAATTTCCAGACGATATCGATTTGTGACAGAAATGGATTCGTTCAATACCAAGGCAAAACTTCTGTCCAACAAAAGCATCCAAGGTAGGGTTGGGTTGTTTTACCTCTGAGCGGCACTTTTTTGCACACCATGGGCTAAATGGCCAGGTCACATGGACCCCGAAGGCTCAGAGAAGGTTGGGGGAGGGGACCCACTGGAACAGCTGTTGGGAGACAGATGGTAGCCTCCCGTCAAGGCCATCCAGCGTGTTCTTTAATGTGCACAGGGTATGGCTCTCCCATACACTGGACCACGGCTTAACGTCCCATCCAACGGACGGTGGGATTTCCAAGCCCATCGGTGGCCCCTACTGACCATGGCAGGGCGGGGAATTTTGCGGAGATAAATCTCAACGCTGACCCAGCTGGGACTCAAACATGGGAACTACAGATTACGAGCCTGGCACGCTACCGAGTCCCCCCCGCCCCCCACCATCCAAGGTAAGGAGAACTTGCAAATGTAGGACTTTTTTTAAATTTTTAATAGTGATTGCCATGGGTGTTTGATATGCCTATAAACTAGCCTGGTCAACAGATCAATAAGGTTCTCTGTATCATTGGGGATGTCAGTTTCTACTTGGAGGGAGATGATTGACTATGTTATTAGATTACTTGTACTGGTTCTGATGCATATTTTCTTCTCCCGAGTTCTTTGTTAATAATTGTTTTTACATTGATAGTGAGTCCAAGTAATATTAAAATTTTAGTGTAAGGATATCTGTTCATAAAATAAATATACCTGTTGCTCTTAGCATTTGAAAGTATCTTCACCAGATATGGCAGTTAAGATATGCATAATAGTTAATGACTTAAGGTTTAAAAAACTCTGCAGAAGGTCAAGATTAGAATTCTCTGCTGACCAATGCTGTGCCCTTGGTGAGAAATGGGACCCCAGTGAGCTTGGAAAGGCCTCTGCCTGTCAGATAGGATATTAACATATTCACTGTGGCAGAGAATATTTGAGTCAAGGCTGCAGGTGCATCATGAGTCAAAAGTGATTCATGTTCTTTCACTCTGGGTCTTGTTTGCTAAACAAGTCAAATGGAATGCAAACAATGAAAAGAATAAGAATCTTACATTAACTTGTTTAATGTATGGTTCTTGTAAACATGGGAGTCATAGCATATGTCCAAAAGTGAGTTATGTGTTGTTACCTTGTTTGATAAACTCTTAAAATAGTTGCTCTAATACTGTGATTTCCCTTGTATGTGAAATCATTTCCACATTGTGTGACATACTATTGAAATAGATCAACCTTGGAACTGGTAACCCCATCTAGTAATTATAATTCAAACTACTTCATCACCGTGAGTCAGTGGTGACTGATGACACATGGTGGACAGGATCATCAAAATCTTTAAAATTCATTCCCACACTGCAGGAAAGATAAGAACAAGAGACCCACGACTCCTGAACATGTAAAGCTACAGATCTATGTGCAGTAGAACCATACTCTGTGCACATAAAGAACATGCTAGAGGGCTTTAATATGAGATTTCCAGTTCCTAAAAACTGTTCAATGGATCCATTTCCCCAACTTTCTCTGAGCTCTTGGGTCCTTATGGCCCAAGCTTTTAGTCCAATGTGTTCATAAAAGTGCCACTCAGAGACAAATTCTGACACGTTTGTATGGCATACAAATTCTCTAGAAACTATCCAATGGATGATTTTTCTTAAGACTGAATCTTGAGAGTCTTTAGATTTGCTACTTAGCATTACTTTGTGTAGTGGTCAGTAAACCTGACTATTAAGCCAGTGAGGATATTCTTGTGCATCTGCTTCTTATATGGAAATCAGACAAGGTACATAAAGCTTCTAGTTATCTACATCCTCTGTGTTATGGAGACCCTACTTCCTTTTTGTATTTTTAAAAAAAGTAACAAACTATGTAGCAAAAAAATACAACCCTCAAAGAATTTTAAATGAGATACATTTATTATATCTGCAAGTATACAATAAACTTGAGATACAATAAACAGCAATCTGTGCAGTATTATAGCTGGTAGTAAACTGTTATGTGAAGATGGCAGTAAGATTCTTGTGTCCATTCTATAAATACAGAAGATGTATTTTAGATGTTCTTATCATCACAATGATTTATTGAAATTCTTACCTCCTAACAAAAGCTGAGCAGTTCCCTGAGCAGACTCAACATCGTTGAAAACAAAACACTGATACATTCCACTGTCTTCTCTCTGAACAGATATAATAGTAAGAAGCACCCTTGATGATAATTTTATTCTAACACCATCCTCAAACAGAGGATTTCCATCTTTTACCCAAGAAATACTGTTTACTGGGTGGCCATTAAATGAGCAATTAAACTTTGCTGGCCTACCGACATCAATTGTTTGTTGCTGAGGTTGAACATGGGCAGCAAGATGAGCTACAAATAAAAAAAAAAGCAGCATCTGAAATTAGTATAGATATTAGAAACAAATATATAACACATGCTACACAATTCGGAGATATGTACACATGTACCACTATTACAAAGTCCTTCTTTTAGCAACTGTTGTTCTTCATGCAACTGAAAGTTCTGCCGTTCAAAACTACTTTCAATTGCATGGACAGCAACAATTGCTAGATCTTTTTCAGACTCCACTACACTCACAAGTCAACAAACTGATTCACAGTTGTCTAGTGTTGTATCAAAGTGGATACTTTTTTTACATATGTCTTCATAGACATAACTGTTAATGGAAATATGTATGTGAACTTTTAAAAAAAATGTTATTGCCACATCTAGATGGTATGCCTGTTATATCTTGTATCAAGTTAGATAGGATAGATAAGATAAAGTTTTATTGCATACTGAAAAATACATTTACATAGACTCAAATTTCGTGTCATTATCTGATTCAATATCCCACTCGAGTTAATACTCATCTATTTTTTATTTTCATTTTCAATCAGATGAGACACCACTCATATATGCCCTTGTACTATGAGAGTGGTTGAATGAAGTTTCTTCAAACAGAATTCTAGTATATACACACAAAATATGCATTTCATAAATTTTAATCTTCTTCATATTTTTTGTGATGGAGCTTCAAGAGCTATATGCTTGCTCCATTCCTAGTTGAGGTGCAGAGTTTAGTGTGCAATTATTAATTTGGATTGATAATATAGCTTGGAAAGTTACTTGTAGTTGACCTCTAAAAAAGAGGAATTAATGAAAAAGAGTTGAAAGACTTTAAAAAAGGAAAAATAAGAGAGTTTAGCAAAACCATAATCAGTTCTAAAGTGAAAAACAGCCAAGTATGTTCTAATTATATACGAGTATTGTATGATTTTTTTTTATGCATTATATACCCCAAGGTTATTCCTTATACACTTTGTGTGTAAAAGGAGTTTTAATTTAGTTTCCAGTAAAAATTAGTTCTCAAAGGTTATGTTTCATAGATATCAGTTCTGGAATACAGTAGGTAACAAAATTTGAGAACAACATAATTTTTTTTTTCAACATGAACAACTACAAAATATTACCTGTAACTATAAGAAACATTTCTGTTCTCTCTTCTCCAGCACTATTACTAATGAGGCAAACATATTTCCCTCCATCTTCAAGATTAATTTGGCGAATGACCAATGATCCACTCAACTGTGTCATTCGAGGATCATGGTATACAGGAAGTAACTGTGAATTATTCCTCCCTGCATATTTGTACCAACTGCAAATATATATATGTGTATTTTACCTTATACATATAAATTACCTGCATAAATAGATAGATAACATGAAGCATAATAATGAATGAATAATACTTAAAAATGTAATCTTGTGGATTATTTTAGCAAATTACAAGTTGAAGTACCAAGTCAACTTTTCACTTTTAACTGCATATTGCAAAACAATAACTGTTTATTGAAAAATGAGTTTATGCTAAGAAAACCAAATTTTTTATATATAAAACATTTTTTATAACATTCCCATTTTTAGCCCTTAGAATGTCATTATCGATTATATTGAAAATAGGAAACTTTGTGTAAATTGCCAGGATTTATTAAGATTTATTCTATGTATTTCATATGCAATTACTTTTAACATCAAGAGATTGCATGAATGGTGAGACCAAAATCGAAACTATTACCAAATAGCAATAGAAATTATGAAGGACATAAACAGATGACATGCACCTCAACTGGCACTCAAACAATTTTCCCAATATAGTAATATATCTATTTGCACTAGATATTTCCTCTAAGCTAGGGAGGGGTTCTCAACGTGGGGTATGCAGTAAAATATTTTGGGGTACGCCATGAGAGCTCAAAAGTTGCTAGATCTAGTAACAAAGTTTTATTCCCATTGTTATAACTATAGTTTTATCTATCTATATACAAGGGGTATGCCAGTTACATACACATTTCCAGAAGTATAGGCCCTTTTGGTATTGGTAGCTGCAATGGCAATGGACAACGTCTCCTACAGGTAAGTAAACTAAATGGTTTCAGAATAACTAACACATATTACAAACACCGCGACATACATAAATACACATGGGTTTCACCTGATGGGCTGCATAAGAATATGATTGATTATATATTAATTAACAGCAAATGGGCTAGTTCTGTTAGAAATACCAGGGCATATAGGGGAGCTGAAATTGGATCTGACCATTACCTTGTTAAAAGTGTCTTGCAACTTAAACTTAAAAAGTGTTGTGCTAGGGTTAAAAAATTTGCTTTTAATACTGAAGCTCTGAAAGACCCAGTTATAGCCAAAGCTTACCATGATAGGTTACTTAGTCATTATGACAGTCATGGTTTGCTTAATACTGAAGTTGAGGAAGAATGGGGCCATTTTAAACAGGCTTTTTTGCAAAACTAACAGTACTCTTTTAGGGAAAAAGGAGCAGAGGAGGCAGAATTATTTAAGTGATAAGGCACTTGAGCTTATTTCAGAAAGAAGGAACTGCAGGAATGTCCTTAATCAGTACCCTACTAGTCCTAATAGAAAGCATTACAAAGAACTTAATAAACGTGTAAAGGATCAGTTAGCTACTGATAAGAATCTTTGGCTTGATGGCCTTGCTGACAAAGCTGAGGAAGCAGTTAGACAGCACAACAGCAGAGAGCTATACCAGATAGTTAATGTTTTGTGTGGTAGAAAACGAACAGGTATACAGGGATTGAAGGATAAACACGGCAAGTTATAGAAGGTGAGGATTCTGTCATGGCTAGGTGGGCTGAGCATTTCAGTGATGTTCTAAACAATGTGGTTAGTTCTACTCCCAATTGTTTGCAATGATAATAGATGCATTGTTGGCTTTAATGTTGGCCCTATAACACAATCTGAAGTTAGTTTGGCTGTTTCTAAACTTAAACTTCATAAATCCCCAGGGGTGGATGAAATTACTACGGAAATGCTTAGAGCTGGGAATGTTTCTGTTACCATTTGGATGACTGAAATTTTGAATAACTTTTATGATAAAGGCATGGTTCCTAAAGATTTTACCAGAGCTATTATTATCCCTATTTTCAAAAAAGGTGATCGCAGTTCTTGTGATAACTATAGGGGTATTAGCCTACTCTCCGTTCCAGGTAAAGTTCTTTCCATGATTGTGCTTAATAGAATTAAGAATATGGTTGACAGGCAATTGCGTGATGAGCAATGTGGATTCAGAAGTGGTAGGGGATGTGTGGATCAGATATTTTCACTTAGGCAGATTCTTGAGAAATGTTTAGAGTTTCAGAAACCTTTGGTTGCTAGCTTTGTTGATTTCAAAAAGGCTTTCGACTCTGTTGATCGTCATAATTTGTGGTTGTTTGTGAGATCATATGGTATACCAGACAAGTTAGTTAACATAATGAAAGCTCTCTATAATAACACTGAGTCATGTGTGAGAGTTGGTAAGTCTTGTAGAAATTGGTTTAGCATTACTTCTGGTGTTCGACAAGGGTGCATTTTGTCTCCTTTTCTCTTTAGTTTGGTTGTTGATTATGTTATGCGAAATTCACTTCAAGGGAAAGCTTTTGGCCTAAATGGGCTGGAGATACGAAAATTTCTGATTTAGATTATGCTGATGATTTAGCCCTTTTGGCAAATGATGTTGATGAGATGAACTCTTTCATTCGAACTGTTGATGAGACTGGTAGTACAGTAGGTTTGGTTATAAACAGAGAGAAAACTAAAGTGATGAAAATTGGTCAGGCAGGTTGTGATTCAGTTAATCTGAATGGTTGCAGTCTTGAGCAGGTGTCACAGTTTAATTACCTTGGGAGCTGCGTAACTGATACTGGTGATGTGCGGCATGAGATTAACAGACGAATAGGTATTGCTGCCGGGACTTTTAAGAATCTATGGAGATTGTGGAGAAATAGGCGTATACACCTAAAGACTAAAATTAGACTGTATAATAGTTTGGTTCTTTCTAGGGTTAGTTATGGTAGTGAAACTTGGACGCTGTGTAAGCAAGATAACAGGAAACTAGATGCTTTTGATTCTAGATGCTTACGCAGTATCTTGGGTATTAGGTGGTTTAACTTTGTAACTAATGATGAGGTTAGGCAAAGGAGTCTGCAACCTCCTTTAAGCAGCATATTGTGCAGAGAGAGACTCCGCTGGTTTGGCCATGTTGCCCGTATGGATGATTATAGATTGGCGAATAGGGTTATGAACAGTGTGCCTAGAGTCCTCAGAAGGAGGGGGAGACCTAGGATGCGGTGGGCAGACAATGTCAAACAGGACCTTGTTAGAATTGGTGTACAGTGGCCGGATGCAGCAGATGTAGCTCAGGACAGATATGCTTGGAGAATTAAACTGCGCGGTCTGGTTGGACCTCCGTAGCCCATGGCTGCTTGAGGATGATGATGATGATGACATGAAGCATAAAAGGTTGAGAACTACTGCTCTAAGCAATAAACACATTTTTATTTGCAACTTGTGAAAAAAAGTCCACAGTTATAATATCATAATAAAAAGCACAAATTTAATTTCCTGTTTCATTATTTTCTCTGTCACCCTGATTAATGAATGTCCAAGGTTCAAATCCCAACACTGCCTACATTGAAGGTTTTCTCTACTAACACCCCCCCCCCCCTCCCAACTTCATTCTACCCTTGTTATGAAAAGTGACACTGATGAGTGTAATCAAATGAGATATTTAACTATGACACATATGTATGAGAGCCTATATACTGTGATGTTAAAAAACATGCTGTTAGCCTTGACAGGAAGCTTCTGTCTGCCAAGAGTTGTTCAGGAGCTCCTTTTCCAATCTTCTCTGAGCCTTAGGTCCTTCAGACCATTCTGCACAAAAATAAAACAAGATCAACTCTCACTTTTCATTGTCATGACTTACTGTAATCAATTAACTTCACAGTTTTTCAGATGTTGTGATTTTTTTTTCCATTGGCAAAATTTTTGCTGTTCTCCTAGTGTTCACACATTAATAATCTTGGAAATTCCATGGTAAAAACCACTTTTATGCTTGACTCAACCATGATTTTATCACTGTATATAAGGATGCGTTTCAATTAATATTTATAATGTGAAAAAAGATAATGTTACTGCAAATATTTTTGAACAATAATTTTTCATATAAGTAAAGGATTTAATATTAAAATATTTGGTAATTGATTAGGTTATTAACAATTCTCCACTTTTAAGCAATATCTATTAATTATCTTGTTCAATCTTATATTAATATACAGTAGACTTGTTTTATCTCTGAATGTCACTTTTTATGCTACGCAATGGACTAATTGGGAGAGTTACAAGTACTCCAAGACTCATAAAAAGGTTTATGAAGAAGATTCAACTGCACAGCTGTTAAGGATTGGAGCACACTTTTAATGCTAGTTGATGTGTGTTTCAACATTCATAAATGTTTCAACAAAAATTAAATGTTGTTTGGCCAGAAATTTCCAATACTGAACAGTTAACACAAATGAAATATTAATATAAAGTTTCAAAAAATGTGATCTTGCTGGATTCATCTTAACCTATAATCCATCAACATACAAACTTATGCTGACTAATTGGGGAACAAAATGAATAAAACTTCAATTAAACTTTTCTCTAGTTTACTACAAGTTTTCTAATGGCTCCTTAATGGGAAGAATGCATCTTTTACAATTTTATATGCATTGAAACTCTAGTTGAGAGATATATTCTATATATTTAACTTAGAAAGATGTATTGTAATAAACAATCATAAAATGCAACATTATCAGCAAGAAATTCAAATATAAATCTCTTGCAAACCTACTGTAGAACTTATAACAAGTGAAGAATAAACATAAAAGCAGAGTTTGACACAAGTATCTTGCATTAACAAAAAAAAAAGTTAAGACAGTCTGATCACTCAGATGGAAAGAATACTTGACATGTAGGGGGTATTTGTTTATTTTCATTTTAATAATTAGGTGGTTATGGGATCACCCACCTAGATTTAAACTCAAAATTTCTGCAAGGCTCTTCACGTGATTCAACTTCTACAGAACACATCTGCAAGTTTTAAAAAGCTATATTGTCTGCAACATGGGTATCCACAGAAATTTTTCCGGGGGGGGGGGGAGCTTAGAGGCAAATAATTACATCAATAAATTTTTATTTAATTATTCAATTTTTTAGGGGGTTTTTTTTTCACAAGTAGATTATAGAATACAGTATTGCATCAATACAAAAACACAAACATAATATATATAAATTAATTATGTTTGAATTGTTATGATTATAATTTGTGAAATTTTTTACTTGATCCCGGGGGAGGCAACTGCCCCGTTTGCCCCCCTCTGTGGACGCCCATGGTCTGCAACAAATTGAGATTATTTCATTATTAATATAATCATTTGCAACACTTAATAAGAAGTTTAGAACCAACAAGGCTTACCTATACCTAGGCACGGGGTAGCCCTGAGCTGCACATGGAAGCTCTACCACATCACCTTGAATGGCTGACAAGGCAGATCGGTTGTCTGTAACACGGGGAGGAACTGTACCACTTGAATCTAATGTGAATAAAAAAACAAGCATCTTTAGGTGATGCATTTAAGTACTATTACATAAAAAGTGATTAGCAATGAAATCCATTGAATCTGGAGAGATGTGGGTTCGAGATGTTATATTCCCCATAGCGGAACACAGAAAAGTCTGTGAATATAGAAAAAGGTCTAGCATACAGAAGTTTCCCCCCCCCCCCCAAAACAATAAAAAGCCACAGAGAAAAAAAAATGCTTAAAACAGTGTTTCTCAACCTCTGCATCTTTTTGTAGACAGTATAAAATTTTAAATATTTTACTGATGAATGTACATAATTCTACCAAGTAACCTTTAGACCAGCATTTCCCAAACTATGTTCCATGGAACACTGGTGTTCCGTGGAAAGTGAATAAGTGTTCCATGAAAAATTATCAAAAGTAATATTTTGCTTAGATTTACTCATATATTTTATTTATTATTTATATCTACCTACCCTACATAGTAACCAAGGTATTCCATTAAAATTTCAGGATTTGTTTAGTGTTCTGTCATAGGAAAAGTTTGGGAAATACTGCTTTAGACAATCAAGACCAAAATCATGATCCTCAAGCAGCCATGGGCTACGGAGGTCCAACCAGATTATGCAATTTAGTTCTCTAAGCATATCTATCTAAGCTATATCTGCTGCATTCACTTTATTCAAGTTGGTTGGTTGGTTGTTTTACATCTGAGTGGCACTTTTTTGCACACAATGGGTTAATTGGCCCGGTTACAACAACCCCAAAGGCTCAGAGAAGGTTGGAAGAGGGGACCCACTGGAACGACTGTTGGGAGACAGATGGTAGCCTCCTGTCAAGGCCATCCAGCATGTTCTTTAACGTGCACAGGGTATGACTCTCCCACACACGGGCCCTTTATTCAAGAGTAAAATATCACAGATGTCCTGTAGACATGGGACTTGTAATAGCTGAAAAATTTTAATTTCACAATGAGTGGGATGCAAACTCACGTCTCCCAGCAACATGCCAGGCATACAGCACCCACGACAAAACTAAATTTTTTCAGCTATTTCAGAAATCATTTTATGCAATTAATCATAAATATTAGTACTCAGAACCAAGGATGCACCCAGGGTGAGGGACTGGAACACCTATGCCTTGAAATCCTGTCATATCATCTTATAAAAAAAATTTCTAACTTGTCTACCTGCTTTGAAATCCAAAACAGGTGACTCTATATAATTTTATTTTAGCCTCATATAATATGTCTGACACTAAATCCTTGGTATAGGTCTGCTCAGAGCTACAGTTACAGTAGTATGACTGCAGCCTAGGTTAAGGTGCCAAATGACTCGATATTAAAAGCCCTCTAAGAATTGCATCAATAGAAAAAAATTTTGTGGACTTCACAGGGCAAAAAGGCTTTGCACAGAGGGCAAATAATATCTACACAAGGCATTGTAGCTATCTTCATTCAATCCCACATATAATATCAGTATTTTTCAACAAAAGTTATTACCACCTTATATTACAACTAAATACTAATAGCAATAATCATCCCTAACTTAAAATACTTTTCCTACAACAACACCACACAATTAATTACATTTAGTCCTTATGTTTAAAAGATATTGTGGAATACTCCCTTTTAAAGGGGTAGGATGAAAGCTGATGTAGGGTCAAATGAAATTTGATGGCCAAAAGGCTGAAAACTGTAAACAGCTAACTAAGCAGAAGAAAAACAGTGGTTTCAAATACTGAAATCGTTTTGTTATTGATAGCAGGGTTTTTTAAGGGGGAATGGGGTTTCAACCACTCTCCCTTAAAATTATTGCTTACTCACAGATCCTTCTATTATGGCATATTAAACTGAGAGGCTCCTGTCAGACCTCTGTGGCAAGCAGCTGCTTGAGGAGGTATTTATTAATTTTACAGTTGTCTGTAACACAGGGAGGAACTGTACCACTTGAATCTAATGTGAATAAAAAAACAAGCGTCTTTAGGTGATGCATTTAAGTACTATTACTTAAAAAGTGATTAGCAATGAAATCCATTGAATCTGGAGAGATGTGGGTTCGAGATGTTATATTCCCTATAGGGGAACACAGAAAAGTCTGAATAGAATAAAAGGTCTAGCATACAGAAGAAGAAACACATTCAACTACTTGTATATGTTGGTGCAAAATATATCATTGGTTTCTACTTATTAGCTGTTTTGAAAAAAATTTCACCACCATCCAAAATATATATATATTTTTTTCAAATATGACACTATACGGGCCTATAAAACACTGTGCTTAACACATAAATGTCTCCATAAGTGCCCCTCGAATTTATTTTTTTATATTAATTTAAATATGAATTAACTGTACAGTATGAGCAGAACTACTACAGAACAGTAATGGCAATACTGTTACAAAAGAATCCTATCGGCAATGCAGAAGATTGAAAAACTGAGGCTAGAATATTTCAAATGAAAGTAGTCAATTGCAAGTCTAGGGCAGGCCTTGGAAAAATACTGCCAGCCACCTCTGTTCGACTAGAGAGCTGCTACTGATGACAATTATAAAAGCGAAAAATACCGTTAGGGAAGACAAGACTAACTTCGGCGAACCGAATTCTCATTAAAACAAACAATATAATTATATTAAAATTAATTATGTTTCACGTTAGTTTTTTTGTGCATTGGACCCACATACGATAGCCTTCGCTCACCTCTTATTTTATTATTATTTTATACCCCCTCAAGCGGCTGTTTGCCACAGAGGTCTCACCTCTAGCATCAATAAACTGTCGTCGGCCCACGCTTTACCTGCGGTTTGTGGTTTCTCCTCGGACCACTTTTTGAAGGTTATAACCACAGCTGACCGTGAGTACCCCACAAGCCTTGCCGTCTCGGAAATGCTCTGATGAATACATTATTGATTAAATATTTTTTTGGAAGTGTTTCAACTGAAACATTTGCCCAGGATAGCCATTTCTTCACTATATCTAGGTGACCCATAGATATAGTGAAGGTGAAGTATATAGTGCATTGGCAACAAAACCGTGATTTAGTTTCGGGGGGGAAAAGTGGGGAGAATTTAGTTGAAAAGGAGACGTCTGATAATAACACTTGAGTAGGGTTTAATTGGTTGGATTAAAATTTTACAATTTTTTTAATCTATTTTTAGTGTCAGACATTTACTATGAGGCCTAGAATTAAATTATACAAAGACACCTATGTTGGATTTCAAAGCAGGTAGGCAAATTTGAGATTTCGTATAAGACGACCGAATTTTCTGAGGGAGGGTTCCCTCTGGTGTCTCCCCCAATTTGTCCCTGGTAACAAATTCTTTCTGGTAAGCAATTCCTATTCATTAAACTAGTTAAATATTATTAAAATGTAATTTAAATAAGCTATATTTCCTGGCAGACAATATTGGAATGTTTTTATTTATTTATTTTTTTTAAGGATTTTCTATTGCTTTTTATTTGAATTTGACCGAATGGGAATGGGAATTTTCAGAATTGATTTGCAATATTTCTTGAAAGAGAGCTAAGTTTTTTCCGTTATGAGATCTCAAGGATTAGCTGCTTGCAATGCTAACTGGAAAAAAAAGCAAATGAATATTTGTATCTTTTGTAAATATGTGTATTTATTAAATTTTGAAAGTAACTTTAAAAATGCTCTCAAAACAAAAGCGCACTATGAAGTGATTAGGTACGTTGAATATATATTAATATTTATTTATTTACAGAGACTGCAACTATCCTATTTGTATTTATTTCTTCCATACAGCACATTTTATTCTATTAATGTAAAACTGAAAGAAAGACAGCTATCAATAAGAAAAAGTGGATATTTACAGAGCAAATCTTAAGTATGTACAGGTAAAACGATATTTTGCTTTCTTTCAGCTCTATTGAAACAATTTATATAAGCACAGGATTTTGCCGTAGCTTAATACAGTAGTTATAATTATTTAACTATGATGTAAAACGGCACTTTATCAACGATATTATTATTACATTTGCAGAATCTTTCCTGAATATGAGAGCTACCACTAATTAAATAACCGTTTTGGTGTGAAACGGCTCATGGTTATCAAATTTGGCTCAAAATTACAGTAGGATTATGCTGGTCGTGTACTATCTAGTTCCCTATATCTGTAGGGGTGACCAGAATTTTCTTTGTCACCCTAGTTGACAGCTCACAACCGAATTCAAACCGAATTTTTAAAAATCCTCGGATCTTCTGCAAATCTGGTCACTCTGACCACTAACCTGCAACCCCCTTCCTACACTTCCTATTCTTCCCATGCCACAAGCTTTCATTTGACACCACTGGCGTGTTTAAGGAAAAGATTTGGGGAGTCTTCCCCTCCCCTAAATATTTATATATTTGTATTTTTATTCTTTTGAAACATTTAGCAACTCCTAAGCATTGATGTAAAATATACCACTGGTTTCTATTTACTTATTGGATATCTTTTTTATTGAATTATTACTTTTTTTAACTTTAAAAAAAAATAAAATACCCAAACATATTTTCAAAGTACGCCACTATTTGATACATAACTGGTTTTGTTCAGACCTTTCAGTAGTTAAAATATTTCTCTTTTTATTAGGGAGAAGGCTTGGGTCTAAATATTTTGCAGCTATGCCAATCCCCACATCACAAGCTTTCATCTGGTGTTTCCTCTAAAGCTGCTAAAAACTTGTTACAATAGGCTGATTGGTTGGAAAGGTGCACAAATTAGGTCACAACCCTGAAATAAAAAGTAGTCCTGTTTAAAGACAAAGAGTAATACACACAGAGCATTTTCTTATTCCTTTTATGCCAAAATGTATACCGAAGAGCCAACACGTTATGGCCATCTGCGTAATATGATGTTAGTCCTCCATGTGCAGCTAAAACAGCTCTTACCTGGTGAGGCATGGACGATACAAGATATCTAAAAACATCTTGTGGTATCTGGTACCAACACGTTACCAGCAGATCCTTTAATTCTTGTAAGATACGTGGTTGAGCTGCTGCAGATTGGATATATTGTTCCAACAGACACCACAGATGCTCGATTGGATTGATTTCTGGGGAATTTGGAGGCCACCTGGAAGTCTTACCCATGTTCCAAAGAACAATTCTCGAACAATCCGAGCAGTGTGGCATGGCGCATTATCCTACTGAAAGGCACTACTAGAGAGGAATACTGTTGCCATGAAATTATGCACCTGGTCTGCAACGATGTTTAGGTAGGTGGTAGACGTCATAGTTTCCTGCACATGAATGACTCGACCTATGGTTTGCCAGCAGAACATTGCTCATAGCATTACACTTCCTCCAGCAGACTGTTTTCATCCCAAGATACATCCTGGTGCCAACACTTCCCCAGATAAACGAAACACACGTACCAGGCTGTCCACAAGGTGAAACAAGAAACAAGGTTCATTGGACCAGATGGCCTTCTTCCAATCATTTAGGATCCAGTTTTGATACTCGCGTGTCTATTGTAGGTGCTTTTCAACGGTGAACTGAGGTTAGCATGGGCATTTGGAGATGCCACTAAACATCATTTCAGCAGGTTTCGATGTACTGTGTGTAGTGACACTTCCGTCACCAGCATTCAAATTAAAGGCGAGTTGCGTCACAATATTCCTTCTATTGCTCCTACTATACACGATAGCGTTCCCTCACCTCTGGTATCGATGAGCTGTGGTCGGCCCACACCTTGCCGGCGGTTCGTGGTTTTTCTCTACTCGAACCACAATCCTTGCCATCTCGGAAATGCTCTGACCCAGTGATCTGGCCATTACAATTTCGCCTTGTCTGCTACCTTTCCCATATGAAGAACAAGAATAACACTGATTAACAGAGCTCAGTATCAGGTGTTATTTTTACCGTTTCATGACCTTCACACGTGCTGTTGTTTACCTGCAGTTGTTTGATTTGCAAAAAGATGCGCTGGCCATAATGTTTTGGCTCTTCAGTGTATGAGCAACGAACTAACTGAAACAGAAACACTCTACTGTTACAGGTGGCAAAAGAGATGTACCTTTCATGATATTAATTTTTCTTCCATTGGATATATCTTCTCATAGATCTTTATACTTTCTACCATTCTTAAAATGCTTTGTCCTTCTAGATAACTTGACACACCATTCAATGCTAAGCTTTTCGGTTTCACATGTAAAATTAGCAATCTGTTACCTCAATTTGAAGAATTTTCTCTACCTTTGTTCAAGTGCGGATTTACTGATAAGCGAATACTTAGTGACCCTTTAGGTCCTGGTTACTGAGGAAGCCCCAAATCGTTCTGTAAATTGCTTTTATAATTGAAGCGGTCATCTCAACTGTACCCAATAGCGGTCCTAAATGTTTTCCGCTTTAAAACCCTGAACTATGTATAAATCCGCTATTGTCTTTGTTTTTAAATGCTTTGATTATGTAATTAATTAATCAGGTGATTCATTAATATAACTCAGGCTACAGTTGCATCTAGTTGTCAGAAACCTCATATAGCAGCCATCTAGCATAGCACATTAAAATGCTTTCCTTTAGTTTATTAAATTTGACATAAGTTGATGTTTTTATGCTCTATCTGCTTGATTTTTCTTCATTAAAATGACTATCCATTGAACACACAGAGTTCTTTTTATATTAGAGGCAGAACTCGTATGGATGCACCAATGACTCCTGGTGAAAAAAACTTTTCTTTAAGAAAAACGTGTTTTGAATGTTGTATGCCACTGCGTTTGTCAAAGCAGATGCTTTGAATAGCTTCCTACTATCCCAAAACACAATTACAATATTCAGAAAAGATCCACAAGATATCTTAGATGACAAATTGATATCCACTGGTCATATTAGATATCTATTATATTTTCTGGAAGTTGTTTGGGAATCGATCATAGCGGGTTTTACATCAAATGAAAGTTTATGAGGTGAGGAGTAATATAGTATTCATATTCTCCCCTGCCTATCCCAACAAAAAAGTATGATTTTTATTGGTTTTCTTCCATATGAAGTTGCTGATTGCAAATAGTTACGTATCAAATGAAAGTTTATGTTGTGGCATCATTATCCTCTGCCATTTCCCCAAGTCCACATAGTGTAGAGCAGCGATTCTCGAAGGTATTTTGCTCGTGGGCACTATTTTTGGCCGTGGATAGTAGCGGCAGACTAAAATTTAAGTTGATAACACTACGAGAGACTAGTATATTTGCAGTAATAGCATTTCTCTGGAGTCGTTTGTAAATGCAGAACTATTCTGTTCGAGCTCTGACGTGTATTGAGGTTAGTGTGTACTCCGTACGAATTATGGGCGTGTTGTGTGTTAATTTTGGTTGCATCATTAAGATTTAATGGAAAAGTTTTTGATTAAATCGGAAAAGTTAAATGAAGAATCAGTGGTAGAAACCTCATACAGCAGCCATCTAACATGTATGCTATATGAGGTTGCTGATTGCAAATAGTTAAGTATCGAATTTATAAATTTCCTTTTATGTGTAATATCATCTGAAATTTCGCTCCTGGAAAATCTCACCACGCCTTCTTTGAGAACTATTGACATAGAGGTAAATCCAACACTTTTTCCATCAGTGCCTACACATATTGACTATTTATTCCAAAACAAGTGTTCCCATTTTTCGAGTCCCACTTGGGCCAGTGTTAAGATTTATCTCAGCAAAGTTCCTTGCCTGCTCTCAGTCAGTAGAGTACACTGAAGGGCTTGGAAAGGCCACCGTTCATCGTATGGGACATTAAGCCATGGATCCTTGTGTGGGAGAGCCATACCCTGTGCACAGTAAAGAGCATACTCGATTGTCTTGACGGGAAGCTATCATCTGTTTCACAACAGCTGTCCAATGGGCCCCCTAACCTTCTTTGAGCCTTCGGGGTTCTTGTAACCTGGTTATTTAGCCCATTGTATGAAAAAAGTGTCTCTCAGAGGTAAAGCAACCCCAAAAAAAATGAAACGCTCTATATTAAAGTTCAGGAAAAATGTATGTGTGGAAAGTCCCCCATTAGAAAAAAACTAATAGGATAAACAAGGTACTGAATATAGTGTCAATAAAGTTATTAACAGAGTCATGAAGAGGGAGGGGATTACAGTGGCTTAAGCTCCCGCCTTTTCCATCTACTAGTGAGAAGCGCACTTTTTACAGTAAACGAAAACAGACCCAAAAAATGAGGTGCCCTATTTTGGTTCTAAGTTCCTCTCTTATATGCTCTCTACACGGTAGTGACTCACTATACAGAGAGCCTTGTTAATTGATTAAGGAATTTCAACCTCATGTCAATAGGAATTTCGTTCATTATTTATTTCAATATTATATCAATGGAATAATTTAGAACTTCTAAAATAAGCTTTGGAGTAAAAACTCGTATCGAACATAAATTAAAGATATAAATTAAATCTATCTAAATCTCAATTTTAAACAATATTCGTTTAAATTTAAAGAATTATGGCAATGGATTTCTGTGGGAATTCTGAGTGGCTCTACTATAGTTAAATCCATAACTCTTGAAATATTGAACGTATATTTTTGAAACTAGAAATCTAGGTAGATTTGATTGAAATTTTTTCCTTCCTGCACCCGTTTCATACACTATATTGCAAAAAGCGTCCGGACACTTTCATGTTAAGTGAACGAATAGTCGCATTCATATCTACCTAACTTTGAAAATAAGCTTTTTACGGATAAAAGTCACTAGACATAAGTTGAAGATCTCGGTCAGAGCTCTCTAAATCTCTATTTTCTATAATACACACAATTCTGTTTTTACACAATAGATAGGTTCATGAAAAAACCGTGCAAAAAAAAAACGTGTAAAAAAAAATACAGTGCATATGAAAAAATAGAAGATTGGTTCCAGACGTAAAATTCCAGTGCAAATAATAAGTTGTTTTCAAGCAAATCAAATCAAAATCTTTAATTAAATCTTTATTTGATTTTTATTCATCTAACCCATTTTTTTATTTTATAAACTTATAAAGATATTTATATGTACCTATATAAAGTAAATTATCCTTCATAAAGAAAACAATATGTCACTAATTCAAGAATGCAAAAGTGCAAAAAACATGACTTACATATGCTTATTAACTAGTTTTATTCATTGTCACTTTCTGACAATAGACGTATTCGTTTGCGTAAGATTGGAATTAAATCGCTTTCATCGCTTGAAACATTTTGGCCGTCGTGATCATACTCCATCGGTGAAATGCTCTTTGTGGCATGGAGAATCAAATTATCATTTGTTTCCAGTGATTCTGAAGTTTGATTGGTTTTGATAACGAACTCTGTAATCAATCGTTGAGATCCTGCTTTGACTAGATCTTTGTATAATTCTTGATAACGCGCCATACATGACTTCAGTTCACGTTTAAACTGCTGAGCTCGTTCGACAATGGGATCATGTGTAAGAAAATGACTTTCCAATTTACTAGCCATTTGAAGCCCATCTTTAATTAAACCTGCAGTGAGTGGAACCTCTTCATCACCATCACTTTTTTCTTTTTCATCCGGAGTCTCAAGGACAACTTCTATTATTTCATCTTCGCTAAGAGCTTTGTCAACCAGCAATTCATCAATATCTACAAATGATAAATCGTCGAATCCTTCTCCACCAACTGCATGTGCTAAAGTGATGATATTATTATATTCAGTCGTACTTTGGGGTACAGGATCTTTTCTTTTTACACATTCTGGCCAAATAGCTTTCCAGCATGGGTTTAAAATTGATGGTTTTAATTCTGATAACGTCGATCCAGCATGTCCGATATAATCTAAAATAGAAAATTTCTTCCACATATCAATAACTGTTAGTATTTTATCCCTATCTAGCTTATCCAAAATGTATTGGAATGTTCATCTTACGAAGTAAGTTTTAAATGTTGCAATTATACCCTGGTCTAGTGGTCGTATTAGCGATGTCGAATTAGGCGTCAGAAAACAAAATTGCACATTTGGATGTTCCAAAACAGGATGGCCAGGCACATTGTCTGTAATCAATAGAACTTTAATTTGGAGATTTTTTTTCCCTTCAAATAGCGTTTAACTTCTGGAACAAAACATGTCTTGAAACACATGTCTTGGAACCATTCAATAAAAATTTCTTTTGTAACCCAGGCATTTTTGTTTGTCATCCAATAAACTGGCAATTTATTCAAATCTACACCTTTCATTTACTGTGTGGTCTTAGGGATCGATTGATGAGCAGCGGTTTTAACATATGATCTCCTGAAGCGTTGCTGCAAAATTGAAAGTTCACACGATCCTTAGCTGCTTTAAAGCCACCAACAGTTTTTTGTGATTTTGCTGCGTAGGTTCTACTTGGCATTTTTTTCCAAAAAAGACCAGTTTCATCTGCATTCCAAACTTGACCAGGAGTGTATCCACCATCTTTAATGATTTGGGCCAGTTTTGGACAAAATTCTTTAACAACCTGCTCATCTGCAGATGCAACTTCACCTTTTATCTTTATGTTATGAAACACATGTCTTTGAAGAAATCCTGCAAGCCAATCTGTACTTGAAGAAAATTCATAATTTTTGTTTAACTGAGCTGATGTAGTTGGTTCCATTTCTTGTAGGTGCTTATATATTCGTAATGCCATCTGTTTGATGATATTTCTGTCTGGAGGTATTCTTTTTTACGAGTTATCTTCTTTTCACATTACTAGTGCCTTTTCCATCTTCACTTTTACAATATCTCTCGTGTACGATGACGACTTAGCGCTTAATTTTGTTCCAGAAAACACAGATTTTCTAATAGCATCTTCATTTTTCTTGATGGTTCTTACGGTAGCTTCGTTCAAACCAAAATATTTACCTATGGATGTTGAACCTTCTCCAGTTGCAAGACGATCTAAAATTTGGATCTTAGTATGCAAAGAGATAGCTTTCCTTTTCTGCTTTGGTATAGTTAAATAATCCGACATCGTGGTAAGGCTTACGAAAAATATTTGAATTGTAGTTAATAAATCAGATGACGAAAAAATGTAAATTACCTATCAGTAAAATTTAATAAATTTATTCTACGCACACAAAACTTCAAAAAAACGAAAAAAAATTTTCGATTTCTTCTATTAAACATCTAAACACTTCTAACTTTAAACACGAAATGAGAGACCAAGACTGACGTATGTATTGAAGATAAAATTGATGGGAATTCCCGGAACTCAATGTTGCCACTTTATTCCGAATGAAGTAGGTTTTGTAAAAATTTTCCATAAAATAGAGAATGAAACAGAGAAAACTTGTGTAGTTATGTTAGTGTAGCTTTTATTTTGGGGATTTTAGTGCACAAAATGTGTATCTATAGTACATTTTCAAAGTTAAAACTATTCCAAAAACTGTGAGTATAAAAGCGGCATCTTTGTTATAAATGTAAATTACAGGAATTTTTTCTTGAATAGGAATATTTTTTCAGAATTAAATTTAAATGGAGATTTTAAAAAAGGCGCCGTTTGAACCGTGTTAAATAAAAATAAATCGTGTAAAAAGAGAATTGGAATTTTTTCCTAAACCTTGTTAAATCAAAATCGTGTGAAAAAAAAATCCGTGAAAAAACAGAATTGGGTGTATTAATCTAATATTTAAAGAGTTATGGAAGTTGAAACATTTAAGTGGAATTTTTGCTAGTTTTGAAAATTTACTTCAGAAAGCTAAATCACAACTGTTATAACAATTTGTTCACAATATAAATGCGATATTTGAATTTTGTGTACGGATTTTTTTTTTGTGTACGGATTTTGCCACGGCTTAACGTCCCATCCGACGGACGGCGATCGGTGCCATCCAAGCCCATCGGTGTCCCCTACTGACCGTGGGCAGGGCGGGGTATTTTGCGGAGATAAATCTCAATGCTGACCCAGCTGGGACTCGAACCTGGGAATTACAGATTACGAGCCTGGCGCGCTACCGACTGAGCCACCCCCGCCCCAGTAATTGTATGTCAGCGGCATCCTGAAGAAGAGAAGGAAACGATAGTTTAATTTGAAACGTCAATAACATTTCAGCTTGATTACCAGTTACCAAAGAACTAAGGAAAAGGCATTCTGGACAAAGAGCGACAGCGAGTGTGAACAAGCAGTTTCCTTGTCTCCGTCGCCTACTTAGCAGGAGTTATTGAGCCCAATCCAGGCCTCAGCGCTGTCGGGAGGGGAAGCCAATACTCGTTTGGCGCTTTGCTACAGTGGGACAAAATCAATAACTTCAACGATTACAATGGTTCCGACATCTCCGACGAGAGCATTTTGTTATCGGCACGTTTAAAATTTTACTTAAGGAACGGGTAACGTAAAAAGTTTTTTCCTTAGGAGCTTCTGAAAAGACTAATGTACGACGGATACAAAAGTTGAAAAAGAGTGGGACACTTATTACAAAAACGAATGCTGCTGCAAATTCGCATTTGAAAGGGACGCCACGGGACAAATGAAAAAGAATGAGACATAGATTTATTGAAAACATAGATGTTTCTTTCTAATTTCGTTTAAAAAGAGGTGGTAGCGTCGGTAGCGTGCCAGGCTCACCTAGGCTGCAGTGCCTAGGTTCGAGTCCCAGCTGGATCAGCGTTGAGATTTATCTCCGCCAAAACTCCCCGCCCTACCCACGGTCAGTAGGCAGGGCGGTCATGACCGATGGGATTGGAAAGGCTGCCGTCCGTCGAATGGGACGTTAAGCCGTTGCCCCGTGTGTGGGAGAGCCATACCCTGCGCACGTTAAAGAACACGCTGGATGGCCTTGACGGGAGGCTACCATCTGTCTCCCAACAGCTGTTCCAGTGGGTCCCCTGTGATCTGGCTATTTAGTCCATTGTGTGCAAAAAAAGTGCCGCTCAGAGGTAAAAAAAACCCAACCCAACGTTTAAAGATCAGTAAAAATATTTCAGGATGAAAAAAATCACATCTTTTTCACATCTTAAGCACATCTTTTTCAATTGCCTAGATGCTATAGATATTGGAAGCAATGGAAATCAACCAGAATTTTTCCCTAATTCTTTTTAACACATTATAAAAAAATAATAATAAATACCCCCTCAAGCAGCTGCTTGCCACAGAGGTCTGACAGGAGCCTGTCAGTTTATATGCCACAGTAGAAGGTCTGAGAGAATGGCAGGACCTCAGCAGAAAAACGACACAAACAGCCATGCCTTACCCGGGGCTCGAACCCAGGTACCGTAGATCTCCATCTTTAAATTTTGAATTCATTCGAGTGAATAACGGATTTTTGGAATTAAGGAATTTTAATAACCGTTACCTTTACATTTGGACTGTTCTTGTATCTTTGCACTAAACGAGATTTTTGGCAACGAACAAAATTTTCTGAAACAAAACACAGAATCTGTCCAGATATTTGATTGCTGAAATTAAGAACACAGTAGGTTTCAGTGACGAAAATATATTTAGCAAAATAATCCTTGATTAAAATGGAAGAGTGGAGGATTCGGTTCAGTCGATAGCAGGTCAGGTTCGAGTCCTTACTCTGTTTGCGGTGAGATTTTCTCCACTATTTCGCACTCTGCCTTCAGTGAGAAAGGGAATAACAATGTGCTTGGAAAGTCCACCGTCCATTGGACGGGACGTTAAGTTGTAACCCTTTCCCTTGTGCAGGAGAACCATACGGTCTGCACATTAAAGAGCACGCTCCCGGTGGTAGAGTGGTTAGCGCGATCGCTAATGAGCAAAGAGACTTGGGTTCGAGACCCAGGTAAGGCATGGATGCTTATGTTGTCGTTCTGCTGATGTCTCACCTTCCTCACAGACCTTTTCTACATCCTATTATACTGACAGACTCCTGTCAGAACTCTTGCAAGCAGCTGCTTCAAACACAATTTATTTTATTAAATGGTCTTGACTGAAGGTTTCCATCTATCTCTTAACAGTTATCAGTATACTTCTTTCCCTGGGGCGGGGGTGGCTCAGTCGGTAGGGCGCCAGGCTCGTAATCTGTAGTTGTCAGGTTCGAGTCCCAGCTGGGTCAGCGTTGAGATTTATCTCCGCACTTGGCTTGGAAAGGCCGCCGACCGTCGGATGGGACGTTAAGCCGTGGCCCCATGTGAGGGAGAGCCATACCCTGTGCACGTTAAAGAACACGCTGGGTGGCCTTGACGGGAGGCTACCATCTGTCTCCCAACAGCTGTTCCAGTGGGTCCCCTCCCCCAACCTTCTCTGAGGCTTCGGGGTCCATGTCACCTGGCCATTTAGCCCATGGTGTGCAGAAAAAGTGCCGCTCAGAGGTAAAACAACAACCCAACTTCTTTCCTTAACCTTCTCTGAGACCTTGGAGTCCTTGTCATCTGAGTATTTAAACCATTGTGTGCAAAATAAAAGTGCTACTCAAAGATAAAATCAACCCATACCTTGCTAAAAAAAACTCCATCATTCTTTATTGACATAATCCTTGATTACAAAACGTTTGGTAATTTACTGATATAAAAAAAAAACCCGAAAAATATAGATCAGTTGTTTTACCTCTGAGAGAAAGGGAATACTTCTGAGCTGCACGTTTTTTCACACAATGGATTAAAAGACCATGTCATAAGAACCCAAAGGCTCAGAATAAAGTAAGAGATGAGGGATCCAATGTCTTATCTCTTAGGAGATAGATGAAAATCTCTAGTCAAGCATCATCCATCGCAGGGTATGATCTCCTACAGAGCCACGGCTTAACGTTCCATCTTGATGACAGCCTTTTCATGTATAGCTTGATCCGATTTAGTAATGATGATGACAGAGAGGTGTAAACTATTAAGAGAAAAAAAAGATTTCGGCTTAAAAAACCCCGAAAAATCAATAAATATTTGAGGAAATGTTGCTAAAAGTATTAAATTTTGTTATTTTAGTCAATTTGAAACTTCTTCAATTTTTAGTTTGATCCGACCTTGATGAAGTTTTAATTTTTTACACTTGCTTTTCCTTCTAGTATTCCTCGTTGCTGGATATTTTCATAAAGTAAGCTTAATCCCCAATATAATGAATCT
This sequence comes from Ryuthela nishihirai, assembly GCA_038380435.1. Classification (NCBI taxonomy): domain Eukaryota; kingdom Metazoa; phylum Arthropoda; class Arachnida; order Araneae; family Heptathelidae; genus Ryuthela; species Ryuthela nishihirai. The sequence continues at coordinate 7,287,197 of JAWZYU010000016.1, read as the reverse complement.
TTCTGATTAGTAAGAGGTACAAAACGAGAAATGAACATTTCGGACGTGACTGTTTCTTTGTTCTAGCAGCCCCGAAAATGCTTTTCCAGATGACCCCAACCATAAAAGCTGACCAGCCCTCAACCTTTTTAGTAAAAGAAAATAAAACATTCTTTGAACCGCGCTCAAAGTACCACCAATAATACATTGCTGCTGCAACACATCTACTTGAAGTTCACTAGTAGTCTTCATTAGTATTATAGCTATTCTGATGTTAATAAGAAGGAACTGATAACCTTTTTTTTTAAGGGCTATATTGTTGTTGGCAGTGCAGGTATTTAAATCGAAAGTGAAAAAGTATATTTATGTCCCTGATAGGGTGGAGCTCGAAACTGCCTCCAGAAATGAAATTATTTCCTTATAAGACTGAATATGCCTCACCAGTGTGAATATGCACTGAATATGCCTCACCAGTGTGGGGTAATACTACCAACACCAATGTCAGGAGGCTTCAGAGCTTCTAAAATAGAATCCTCAGATCTATGGTCAGTGCTCCCTGGTTTGTGAAAAACAAGACCATTCACACTGCTTTGAGCACTGACCACATACACACTCATATTCGTAAGCTCGCGCAGACCTTTTTTGAGGCAGTGGGAGATCATCCTTATGATATAATCAGATCCTTGATCAATTACGATCCCTTGGTTTTAAACCAATTCAAGCGTCCTAAGATTATGGTGTTTGACACTCGCATGTTTAACTTTCAGTTGTGCTTTTTATAGCAAATTTGTTTTGCCCGTGTGGCCCCTTTGGGGTTTATGTGTTTTAACTTTGTTATTGCCAATATGGACCTTTTTAGACTTCGAGATATAAGCCATAGGCTTGGAGCTCATGAAATTAATCAAAGATATCAGATATCAGAATATTTATGTAACAGATTTTGCAATTTCTGAATTTTATTAATAATAAACTTTAAGCGTTTTGAGAGGTTTAGCGTTATTTATCATCTGGAAACATTCTGGAGTCTTAAATCAAAACCATTACCAATAACGCAGATGACCCCCAGAGACCTAATTTCAGTTTTAGGGCTTTATTTATTTATTTATTTATTTATTTTTCCAAAGTGTCATTTATACAATTATTTTACATAAAAAATCTCACTAAGCCGAAGCTTATCAGCGAGAAAGTATACGGTTAAACAGATCTGATCTAGATTACATTAATATCATGACATAAAATGAAGGAAAAAAATAATAAAAAAAACCAATAAACGTTTCCGATTGAAAACATCACGTTTTCATTAGCTACTCAAATAATTTTCCGTTAACATCAGGAATTTTATTTAAGTTTACAATTTTTCTAGGAAGCAAGTTAAATAGGTAGGTAATTTGCTATTCTTTGCAATTTCGTCCATAATAATCGTAAAATTTTGGTTGTTTCAAAAATCCTTAGCCTTTTTTCTAGTAAACTTATTGTGGCAAATATTTTGCTTATAGGTATTATCAAAGAAGTTATTGATAACAGAAACAAACACATATAAACGTTCAATAGGTAAAATTTTGAAAACTAAATATATCATCTTTTGTTGTAAGGGAATTTTTAACTTCTGAATTACACAATCCTTTTAGCAGATTAATTTGCATTCTTTTAATTTTATTTAATTCTGCCTTATAGGCTGTCCAATAAACTGGTATTCTATATCTAATTAAAAAAAAACACCCCCTCAAGCAGCTGCTTGCCACAGAGGTTTGACAGGAGCCTGTCAGTTTATATGCCATAGTAGAAGGTCAGAGGATGGCAGGACCTCAGCAGAAAAACGACACACACAGCCATGCCTTACCCGGGGTTCGAACCCAGGTCCCTTGGATTAGTAGCCAAGCGCGCTAACCACTCGGCCAAGGGACGGAGATTCAAAAAGTGCTTTATACACTAAAACAGTTAACTATGTATTAACAAACAAGTTTCCCAATTTTAAATGCTACAAATTGCAATATTGAGCACATCCTATCAATGTGTTTATTCCATTTCATTTTTGAATTAATTTTCAAGCCTAGGTAAATAATTTCATTTATCTCCTATTTTAAGGACAATAAAACATACAATAAAACATGCATTACAAGGCATTGCATATACAAGGGAAACAATAAAAACGAAGTCCCTTCCATAAAAAAGAACCGAATTAAAAAATGCATGCATTCAATGTAAAATAATGGTTTCTTGGGGTAGAGGCCGCGACCAAACTGTATTTCATTCACCCAGGCCTTACTTGCGCCTTTTGAAAATGAGAGCCCCAATTCGAAAAACATTTTACTTCAAGGAGTAATAAGAAGAGCCACTCACCAGTGATCATAAGCCTCCCCGAGGTAGCACTGACGATGATTTCATGAGTGAGACGATGGCTGGTCTGGCATCGGTAGCTCGTTGACCCGTCGCCTGGGGTCACGTTGCGAATGTGCAGTTCGCCAGAGGGGAAAACGCTGTACCTGCCACCTAGGTAACAGAACTAATACCATTTTGTACCAAGAATTAATCATCTTACTACTTAAACAGCAAAAATAAAAACTTTTCAATTACCCTATTCAGTTATATTAGAACAAAAACTTTACCTCTACCTTTGAAACATTTGCAAGAAAACAACCTTTTAGTGTTCATAACACTAAGGAAAACCAATTCATATTTCTTTTTGATGATGTACAGCAGCGATGTTCAATCTCTTCTGGCATTAGCGATGCATTGCGTCTTATTTTTCGCCGAAGAGCTTAACCAGAAAAATGACAACCTATGTGTTTTATTTTCGCATAATGGGATCAGCAGACCCCAAGGAAGGTGCTAAGAGCGAAACAGAAGCTGAGAAAATATATTAGAAAAAGATTAAAAACAAAATATTCCTTCCTATTTCCTTTATTTTTTTGTCCTAGAATTGATATTCAATTAAGAAGTATAAAAATGTCAATAACAAAGCTTGCTTTAGTAACGTGATCGAAATTAAAAACAAATATTGAAATCGGCTTGCGATATAACTGGATTGTGTCTAATCGGGTCCACAATCCACGTGCAATTATTATTAGTTCTCAGCACTGACCAGGGGGCAGACAAGAAAGCTGAGGATTATTATTAGTTCTCAGCACTGACCCAGGGGGCAGACAAGAAAGCTGAGGATTATTATTAGTTCTCAGCACTGACCCAGGGGGCAGACAAGAAAGCCGAGGATTATTATTAGTTCTCAGCACTGACCCAGGGGGCAGACAAGAAAGCTGAGGATTATTATTAGTTCTCAGCACTGACCCAGGGGGCAGACAAGAAAGCCGAGGATTATTATTAGTTCTCAGCACTGACCCAGGGGGCAGACAAGAAAGCCGAGGATTATTATTAGTTCTCAGCACTGACCCAGGGGGCAGACAAGAAAGCCGAGGATTATTATTAGTTCTCAGCACTGACCCAGGGGGCAGACAAGAAAGCTGAGGATTATTATTAGTTCTCAGCACTGACCCAGGGGGCAGACAAGAAAGCCGAGGATTATTATTAGTTCTCAGCACTGACCCAGGGGGCAGACAAGAAAGCTGAGGATTATTATTAGCTCTCAGCACTGACCCAGGGGGCAGACAAGAAAGCCGAGGATTATTATTAGTTCTCAGCACTGACCCAGGGGGCAGACAAGAAAGCCGAGGATTATTATTAGTTCTCAGCACTGACCCAGGGGGCAGAAAAGAAAGCCGAGGATTATTATTAGTTCTCAGCACTGAACCAGGGGCAGAAAAGAAAGCCGAGGATTATTATTAGTTCTCAGCACTGGCGGATCTAGGAGGTAGACAAGAAAGCCGAGCAAACCCTCTTATGAAAGCGGTCAGTTAAAAAATTATATCTTTTAGTAAATCACACCTTTTATTATTGTATCAATATCAAAATTTAACAAGTGTCTAAATTTGAGTCCACGTGCAATTATTATTAGTTCTCAGCACTGACCAGGGGGCAGACAAGAGAGCTGAGGATTATTATTAGTTCTCAGCACTGACCCAGGGGGCAGACAAGAAAGCTGAGGATTATTATTAGTTCTCAGCACTGACCAGGGGGCAGAAAAGAAAGCCGATGATTATTATTAGTTCTCAGCACTGACCCAGGGGGCAGAAAAGAAAGCCGATGATTATTATTAGTTCTCAGCACTGACCCAGGGGGCAGAAAAGAAAGCCGAGGATTATTATTAGTTCTCAGCACTGAACCAGGGGCAGAAAAGAAAGCCGAGGATTATTATTAGTTCTCAGCACTGGCGGATCTAGGAGGTAGACAAGAAAGCCGAGCAAACCCTCTTATGAAAGCGGTCAGTTAAAAAATTATATCTTTTAGTAAATCACACCTTTTATTATTGTATCAATATCAAAATTTAACAAGTGTCTAAATTTGAGTCCACGTGCAATTATTATTAGTTCTCAGCACTGACCAGGGGGCAGACAAGAGAGCTGAGGATTATTATTAGTTCTCAGCACTGACCCAGGGGGCAGACAAGAAAGCTGAGGATTATTATTAGTTCTCAGCACTGACCAGGGGGCAGAAAAGAAAGCCGATGATTATTATTAGTTCTCAGCACTGACCCAGGGGGCAGAAAAGAAAGCCGATGATTATTATTAGTTCTCAGCACTGACCCAGGGGGCAGAAAAGAAAGCCGAGGATTATTATTAGTTCTCAGCACTGACCCAGGGGGCAGAAAAGAAAGCCGAGGATTATTATTAGTTCTCAGCACTGACCCAGGGGGCAGACAAGAAAGCTGAGGATTATTATTAGTTCTCAGCACTGACCCAGGGGGCAGACAAGAAAGCTGAGGATTATTATTAGTTCTCAGCACTGACCCAGGGGGCAGACAAGAAAGCCGAGGATTATTATTAGTTCTCAGCACTGACCCAGGGGGCAGACAAGAAAGCTGAGGATTATTATTAGCTCTCAGCACTGACCCAGGGGGCAGACAAGAAAGCCGAGGATTATTATTAGTTCTCAGCACTGACCCAGGGGGCAGACAAGAAAGCCGAGGATTATTATTAGTTCTCAGCACTGACCCAGGGGGCAGACAAGAAAGCCGAGGATTATTATTAGTTCTCAGCACTGACCCAGGGGGCAGAAAAGAAAGCCGAGGATTATTATTAGTTCTCAGCACTGAACCAGGGGCAGAAAAGAAAGCCGAGGATTATTATTAGTTCTCAGCACTGGCGGATCTAGGAGGTAGACAAGAAAGCCGAGCAAACCCTCTTATGAAAGCGGTTAGTTAAAAAATTATATCTTTTAGTAAATCACACCTTTTATTATTGTATCAATATCAAAATTTAACAAGTGTCTAAATTTGAGGCCCTCTTTGCATTTGAGGCCCAGGAGGAATGGCCCCCTATGATCCCTACGCCCTCTGTTTAAAACACGTAGATATTACGAGTGGTGACAACGAATTTTCATGTCTCTTTGCATCTGAAATGTCGAGAGGGGATGGAGAGGGGGGGCGGTCTTAGAAATTTTATCTAGAATTGTAATTTTTTTGCCGCAAATACGAGTTTGATGAGAGAGTCAAATGAAGGATAATTGGCACGTGACCTATGAAGCGCCTACCTGACATCAAAACTGTGGTACGCGCTCTAATATAAATTAATAAAAAAGTTTATTCAAAAGAAAACAAGCACCATTTTTTTAAACTTTTTACTTATTCAAAATATTTTACTTTACTATTTAAAAATGCTTAGATAATCTGTCGGAAAACCTAAATTATGTTTGTGTATTTCTTTAGGTATCTTTATTTATGCTATGAGTATTCCAAGAAATCATACAGATCAAGAAATATCATGGCTATTTATCATGGCATTTTAGTCATGGCTATTTTATTTGACAGCACTTGCGTTTCCGGAAAACACAGCATCATAAAAATCGCTATTTATTGAAGAAAACAATTCAAGGAAACTGGGCTAGGAGAGCACTGTTGACTTCATTTTGATATTTTGGGTTAGTTTGTTTTACCCTCTGAGCGGCACTTCTTTGCACACAATGGGCTCAGAGGTAAAACAACCCAACCCACTGGACAACTACTAGCCTCTCATCAAGGCCATCAAGCGTGCTTTTTAACGGACACAGGGTATGGCTTTCCAGCACACGGGGCCATGGCTTTACATCCCATGAGACGGACGCCTGCCTTTCCAAGCCCATTGGTGTCCGCCTACTGACCGAAGACAAGATGAGGGTTTTGCGGAGATAAATCTCAACGTTGGTCTAGGTGAGACTGAAACCTGGAAACTACAGATTAAGAGCCTGAAACGCTACAGACTGAGTCCCCCCCCCTGATATTTTCGGTAGATTTCCTGCTGGTGTTTACTAGGTAATGGCATTTACTTTCTTAATAATGCGCTTAAGTCTTTTTACTGAATATTAATTCATATAATTTACAAATTTGTGGTTGAAATGAAAAATAGTAGGTCGAAATGACGCCTTGATAAAGCAAAGCACCGAAACAGTAAGAAATGTTTAAAGAAGTAGCGAAAATCTCACAGCCGAGAGTCTGTTACAAATGTTCTTAGGAGAGTTTCAATGCTACAACGATCTCTTCAGATGATCTGAATAGTTTCGAAGAAGATACGAATGAAAAGGTGATTCTTTTCCCCTCGCTAAACAGGAAACGAAATCGGCATCGAGTATGCGCTTCTCCTGATTCTGCGCCATGAGTCTTGCTTCAGAAAAGCAAGCGTGAATTATGAACGAGTTGTGATAGTAACGACTTTACCCTTCGGAACTGGGAGGGCAGAGCTTTGACCTCAACGTCCTTGGGGTCGATCAATGGCGAGCGGGGATGCTGGGGGCTAGGCAGGCCGCATCCCGACTCTGCGTCCTGTCGAAAGAAGGACGCACGCGAAATCCGATGGAAGAAAGGAAAACGAATATATAAAGGCAAAGGGATGTGCGGGAGGGAGGCAGGGGAAGACGAGGCTCTTCTTCCATCCAGCCGACGGAAGAAATGTCATCGTAGAGTAAGGTGCGAGAGAAGCGTAAGAAGAAAAGCCGGCGCACGAGCGTCAGGCACAGAGGAGCATCTCCCATAGTAGCGCGGTGGTCGCTCTTCCTCTCTCATCCAGCAAGAGCTGCTGCATCAAGCTGGCCGAGTGCCAAGAATGTGGCTATTTACGGCACAGCGCGCCAACTATGCAGCTGGCAATGCGCCAACAATGCCCGAGCTGGGGAAGCCCTTCAGTTAGCAAGGGATGTTATGCGGCCTACACAAGGTACTTGCTGCACCAATAATAGTTCACGGGGAACGACATTCATAAATCACTTATTTCCACGGGCAGATTTTGTTGCGGATATTTGCGATGACGTCGACGGAACGAATAAAGCAATAGGAATTCCTAACATCACGAGGGACTTTCTTTTTGGCGCGAAATGGGGCGGCGATGACTTTTGGACCTGTCAAAGAACACGTGTTGCTTTCCAGTGATGGTTTTTTTTTTCTTACGAAGGCTGTTCTGATCCATCTGTTATATATGCCTGAATTGACGGAAATGCTATGCAGCTTATTTTTTATTGGACTAGACTAACTGGAAATAAATGTGTTGTTTGTTAGCATTCAGTTGTAAAACATACACAGCCGTATCAGAATAATATGACCACCTACAATACATATACTATAGTAGGTGGTCATATTATTCTGATACGACTGTGTACAGTCGCTCAAAAAATATCCGAACACTATGGTTGATTATAGAATTCAGAAAAAATATCTGGCAACGATTTTTTTAGAAATTAGTGATCTAGGAAATTAGTGATCTTTTTTAGAAATTAGTGATTAGGATCGTGTGGGCTCACTCACGGAAATATTGAGTGTGTGCAGTTACCGTTCGCAGCAAACTGGAGCGGTTGCGGTTAATGTTCACAGCACAATGGATCGTGTGAGCTCACAAAGACCTGGATCGTGTGGGCTCACTCACGGAAATATTGAGCGTGTGCACTTAGCGTTCACAGCAAACTGGAGCGTGTGCAGTAACTGCACACGCTCCAGTTTGCTGTGAACGGTAACTGGAGCGTGTACAGTTGCTGTACACGCTCCAGTTACCTGGAGCCTGTAATCAACCATAGTGTTCGGATACTTTTTTGAGCGACGTACATTGCGCTGTTACGTATTGAACGAAGACATGGTAAGGGACAACGTCTTGAACTAAGTGACCCCCCACGATAGGTGACCTCTGGAGCAGGTTCGTGAAGCGTTTATGTTTCCTTGGGTCGCGGCTGCAGTTGCTATTCATCGTCAATTGCAAGAGGTCAGTGGATCGGTTCTATGGATGTAGGGAACGGGATGGAATGGGGAACGTTGGGTTGGGTTGTTTTACCATTGAGCGGCACTTTTTTGCACACCATGGGCTAAATGGCCAGGTCACATGGACCCCGAAGGCTCAGAGAACGTTGGGGTAGGGGATCCACTGGAACAGCTGTTGGGAGACAGATGGTAGCCTCTCGTCAAGGCCATCCAGCGTGTTTTTTAACGTGCACAGGGTATGTCTCTCCGGAACACGGGGCCACGGCTTAACGTCCCATCTGACGGACGGCGGCCTTTCGAAGCCCATCGGTGTCCCCTACTGACCGTGGGCAGGGCGGGGAATTTTGCGGAGATAAATCTCAACGCTGACCCAGCTGGGACTCGAACCTGGGAACTACAGATTACGAGCCTGGCGCGCTACCGACTGAGCCACCCCCGCCCCAGAATGAGGAACGAAGTCCGCTAGTGGACTTCGTTCCTCAGTTTCCGTGCTGACTTTCAGCTAGTTTTCCGTGCTGACTGTGAGAGGTGCGGTCCATCAACAACAGAAAGCAACACAGAGCGTTTTATTCAAGACGACAAATGGTGACTGCGTGAGGTTGTTGATCGCGCAAGCATTCTAATGTTATCCCTTATCGCACTGCCTGGGGTGGGGCGGGGGTGGCTGAGTCGGTAGCGTGCCAGGCTCGTAATCTGTAGTTCCCAGGTTCGTATCCCAGCTGAGTCAGCGTTGAGATTTATCTCCGCAAAATTCCCCGCCTTGCCCACGGTCAACAGGGGACACCGATGGGCTTGGAAAGGCCGCCGTCCGTCGGATGGGACGTTAAGCCGTGGCCCCGTGTGCGGGAGAGCCATACCCTGTGCACGTTAAAGAACACGCTGGATGGCCTTGACGGGAGGCTACCATCTGTCTCCCAACAGCTGTTCCAGTGGGTCCCCTCCCCCAACCTTCTCTGAGCCTTCGGGGTTCATGTGACCTGGCCATTTAGCCCATGGTGTGCAAAAAAGTGCCGCTCAGAGGTAAAACAACCCAACCCGCCTGCCGAATGAGCTTTGCATTCAATGAACACAGGTGCTAAACGAAAATAAGTTAAAAAAAGGAACTTAAACGTGCAAATACGATGGTTTCTGTACAGAAGATACATCAATTGAGCAATTATTGGACAGTTTGAAATTGAAAAGTTTTTTTTAATTTACTCGGTTGTCTACAGAAACAGACAACCTCTATGATACTCTTGTGATTTGAGCCCAGATATTAGTGCTATCGCAACTAGTGAGGTACTATTGAGCCGCGAATTGACTTCGGCGGGAGTTAACACAGTCAGTATCGTAACCTGATGTTCCCAGGTTCGAGTCCCACACTGCCTGCATAGAGTCTTTTTTTCTCCTAAACCTCGTTCTCCAGGGGCGGGGGTGGCTCAGTCAGTAGCGCTCAGGTTCGAGTCCCAGCTGGGTCAGCTTCGAGATTTATCTCCGTTCAGAGAATTCCCCACCCTGCCCACGGCCAGTAGGGGACACCGATGGGCTTGGAAATGCCGCTGTCCGTCGGATGGGACGTTAAGCCTTGTTTCCGTGTGCGGGATAGCCATACCCTGTGCACGTTAAAGAACACGCTGGATGTCCTTGATGGGAGGCTACCATCTGTCTCCCAACAGCTGTTCCAGTGGGTCTCCTTCCCCAACCTTCTTTGAGCCTTCGGGGACAGCTGTTCCAGTGGGTCTTCTTCCCCAACCTTCTCTGAGCCTTCGGGGTCCTTATGACCTGGCCATTTAGCCCATGGTGTGCAAAAAAGTGCCGCTCAGAGGTAAAACAACCCAATCCTCGTTCTTCATTCGGTGAGAAAGAAGACTCCAAAGGTCCCCGTCCATCGGATGGGATGTTAAGCTGCGGCCCCGTTTGAAGATGAGCCATACCCCTTTCACGCTAAAGAACATTTGGAAGGGTATTGACAGGAAGCTTTCGTCTGTCTGTTAACAGTTGTGCAATGATTCTTCGTTCTCTACCGTGTTCCGATCTCTTGAATTCCGCCTATTTAGCCAATGTGGTGAAAAGAGCAACGCTCAGCGGCGAAACAACTCAACTCGGAGCGACCAACGCCATTCAATGACTTTCGCCTTCAAATGATCGAGATAAGGAATTAAAAGAGTCTTCACCGTAACCGTAGGATCCGTCGGACGTCCACTGAACTTTTGACGTTAGAAACGAGCAATGTAACTGTAAAAGTGAATGGAAAAGGGGTGGGTGAAAAACTTAAAGGAAATAAGGTATTGGATAGAGAAAACAGAGTGAGTGTTGGCGATGAGAAAAGATGATCTTAAGCAGAGGAGCGTGAATGAGATGCTCATTGAATCGCTTTGTTACGCATAAGGAAAAGCAGGATGGATCGGGATGCAGAAAACGAAAGAGAAGAAGAAAACAGCAGCGCAAAGGAAGAGTCGGAGAGAGAAAAGAAGTTTAGAGTTAGATAAATAAAAAGAATTGTAAATGGAAAAAAACTGTTATACGTTGCGATTCAGAATTTTTTGGAAGTAGGGAAAGTGTTGCAGGAAGAGAAAGGAAAAACAACAATAAGAAAAAAAAAGGGGGAAAAGGAAAAGTTTCATAAAAGGGGAAGAAGGATGGGTGTGTATGAATGCATAATGATGTGGGCATGCGCATTGGAGGTAGAGGTAAAGAAATAATCTTCTGAAGAGAGATATGTAATAAAAGATGTGATTACATACGTAGAAAAAAGCATTAACTGGGAGGAAAAAATGAAAGAGTCCGCTGTGTAGCACATAGAGGAGTAAAAGAGATAAGGTAGGACTCACAAAGAATAATTCAGTTGACTAAGGCAGCAGTGGAAACAAAATTCGTGAGTACAGAAGGGAAAGAAATCTAAGTCTGAGAAGAAAACTGGAAAAGAGGAAAACCGCATGTAGCAACAACAACAAAAAAATACTAAATCACGTGATGGTGGGGAGCGAGAGAGGAGACAGAAATGGAAAAAAAGAGAGAGAGAGAGAACGAGCACAGAAGAATGAGAGCTACGACTTGAACCTTTTCTTGTCGACCAGTAAATTTGCCGATGCACTTGAAAGGGCGCTCATTTCCGTCCCAGCCTGGCAGCAGCAATCGCTTCGTGGCTCGGTTCTTCAGTGAACCGATGGAGCGAGCAGCAGCAATGGAAGGAAAGGAGAAATCCGAACTGAACACATTCTCAGCACTTGGCTTTCTTTCCTTCGGATTCCCCCGTCATAAAATCGGAATCACTCTTGTGGCGGCGTCAATTTGTCTTGCGGGCGCCTCGCAGCATTCAGAGCAGTTGAATTATGTGCACTGCTGACAGAAGTTTAGGGCACTGGTCGAGTCGACGAGGGTTTCAGAGATTTGGGTTGTTTTACCTCTGAGCGGCACTTTTTTGCACACCATGGGCTAAGTGGCCAGGTCACATGGACCCCGAAGGCTCAGAGAAGGTTGGGGGAGGGGACCCACTGGAACAGCTGTTGGGAGACAGATGGTAGCCTCCCGTCAAGGCCATTCAGCGTGTTCTTTAACGTGCACAGGGTATGGCTCTCCCGCACACGGGGCCACGGCTTAACGTCTCATCCGACGGACGGCGGCCTTTCCAAGCCCATTGGTGTGCCCTACTGACCGTGGGCAGGGCGGGGAATTTTGCGGAGATAAATCTCAACGCTGACCCAACTGGGACTCGAACCTGGGAACTACAGATTACGAGCCTGGGGCGCTACCGACTGAGCCACCCCCGCCCCTGGTTTCAGAGAAGATCCAAGTTTTACAGTGAATAATGAGGCCGTGACGTCAACTCTTAGGACTTGGTTTATATGTTTCTAAGATTCAAGTGAGCGAAACTTGTCAAACGATCTTGATAATTCATCGTCTGTTTACTTTGCGGTTTGGATGTCTTTGGGAATTCGTTCATTTTGGTTATATTATTTAGATGCTTTTGAAGAAAGTAGAATGTAAACTATTTACATGTTATGATGCGTTGTAGCGTTATGCAAATCTTTTCTTTCACTCTGAGTCAATTTCTCTATTTTAAACTTCTTGTACAAAGAGAATTTACAGCTTTCTATGGGGGTGGCTCAGTCGGTAGCGCGCCAGGCTCGTAATCTGCAGTTCCCAGGTTCGAGTCCCAGCTGGGTTAGCGTTGAGTTGGGTTGGGTTGTTTTTACCTCTGAGCGCACTTTTTTGCACACCATGGGCTAAATGGCCAGGTCACAAGGACCCCGAAGGCTCAGAGAAGGTTGGGGGAGGGGACCCATTGGAAGAGCTGTTAGGAGACAGATGGTAGCCTCCCGTTAAGGCCATCCAGTGTGTTCTTTAACGTGCACCAGGGTATGGCTCTCCCGTACACGGCGAAACGGCTTAATGTCCCATCCGACGGACGGCGGCCTTTCCAAGCCCATCGGTGTCCCCTACTGACCGTAGGCAGGGCGGAGAGTTTTGCGGAGATAAATCTCAACGCTGACCCAGCTGGGACTCGAACCTGGGAACTGCAGATTACGAGCCTGGCGCGCTACCGACTGAGCCACCCCCGCCCCAGGGTCAGCGTTGAGATTTATCTCCGCAAAACATCCAGTCCTGCCCACGGTCAATAGGGGACACCGATAGGCTTGGAAAGGCCGCCGTACGTCGGATGGGACGTCAAACCGTGGCCCCGTGTGCGGGAGAGCCATACCCTGTGCACGTTAGAGAACACGCTGAATGGCCTTGACGGGAAGCTACCATCTGTCTCCCAACAGCTGTTCCATTGCGTCCCCTCCCCCATCCTTCTCTGAGCCTTCGGAGTCCATGTGACCTGGCCATTTAGCCCATTGTGTTAAAAAAGTGCAGCTCAGAGGTAAAACAACCCAACAGGTTTCTAAACGAATTTTGGTTTTGGCTCAAGCCGAAAATAACATTAATGAAACATCTCCAGATGCAACGAAAAAAATTTAAAAAAAGAAGACGATGAATGGAGAACAAATTTACACCAGTGAAAATAAAACTCCAGTAAGAAAATGGTTCGATTGGGTTGTTTCAGCTCTGAACAGCACTTCTGTACAGTCGTTCAAAAAAGTATCCGAACACTATGGTTGATTACAGAATTCAGAAAAAATATCTGGCAACGATTTTTTTAGAAATTAGTGATCTGGCAACCTTCGTGTCACGTGACACGAAGGTTGCCAGATCACTAATTTCTAAAAAAAATCGTTGCCAGATATTTTTTCTGAATTCTGTAATCAACCATAGTGTTCGGATACTTTTTTTTTTTGAACGACTGTACACACAAGGTACTAAATGGCCAGGTGAAATGGATCCCAAGGAGTCATCTTTTGCTATTTGGGTAGGGGATATTCTGGACAGCTGCTTATAAGGAGACAAGTGGAAGTCTTCCGTTAAGACCATTTTTATTTTTCAATTTAGTTGCTGGGACTTATAGCCAATATTCGCTTTATGTCCTAATTTGAGGACATAGATTTTTTTTACATGTCGATGAGTGAACAATGTATTTTTCTGAGGGGCAATCACAACATATATGACAGAACAAACGACCATGCCATACCAGGGACTCGAACCCTGGTCCCAGCAGTTGCAGTGCCACCGCAAGCCAACGCGATACCACTGTCTGTTTATAACAAAAAGATTTCAGACTTAGTAGTCGAGTGTTGGCCTATTGGGGCGAAGAATAAGCTTTTAACTTGAATCAATATAATCAAATCAATCATTCTTGGATAGCACCCCCTAACAAGCAAATTCTTATAAAATAACTTCTCCAAAAATAAAGTTTAATTCAAATAAAAGGCAGGAGTCTTCTCCAAGGCGAAGCTTCAAAAATAAGCTTTACTTTTAGGTATTAGTCAGGATAGTAAGAAAGGATCCATGATCCTGACCACTAAGGGAAGTGGAACACGATTCAAAATATATCAGTTTAGTCTTTTGCTCTCTCTTAAAGTGTCGATAAAAAAGTACGTGTCTGTCGTACTCTTCCGATTCAACTTGCTGCGTTTCGTCAAAAGGAATTTTAAAACTCTAAATTGATGCAATATTCTAAGCTCATAACACGAGAAGAATTTTGATCCGTCCTAACGATATTTTTGGCCATTTTAGATTTTTATTTTTAAACAAAATCGTTCGCTGATGCTTCAGCTCGGTCTCTTTCACATCTCTCTCCTCTCAACACCTCTAAGCCAATCACCAACGCCCAGTGCAAGGAAGAAGAGAGAAAAGAGGCCGAAGCTATCGACTCCTTTTTCTCCGTAGTAAACAGGATGAACTTCGGCATCCTACTTTTGAATTACAAAGGAGCGATCCTTTAGATGCTAGAGTGCCAATGAACAACGAGTTTTGGCTCGGCGAGTCAAAGGGCCTCAGACCCACTTTAAGCCCCGTTCATGAAATTGCAAAGTCCGTCAGAAACCTATAACTTGGCACTCCATCTCCAGTGGCAACGGCTCTTGAGAATCTCCATCGCAAGTTTCCCTTCAGGGTGTATTACAGTTTATTGGTCATTCCCTGCGGACAGAGATGTCGATCTCCGCATCTCCTCCCGCTCCGTGGCGTTGAGGATACCTTGTCGCAGAGGCAGGAGAGGATGTAGTGGCTGCACCGCGCACCCACGTGCAGAGGTGCTCACGTTCAGTTTACGACGTCGGGACCAATCTCCAGAAGTTATTTGGGAGCTGGTAGTGGGCTACTACGACCGCAATCTTGTCGAGGCCATGGCGACCAGAAAAAAAATTGAGAATTGGAGGGATGCAGCACTATGACGCATCTCGCTGTCTCAGATGTCCTTACCAGTCTGAAGCAGGGATGAAAATGGGAACCAAAGATTGTTATATGTAGAATATAAGGTAAGAATCATAGTTTGTATAAAGATCTGTTACGTCGA
The DNA here is from genome assembly GCA_038380435.1 of Ryuthela nishihirai. Taxonomy (NCBI): domain Eukaryota; kingdom Metazoa; phylum Arthropoda; class Arachnida; order Araneae; family Heptathelidae; genus Ryuthela; species Ryuthela nishihirai. The sequence goes on along the minus strand of JAWZYU010000016.1, from coordinate 7,272,078 downwards.
TAAAATGAGTAAGAAGAAAGCAAAAAATAAGACAAAAGACTTATCATAGAGACGGAAAGTGAGTAGTTAAAACAATAAGACGTTGAGATCAGAAACTTTCTCGTAAATAATGATAAAAAAGTGAGTAGTAAAAACAATAGTACGTTATGAAAGGTAAATGTCAACTAAGAAAAGTACTATAAAATAATTTACTTCTTTTATAAATCACAAAGCTGTATAATGCATTGAATGCCTTGTCACGAAAAGTTGGGTTGTTTTACCTCTGAGCGGCACTTTTTTGCACACCATGGGCTAAATGGCCAGGTCACACGGACCCCGAAGGCTCAGAGAAGGTTGGGGGAGGGGACCCACTGGAACAGCTGTTGGGAGACAGATGGTAGCCTCCCGTCAAGGATGGTAGCCTCCGTCCGGCAGCCTCCCGATGAAGGGGTCCATCCAGCGTGTTCTTTAACGTGCACAGGGTATGGCTCTCCCGCACACGGGGCCACGGCTTTAACGTCCACGGCTTAACGCCGTCCGGACGTTAAGGGGCACACGGGGCCCCCCTTAACGTCCGGACGGCGGCCTTGCCAAGCCCATCGGTGTCCCCTACTGACCGTGGGCAAGGCGGGGAATTTTGCGGAGATAAATCTCAACGCTGACCCAGCTGGGACTCGAACCTGGGAACTACAGATTACGAGCCTGGCGCGCTACCGACTGAGCCACCCCCGTCCCGTCACGAAAAGAACTTACGATCTAGATTATTTTTTTAATATGAGCAATGCCCTAATAGACTCTCAGGGTTTTACCTCTGAGCGCTGCTTTTTTATTTGCACACAATGGGCTAATTGGCCAAGTCACAAGGAAACCAAAGGCTCAAAAAAGGTTGGGGGAAGGGAACCCCATTGTACAACTGGTAGGAGATAGATGATAGCCTCCCATCAAGGCACAGGTTATGACTCTTCAGTTACAAGAACCAAGGTTTAACGTCTCATTCAACGAACGGCGGCCTTTCCAAGCCCATCAGCGTCCCCTTTCTCACCGAGAGCATGAGGGGCGGGGGTGGCTCAGTCGGTAGCGCCAAGGCTCGTAATCTGTAGTTCCCACGTTCGAGTCCCAGCTGGGTCAACGTTGAGATTTATCTCCGCAAAACTCCCCGCTCTGTTCACGGTCAGTAGGGAACACCGATGGGCTTGGAAAGGCCACCGTCCGTCGGATGGGACGTTAAGCCGTGGCCCCATGTGCGGGAGAGCCATATCATGTGCACGTTAAAGAACACGCTGGATGGCCCTGACGGGAGGTTACCATCTGTCTCCCAACAGCTGTTCCAGTGGGTCTCCTCCCCCAACCTTCTCTGAGCCTTCGGGGTCCATGTGACCTGGCCATTTAGCCCATTGTGTGCAAAAAAGTGCCGCTCAGAGGTAAAACAACCCAATACAACCCGAGAGCATGACGAGGATTAGCCGAGATAAATCTCAACGTCGGCGCAGTTGGGAATCGAACCTAGGAGTCGCAGATTACGAGTCTGGCGCTCTACCTGCTGAGTCCATCCTCGCCTCGGAAACGAAGGTAAACTTGCTTTTGGTAAAAATTGGCGAGTTAACTGAAACAAATTGAATTTGGATGGGATCTATACCCTAGGTGCGGGGGGGGGGAAACAGGGAAAGGAAGGGGGTCATGACCTCCACCGGAAATCCAGTCCTTATGCGAAACTGTTTTCAAATACAAAACAGTTGTCTTTATATAATTTTATTTTAGTCCCATAGTATATGCCTGATATTAAAAATAGATTTAAAAAAACAACTATTAAATTTTATTCTGTAAACAGCAAAATATCATGCTAACCTTTCATGTTCTATGAAATATTTTAACACTTGGAAGTACGGAAGTCTTATTCACAGACCCCTACCACCGAAACTAACTTAATTAAATTACTAAATAAATTCGCAAATCTCAAGTTAAATTCGCGAATCTTAAGGTTGAAATTCTGTTTATAAATCTGGGACAGGCTTACTAAGAAAATATTTTCAAGCAATTTCTTTTTCGGAACAAAATGCATAAAGAAGTAGGAAGTTCCTTAAAAAAAATAAAAAAAATAAATACCCCCCTCAAGCAGCTGCTTGCCACAGAGGTCTGACAGGAGCCTGTCAGTTTATATGCCAAAGTAGAAGATCTGAGAGGATGGCAGGACCTCAGCAGAAAAACAACACATACAACCATGCCTTATCCGGGGCTCGAACCCAGGTCCCTTAGATCAGTAGCCAAGCGCGCTAACCACTCGGCCATACCATAAGAAATTGCCAGATACTATACTCGAGGGTCATTTGTGAATTTTTATTTACGGCAATAAAAATCAATTGAACTTTGAGGTGATTTTACCGAACACCAAAGCTCTTCGTGTTACTATCGCTGTGAAATTGAAAAAAATATATATTATTCTGTAAATTGCAATTTACATAACATTAGTAATAAATTTTCTGTCAATAACATTAAGAAGTGGCACTCGCATTCCAAATACATATTAAATTTTATTTCGATATGTGTAAGAGAGCAACATTAAACTCCTTTATTTTACTTGAAATCCAAGCAAAGTTGATCCAAAAATGTATGGAAGATGTTACATCAGTGCGTTCATTAGTTTTTTGACCCATTCCTCCAGTTGACTGAAGAATATGTAAACATCTCACACTAGTAGATCAAATTTCCCAGTTAGTAATTTCCCCGCCCTGCCCACGGTCAGTAGGGGACACCGATGGGCTTGGAAAGGCCGCCGTCCGTCGGATGGAACGTTAAGCCGTGGCCCCGTGTGCGGGAGAGCCATACCCTGTGCACGTTAAAGAACACGCTGGATGGCCTTGACGAGAGGCTACCATCTGTCTCCCAACAGCTGTTCCATTGCGTCCCCTCCCCCATCCTTCTCTGAGCCTTCGGGGTCCATGTGACCTGGCCATTTAGCCCATGGTGTGCAAAAAAGTGCCGCTCAGAGGTAAAACAACCCAACCCTGTTATAAAATGTTAGTGATGATAAATTAAAGATCGACATCAAGTCTATCTAGATCTTGAGCTTCAAAAATATTCTGTCACTATTTAAAGAGTTGTGGAAACTAGAATATTTAACAGCAGCAATACTAGTCGTAAGAAGCTTATACAAAATTCGCAAATATGGAAAGAATTATGTACAGCCAGATCACTAATTTCGTATGACTTTTTTCGTATCACTATTTTCGTATGACTTTTTTCGTATCACTATTTTCGTATGACTTTTTTCGTATCACTATTTTCGTATGACTTTTTTCGTATCACTAATTTCGTATGACTTTTTTCGTATCACTAATTTCGTATGGCTTTTTTCGTATCACTATTTTCGTATGACTGACATTGCAGTTGTTCAAAATTCGAACTTCTATAACTCTACTGGAGGAACATTTAATATCCGACAATCACAGGTTAGCACCAATAAGCAATGAACAAATTTGAGTTGGGTTGTTTTACCTCTGAGCGGCACTTTTTTGCACACCATGGGCTAAATGTCCAGGCCAGAAGGACCCCGAAGGCTCAGAGAAAGTTGGGGGAGGGGACCCATTGGAACAGCTGTTGGGAGACAGATGATAGCCTCTCGTCAAGGCCATCCAGCGTGTTCTTTAACGTGCACAGAGTATGGCTCTCCCGCACACGGGGCCACGGCTTAACGTCCCATCCGACGGACGGCGGCCTTTCCAAGCCCATCGGTGTCCCCTACTGATCGTGGGCAGGGCGGGGAATTTTGCGGAGATAAATCTCAACGCTGACCAGCTGGGACTCGAACCTGGGAACTACAGATTACGAGCCTGGCGCGCTACCGACTGAGCCACCCCCGCCCTCATTTCCTTCATCATATCACCATGTCTATACATTTCAGATTTCCATCTCTGCTCCTTTTTTGGAGATGCTTACCCCCTTGTGTCATGCAAAATGCCACCCCCAATAAAAAAAGAACTGGATTTCTTTGGTTAAAATAATCTCAGAATTTAGTCTGTGAAAATTCATTTCAAAATTATAAAAAAAAATAATAAAATATAATACTTTTTATAAATTTTGATTGAAAGGCGCAGCAATCTGCTAATCACAATGAGATTCGAAGGGATTGAATTCGTTACACCTCAAAAAATTAATGTTAGCATTCCTGTGAAAAACACGTCTCTCAGATTTTCACTAAGACAATCAGGTGGAGGATAACCATCTCAGGATCCAGTTTGGTCTGTTTTGCTGGAGAGTTCTTAAAAGCCGTTAAAAATTTACCTTATTACTTCGAATGATCTCTTAACCTCAAGGCAGAAGAAGAAGAAAAAAAAAATCACTTGATGAGGCCACATGATATGACTCAAAATTGACTCTTTTTGCCAATCGCACTTTTGTGACATTTTCTGGTAACTTCGCAGACGTACAAAAGCAATCATTGAGAGAGAAGCAAGATTGGCTTTCTGGCACATCACCACAACCCATCATACAAGAGCACACAGATAGAGCTGTCGAGCACTTACTCTCCAGAATTGAGTTCCGAAAACTTTGACAACTTGTTCGGAATGTAAAACCAATCAGATCGCATCCCCCCACGTGCACGCTCCTCGCACTTCTCCCTCCCTCTTCTGCCTAATCGCATCACACAGAACACGCGGGGCACAAATTTCGCCAGGCAGAGGGAAGCAACAACACGAGAGACCACCTTCAGCCTACCTCCACCAGTTCCCATCGATTCCGCTTGCACTGAATTCTCGGCTCCCGTCGCCAAGGTGATGCCCTGCGGGGAATGACCCCTCCTCTACGGCACAGGCTGGCACGTTGCCAGGAGCTCTGCTCTCTCTCTCTCTTTCCCCCACCGCCGTGCGCGAGAGAGACTGCGCGAGCACCGCCGTCCCACTGACGGTAATCCGTGAGAAAGAGGCCCGCAGCTCTGACGTGTGTGTGCAAAGAAAGCGAGCGGCGATTTGTCAGACAGAGATGGACGGGCCGCGAGGAGCGCGTGGAACGCGTTAGGAATGCCGGGATTTCTGTCTGAGTAGAAGGTGGAGAGCGGAGGAGGGGGGAGGAGAAGAACCAATGATGGAGGAGAGTGGCCTAATCAACGGACCGTGGGCCCGGAGACGCAGAACGCTCTGTGTCAATGGGACAGTAGCGAGTGGCGCAGGGATGAGAGAGGAAGAGGACGCGCTTATTCAAAGCAGGAGACCTTGGCAAATGATTGGTGCATCCTGCACGATGGATCAAACGACGTTAAAGGTCGGGACAAAGGATCACAGAAGAAAGCATTTACGTTTTCAGAAAGCGAAACTTGTCACGTTGTTCATTTTAGAGAACAGAGGTACGAGAGCGTCCCTGCAACTTCGCAGAAGGATTATAGAAATGCATTGACACGACTGCCTTACTCCTAAAAGACTCAAATGAGCATATTGATGGAAATGTTGATGCCTATGACTGTGCATTGGCTTGTAGACAAATTAGAAACTCCGAGTTGCTTTTTGGAGGAATAGGAAGTGTTTTGAAGATATTTTCCTAGAGGAACGCTTGGGCTCTTTTACCTGTGAGCGGCATTTTTTGTACACACTGGACTAAATAGTCAAGTCACAAGGACCCCGGATCTCAGAGAATGTTGGGGGAAGGGGCCCCATTGGATAGCTGTTAAGAGACAGATGGTAGCCTCCCGTCAAGGCCATCCAACGTGTTCTTTAACATGAACAGGATATGGCTCTCCCGCACTGGGGCCAAGGCTTAACGTCACATCCGACGGACTTCTGCATTTCGATGCTCATAGTTGTCTCCTACTGACCGTTGGCAGGGCGGGGAGTTTTGCGGAAATAAATCTCAAAGTTGGCCCAGCTAGGACTCGAACCTGGGAACTGTGGGAACTGCAGATTATGAGCCTGGCGCACTACCGACTGAGCCACCCCCGCTCCTAGAGGAAGGCGTGATTGGCGCAAGCAAAAAGAAAACCCAATTCAAAAGGAATTCAAGTGTTTTATTATAAAGGATAACTTCAAAGCAGTTTCAGACAATTATTGAATTTATTGAAAGGAAAGGCATGGCAATGAAGGGAAATATATTAAGTTTACAGTTGCTCAATGTTAGCACCGGAAGTGATGCGGCAGACGTCCCAACGAAATTCCATTTCCTTCCACAATCTGTTCAGTATGTCGTGAGTTAGTTTGGCGATAGTAATCCTATCCTTAAGTTAGTTTGCTCATTTGGATAATGGAGGTGATAAATTGCAACTTTGATGAAACCCACAGAAGGAAATCAAGTGATGTTAATATTCCATAAACAAAATAGTTAACTACGTTTGAAATTGCAAAGCTGCTTTATAATTACCCCATGTATATTAATGTAAAAGAGAGTTAGGTAAATACCATTAGCTGCAAAATAAAAATAAAAAAGAGGGTTGGGTTGGGTTTTACCTCTGAGCGGCACTTTTTTGCACACCATGGGCTAAATGGCCAGATCACAAGGACCCCGAAGGCTCAGAGAAGGTTGGAGGAGGGGACCCACTGGAACAGCTGTTGGGAGACAGATGGTAACCTCCCGTCAAGGCCATCCAGCTGTTCTTTAACGTGCACAGGGTATGGCTCTCCCGCACACGGGGCCACGGCTTAACGTCCCATCCGACGGACGGCGATCGGTGCCATCCAAGCCCATCGGTGTCCCCTACTGACCGTGGGCAGGGCGGGGAATTTTTGCGGAGATAAATCTCAACGCTGACCCAGCTGGGACTTGAACCTGGGAACTACAGATTACGAGCCTGGCGCGCTACCGACTGAGCCACCCCCGCCCCAATAAGAAAGAGACAAAGCAGATATCGTGCCGAGTTGTTAAGTTTTATGTGTGGCTGTGGTTTTCTTCTCCTTTGAGAATTAAGTTTCCACAACTTTGAAATAACTTCAATCAATTATGAATGAAATCAGTGCTTTATTCCTTATTTAAATGAATGCCATTTCCTAGAATTGCTTAATAATCAGACATGCTTGCCCATAATTCGAGTTTCCATAGAGAAATTTCAAAAATGAAAGTATAAGTTTTCACAAAATAGGATCATTTATGGGGCTACAAAGATATTAAAATCAGACATCCCTGACAAGCGGCTGTTTGAGGGGGTATTTATTTATATTTTATTTACATGATGGTTAAATCCGAGATCGAAATACGATCATTATGCTATGATCGGAGATCGAAATACGATCATTATGCTATGATCGGAGATCGAAATACGATCATCATGGAGCTGCAGGGGTGCTAAGATCAAAGTTCTTTTCGTAATTTATGAAAATCTACAGCTTTTTAATGCCTGTGCAATTTCCGTATAGGTTTGATATATAACTGGGAAAACAGTTTTCCCTTTCAGCATATTGATGCAAAAACGTTTACAAGTTCAAAAACCATTCAGCTCGTGCAACTGATCATCTGGAGAAGTGTAACTTTTCTCATCCAAGTAGCATGGCGTGGGTTATGCTGCCTTACCTCTGAGCGGCACTTTTTTGCACACCATGGGCTAAATGGCCAGGTCACAAGGACCCCGAAGGCTCAGAGAGGGTTGGGGGAGGGGACCCACTGGAACAGCTGTTGGGAGACAGATGGTAGCCTCCCGTCAAGGCCATCCAGCGTGTTCTTTAACGTGCACAGGGTATGGCTCTCCCGCACACGTGGCCACGGCTTAACGTCCCATCCGACGGACGGCGGCCTTTCTAAGCCCATCGGTGTCCCCTACTGACCGTGGGCAGGGCGGGGAACTTTGCGGAGATAAATCTCAACGCTGACCCAGCTGGGACTCGAACCTGGGAACTACAGATTACGAGCCTGGCGCGCTACCGACTGAGCCACCCCCGCCCCTAGCATGGGGTGGTTTAAGAGTTGCATTAGAGGGCTTGATATGATCAAAATTAGTGAAATATTATTTTAAAACATTTTCATCAAAGAATTCTTATTGCATCAATTTACCTTTGTCGTTCCCTCACGACACGTGTCTTTGAAATTAAAATGTCAGAAGTTGGGTTGGGTTGTTTTACCTCTGAGCGGCACTTTTTTGCACAGCACGGGCCAAATGGCCAGGTCACAAGGATCCCGAAGGCTCAGAGAAGGTTGGGGGAGGAGACCCACTGGAAATGTTAGAAGTGATTGTGATTTCTCATGAAAGAACAATTTGACCCCAAGAAAGTAGTAAAGACATTATTTCAGTAGAAAGACTGCATTACCGAAAAGGGAACAATTAGCAATTACCCTATATATAGAGTAATAAATTAAATTTTTATGCATTAGCTAAGAATTTATCCTACTTCAAAATCAAAGCAATGAATTCGCAACGAATGAGGTTTGTGATGCTTAATTTTATTTAAAAATGTTTAATACTTGTTTTCGAAAACTGTCCTATATGGTTAACGTGCAGAAATAAACACTTCAAAAATATTTGACTACCTAACTGAATTTGATTGGCCTTGTTAAAAATTTGAAGCTAATTTCAGGCAAACAATGTTCGTTATGGGTTAATCAATGTTTCTGTGAAATAAATATCTGTCAATTACTTTTAAGTCACTGAAAAAAAGGGACTTTTCTTAAAGTTGTGCTTTAAATTAGATTAAGGAAGTGCTTATAAATCCAAAATGTGCAACAATATATTTGAGGGGAAAAAATAATGGAGAATATTCACACTTTATGTTAGATGCCACATGGCGATTCTATGGAGGGGGGGGGGGGGGTTGTTGTTTTGGTTTTTCTCACCTCTGAGCGGCACTTTTTTGCACACCATGGCCAGGTCACAAGGACTCCGAAGGCTCGGAGAAAGTTGGGAGAGGGGACCCACTGGAACAGCTATTGGGAGATAGATGGTAGCCTCCCGTCAAGGCCATCCAGTGTGTTCTCTAACGTGCACAGGGTATGGCTCTCCCGCACACGGAGCCACAGCTTAACGTACCATCCGGCGGACGGTGACCTTTCCAAACCATCGGTGTCCGCTACTGACCGTAGGCAGGGCGGGAAGTTATGCGGAAATAAATCTCAACGCTGGCTTAGCTGGGACTCGAACCTGGAAACTACAGATTACAAACCTGGCGCGCTACCGAGCTACCCCCGCCCCAAGGGGGAGGCAAAACCCCTAAAACGGAGGGAAAATGATATGCTGCAATGGAAATGTAATCTTTTGACCCTCTCCCTTTTACTTTTCTTCGCTCTATTGAGTTTGGTGTCGCTCCCCCCCCCCCCACCCTTATTTTTTCCTTCTAGATCCGAGCCCTAATTCGACCGTAAACTTTAGCATACTTTGCAATGTAGAAATCAACACAATGGACATATTATTTTCAAAGATGATTAAGCCAAAACGTTTTTGAGTTCTGCTAACAAATTAAACGCAAGAGTTAGGTTCTTAGGAAAGAGTTGAGTGAATATTAAAATATATCGTGGAGGAAAATAGGAAAATAGGTATATAGAAAATAAAAAAATATATAGAATATATAAATAATATATAAATAGAAAATAGATACGAAAAATAGAGCACCCAATTCCCTTTTTGTTTCGGTTATGATGACTTTTCCTTATAATAATTAAATATAAGTTTTGATGACTGTAGAAAATATAACAAAAATATTGAAAATAATGTTAGTCATTTCTTGTTTCACGTGACACGAAGGGTTGCCAGATCACTAATTTCAAAAAAATTGTTGCCAGATATTTTTTCTGAATTCTGTAATCAACCATAGTGTTCGGATACTTTTTTGAGCGACTGTACAACGTTGATTAATGCGCCAACTGTAAAAGCCTTTACCAGGTGTAATTAAAACAAAGGCAAGATGCAACCTAATACTACCAAATAAGAAAGAAAAAAGAATGAATTTTTTTGGTTGCACCATGGTTTTTTAATTGTATATAATTGTAATTGTAAATAATATATTTTTTTTGCCGATTAAATGACTGAATCTGTTGACTAATCTCAATCTTTTAACAATTGAATGAATTCTCATCTTCGTTATTTGACTCTTAAAGTAACATAAATAAAACAAAAATAAAAGGAATTGCCTCACGGAATTTTTCTAATCTCCTGCTTTGTGACTAGAATAAGAAATCTCCAGTTCTCGTTCTCCATGAAGTAGTCGGTAGCGCGCCAGGCTCGGAATCTGCAGTTCCCAGGTTCGAATCCCGCCTGGGTCAGCGTTGAGATTGATCTCCGCAACCCCCCCCCCCCCCTGCTTTTTCTCAGTTGGGGGAGGACATCGATAGACTTGGGTTGGGTTGTTTTATCTCTGAGCGGCACTTTTTTGCACACCATGGCCTAAATGGCCAGGTCACATGGACCCCGAAGGCTCAGAGAAGGTTGGGGGAAGGGACCCACTGGAACAGCTGTTGGGAGACAGATGGTAGCCTGCCGTCAAGGCCATCCAGCGTGTTCTGTAACGTGCACCAGGGTATGGCTCTCCCGCACATGGGGCCACGGCTTAACGTCCCTATCGACGGACGGCGGCCTTTCCAAGCCCATCGGTGTCCCCTACTGACCGTGGGCAAGGCGGGGAATTCGATAGACTTGGAAAGACCGTCGTCCATCGCATGGGACGTTAAGCCATGGCCCCGTGTATAGCCTGTACACGTTACAGAACAGGCTGGATGGTCTTGACGGGAAGCTACCATCTGTCTAGTGAGAGCTGTTAGAACTCTTCACTGAGTCCTCGGGGTCCTTAACACTCTGGCCATTTAGTCCATTGTGTGCATCCCGCTCAGACGTACAACAACCCAACCCAACAGTCTCCACAAAGAGCAAAGTTAGAGCAGAGTTTAATGTGGCCCCATCTCTTGTTCCAATTAAGAATTATCCTTTTTTTAATCGAAAATTTCTTTGTTTAAAAATATTAAATTTTTGCTCAGTTTATGGTTTCTACGATTTATTAATGTGACGTGTCCACCTAATCACGTTTTATTTTTTTTATTTTTGGTTTTATTCCTGCAGGAATTAGAGAAAAAACATTTTCGAAGACAACTACAGCAAAAAAAAAAAAGTATACGACCGACAAGAGCCTGTTATGTGTTATGCCACTGATATAGGGTTGGGTTGTTTTACCTCTGAGCTGCACGTTTTTGCACACCATGGGCTAAATGGCCAGGTCACATGGACCCCGAAGGCTCAGAGAAGGTTGGGGGAGGGGACCCACTGGAACAGCTGTTGGGAGACAGATGGCAGCCTCCCGTCAAGGCCATCCATCGTGTTCTTTAACGTTGGATTGTTTTACCTCTGAGCTGCACGTTTTTGCACACCATGGGCTAAATGGCCAGGTCACATGGACCCCGAAGGCTCAGAGAAGGTTGGGGGAGGGGACCCACTGGAACAGCTGTTGGGAGACAGATGGCAGCCTCCCGTCAAGGCCATCCAGCGTGTTCTTTAACGTTGGATTGTTTTACCTCTGAGCGGCACTTTTTTGCACACCATGGGCTAAATGACCAGGTCATATGGACCCCGAAGGCTCAGAGAAGGTTGGGGGAGGGGACCCACTGGAACAGCTGTTGGGAGACAGATGGCAGCCTCCCGTCAAGGCCATCCAGCGTGTTCTTTAACGTTGGATTGTTTTACCTCTGAGCGGCACTTTTTTGCACACCATGGGCTAAATGACCAGGTCATATGGACCCCGAAGGCTCAGAGAAGGTTGGGGGAGGGGACCCACTGGAACAGCTGTTGGGAGACAGATGGCAGCCTCCCGTCAAGGCCATCCAGCGTGTTCTTTAACGTTGGATTGTTTTACCTCTGAGCTGCACGTTTTTGCACACCATGGGCTAAATGGCCAGGTCATATGGACCCCGAAGGCTCAGAGAAGGTTGGGGGAGGGGACCCACTGGAACAGCTGTTGGGAGACGGATGGAAGCCTCCCGTCAAAGCCATCCAGCGTGTTCTTTAACGTGCACAGGGGTGGGGCTCTCCCGCATAAGGGGCCACGGCGTAACGTCCCATCCGACGGACGGCGGCCTTTCCAAGCCCATCGGTGTCCCCTACTGACCGTGGGCAGAGCGGGGAATCCACTGATATAGTCCCAAATGTTTGCTATCCTGCAAAATGCACGATTATACAGTGAAGACGTTTGTAGAAGTATGTTTATGGAAGTGGAGTTTCAAAAAGTGTTTATAAGAGTATAGTCGTTTCTCCCGATTTACGTGGATTCACAATTGACGCGTTTATGGAATAACGCGGACACTATATTTACAGCTGTTTTAATTTACGTGGACATCTTTTTTTTAGGAAAAACGCTGTTTGAACTCAGAAATTTTCTTCGTTAAGTAACCACGAACGTCAATTCATGCCTACCATTGCAAATCCGGAGGTTGGGTTGGGTTGTTTTACCTCTGAGCGGCACTTTTTTGCACACCATGGGCTAAATGGCCAGGTCACATGGACCCCGAAGGCTCAGAGAAGGTTAAGGGAGGGGACCCACTGGAACAGCTGTTGGGAAACAGATGGGGAGGGGACCCACTGGAACAGATATAGGGTTGGGTTGTTTTACCTCTGAGCTGCACGTTTTTGCACACCATGGGCTAAATGGCCAGGTCACATGGACCCCGAAGGCTCAGAGAAGGTTGGGGGAGGGGACCCACTGGAACAGCTGTTGGGAGACAGATGGCAGCCTCCCGTCAAGGCCATCCAGCGTGTTCTTTAACGTTGGATTGTTTTACCTCTGAGCGGCACTTTTTTGCACACCATGGGCTAAATGACCAGGTCATATGGACCCCGAAGGCTCAGAGAAGGTTGGGGGAGGGGACCCACTGGAACAGCTGTTGGGAGACAGATGGCAGCCTCCCGTCAAGGCCATCCAGCGTGTTCTTTAACGTTGGATTGTTTTACCTCTGAGCGGCACTTTTTTGCACACCATGGGCTAAATGACCAGGTCATATGGACCCCGAAGGCTCAGAGAAGGTTGGGGGAGGGGACCCACTGGAACAGCTGTTGGGAGACAGATGGCAGCCTCCCGTCAAGGCCATCCAGCGTGTTCTTTAACGTTGGATTGTTTTACCTCTGAGCGGCACTTTTTTGCACACCATGGGCTAAATGACCAGGTCATATGGACCCCGAAGGCTCAGAGAAGGTTGGGGGAGGGGACCCACTGGAACAGCTGTTGGGAGACAGATGGCAGCCTCCCGTCAAGGCCATCCAGCGTGTTCTTTAACGTTGGATTGTTTTACCTCTGAGCTGCACGTTTTTGCACACCATGGGCTAAATGGCCAGGTCATATGGACCCCGAAGGCTCAGAGAAGGTTGGGGGAGGGGACCCACTGGAACAGCTGTTGGGAGACGGATGGAAGCCTCCCGTCAAAGCCATCCAGCGTGTTCTTTAACGTGCACAGGGGTGGGGCTCTCCCGCATAAGGGGCCACGGCGTAACGTCCCATCCGACGGACGGCGGCCTTTCCAAGCCCATCGGTGTCCCCTACTGACCGTGGGCAGAGCGGGGAATCCACTGATATAGTCCCAAATGTTTGCTATCCTGCAAAATGCACGATTATACAGTGAAGACGTTTGTAGAAGTATGTTTATGGAAGTGGAGTTTCAAAAAGTGTTTATAAGAGTATAGTCGTTTCTCCCGATTTACGTGGATTCACAATTGACGCGTTTATGGAATAACGCGGACACTATATTTACAGCTGTTTTAATTTACGTGGACATCTTTTTTTTAGGAAAAACGCTGTTTGAACTCAGAAATTTTCTTCGTTAAGTAACCACGAACGTCAATTCATGCCTACCATTGCAAATCCGGAGGTTGGGTTGGGTTGTTTTACCTCTGAGCGGCACTTTTTTGCACACCATGGGCTAAATGGCCAGGTCACATGGACCCCGAAGCCTCAGAGAAGGTTAAGGGAGGGGACCCACTGGAACAGCTGCTGGGAAACAGATGGTAGCCTCCCGTCAAGGCCATCCAGCGTGTTCTTTAACGTGCACAGCGTATGGCTCTCCCTCACACGGGCCACGGCTTAACGTCCCATCCGACGGACGGCGGCCTTTCCAAGCCCATCGGTGTCCCCTACTGACCGTGGGCAGGGCGGGGAATTTTGCGGAGATAAATCTCAACGCTGGTCGGGGTGGGACTCGAACCTGGGAACTACAGATTACGAGCCTGGCGCGCAGCCGAGTGAGCCACCCCCCCCCCCCCCTCTTAATGGATGAAATCAGATACAGAAATGAATACGGGGCAGGGTTTTTATTTTATTGTTTTATTCACTACGTTCCTAAACGGGCGTGTAGATTGAAGTGGTTCCTGCATTCGATTCTTCTTTTCCGTATTTAATTTGCTCAGAAGATCGGAGACCATTGAAAAAGGGAAAGAATCCTGATGGCAGATTGAAGTGCTTCTAAACTATCGCGTTGGCTAAGGCACTCTAGGACTAAACTGAAGTGGCGATCATAAATCTGACAAAACAGCCGGATCACCAAATGACTGATAGCTCTATCAGGAAGAGGAAGAAGAGAGGAAAAAAAAAGGAAAAGGAAAAAAAGGAGAGAGATTGAAGAAGAAAACTCGAACGAAATGCGATTGAGAGCCTTTGCGGTGATATCGGATGTTGTTGGAGTAGCCGGCTTCTAAAGATCATCAGCGGCCGTTCTCTCTTAACCCCGAGCACGTAGCGGCGCACAAAGCGCCAAGTGGCCGCGTTGTGGAATGGTCTGCCGAAATCTGCCCTGACATGACTAACAAATCTCTACTGCCTTTCAGAGGATTGCTTCTCTTCTGCTTGCAGAGTCAACGTGCTTGGGGTCGGATCGATCAGCGTCACCGCTTCTCCGTAAGAACGGAAGTCAGAAGTTCGCTGTGGAGACTTCGGACAGAGGCGACTGAGCGAGAAGACAGGATGTGGGAGTTGTCTTCCTTAATACTGACGGTTCCTCGTCACTTGGACTACATTAAATGATGCAGTTCCTCGAAGGCTTTGTCCTCGCTTCCTCTTTCCTTGACATCTCTTCCCTCTCGCCGCCTTTCTTCCGCTCTTTCCCTCAAAGCAACTGAGAAAGAGCGGTACGAGGGAGGGAGAATGTTCAAGAGTTGAAGGATCAAAACTGCCTCCAATTGCTTTACTTTTAAGAGTGCCGGTTTGTAGAGCTTCTACAGGAACGTGAATACATTTATAGAGCTTTGCTGAGTGCCATCAATGGTTCATTTTTCAAAGAGAGACAAATCGATTTTGGTCGCAAAGCAGGCCTCGTGTGCTTCTGCTGCCGCCTGGGGGTCTCCCAATCTCTTCCTGCTCTGCCGTCTTCCTTTGCCGGTAAATGCGATTCGTGGAAGAGAGAGTTCATCAAGGATATAATGCGGAAGACCTGATGGCCCGAAACGGGAACTGTTTGTCACACACGTTGTATTCCGACTGCTGCCCCATCGAGACTGTTTCTTTTCCTTCGTTCTTTTTTTCTCTCTCTGGGTCCAAATAAAAGACCAGGCAATAGGAACGACGAGAGGAAAAAAGAAAAGGAATAGGAAAGTGGGAAGCAGAGAAGCAGAGATCCTCTTCCGGGATCTAACTTCCATCATGTTCGCTAAACAAATATCCGAAAGAGATATTTTAAGTATTCAACTTTCGAAAGTTAAAAACTACTTTAAAGTGCATGTTCTTTTTCCTTTTAAACAAATTATTATCTTTACATTTCACTATTCTTACCGCACGAAATGCAGAACTGTGATGCTTTTATCTGTCTGCAAATAACCATTAATAATAATCTGTAAATGAAATGCTCAGAGTCTAAAAATGAAGGGGGCGGGGTCACTCAGTCGGTAACGCACAGGTCGAAATCCGCAGTTCCCAGGTTCGAGTTCCAACTCTGCATGGGTTCAGCAGTGTCTCCGTCAATCCCCATTATGCTCTCCGTGAGAAGGGAGGGACCGATGGGCTTAGAAACGACGTCGTCTGATGGAACGTGACCCCGTGACCCCGTGTGAAGGAGAGTCTGAGTAAGTTAAAGAACACGACGGCCTTGACTGGAGACTCCCATCCTCTTCTAACAGCTGTCTAGTGGATACTTCTCCGCTAACCTTGAGACTCCCATCCTCTTCTAACAGCTGTCTAGTGGATACTTCTCCGCTAACCTTGAGACTCCCATCCGTCTTCTAACAGCTGTCTAGTGGATACTTCTCCGCTAACCTTGAGACTCCCATCCGTCTTCTAACAGCTGTCTAGTGGATACTTCCCCGCTAACCTTGAGCTCCCATCCGTCTTCTAACAGCTGTCTAGTGGATACTTCCCCGCTAACCTTGAGACTCCCATCCGTCTTCTAACAGCTGTCTAGTGGATACTTCTCCGCTAACCTTGAGACTTCCATCCGTCTTCTAACAGCTGTCTAGTGGATACTTCTCCGCTAACCTTGAGACTCCCATCCGTCTTCTAACAGCTGTCTAGTGGATACTTCTCCGCTAACCTTGAGACTCCCATCCGTCTTCTAACAGCTGTCTAGTGGATACTTCTCCGCTAACCTTGAGACTCCCATCCGTCTTCTAACAGCTGTCTAGTGGATACTTCTCCGCTAACCTTGAGACTCCCATCCGTCTTCTAACAGCTGTCTAGTGGATACTTCTCCGCTAACCTTGAGACTCCCATCCGTCTTCTAACAGCTGTCTAGTGGATACTTCTCCGCTAACCTTGAGACTCCCATCCTCTTCTAACAGCTGTCTAGTGGATACTTCTCCGCTAACCTTGAGACTCCCATCCGTCTTCTAACAGCTGTCTAGTGGATACTTCCCCGCTAACCTTGAGACTCCCATCCGTCTTCTAACAGCTGTCTAGTGGATACTTCTCCGCTAACCTTGAGACTCCCATCCGTCTTCTAACAGCTGTCTAGTGGATACTTCTCCGCTAACCTTGAGACTCCCATCCGTCTTCTAACAGCTGTCTAGTGGATACTTCTCCGCTAACCTTGAGACTCCCATCCGTCTTCTAACAGCTGTCTAGTGGATACTTCTCCGCTAACCTTGAGACTCCCATCCGTCTTCTAACAGCTGTCTAGTGGATACTTCTCCGCTAACCTTGAGACTCCCATCCGTCTTCTAACAGCTGTCTAGTGGATACTTCTCCGCTAACCTTGAGACTCCCATCCGTCTTCTAACAGCTGTCTAGTGGATACTTCTCCGCTAACCTTGAGACTCGCATCCGTCTTCTAACAGCTGTCTAGTGGATACTTCTCCGCTAACCTTGAGATTCCCATCCTCTTCTAACAGCTGTCTAGTGGATACTTCTCCGCTAACCTTGAGACTCCCATCCGTCTTCTAACAGCTGTCTAGTGGATACTTCTCCGCTAACCTTTTCCGAGATCTTGAAGTCCATGTGACCTGCTCATTTAGCCCGTTGTATGTAAACAAAAAATGCCGTTCATTCAGGTAAAGCAATCCAATACAAATCTAAAAAATGAAACTTAAAGCTACTAGTTTCGTTTTAATCTGTTTGAATTAACTTTTGAGACAAATTATTTTGATGTCGAAACGCTGCTAGTGGACGTTTCAGCTTCCATAGATCTTTAAATACCGAAATAATATTGCTGAAAATAAAGACTGAGATAGATTTCATTGAGATATTTGTCTTCAACCTTATTCTTTGACAAAGGACTGCTCGAGAAGTTACTGAGCTGGACGTAACTTGAGATCTTGAGACATCAGTAGCCTTTCGGTGTGTATACTAAGAGACCACGTAGAGAAATCTAAAACAAAATCCATCGAAACTATTTGACGTTTAGGTAAATATGCATGGGAGGTAGAAATGTGTGTGTGTGTGCCTGTATGTGTGTGTGTGTGTGTGTGGAGGGGGGGGGGGTTAATAATTCAGTAGAACCCCAGAGAAGTTTTAATCCGACTTGCAGTTAGTGAGTAATATAGACCAGTGGTTCTCAACCTTTTATGCTTCACGTACCCCCATGAAATGTGTATGTATTTGGGTTGTTTTACCTCTGAGCGGCACTTTTTTGCACACCATGGGCTAAATGGCCAGGTCACATGGACCCCGAAGGGTCAGAGAAGGTTGGGGGAGGGAACCCACTGGAACAGCTGTTGGGAGACAGATGGTAGCCTCCCGTCAAGGCCATCCAGCGTGTTCTTTAACGTGCACAGGGTGTCTCTCCCGCACACGGGGCCACGGCTTAACGTCCCATCCGACGGATGGCGGCCTTTCCAAGCCCATCGGTGTCCTCTACTGACTGTGGGCAAGGCGGGGAATTTTGCGGAGATAAATCTCAAAGCTGACCCAGCTGGGACTCGAACCTGGGAACTACAGATTACGAGCCTGGCGCGCTACCGATTGAGCCACCCCCGCCCCAAAATGTGTATGTAACTGGTGTACACCTTGTATAGATAGATAAAACTATAGTTATAGTATAACAATGGTTATTTTTACTTTGTTACTAGTTCTAGCGACTTTTGAGCTCTCACGGCGTACCCCAAAAAATTTTACCGCGTACCCCACGTTGAAAACCCCTAATATAGACTATAGCTACAGTGTTAAATTGAGTATAACAGGGAAAACTTTATCTTGGCGGTCTTAAAAGAATAACATATTTCGAGGGCCTTTTAACCCAGAAAAATCTACGATGGCAACGGAGATATATTGAATGTGAAACAAACGTTTGGTATTCAGACATTTAATTAGTAAATTTCTTAACAAGATTTGGTTTCAACGATCTATTTACAATGATGAATGAATAAGGCAAAGAAATAAAATGACAGGAATTTCAAAATTCGTAAGAGCAATTTAGATTCCTTTCAACTTTCATTCAATAAAGTTGTTTAATTATTTATTTGTTATAATTAATTTGTGTCATGAATGCATTTCAAAATAAAAGTTTTTATTCTTTTATTTACAGTAAGAAAATTCAAAGTTAAAATTTAACGTGTTGAGGCCCTTTCCAAAGACTTTGCTGGCCAAAATTTGAAAGACCCTGGGCTATAACTATAGGATGACCATACAGTTCCCTACTAGGTACAGTCGCTCCAAAAATTATCCGAACACTGTGGTTGATTACGTAACCATAGTGTTGATCTGGCAACTTTCGTGTCACGTGACACGAAGGTTGCCAGATCACTGATTTAAAAAAAAAACGTCGCTAGATATTTTTTCTGAATTCTGTAATCAACCATAGTGTTCGGATACTTTTTTGAGCGACTGTAGGTGGTCATATTATTTTGATACTAGATCGTGTGGGCTCACTCACGGAAATGTTGAGCGTGTGCAGTTATCGTTCACAGCAAACTGGAGCGTGTGCAGTAACTGCACACGTTCCAGTTTGCTGTGAACGGTAACTGGAGCGTGTACAGTTGCTGTACACGCTCCAGATATTTTTCCTGAATTCTGTAATCACGTGACACGAAGGTTGCCAGATCACTAATTTCTAAAAAATCGCTGCCAGATATTTTTCTCAATTTTGTAATCAACCATAGTGTTCGGATACTTTTTTGAGCGACTGTAGAATTGATTTCCTACAGAGAACCTACCTATATGTTAGAGTATCTTGGGCTCTAGCTATAAAGTAGCATAGACTAGTAACCGTAGACTAAATGAAATGAGGATGTTGCGAAATCTTCAGATTTCCAATTTTTGTCGTCAGACCTGCTTGCGCGAGATTCTGTTATTATCTCCAATCTCTCACGTGTCATATGAAAAGGATTAGTACTTTAAACACAATAGATTTTCTTCTTTCGGGTTTAATGCACTTTCGCTTTAATGCGAAAACATTTACTTACTGTTAGAACTTTGGTGTCCTCACACATCATTATATTTTGGTAGTGCAGCCTCGGTTCACTGGGGGCGGGGGTGGCTCAGTCGGTAGCGCGCCAGGCTCGTAATCTGTAGTTCCCAGGTTCGAGTCCCAGCTGGGTCAGCGTTGAGATTTATCTCCGCAAAATTCCCCGCCCTGCCCACGGTCAGTAGGGGAAACCGATGGGCTTGGAAAGGCCGCCGTCCGTCGGATGGGACGTTAAGCCGTGGCCCGTGTGCCGGAGAGCCATACCCTGTGCACGTTAAAGAACACATTGGATGGCCTTGACGGGAGGCTACCATCCGTCTCCCAACAGCTGTTCCAGTGGGTCCCTTCCCCCAACCTTCTCTGAGCCTTCGGGGTCAATGTGACCTGGCCATGTTGTGCAAAAAAGTGCCGCTCAGAGGTAAAACAACCCAACTCACCTTACTTCTTTGCCAGCGTTCCTTTAGGCCTCGAATTCTCCATGTGTAGATCTACGAAGACCCTCTCTCAGGAAACCATCATAGTCTCCTATTATTTGCGAGAGGAAGAGTTTCAGAGAAAGGAAACATTTCCACATACAAGTTGCGACAAATGAGGAACCAGTTCCTAGTCCGGGAGAGAAAAACAATGACAAGATCTTTTAAAGTCTACTTGGGTTTAGTTTAACATCATTAGTTGAAGATGGAAATGAATATTTTTATCTTCAACTAATGAACCTTTTCCCAATGTCTTGTCCATATTTACGTTTTACACGTCAACGAGAACTTCCCGTGTTTTCCTCGTCGTTAACACCCAAGAGGAACCATTTTTTCTTATTCTCGCCTTTCACCTATTTATCCGTTTTCCTGAGTACTTAATTATTTCCCTTTTTCTGTTTTTTTCATTTCACATTTTTCGTTATCTCTCGTCGACTTTCATCTTCATCTCCTTCCCGCTGCAGATGACCTTGTCTGCCTGCGCCTGGGTTGCCATGGCGCCAGACGTGACGTAGCATCTTGCTCCCCGACTTCTCGAGCATCATTCCTCCCTCGGGGTAGTTTTCAGTTCTCTTTCGCTCTCCTCCGCCTCCATGTCCCATTTTCTCATCGAAGTCATTTGACTGCACTTACAGATAAATAACAATGTGTATTCAGCTAACGAGCAAGGGCCGATTCCTGCCACGTCGGTCAGTTGCGACTCGACTTTTCCTTTTCGCATCCACCAGACGGTGTCTGAAAAATAGTTAAGACCATTGTAAGACTTCGGGATTTACTTTTGCCTTTCAGTTATCCTCAGAATTTTTCTATTTCTTTTTCTTTCCCGTTCCCTTGGAGATAAGATGGACAGCGAAGTTAGAATCAAGGACGAAAAATCGTTTAAACCTCACAAAGAAAGAAAGGCCTAACGGAAATGATACAGGAGACGTAAAAAGGTTGAAGAACGATTGCAATCAATTGCATTCTTTTTTTGGGTTGAAAAAGAGGCAATTTAATATAATACATTAGCTTTCTTATATATATATATAAGCAGATATTCATTTAGCAGATTTCTGCAACTCAAAATCTTTCTGCTCATTTCGAGAAGGCTTTTGAAGAATATCGTATCAATTTATTTCCCCATTTTGCGACAATAATGAGAGATCATTATAATCTTGTGCTTAATAAATTGACTTCTAATGCTTGCATTTTTAAGACTTTTTTTCGTTAAAACATGAGTAGAATCTCCACAGATAAAATGTAAGCTTCGTTTCCTTCCATACTACTTTTCCAACTGCCTTCGATATCTGCACGTAACGAGATCACTCAATAAATAAACTTGAAATCATCACCCCTGTAATGCTCCCATGGAAACAAGGGAACAAAAATGTCAACTAAATTCAGAGTGGCTTACAATATTTTCCTATTAAAAAAATAAAATAAATAAATACCCCCCCCCCAAGCAGCTGCTTGCCACAGAGGTCTGACAGGAGCCTGTCAGTATATATGCCATGGTAGAAGGTCTGTGAGGATGGCAGGACCTCAGCAGAAAAACAACACAAACGTCCATGCCTTATCCGGGGCTCGAACCCAGGTCCCTTAGATCAGTAGCCAAGCGCGCTAACCACTTGGCCATAGTGTTCGGATACTTTTTCGACACGAAGGTTGCCAGATCGCTAATTTCTAAACCTGGATCGTGTGGGCCCACTCACAGAAATATTGAGCGTGTGCAGTTACCGTTCACAGCAAATTGGAGGGTATGCAGTAACTGCACACGCTGCAGTTTGCTGTGAACGGTAAAGGAATGTGTACAGTTGCTGTATACGCTCCAGATATTTTTCCTGAATTCTGTAATCGACCATAAAATAAAAAATAAATAAATACCCCCTCAAGCAGCTGCTTGCCACAGAGGTCTGACAGTTTATATGCCAGAGTAGAAGGTCTGTGAGGATGGCAGGACCTCAGCAGAAAAACAACACAACGTCCATGCCTTATCCGGGGCTCGAACCCAGGTCCCTTAGATCAGTAGTCAAGCACGCTATTAGCTTTAAAAAAATCAGTTTTTTCGTTACTAAGTATCGGAACGGTGTTTCTGTTCATTATCAGCACTGTGGTTTAGAAATTGCTCCTCTCAATATAAGACATACTGCGGCATTTCTGTGAGCATTTAACGTAAATAAATAGCTATTTAGCCTCTCTCATATCTTATGATTTTAATAACGAATTTTATCAATTTATGTGTTTACTAAACCAACAATCCCACACAACCTAAACTTTTAATTTAATAAAAAAAATTAAAAATAAGGAACTTTTGTAGAAAGGAAAATTAACCAATATATCGACCCATTTTTCATTTCCCAATGGCATCACATATATCTATTTTTTAAGCACAAGAAATTCCTTTCGTTTTTGTTTTCTGGGGAGGGGGTGGCTCAGTCGGTAGCGCGCCAGGTTCGTAATTTGTAGTTCCCAGGTTCGAGTCTCAGCTGGGTCAGCGTTGAGATTTATCTCCGCAAAATTCACCGCCCTGCCCACGGTCAGTAGGGGACACCGATGGGCTTGGAAAGGCCGCCGTCCGTCGGATGGGACGTTAAGCCGTGTGCCCGTGTGCGGGAGAGCCATACCCTGTGCACGTTAAAGAACACGCTGGATGGCCTTGACGGGAGACTACCATCTGTCTCTCAACAGCTGTTCCAGTGGGTCCCCTCCCCCAACCTTCTCTGAGACTTCGGGGTCCTTGTGACCTGGCCATTTAGCCCATGGTGTGCAAAAAATGCCGCTCAGAGGTAAAACAATCCAATCCAAGTTTTTGTTTTCAGATCTTAGCAACGCAAAGCTGACGTCTTCAAAATATGTGACCAATGTTATAAATTACAGTTTACATCGGGTTTAAACTGCTGCATGAAAAGAGTAAGATCATTTCCATGGCAATGGGAGTCTGACTACGAAGCTCTCTACCTTCTAAAATATGCATTTAATGGAAAAATGTGACTGAAGATAAATTAATATTCAGAATCAAAAATCTATTTAAATCTTGATTTTCAACAATATTCACAGAATATTTAAAGATTTATGGAAGTTGGAATATTCATAACAAGAACTTGCCTCAGAAATCAAAACTCAAATAATAAGTTTTGTTTTAAACCATTTAATAAAATGAATCTATGTATTAGAAGTTTGAGTAATGATTATTTTAGTATTAGCAATTATGAATGATTTATTATAAAACAATATATTGTTAAACATTCCAGTTTCCATAACTCTTATAACACTGAACGAATATTCTTAAAATCTGGATTTAAATAGATTTTATTATGATTTTTAATTATCTTCAGTTACAGTTTTCTCTTAAATGCATCATTTTGTAGTTATAGTTGTTTGGGTTGTTTTGCCTCTGAGCGGCACTTTTTTGCACACCATGGGCTAAATGGCCAGGTCACATGGACCCCGAAGGCTCAGAGAAGGTTGGGGGAGGGGACCCACTGGAACAGCTGTTGGGAGACAGATGGTACCTCCCGTCAAGGCCATCCAGTGTGTTCTTTAACGTGCACAAGGTACGACTCTCTCTACACGGGCACACGGCTTAACGTCCCATCCGACGGACGGCGGCCTTTCCAAGCCCATCGGTGTCCCCTACTGACTGTGGGCAGGGCGGGGAGTTTTACGGAGATAAATCTCAACGCTGACCCAGCTGCGACTCGAACCTAACGCGCCACCTACTGAGCCGCCCTTAGAAGTTATAGAGTTTCGAAGTTAAATTCCCATTGACATATATGGAAATTCTCTTAATATTTTGATAGGGCAATGTAAAATACGTGATGTAAAGATTTGTTAGACCCCAGAACTTCTCCTCAGAAGTCTACGTCATCGACACAGGAAGCCACAAAATCCCAAAATCCAGCGAGAAATTCCTATGGCATTCATCTCCTATAAAGTGCGGAATCTCGGCCAGTATTTCAGTTGACATTTCTGCAGTAGCATTTCGTCGTATATTAGAGTTGTCAGAGGCAAAAATTGATCTCGT
Organism: Ryuthela nishihirai; assembly: GCA_038380435.1. Taxonomy (NCBI): domain Eukaryota; kingdom Metazoa; phylum Arthropoda; class Arachnida; order Araneae; family Heptathelidae; genus Ryuthela; species Ryuthela nishihirai. The sequence goes on along the minus strand of JAWZYU010000016.1, from coordinate 7,247,931 downwards.
GAAAATTTTAGGAGAGGAGAAATTGAATATAACGTGTAATATCCCGTCGGCATTTCTAAAATTCGATCACCATTGAGGACATTTGGAGTGACGTTATTGCTGACTTATTACAGTTGTGGCATCTTCCGCGCATCGCACGCGAGTGAGCTCTAATCTCTGAGTGACGTAGAAAATGTCATTTTCCCCCCCTCACTCTCTCGTAATGACAACATCATCTGCGGACACCCTGCGAAAAAGGAAATAGGATAAGATCACGGACGACCTTACGTTCCTGACAATAATCTTGAGAGGAAAAGAAAAATTCCACTCAGCAATTGACTTTATTTCCAACTGATTTGCGCTAACGTCCACTCCCAGGGCGGGGGTGGTTCAGTCGGTAGCGCGCCAGGCTCGTCATCTGTAGTTCCCAGGTTCGAGTCCCAGCTGGGTCAGCGTTGAGATTTATCTCCGCAAAATTCCTCGCCCTGCCCACGGTCAGTAGGGGATACCGATGGGCTTGGAAAGGCCGCCCTCCGTCGGATGGGACGTTAAGCCTATAGCCCCGTGTGCGGAAGAGCCATACCCTGTGCACGATAAAGAACACGATGGATGGCCTTGACGGGAGGCTACCATCTATCTCTTAAGAGCTGTCCAGTGGGTCCCCTCCCCCAACCTTCTCTGAGCCTTCAGGGCCCATGGTGTGCAAAAAAGTGCCGCTCAGAGGTAAAACAACCCACCAACCAACTGGTGAAACCCACGTGTACTTATGTATGTTGTGGTGTTTGTGATAAGTGTTAGTTATTCTCAAACCATTAAGTTTACTTACCTGTAGGAAATGTTGCCCATTGCAGCTACCCTCTGCCTGTGCCTGCCAGTGCCTACGCCCTGCCCACGGTCAGTAAGGGACACCGATGGACTTGGAAAGGCCACCGTCCGTCGGATGGGACGTTAAGCCGTGTTCCTGTGTAGGGAGAGTCGTACCCTATGCACTTTAAAGAACACACTGGATGGCCTTGAGGTGAGACTACCATCTGTCTCTCAACAGCTGTTCCAGTGGGTCCCCTCCAACAACCTTCTCTGAGCCTTCGGGGTCCATGTGACCTGGCCATTTAACCCATGGTGTGCAAAAAAAGTGCCGCTCAGAGGTAAAACAACCCAACCCAACGTCCACTCCTCAAAAATACTTGGCACAGAGGCTCTAAAAGCATTTTTCTTCAGCATTGGGTAATTTGTTGCCTTCAACAACAACAACAACAAGAAAAAATATTTATTTTTGAAGCTTTAAAAATTTTTCAGAAATTTATGTTTTGTTTAGTTACGTGTTGAGATGCTCTTTAGGAATCCTAATTCATTCTTTATTTTTGCATCCTTTTATTGTTAGCTCGCTCAAAAGAAAATGAGCTATGGTTTTTATTCTGTTGTCTGTTCGTCCATCGATATTCGACCTGTTTTGTTTTCGGAAAAAAAAATGGGTTATGATGGGTTTGTTTTACCTCAGATGCGCTTTTAAGGCTTAAAATTACTCGGTTCAATTTACTTGCTATGGGACAAGCTTAAATATTTTTTTTTCTGAAGTGGGCGTGACCTCTCACACATTCGTTTTCAAAAGTTGCTTTTTTTTTTCTAAAATTCCCAAGTTTTAGGGGAGGAAAAGGAGATAACTTTACAATTAAAATTATAAACCAGTTACAAACAAAAATTAACAATTAAGACACAAACATTAATATAGGGGTCCCCAAGCACAAGGGGAAAAATGTTGCAGTCTGTTCTGAGTTTTAAAGATATTTATCTCTATTTTCATATGTATATTACATTGCATTGCTTTGAGACCGTCTGTACAGTCGTTCAAAAAATATCCGAACACTATGGTTGATTACAGAATTCAGAAAAAATATATGGCAGCGATTTTGTTAGAAATTAGTGATCTGGCAACCTTCGTGTTACGTGATTACAGAATTCAGGAAAAATATCTGGAGCGTGTACAGCAACTGTACACGCTCCAGTTACCGTTCACAGCAAACTGGAGCGTGTGCAGTTACTACACACGCTCCAGTTTGCTGTGAACGGTAACTGCACACACTCAATATTTCCGTGAGTGAGCCCACACGATCTAGTATCAAAATAATATGACCACCTACAGTCGCTCAAAAAAGTATCCGAACTCTATGGTTGATTACAGAATTAAAAAAATATATGGCAACTTTTTTTTTTAGAAATTAGTGATCTGTCAACCTTCGTGTCGAAGGTTCGAACCTAGGAATATCAGATTCTGATTCTGATGCGCTACCAACTGAGCAAACCCGCCTTAGGTCACAGCAATTACACGTTTATCTAGTCAACTTCAGTCTACCATAAAGGTAATAAATTTTCATTTATTTATACGAATATTTTTTAACTACATAGGTAATACAAAAAAAATTGCTATTTATCGCTGTTATGGGCGCAAAATATTAATTAAATTGAACATTTGGAGAAATTTAGCATACTTATATCTTTACAAAGTTATTTATTTACAAAGTTACAAAACGGGCTAGTTTATTTTATCCTTCAGACTACAAATAATATTTCTTTATAACGTTAATAGTCAGCAGTCAGGATTACCTAGAGGAAATTAAAACACTTTTAGAAAGGACATTTCATCTACTTCATTTAATATTTTTGGTAATTAAGATGTAAGCTAACTTTTGTGAAAACAAATTAATATAGTTAAAGTTGTTGTTTCTAAAATATGTAATATCTTATCAGCACAGTGGATAAAAAATCATTAAATACAACGTTCTTCAATGATTTCAAAATTTAAATAAACTTTGTATATTTTCTCTGCTTAATAAAATTTTATTTAATTAATGTAATTAAAGCCGTGTCTTCAAGTTACAGCAGAGAATTAACGTTTCTGCATTTAAATGAGTTACTGTTGTTGTTTACGAAGCATTGCAGATAGTTGAGCTTGGGAACAAATTGTTTATATCTCAATACTAAAATTAACTAACTTAACAAGTTTCGCTTTTACTGCGATGATCTCAAAAGAAGTCTTCTTTACATGATTATACAAAACGTTCCTAATTATTTATATTATGAAGATTTTTACTTCCTTCCCTTATTAGGCTTAAATTAAAAAATATGCACGGGCTCTGAAAGGACAAATTTTGTTTTAATAAAAAATAAAACGATTTGTTAAAGCAACGAGATGAAGTGTTTATTCCAAAACATTCGAAAAAATATTGGTGCTAAAATTATTAAACGCTGAAGGTAATAAAATTTTTTAAAACCGTTTGAAAGCTTATACAAATGGTAAAAGGTTTTTAATTAATTAAAAAACATGTTTTTTTAACCATGTTGTGATAATTTTCTTTTTCTTTTTACATCATCTTAATTTTTGATTGGATTTCGAAAATTCTAACAAATTCAATGTTATTAATAGGTCTTTTAATCACTACTAAAACCGATGTTATTATCCTGGATCGTGGCATCTCAATCATCACTGAACATGATAAAATGTAATTCTCCGGAGTCTGTCTGGGCCAGCGTGAGATTTATCTCTGCAAAAAGGTATCTCCTGCACTAGGTGACACCGATGGGTTTGGAAGTTACGCCGAATAGGACGTAAGGCCGTGGTTCCGTGTGCGGGAGAGCCATACCCTGTGCACGTTAAAGAACACGCTGGAAGACCTTGACGGGGACAGTCTGCCACCTAACGACAGTGCCCCCCCCCCAACATTCTGGGGTGGGGGTGGCTCAGTCGGTAGCGTGCCGGGCCAAGGCCACCTAGAAGACAAGGCCATGACAGCGAATGAACTACGCTGTACAAAAGCTTGTTTGCTGCGTTGGCTTTAACGGAAATACCTCATTCGCCTGTTCCCCCTCCGTCCGTGACGTCACAGTATCGCTGTCATGGTTTTGTCTTCTAGGTGGCCTTGGCCAGGCTTGTAATCTGTAGTTCCCAGGTTCGAGTCCCAGCTGGGTCAGAGTTGAGATTTGTCTCCGCAAAACTCCCCGCCCTGCCCACGGTCAGTAGGGGACACCGATGGGCTTGGAAAGTTGGAAAGGTCGCCGTCCGTCGGATAGGACGTTAAAACGTGTCTCTGTGTGCGGGAGAGCCATACTATGTGCACGTTAAAGAACACGCTGGATGGTCTTGACGGGAGGCTACCATCTGTCTCCCAACAGCTGTTTCAGTGGGTCCCCTCCCCCAACCTTCTCTGAGCCTTCGGAGTCGTTGTGACCTGGCCATTTAGCCCATGGTGTGCAAAAAAATGCCGTTCAGAGGTAACTCAACCCAACTCAATCCTCAAAGCACTGATGACATCATATACTTAGGAGCAAGCTAAACTAACATGAATTTTTATCAATTAAAAAACTTGTCTTTTGGCAGTCTTTTCCACTACTATTGACACAGGAAATGAAAAAAAAAATCAAATAGAATTCTGATAAACCTTTCGAAGTCGATAATTGCAGCATCTTTTTTTTTTATTTTACTCTGCCGAGTTGAATTTTCAGAAAAAGCCCCCAAAAGTTTGCTGTGTTGTCTCAACAACACACGACGCTTTCATCGCAATCATGCAGATGCCAAAAATAAAGGCGCAGCCAATTTATGAAGAGAAAAATAATACCCGTGACCGCGATCGTCTTAGCAGCTTGGACTTGGAATAGAAAACTCGTTAACTAAATCGGCGGAAATGCGTCTCTTGCGAGCCAGGCCAGGAAGACGAAACAACGAGCGGCCAAGAAGACCAATTACCAAGCAGCTGGATGTCCGCTACGAATGGTCGGTGAGTCAGGAACTCTGGACGCATCCTTCTCCTCCACGCCCTGTAATGGCTGCCAGAACAAACGGTGGCCATTTTTCTTCCAGCAAACGACTCCGTGAGTTCGCTCTTTGTTTCCCCTTTTCTTCCCCCAATCTCAAACCCAAGCTGCTTCTCTCGTTGTTGCCAGAGCGCTTAGTGGAAAGATGATGATTTGATGGAATCGGACGAAGCACGAGGAGGGAAGCACTAGAATGCAGCAGATGGCGGCAAAAGGGAAAATTAGTGCTCTTATCTGGCAACGAAGAGATTGTTGTCAATTAGCATTAGGCCGAAGCTCCGCTCTTAGCGAAATGTTTACTTCATACAAATTAGGCTTAATATCGTCGAATGCGAAAATGACGTTTTTAACTAATTTAATTTTTTTTTCAAAAGAAAAAACTATCGCTTACGACATTAATCCAGTTCTTTTCGCAGTATAGAATGAAAACCAGGGCCTGTCTTTCGATATATTTAACCTTCAAGCGATCTTTTGACTTCTGATGAGGCGTTTACTCTTTTAGGCCAATAGTTCTAAATTTGGGTGTATTTAATCCTGAAGTGTTTGTTTTTTAACTGGATTAAATGCCCATTTCACAAGGGACCCTTTCGGAGGTGATTTGTGGAAGGGGACCCATTGGAAACCTGTTGAAATGCAGGAAGGAGCCTTCGCTATATCGTGTAAGCCTTCGCTATATCGTATAAGCCTTCGCTATATCGTGTAAGCCTTCGCTATATCGTGTAAGTCTTCGCTATATCGTGTAAGCCTTCGCTATATCGTGTAAGTCTTCGATAATATCGTGTAAGCCTTTGCTATATCGTGTAAGCCTTCGCTATATCGTGTAAGTCTTCGCTATATCGTGTAAGTCTTCGCTATATCGTGTAACCAGGGTCGGAATGAACTTTTGTGTGGTCGGGTTCCAAAATTGTACGAGGCAAAAAAAAAACGCATTTATATGTACTTCTAAATTTTATAATAATAAATTATTTATTATAAGTACAAAGTGCGGTACATATCTACATACAACTTGTAGGAACACCGAGTATATTTTAAACATTACATAATTTTTCTCGCCTTTTTCGCCGCAAAATCTTTAATTACGCCATCAAAATTGACCTATTTCGCTATTTCGCCTTCTATTGAAAGAATAGTTAGCCGTCGATTAACGGATTCTGCAATTGGATTTACTATTGGGCTTGGAAAATAACTGACCTGCGCTCTGGTGGTGGGACGTGGAGCTAGGGGAACGAGGATACATCGTGTCGGCTGCTGTGTTAAAGATAGAAAAATGGCGTCGTTTTTTACGATGAGCTTTTCGTGGACTACGGAGCATTTTAAAGTGCGGGGCCGGGTTCCGCGGAACGCGCTGAATCCGCCTCGCGTCAGCCCTGCGTGTAACATGCACAGGTTGGGATGTTTTACCTCTGAGCGGCACTTTTTTGCACACCATGGGCTAAATGGCCACGTCACATGGACCCCGAAGGCTCAGAGAAGGTTGGGGGAGGGGACCCACTGAAGCACCTGTTAGGAGATAGATGGTAGCCTCCCGTCAAGGCCATCCAGCGTGTTCTTTAACGTGCACAGGCTCTCCCGCACACGGTGCCACGGCTTAACGTCCCATCCGACGGACGGCGGCCTTTCCAAGCCCATCGGTGTCCCCTACTGACCGTGGGCAGGGCGGGGAATTCTGCGGAGATAAATCTCAACGCTAACCCAGCTGGGACTCGAACCTGGGAACTGCAGATTACGAGCCTGGCGCGCTACCGACTGAGCCACAACATGCACAGGGAATGGTCCATTGTGGATACGGTTCTGTGACAGAAATCCAGAATCATTCAATTTCATCCGTAAGAATTCGGGCACTAGAAATTCAGCTTCTGAAACTAAATCAACATCACGAAAATATCAAGAAAGACAAGTAAAAATCCAAAAATAAGTATTTTTTTAAACTTAAAATTCATCAAAAGTTCACCAAAATACCTTTCCCCTCACACACAATATATATATTCGAAAATTAATTCGAAATGTTTGAGCTTAAGAATGAAACTACATCATGGTTATTCGCTAAGCGCATGGAATTAATTATGAGATCCAAACTGTTGCTATATGAAGGCCCACAACTATTAGCTCTAGTCTGATGTTATGTTCAATGCAGGAACTATGAACTCAAGTTTACTGTTAAAATGTAAAGCTAACAGTTCAAGCCTCCTATTACTGCAGTAAAATTTCCCTGATCTTCCTGAATTATCAAACTATGTTCAATTACCATGAAAGATAAAAAAAATGCCAAAAAATGTAGATAATATACTTTGGAAGAATCTTTTAACACACACAAAAGAAATGCCTCGTGCCTTTGATGTTTGTAATGAAACATTTTCTTTGATGGATGTATTATTTTATATCTCATCGGCATTCATTATACCCTCAGTGACCACTTGATTAGGTTCAGCTCCACCATATTACATCAATAATAACTGAGAAAAAGAGGGCGGGAGTGGCTCAGTCGGTAGCGCGCCAGGCTCGTAATCTGTAGTTCCCAGGTTCGAGTCCCAGCTGGGTCAGCGTTGAGATTTATCTCCGCAAAATTTCCCCGCCCTGCCCACGGTCAGTAGGGGACACCGATGGGCTTGGAAAGGCCGCCGTCCGTCGGATGGGACGTTAAGCCGTGGCCCCGTATGCGGGAGAGCCATACCCTGTGCACGTTAAAGAACACGCTGGATGGCCTTGACGGGAGGCTACCATCTGTCTCCCAACAGCTGTTCCAGTGGGTTCCCTCCCCCAAACTTCTCTGAGCCTTTGGGGTCCATGTGACCTGGCCATTTAGCCCATGGTGTGCAAAAATAAGTGCCGCTCAGAGGTAAAACAACCCAACCCTAACAGAGCTGATTTTCGCCTAAGTCAAGAAGCAAAAAGGCAAATGCTTTTTTTAGGGTACGGCCATACAGAAAACAGTTTCAGCAGTTTAGTGTTATTAAGATGACGAAACTTTCTGGCCACCAAAATGGGAGAACTGGGCATGGGCAGTCATTGCACACGCTCCGGTTTGCTGTTAGGCCATCTCCACTGTTGGTAACGATTCTGTTTTAAGATACCAGAACGCTTGGAAACATTGATAACGTTAAACCGCTTTCTGTTTAACCGTAATCTTAGCGTATGAGTGAGAAAAACAACATTAGTTCTAACAGTAACCAGGTTGGGTTGTTTTACCTCTGAGCGGCACTTTTTTGCACACCATGGGCTAAATGGCCAGGTCACATGAACCCCGAAGGCTCAGAGAAGGTTGGGGAAGGGGACCCACTGGAACAGCAGTTGGGAGACAGATGGTAGCCTCTCGTCAAGGCCATCCAGCGTGTTCTTTAACGTGCATAGGGTATGGCTCTCCCGCACACGGAGCCACGGCTTAACGTCCCATCCGACGGACGGCGACCTTTCCAAGCCCATCGGTGTCCCCTACTGATCGTGGGCTGGGCGGGGAATTTTGCGGAGATAAATCTCAACGCTGACCCAGCTGGGACTCGAACCTCTAACAGTAACCCGAATCTCATTAGCATTTTCTCGACGAAAAGATCCCGAAGAGGGAAAAGAGAGAGAAGTCTGGAGATTGAGAGTCGAACCACCTCATCATCATGGACTCTGCGATGTGATGTCTCCATTTACTCCCGACCCCTTACAGCGGCAACGCCGTCACACCCCATCGGGCGGATGCTGACACGGTGTGTTCTTGGTCTTTTCCCTCTCCGCTAAATTTGCTCTCTCAGAGTCAATTGTCCAGAAAGGAGTAATTGGAGGCGAAGGACTCGCGCAGCAGCAACAGTGCCAGGAAATGAGAACTCCCGAGAGATATGCAAATGACATTTTTCTTTTTCTCGATCCCCCATTGGATGAATAATAATAGATAATGGGGGAGAAATAAAACAGATGTTTTAAGCTCCGCGGAGAAGTTATTGTCTTTTGTGGTTGAGAAGCGATTGTACGACGGGGAATGTCAGAGATTATCGCTCCGAATTTAGAGTTTTTTTTATCTTTGTTAATGGCAAAACGACCCGAGTGTAAGTTTGGCCTGTCTTAATCATCTCTGTATCAGGAAGAAGAATAAAAACTGTCGTGAAGTTAAACATTACGTTATTCCCGCAGAAATTATAATCCGTTGTGTTTCTATAGAAGATGACTTGCACACAAATCTCTATTGCAATACTACACTGATAAATGCCTATCAAACCCTTGAGGTTACACACTGTTTGAATATTGTGTGCCATCTGGCTACTAGTAACTCAGGGTGACCATGAGTTCATGAATCCCTTCCTGTATTCATAGTGGCACTTTCTGGGGCGGGGGTGGCTCAGTCGGTAGCGCGCCAGTCTCGTAATCTGTAGTTCCCAGGTTCGAGTCCCAGCTGGGTCAGCGTTGAGATTTATCTCTGCAAAATTCCCCGCCCTGCCCACGGTCAGTAGGGGACACCGATGGGCTTGGAAAGGCCGCCGTCCGTCGGATAGGACGTTTAGCCGTGGCTCCGTGTATGGGAGAGCCATACCCTGTGCACGTTAAAGAACACGCTGGATGGCCTTGACGGGAGGCTACCATCCGTCTCCCAACGGCTGTTCCAGTAGGTCCCCTCCTCCAACCTTCTCTGAGCCTTCGGGGTCCATGTGACCTGGCGATTTAGCCCATTGTGGGCAAAAAAATCCAAACCTTACAGCACTTCAATATTAGTAGCATTAACAGGATCTTAATTTGTGAAGCAGACAGTTTCTAAAAATTACACAAGTGTTAATAAAAAAGGAAATGTAAAGAGACATATTTTGAAACAACTGAGGAATTTTTTTCATTTTTTTGCATACAATACCTCCTAATATAACTGATTTCTGTTTTGCAATTTTTGTGAGGAATATAATCTGTAATGATGACATTTCGTTCTAACATTAAACATAACAATTGTAGGAAATGGAATTCATTTTTATTAAACTCATATTTTTACTTTTCGCATTCAATTCCTTGTATCCAAAACCAATACTAATATGGAGTACTTAATTTAATATTTATCCTTTAGGTTTTTTTACTTCTTTAAGTCTGTTTTCTCATGAAAAACATTCAGACGACCCAAATTATATCACGTAAAATTTAAGTTCTTAATTGTATATATTCCACGTTTCGAAAATCCCTGTCATCGCAGTAACTCATATATCAAACTAAACAAGCTAATAAGAGACATTCTCATAACTTTTACGTTAAAAAAATTGTAGAATTCTCTTTATTTGCAAGGAAGGTTTTCAGAATTCTTAATCATCTATACGGTAAGATATTTAATGCACTAGAGACAGATAGATTCACTTACTTATGAGCAACTTTCCTAATATTTCGACCCCTGACTGGGGTCGTCATCCGAGGTTGGGTTGTTTTATCTCTGAGAGTCACTTTTTTGCACACCATGGGCTAAAAGGCCAGGTCACATGGACCCCGAAGACTCAGAGAAGGTTGGGGGAGGGGACCCACTGGAACACTTGTTGGGAGACAGATGGTAACCTCCCGTTAAGGCCATCCAGCGTGTTCTTTAATGTGCACAGGGTATGGCTCTCCCGCACACGGGGCCACGGCTTAACGTCCCATCCGACGGACGGCGGCCTTTCCAAGCTCATCGGTGTCCCCTACTGACCGTGGGCAGGGCGGGGAATTTTACAGAGATAAATCTCAACCCTCACCCAGCTGGGACTCGAACCTGGGAACTACAGATTACGAGCCTGGCGCACTACCGACTGAGCCCCCCCAATTAATTCGAGGAGGTTGCAGCTTTTTTGTACTGCTTCACAACTGAAATAGGACTTCCAAAAAAGATGCAACCTCCGCGGATGACAACCCAGTCAGGGGTAGAAATATTAGGAAAGTTACTCACAAGTGAATCTATCTGTCTTAAGTTTTTTACTTATAATACACTGCCTATTCTAAGACAGCCGTGAATACGCTTATTACTTTAATACACTGTTCGCATTTTCCGATTATTCTCATACTTAAATATTAAATTGCTCTTAATTTACATTTCATACAAGATCATTAATTAAAAAGGAAAAAAATTCGAAACCAGTTTGAACTTTCTTTTGATATATTTTGTAACGTGCTTTCCGTCTGAGAAGAATTATTCTTCCTTTGTTCCATTTAATTTATTCAAAGATTCATTTTAACAGGGAATCGTTTTTCCACCTTGGTCACATTTCTCTTCCATTCCCAAACCCCCCACCATGTGTCTTAAGATCAGGATTGTGACCTCCTCACTTACCTTCTTGAACTGTCGACGCTATTGTCACGATGTCGTCTCGGATCCATGACGTCACAGTGACGTAATCCTTTACGAAGCTGGGGATGTGGCACGTGAGCACCGCGGTGTTGCCCCGGATGACGTATTCGTCGTAAACCTGCACTTCGTAGTACTGTTTCACAACTGAAATGGAAGAAAGGAAAAAATGTCGTGCTTCAGAGGGAGAGATTAACTTAACCTATCAGTCACACAGTTGCCAAAAGAACATTTGTCATTCTTTGCACTTTTAACGCTTTAAGCGTTTTAGGTTTCTCACAATGTATTCAATTGGGAACAACACAATTTTCATCTTTTTTTTCAGCAAAAATCAATTGAACTTTAGAATTTCATCCTACAGACATATATAGGTCATGGGTTGGGTTAGGTTGCTTTACCTCTGAGCGGTACTTTTTTGCACACCATGGGCTAAATGGTCAGATCACAGGCACCCCGAAGACTCAGAGAAGGTTGGAGGAGGGGACCCACTGGAACAGCTGTTGGGAGACAGATGGTAGCCTCTCGTCAAGGCCATCCAGCGTGTTCTTTAACGTGCACAGGGTATGGCTCTTTCGCACACGGAGCCACGGTTTAACGTCCCATCCGATGATCGGCGGCCTTTCCAAGCCCATCGGTGTCCCCTACTGACCGTGGGCAGGGCGAGGAATTTTGCGGAGATAAATCTCAACGCTGACCCAACTGGGACTCGAACTTGGGAACTACAGATTACGAGCCTGCGCGCTACTGATATAGGTCATGTTACATAGCAACTGAAAGAGCATTTAATTTTGTATAATATTAGAAATTAAAATCAAAATTAAGGCTACTTAAGCCTAATTAAAAAAAACAACAACAACTGTAAACCGTCTTGGATATTTCAAGGATTAAATAGTCTCTCTTAATTTTACCTCGTCACTGGTTATATTTGTAGGACTGACTTCCCACTTCTCCCTCATCTTAGTCAACACATCAAGATCGAGTAGAGTTGATTTTGCTTCTATATTCATGTAGATTTTCGTTTGCAGTGCCGAATAGAGACACTTCAACTCATTAATCAATGGAACCACAAAAGCTCCAGATTTGATTGTTTTACCTCTGAGCGGCACTTTTTTGCACACCATGGGCTAAATGGCTAGGTCACATGGACCTCGAAGGCTCAGAGAAGGTTGGGGGAGTGGACCCACTGGAACAGCTGTTGGGAGACAGATGGTAGCCTCCCGTCAAGGCCATCCAGCGTGTTCTTTAACGTGCACAGGGTATGGCTCTCCCGCCATGGGCTAAATGGTCAGGTCACATGGACCCCGAAGGCTCAGAGAAGGTTGAGGGAGGGGACCCACTGGAACAGCTGTTGGAAGACAGATGGTAGCCTCCCATCAAGGCCATCCAGCGTGTTCTTTAACGTGCACAGGGTATGGCTCTCCCGCCATGGGCTAAATGGCCAGGTCACATGGACCCCGAAGGCTCAGAGAAGGTTGAGGGAGGGGACCCACTGGAACAGCTGTTGGGAGACAGATGGTAGCCTCCCATCAAGGCCATCCAGCATGTTCTTTAACGTGCACAGGGTATGGCTCTCCCGCCATGGGCTAAATGGCCAGGTCACAAGGACCCCGAAGGCCACGGCTTAACGTCCCATCCGACGGACGGCGGCCTTTTCAAGCCCATCGGTGTCCCTTACTGACCGTGGGCAGGGCGGGGAAATTTTGCGGAGATAAATCTCAACGCTGACCCAGCTGGGACTCGAACCTGGGAACTACAGATTACGAGCCTGGCGCGCTACCGACTGAGCCACCCCGCCCCCACAAAATCTCCAGAGTCAAAGTTCTGGTCAATGTTCTCTAAGCGTTGTGTGTGGCAACAGATACAACAGAGGCAAGCATCTGGGCGAACTTGGCGTCTGTCTAGTTTAAAGTGCAGAATTGGGATAAATGTTATCGAAAATGATGGTATTTAATTCAATATTTGTTCTCGATGTATATAAAGGGCATATCAGTTTTAAATTATTTCTTTTACAATTATACAAAACAAGTCGGTTACAAATTAATATCAATTGAAATATCTACTTGTTTTATGGAGGATTGAGAATATTTTGAAGACAATTGCTTATCAGCTTGGAAGAATATGGTACAATATATTTTTGCCTTGTTTTACGCTCGATAATTCTGATTTTTTTTATCCGTTTCTATTTCATTTCCCATTTGACTTAAGGGCATTTTTTTTCTAATTGCAGGGCTTTTTTTTAATATCACATTTCTTATTAATAATCTAGTTTTACATCCGAGAACTGTTGAAAAAAATTATTCTGTAATCACCAGGGTTGTTGTCTTGGTTCCCGGGGGTGGCGCAGTCGGTAGCGCGCCAGGCTCGTAATCTGTAGTTCCCAGGTTCGAGTCCCAGCTGTGTCAGCGTTGAGATTTATCTCCGCAAAAATTCCCCGCCCTGCCCACGGTCAGTAGGGGACACCGATGGGCTTGGAAAGGCCGCCGTCCGTCGGATGGGACGTTAAGCCGTGGCCCCGTGTGCGGGAGAGCCATACCCTGTGCACGTTAAAGAACACGCTGGATGGCCTTGACGGGAGGCTACCATCTGTCTCCCAACAGCTGTTCCAGTGGGTCCCCTCACCCAACCTTCTCTGAGCCTTCGGGGTCCATGTGACCTGGCCATTTAGCCCATGGTGTGCAAAAAAGTGCCGCTCAGAGGTAAAACAACCCAACCCAAAGCCTTGGTTCCTAGTGGGATCCAGGTTCGAGTCACGGGATAGTATTGTAGTTTTTTCCGTCATAATTTGCAGCTAAGCTAGTAGCTTTGCTGGTATATATCATAAATTTAAAGAAATAAAAATCCACATTTAGGCTTTGATGAGAGAGAGAAAACAGCATTCTTACAAAGCCATTGACAATAGAATCAAATGATTATCATTGGTCCTGTTGCAAGAGAGCCGCATTAGAGAGCACAGGAGGTTAGTCTTATTGCTTAGAGAGCCATATTGAGCATGGGATTGGATCCTATAATAGGAAATCTACATTAGGGAGAATTACATCTAGCCTTGTAGCCGGAAGGGAAAATTAGAAAGCATTGAAGCTGGTGGTGTTATAAGAGAGCCATGTCGAGATCATTGTAACTGGTCCTATTATCACACAGCCACAATGGAGAGGCATCGGGACATTTTGTAGCAGGAGAGACGCGTGGAGAACATAGGAGCTTCTCCTGAAGCAGAACAACAACATAAGAGAATCTCGAAACTGACCCTGCTGCTGGAAACCACATTAGAAAATCTCGCAGCTGATCTGTTGCAGGAGAGCCAGAGTCTCGGGAATGATATGCTGCAGGGGAGCTGGTCTTGGAGATGATCTGTTGCAGGAGAGCCAGAGTCTTTGGGATGGTATGCTGCAGGGGAGCTAGTCTTGGAGATGATCTGTCGCAGGAGAGCCAGAGTCTTTGGATGATATGCTGCAGGGGAGCTACTCTTGGAGATGATCTGTTGCAGGAAAGCCAGAGTCTTGGGGATGATATGCTGCAGGGGAGCTAGTCTTGGAGATGATCTGTTGCAGGAGAGCCATAGTCTTTGGATGATATGCTGCAGGGGAGCTAGTCTTGGAGATGATCTGTTGCAGCAGAGCCATAGTCTTTGGATGATATGCTGCAGGGGAGCTAGTCTTGGAGATGATCTGTTGCAGGAGAGCCATAGTCTTGGGGATGATATGCTGCAGGGGAGCTATACTTGGAGATGATCTGTTGCAGGAGAGCCAGAGTCTTGGGGATGATATGCTGCAGGGGAGCTAGTCTTGGAGATGATCTGTTGCAGGAGAGCTAAATTAGAGTCTCGGAGCTATATGTTGCAGAAGAGCTAAATCAGAGTCAGTCAGAGCTGCTGTAGTTAATATGGTAGGAGACCACATTAAAGAAGAGCCTTGGAGATGGTTCATGTTAAAGAAGAGCCAAATAAGAAATCCTTGGCAAGTCGCATATTTTCAAGTCCTGTGTGGAGGCCTTGGAGGAGTGGGATTTGGGTAATCCTTTTCCTATTTTGCATCAAAATATATTCGTCAAGAATGAAGCTTTGCGATTCAATCTCACCAAATCAACTCGTTTCGCCACCACATATTTGGATTGCGAAAAACGACAATTCAAAATTTAGTACTTCTTGGAGTTGTGATTTCTTTCCTTTTGACCACGAAACAAGGCGGAGGTGAGGGTGGTGAGCTGCTCTGAAAGAAAGAGCAAATAACCTACGCCACAGAAATGTTTGAATTTCACCTGTGAGCAGAGAGAGTAGCAACTGGACCCCACCAGATGAGCAGTGCACTTCGAAGAGTATCTGGAACAAATCCAAAAGATGGCATTGCAACGAAGGCGGTTCCTTGCGAGGTGCTGCTTCGCAGAGTGTTTTCACGACATCTTGTGAATCGGATTCCGTCTCGGTTCGTCAGTGTGTCTCTCCCTTCCTCGAGGAGGCTGGCACGAGTCTCAAGGCGACCTTCACTCAACCCTTGGAGTAAAAGATAAAAATAGCACACCTCGCGGAGCAATCGATAGCAGCCAGTAGCCTCGTGCGCTCTGACCTCCACGCCAGAGGTCTGGCTCTCCTTTTCCCTTCACATGCATCTCGAAGCCTGCATTCTGAATGGGGAGGGGGAGGGGCGAGGGGGAAGCTAATGATGACGCCGGGACGCGATGCATCTGCGGATTCGCCAACTCACTTAATTGTACTCGGTTCCTGGCACCTAATTGGCGCCCAGGGTTCGTACGAATTAATTGTCTTTCGGCTCGAGAGAGAAGTTAATTGCCTTGAACTCGACAGATGCGGCAAGATCCTGGTTTGGCAGTTGATTGCATATGGCTCAAGCGACAACGTAGTCGTTCAGGTATGCAAGTCAAACGAAACAATTAGCAGTGGTTTCTGACAACCTGTAAAACAGGAAATCACTATGTGATGGCGCCCTCGCGTCATTTTCGTCTTTTTTTTTTTCGAAGTAACCTCCCTCACTCTCTCTCTCTACTCTCGCACACCTTTACCTGTGTGATAAGGAGAATGTTTCTGTTTGTGGCCTCTCGCTCTAAATGAAGCTTTTATCTTTGAATGGATAGGGTGTATCGAGATTACATTACCTTTGAGAAGCAGAATTCACTTTTAAACAAAGGAACTTCACATTTATTTAAAACTTGCAAGAGTCATTTGCTTAATTTCTAGGAGGAGGGGGGGGGGCTCGGTTAGTCGTGTTCGAGTCTCCACTGTGGCTGCTTTAATATTTTTCCCACTCTGCTAACGGTGACAAAAAAAAAAGAGACCAGTGGGTTTGGAAAAACGTCTTTTGATAGACGTTAAATCGTAACTATTGTGTGCAGGAGAGCCATATCCTGTACACGCTAAATAACACGCTGGATGGCCTTGAAGGGAGGCCATTAGCCGTCTCTTAATAGTGTCCAGTGCATCTCCTTCCCTTAGGCAGGGGGCGGGGGTGGCTCAGTCGGTAGCGCGCCAGGCTCGTAATCTGTACTTCCCAGGTTCGAGTCCCAGCTGGGTCAGCGTTGAGATTTATCTCCGCAAAATTCTCCGCCCTGCCACAGTCAGTAGGGGACACCGATGGGCTTGGAAAGTCCACCGTCCGTCGGATGGGACGTTAAGCCGTGGCCCCTTGTGCGGGAGAGCCATACCCTGTGCGCGTTAAAGAACACACTGGATGGCCTTGACGGGAGGCTACCACCTGTCTCCCAACAGCTGTTATAGTGGGTCCCCTCCCCCAACCTTCTCTGAGCCTTCGGGGTCCTTGTGGCCTGGCCATTTAGCCCATGGTGTGCAAAAAAGTGCCGTTCAGAGGTAAAACAACCCAACCCAATCCCTTAGGCAGCTCTGAATAATTGGGAACCTCAAGGACTGGTCATTAACCCAATCGCAGACCATTCACTGTCCATGTAGTTAAGCCAATAAGCTGGTAAGTGGACACTTTCGACAAGAGGAAAGGTCTCCCTGTCTGAGACATTTTACTCTAGTTAAGATTGACAATGACTCTAGAAGTTAGGATTCACGTACTTGTGATGATCGCTGGTTAGAATCGGTCATCAGCTGGTTAAATTTTTTTGTGCATCTGTTAATTATCGGTTGGCAGTCGAAAACAAATTGGAAGCATTGAAGTAAATATTTAATTGATACCGATGAAAATGATTCAAAATAGAACCATATATCAAATTAATCACGCTTATTTCAATTATCGCATGCAAATCAACATTACACGTTGCCTAATATGCAAATTATCCGTAAGGTAAAAGAGTATGTCCAAGCGGTGTGGTTGTCCCACATTTATATCAAAAGAGCCGAAATATTAAAAATGTCACAAAAGCACTATTAAAAATCAAGTTGTCCAAAAGCTTACTATATTGTACCAATGAAAGACTGGACAACCTCAAGCGGACGTAGCCGGGTGGCTAGGAGTCGGTTTTTCTGTTGTACACATACTCTGCACATTCTTTCAACGGATGGATACTTTTGCCAGAAAACCAAATGCCAATGAGGACTTGGTTGTTTGGTTGGTTGTTTTACCTCTGAGCGGCACTTTTTTGCACACCATGGGCTAAATGGCCAGGTCACATGGACCCCGAAGACTCAGAGAAGGTTGGGGGAGGGGACCCACTGGAACAGCTGTTGGGAGACAGATGGTAGCCTCCCGTCAAGGCTATCCAGCGTGTTCTTTAACGTGCACAGGGTATGGCTCTCCCGCACACGGGGCCACGGCTTAACGTACCATCCGACGGACGGCGGCCTTTCCAAGCCCATCGGTGTCCCCTTCTGACCGTGGGCAGGGCGGGGAATTTTGCGGAGATAAATCTCAACTCTGACCCAGCTGGGACTCGAACCTGGGAACTACAGATTACGAGCCTGGCGCGCTACCGACTGAGCCACCCCCGCCCCTACCAATGAGGACAATATCTCAATTATCAGTCAGAAGATACAACTAAAACTGTCTCGATTGTGTTTCGATTTCAGCGTATCTTCAAGAGACCACAAGTGACGTGTGTTCTATTCATCCCATATCTCTAATTTGGCATAGGAAGCACAAAGGACACGCCATAATTCCACGAATTTCATCGAGAGGTACGCCTTTGATGAGATAAGGTAACAGTTTGGGCAGACATCTCTCTGGGTAATCGCATCGACTTTATTGTATTCCTGGGGACATCATGGCACAATGGAAATATAGTTATGAAGTTCTGGTGCACTTTGTATGACACTATATAAGTGCAATGAGAGAGAATTATTTGCCGAAGAACTAAAATGTCCACATTGCACCAACTAGACTGGTGACAAATATTTGGAGGCGACGCTGTCAGCTCTACGGAATCACTAGCTCGTTCTCTTGCCCTTGGGAAGCCGTACGGAGAAGACCTTGGGCGACCTTCCCAATAGCTCCATGGCAACACCTCCACGAGTCTAGGTGGAGGAGTGATCATTACTGCTCCAGGATAATCTCATTAACATCACGAAGGCAAGTGAGGCATGAATTACCGTCAGGGAGGATCCCATCCCCTAGTGACGATTTTTCCTAATTATATTCTAAATATAATTTTTGACCCCGCTGACGCCAGGGGCGGGGGTGGCTCAGTCGGTAGCGCGCCAGGCTCGTAATCTGTAGTTCCCAGGTTCGAGTCCCAGATGGGTCAGCGTTGAGATTTATCTCCGCAAAATTCCCCGCCCTGCCCACGGTCAGTAGGGGACACCGATGGGTTTGGAAAGGCCGCCGTCCGTCGGATGGGACGTTAAGCCGTGGCCCCTTGTGCGGGAAAGCCATACCCTGTGCACGTTGAAGAACACGCTGGATGGCCTTGACGGGAGGCTACCATCTGTCTTTCAACAGCTGTTCCAGTGAGTCCCCTCCCCCAACCTTCTCTGAGCCTTCGGGGTCCATGTGACCTGGCCATTTAGCCCATGGTGTGCAAAAAAGTGCCGCTCAGAGGTAAAACAACTCAACCCAAACAACATCCGCTGACGCCATCTTTGAATTTTTACGATGCCCGATTTTCAAACGATGTTCCGCGAGTTTTTGGAAAAGAAAATAACACAAAAATGTCATCATTGGTAACCTTGGTAACGATGAAATACGAAATTTCCCATGAAGGGGCAACACTGGGGCATCTTGTCGACGATAAGACTTTTTCTGACGAAACTTATAAAATTAACTCTTTTCAAACAAGAAGTAAATCGATTGCGATTAAACTTTAGTAATATAAATTTCGTGTACGCAATCGTTATGAATCTGTTTTCCAGAAACAAATGCGTAAAGTATTCGAGAAAAACTGCATTTCACTCGGTTTTCTGAATACTTTTCTCAATTGATATGAATATATTACAAACATTATTATACGCTTGGTGTATAACAATTTCTTTCGAGACTTTTTGGGGTTCAACGTCAAGCATTTGACAACTTTGAGTATTCCGCACGAGGCAATAATTCATTTAGGTGCTCCGCAGTCAGATGAAGATTGAAAAATAGTTTTCCAGATTATGATCAGACTTCAGATTTCATTAAAACATATGAAAGTTGAAATCATGACACAGGTACAAGATACTCCGTTACTTTGACAACGGAGTGTCCATAAATTTCAGAAATATCGACGGAATACCTGAAATTCCGATCAAATTATAAAAATGTAAATTAAAAAAATTAAAAAAACTTATTTAATTTTAAACCTTTAAAAACCGCAAAAAAATCTGCACACAATTGGTTAAAATAGACAGGTCACAAGGGCCCGGAATAGCTCAGAGAGGGTTGGTGGGGGGGGGGGGAGGGAATCCACTGAATGGCTGTTGGGAGGAAGATGGACCATTTCGCAAAACAGCAAACTGGCAGTTATTAACACAACTGCCTATGATTCATTTTTTAATACTTTTACCTTATTTAATTTCAAACCTTATTTTAAACCTTATTCAATGAAGTCAGTCAAGAAATATACACTGGTTTCCATAAATTAAGGGTAATCCCTATGTTAAGTCAATGGGAAGCTAACGTCAAAGCTCTATAACTTCTAAAATATTTTTTTTTGTTTTGAAAAATGTGATTGCAGATAAATATCTCAATATTTTACTTCATGTTGAGAAACTGAATGAACTTTTCGACTCATCTTCATTAAATATTAATGGGTTTGTGTTTTCGATTCTGTTGCTTTTGCAGAAAATGGCAGTCTTCGATAACTACTTAATAGGAGCGAAAAACAGGAAACAGAAACTTTAGATGTGGTAATACCTCTAGAATGAAGCATTCGAAAACGAAAGACAAGACTATAGGATATCGTAAGCAATATTTAATAGGATTTATTGACGATGGAATTAAAGTTTTGTCGAAATACCTTCCTTTCCTCCGAACAAGATCATTCCATCTGCAGAAGCATCGAAAGTACCCACCATGCATCAACAACAACACCGCAAATTAATCTCATTTTCTGCATGATTGATTTTACTGCATTTCGATAAACAAACTTATTTGACCTATGCATACATTTCGGAAGCATTGGCTGTGTGAAAAGTTTAATTCACGGGTTACCAAATCTGATGCATCTCAATGAGTTTTTGTGTTGTTTTGCCTCTGAGCTGTACTTGTTTTAACACAATGGGCTAAATGGCTAGGTCACAAGGACCCATACTGCTCAGAAAGGATTGAAGAAGGAGATCCCTTGAACAGTGTTAGGAGACAGATGGGTTGGATTGGACTGTTTTACCTCTGAGCGGCACTTTTTTGCACACCATGGGCTAAATGGCCAGGTCACATGGACCCCGAAGGAATCTCAACGCTGACCCATCTGGGACTCGAACCTGGGAACTACAGATTACGAGCCTGGCGCGCTACCGACTGAGCAACCCCCGCCCCAGACAGATGGGAGCCTCTCTTAAAGGCCATCAAGTGTGTTCTTTAAGATGCCCAAAATATGGCTCTCCTGAAAAAAGAGCAACGGCTTTTCCAAGCCCATAGGTATCCCCCTCCCCTTTCTTATAGGGAACGGAGGAAAGGTTAGCATTGAAAATCTCAGCTGAGGCGGAGACTACACCTTCAGAACATTGGGTTATGAGCCAGGCCCACGCTTTTGCATCTACAATTTCATTCCCTTCTGATGTCCCGGAATCCTAAACATGTTACAATTCATTTTCGAATAAGAAACTTTGATTTATTTGCATGATTTGAGATGATACAAGTCAGTCAAGGAAATATACACTGGTTTCCATAAATTAAGGTTAATCCCTATGTTAAGTCAATGGGAAGCTATCGTCAAAGCTCTATAACTTCTAAAATAAGTTGTTTTTTTGTTCTGAAAAATGTGATTGCAGATAAAGATCTCAATCAAATAAATCAATATCTCGATTTTCAACAATATTCGTTCAGTGTTTAATGAGTTATGAAAGCTTAAATATTTAACAACAGCATTGCCAGTCTTAAGGAACTTATGCAAACTGAAGAATAGTGAAAGAATTCTTTACACAAAGTTCTAAAATACAAACTTATTTTATTAAACACTTTGATACAATACTTATTAGTAAGTTTGAATTAACTTCTGAAGTCAATTTTTGTGGCTGGCATTGATATCGCTAAATATTCAAACTTCAATAACTCATTAAATACTGAACGAATATTGTTGAAAAATGAGATATTGATTTATTTGATTCAGATCTTTATCTGCAATCACAATTTTCGAAACAAAACAACTTATTTTAGAAGTTATAGAGCTTTGACGTTAGCTTCCCATTGACTTAACATAGGGATTTTCCTTACTTTATGGAAACCAGTGTAGTTACAATAATAAAAGATCTAAAATGTGCAAAATAGCTTATCAAGAAGGCAAAGGATACATTTAATTCTCGCTTGTTCTACTCCTTCCCATCAGTCGGCGAGAGCACGAGCCCCTAGGGCTCCTTACGTCCCCTCACATGAAGCCATAAACCCAGAACTAACAGTTTGCCGAGGTGGGTTGTTTTACCTCTGAGCGGCACTTTTTTGCACACCATGGGCTAAATGGCCAGGTCACATGGACCCCGAAGGCTCAGAGAAGGTTGAGGGAAGGGATCCACTGGAACAGCTGTTGGGAGACAGATTGTAGCCTCCCGTCAAGGCCATACAGCGTTTTTTTAACGTACACAGGGTATGGCTCTCCCGCACACGGGGCCCACGACTTAACGTCCGATCCGACGGACGGCGGCCTTTCCAAGCCCATCTGTGTCCCCTACTAACGTGGGCAGGGCGGGGAATTTTACGGAGATAAATCTCAACGCTGACCCAGCTGGGACTCGAACCTGGGAACTGCAGATTACGAGCCTGACGCGCTACCGACTGAGCCACCCCCGCCCCTCTTAGACAAGTATCTTTGACATCACTACCCTCTTTTGTCATTACAGCTATATCTAAAAGTAAAGCAAACCTTTTCACCTACATTGCAAATAAGCTGCCAAATCTTGAATAGTTAAACAGACTACGGTCAATGAGATGCTCATTCGAACCGTTGTTCAAAATGAAGTTGCATCAGCGGATTGCTGAATGTTTCGTTATTGTTGTTATTATTTAGTTGGTCGTTGGTTTCTTCAGCCGCCACGTCTTCCCCAAAGAAGTATCTCTGCTGTGGGAGCGGGAAGTGCCCTGAATTCAGCTCCTGAGAAAACTAATTGCTGCTCTTCGACTCACGCGGGCAAATAAATCCAGATTCCTGACAAGATCTAATTGGGCCTGCCCGATCTGAGACGAGAGTAATTGACTTGCGTTTCTCCAAACTAATCTTGCTTCAGACAGAACGAGCTGATCGATAACCCCTTCTTAGACGACTAAAGGAGCAAGTCTTCTCAGCGAGAAGAATAATTTGTGCCTTCGTGTGAGGCAAAGCTAATGAAAGCCTAGAGTAAAAACCTAACCACTGAACGGCGAGATCACAGAAGTTGCTAGTGAGACACTTTATCGTCCGAACAGTTGATCAACAGTGAATCGAGGGTCACTTCCCCTAATTCAGAGGAAATGAACTGTGCTCCAATAGCAGCGATAAGATTTGAAAATTCAAAAATAAATTCGGTTCTGCATTGTGATATCAGACTATTCTCTCTTGTGTTCTATGGTATTAAGGAAACTGTTTGCAAACTTAAAACATGTACCTCTTCGAAACGAATCGAGAATCACACCGACCGTTTTGTAATTAATTATGGATTTCGTGTATTCCTCTGTAAACGATCTTTTCTCCATAACCTTTTGTAATCAACGTCGAATTCTGGGCATCCTTTGCATCCAATGTTGTATTCTGTGTACCCTTTGTAATCAATCTTCAATACTATATGCCCTTTGTAATTATTCTTGGATTCTGTGCATCCCTCATTTAAGAATATCAAAAGTTGTTGTTGGGTTGTTTTACCTCTGAGCGGCACTTTTTTGCACACCATGGGCTAAATGGCCAGGTCACATGGACCCCGAAGTCTCAGAGAAGTTTGGGGGAGAGGACCCACTGGAACAGCTGTTGGGAGACAGATGGTAGCCTCCCGTCAAGGCCATCCAGCGTGTTCTTTAACGTGCACAGGATATGGCTCTCCCGCACACGGGGCCACGGCTTAACGTCCCATCCGACGGACGGCGGCCTTTCCAAGCCCATCGGTGTCCCCTACTGACCGTGGGCAGGGCGGGGAATTTTTGCGGAGATAAATCTCAACGCTGACCCAGCTGGGACTCGAACCTGGGAACTACAGATTACGAACCTGGCGCGCTACCGACTGAGCCACCCCCGCCCCAGAATATCAAAAGAAAATTACACAAGTCAGAGTAAGTTTAATAGTTTATTTTCATTGCCAAGAAGGGAAAAATTGCCCTTCAATGAGAAAGATTTCCTTTCGTACCTAAAAAAGATTTTGTACGCAAAATTTCAGCCTACCGTTAATAAAGATATCAAAAATGCTCTCTAATTAATGTACACACAAGTGGTGAATTATTGGAAATGCACTGGTGCTCAACGTTAAAGGATAATTGGGCAACAATTTTTTTCTGACCCAAAATAGTTTTCGGCAAATACAATTAAAATTCTTATGAAAAATATTGTAAAATGACTAACAGCAAATGGGAAAATGGCGAAATCGTGTAATATGCTGAGTGCTACGAATGAGAGCATAGATTTCAGCAGTGGAGGTCCTGCAATTAAAGGCAGGAGATCATAATAAGGCTGGTGGTCACTCCTGATAGCCACAGAATCAAAAGTAAGAGAACGAAAAGTGTTCACATACTTTTTAAATATTAAACTAATATCGCTAGAATTCAAGATTTAGAAAGATTTGTGCGAAGTCTAAACTTTATCTCCAATCATAGCCCCCCCCCCCCAAAAAAAAGGGGGGCGGGGGTGGCTCAGTCGGTAGCGCGCCAGGCTCGTAATCTGTAGTTCCCAGGTTCGAGTCCCAGCTGGGTCAGCGTTGAGATTTATCTCTGCAAAATTCCCCGCCCTGCCCACGGTCAGTAGGGGACACCGATGGCCTTGGAAAGGCCGTCGTCCGTCGGATGGGACGTTAAGCCGTGGCCCCGTGTAGGGGAGAGCCATACCATGTGCACGTTAAAGAACACGCTGGATGGCCTTGACGGGAGGCTACCATCTGTCTCCCAACAGCTGTTCAAGTGGGTCCCCCTCCCCCAACCTTCTCTGAGCCTTCGGGGTCCTTGTGACCTGGCCATTTAGCCCATGGTGTACAAAAAAAGTGCCGCTCAGAGGTAAAACAACCCAACCCCCCCAAAAAAAGCTTATTTTAAAAGTTAAGAAACTTTGAATGGGACTTTCCATTCAAATAACATACAAGTGGATCCGAATACTTTAGGTACGTCTTCGATGACGTGGCGAAGCAATCGTCTTCTATTGTCGAATGTTTCCTGCATTAACCCCTAACAAGATTCCTATTCCTCACTAAAGAGTTCGCATACCAGGTTTGGATATTATTCCGCCTGTCGAACTCTCCTGATTAGAGGTCAATTGCTCTACCATTTGAATTAAGGCAGTGGCCATTCACCCTTGCTTAAGTTATGATAATAGTTTTATTCTATGAAGCACACTACCATGTACAGTCGCTCAAAAATGTATCCGAACACTGGTTGATTACAGACAATCTGTAATCAACCATAATGTTCGGATATTTCATTTACAAAGAATTTCACTCTGATAGATAGATGCAGAAGTTTTAATTTTGTTTGGAAAAATTCTGAAAGTCCACTCAGAATCTTTCTAGAGACAGTCAGAAGGCTGTCTCATTTTCTCTCTGTGACCCCATCAAACTTCTCTTTCGTCAACTTAAGAATGGCTTTCACAGCTTAGTCGTACCTTTCACCGTTTTCTAAGTACTTGAGGACTGACAGCAACTCTTTTGATCTTTTTTCACACCACGAAAGATAAGGTTGAAGTAGTTGACTTGAAAAAGGCTTGCTCCTAATTAGGTTGATTAGATTCTAAAGATGTGGTCTTTAATGGTCTAGAATTAGTGACTTAATGAACTAGAACGAAACAATCAAAGCAATGGTTTGAATTAAATCGAAAACAGTTTCTTCAGCCCAATGTTGGATATTTAAAAGATCTCCAAAGATATTTCTATGATTCACCCTCCTGGATGTTAGTAAAGAAGTTAAATAGATTAGAAGATTTAACAATTAATCATACAGTAGAAGAATTAAGACCAAATTTCCTATTTGAAGTGGTAGAGGTATAAATACTTTATATTAGATTGCAGCAGTCGATATCAAGTAGACTGCCATCAGTTCATCCGAAAGATGGAATCTTAATTTCTGATCCCGTGTGAATAAAAAGCCGAACTCTGTCTCCATCAGAGAACACCTGGATGTCTTTGATGGGAGGCTGATCTGATTCGCTGTCCAGTGAATTCAATTACCCTTCGCATCTCTCAAACCTTGGACTACTTTGGGATCTAGCTATTTAGCCCATTGTGTACGTCACTATCAAATCTTCCAACGAAAAGTATAAAAGATTTAAATCAAAGTTTTATACCAAAAAAGGAGCAGTGGATGAAATTATTGCTTTTATGAGTGAATCTATTGTCACGTATTCGGCTGAAGCTGTGATGTGAGGTAGAAAAGAAAGTGAAATAGAAAAGAAAGTGAAATACAACGCTAAAAGTTAAGATTTGATACTTTAGAAAACTTGCATCTTTCTGTAAGTTGATAAATTGAAAACAATGATACAATACAAATATATATATTGTTAGCAGGACATACGTTCTTATATGCATTTCTCTTTGGTACCTCAAGCATCTCTGATACGCCAAAATCTTCCTACTGAAAGGAAGTTCACCATTCCCATTTAGAGGCGGGTGTGGCTCAGTCGGTAGCGCACCAGGCTCGTAATCTGTATTTCCTAGGTTTGAGTCCCAGATGGGTCAGCGTTGAGATTTATCTCCGCAAAATTCCTCGCCCTGCCCATTTTCAGTAGGGGATATCGATGGACTTGAAAAGGCCGCCGTCCGTCGGATGGGACGTAAAGCCGTGGCCCCGTGTGTGGGAGAGCCATATCCTGTGCACGTTAAAGAACACACTGGATGGCCTTGACGGGAGGCTACCATCTGTCTCCCAACAGCTGTTCCGATGGGTCCCTTCCCCCAACCTTCTCTGAGCCTTCGGGGTACATGTGACCTGGCCATTTAACCCATGGTGTGCAAAAAAGTGCCGCTCAGAGATAAAACAACCCAACCCACTCCCATTTAACATAAGAACAGAGTGTAGGAACTCTTTAAAATGTGGGGAAGCTGAGCCATTCCCTTGGTTGACGATGGTTTCTTCCTCTAGAGTGAAGCAAGTTTCCGAATCCTTAGAGAAAGAACAGTTGGAAGCTGTTGACTATCGAGCATCGTAGAGATTGGGTCTCTAGAGTAACTACATTCATCAGTGGGCGCCTCAGTGTCGGGCTTCGTGACGGCGATGGTGGTGCGGGGGAGGAGGGGGGAGTCTGCTGATTAAATGGATGGGGTTGGGCAGTGGTCAAAACTAATGGCCACGAGGAGTGAGCAATAGGGGACTTCCGGGCTCGATTTGCCGCCGTCGAAAGGCTGTCTCGTTTTCTCTCTGTGGCCCCATCAAACTTCTGCAATCATTTCCCCTGTCGATCTGTTGCTTTGTGAGAATCAAATTTAATTTCTGTTTTGGCTTGCACTTGCTGTGAGTGTTTCGATTCAATACAGAAACACAAATACAGAAATTTCATTTCTATTTTGGATTGCATTTGCTCTCGGTGTTTTGATTCCACAGAGAAACAAAAATATTGAAATTTCATTTCTATTTTGTCCTACACCTGCTATCCGTGTTTTAATTCAATAGAGAAGAACAAATATGCAAATTTCATTTCTGTTTTGGCTTGCTGTCGGCGTTTCGAATTAATATAAAAATAAATAAATACCCCCTCAAGCAGCTGCTTGCCACAGAGGTCTGACAGGAGCCTGTCAGTTTATATGCCACAGTAGAAGGTCTGTGAGGATGGCAGGACCTCAGCAGAAAAACGACACACACATCCATGCCTTACCCGGGGTTCGAACCCAGATCCCTTAGATCAGTAGCCAAGCGCGCTAACCACTCGGCCATGGGACGGCTCGAATTAATAGAGAAACACAAATTGGAAAATTTTATTTCTGTTTAGTTAGACATATTGACTCTATTGAGGTGCGTGATTCAGTACAGAAACACAAATACGAAACTTTTATTTTCATTCTGTTGTTTGAAACACAGAGCAGGTGGTTCGTACTTGATGAGGAAGTGTAGCGTGTGATGTGAGAACCACATAAAGAACAGAAGGACATGTTATTTATTGCTTGAAAGCCTTACTTACTCTGCATATTCATATGCTTAAAATAGTGTTCAGTTTTCTTTCTGAAATCTAGATATTGATGAAATGATGCTTGAGAAACATTATATTCTTTTTATGCATTACTAGGTTTAAGAAATTCCATTAGATTTTGACCGTATTAATAATCAAGAGACTTCAAGAATACATTTCAATAATGAATACGAAACTAAAGCATCTTCATGCCAAAGACATTTCTCTGTCATTTTTTACTGAAGTTAATGGAAAGAAGATAGAAATGGCGGAAGAAATCCCGAGACTTGCATTTGACCATTTACTCTTAAGAACAGAAAACTGACCTTCAGGATAACAATTAAGCAACCACTTCAATATAGAGAATGATCAAAACGTCAAATCGGAATGAATTCTTTACATCACGGTTAATAACAATTTACTAATATAAAGATAATCCCCGATTAATACGCCTCCAGTAAACGCGGTGTTAAAAATATTTATTTATATTCCCCCTCCCCATCAATTTGCTAAAATTAAAAAAAATTTCTACTGAGAAAAATACTGAGAAATATAAAATTTATTACGTAACACGGCTTAATTTTATTTTGATAACACAGCCAAATACTTCAGTACTTAAAAAATATTCGTCAAATGCAAAAAAACAAAAACAAAACTAAGTTGGATTGTTTCACTTCTGAGTTGGGTTGTTTTACCTCTGAGAGGCACTTTTTTACGCACAATGGGCTAAATGGCCAGGTCACAAGGACCACGAGAAGGTTGGGGGAGGGGACCCACTGGAACAGCTGTTAGGACACAGATGGTAGCCTCCCGTTAAGTCTATCCAGCGTGTTCTTTAACGTGAACAGGGTATGGCTCTCCCGGACTTTAAGCAGTACCTGGAACTACAGGTACTGCTTAAAGCCCCCCATCCGATGGACGACGGTCTTTCTAAGCTCATCGGTGTCCCCCTAGTGGCCAAGAGCGGTACGAGGAGTTTTGCGGAGTCAAATCTGAACGCTGGCCCAGCTGCTGCTCGAACCTGGGAACTGCAGATTACGGAACTGCAGATGGCGCTACCGACTGAACCACGTCCCAAAATATTTTTAAAACTGTTCAAAAAACAAATGCAGAAATAATTTCCTAGAAGAACTTTAAAATGTCTGATTTCATGTGTTATACACATCTGAGCATAAAGTTCAATCCTATTCAATCATAAAGCCACAGAATTTATCGAGGAACGTGTGATGCTCATGAATCCACGAAACAAATGAGCTAAAAAGTGAAAAAAAAAAAGACGAAGCATTAGACTGTATAAAATTAGACATTCTGCAAACAAACATGGGTTGGGTTGTTTTACCTCTGAGCGGCACTTTTTGCACACCATGGGCTAAATGGCCAGGTCACACGGACCCCGAAGGCTCAGAGAAGGTTGGGGGAGGGGACCCATTGGAACAGCTGTTGGGAGACAGATGGTAGCCTCCCGTCAAGGCCATCCAGCGTGTTCTTTAACGTGCACAGGGTATGGTTCTCCCGCACACGGGGCCACGGTTTAACATCCCATGCAACGGACGGCGGCATTTCCAACCCCATCGGTGTCCCCTACTGGCCGTGGGCAGGGTGGGAAATTTTCTCAATGGAGGTAAATCTCAACGCTGACCCAGCTGGGACTCGAACCTGGGAACTACAGATTACGAGCCTGGCGCGCTACCGACTGAGCCACCCCCGCCCCTGCAAACAAACATAATTCGCAATTTTTTTTTTAATACGTTAACAAATACCGCATGCTATGGGTAAAAAAAAATTTAACGTGCTGCAAAGTCACTCTCGAACTTCGGTTAATCACTAAATACCGATGTAAATGTGAAGAAAAATTCATCAGTGCGGATTGTCAGAGGCAGTAACAAGTCACCTGCATTTCGAAAACGACGCATAAAGCCGACAATCGGTATTCGGGGAGATGGGCATCAACGGAAAGCGGTGGAGACTGCATCCCGACCCTTCTTCCACTGCAGTAGAATCGTCTCGTGCTGCGTGCAACCAAATCCTCCTCCTCTTCCTCCTTTTGGCATCGGTTTTAACGCACGTTAGAGCGGCTTCCTGGACCGTCGCCAAGTCTCTGCATCGGCAGAGTTTTAAAATTTTAATTGCTTTTGCTCATTTGTGTAAACAACGCGCATCTTCTGTAACAACGCCAGAAGAGAGAGAGAGCAAGAAAGCAGGCAGACAATTGCCATGCTACCGGTCCTCTGCAGATTCTGCACGCTCCACTGGAAGGGAGACGTCCCTCGCACTCCCCGCCATCTCACACACGCAGCAGCAGCATCGCCATTACGCGGCACAGCGCCATCTCACTTGAATGCCGTTAGCGAAAACTTGCTTCAACTTGTTTTGTTTTTTATCGCTTAGGAAACAATGTGTCGATACACAGCTTGGAGCGGAAATCTTTATATTGCAGTTATCCCTGCTATATGCTTCCAGCATATATCTGGGAGGCTGGACTGTCGGCGCTTTTATTCACACAGGGGCTAAATGGCCAGATCACAGAGACTGCAAAGTTTCAGAGCTACATGGAAATAGGGAATATATTAAGGTTCTCTGTATAGAGTAGGGATCCTTGTGACTTTGCCATTTAGTCCATTGTATCCGAATAAATGTTGCTTAGGGCTAAAACAACGGAGGGACTGGGTGGCTCAGTCGGTAGCGCGCCAGGCTCGTAATCTGTAGTTCCCAGGTTCAGTCCCAGCTGGGGCAGCGTTGTCTCCGCAAAATTACCCGCCCTGCCTAGGGTCAATAGGGGACACCGATGGCTTGGAAAGGCCGCTGTTCGTCGTATGGAACGTTAAGCCGTGGCCCCGTGTGCGGAAGAGCAATACCCTGTGCACGTTAAAGAACACGCTGGATGACCTTGACAGTAGGATACCATCTGTCTCCCAACAGTTGTTCCAGTGGGTCCCCTCCCCCAATCTTCTCTGAGCCTTCGGGGTCCTTGTGACCTGACCATTTAGCCCATGGTGAGCAAAAAAGTGCCGCTCAGAGGTAAAACAAACCAACCTAAAACAACGGAATAATTCACTGAATGAATGATATATACGAAACAAAAAAAATATCCTTTTATCTCCTCTTTCTTATCTGTCAACAGCAAACTCCACGGTTTGCCCTCATGACACCCACGCATTGCATTCCATTATTGTCGATACATAAATAAAACTAGCAGCCCAGCTAAAGCAGTATTGATGGTGGCGCAACGGTATACTTTTGGCCAACGGGGACGCTGATGAGATTCGGGTTCGAATCCCGGATTGATACCACAGTTGCTTCTTTAGATAAACCAAAGACAATCTGCTAGCATTTTTCGATCTGATCACTAAAAGGATAAGAAATATACTTGGTTCAATAAATATGATGTTGTTGCTATTCTCTCCCATGCCATTTTAATTCATACATTGGCGCCATTTCACTTAGGCGCCATTTTAATTCTGATCTTGGGTATTTGGCAGTTTATGTAAATAACGAAAAACGAGTCATCAATCTCCGTAAACGGAATCTTCACAGGGAGAAATTTCATTATTCTGGTGGCTTTGCTCGTTTGCTGAATTACAGATTAAGAACATAACTCTGTGCACTAAAGTAGAATGGGTTGGCGAAATGGGGGACAGGATCTTTAAGAAATGGGTTGGGTTGTTTTACCTCTGAGCGGCACTTTTTTGCACACCATGGGCAAAATGGCCAGGTCACATGTACTCCGAAGGCTCAGAGAAGGTTGGGGGAGGAGACCCACTGGAACAGCTGTTGGGAGAGATGGTAGTCTCCCATCAAGGCCATCCAGCGTGTTCTTTAACGTGCACAGGGTATGGCTCTCCCGCACACGGAGCCACGGCTTAACGTCCCATCCGATGGATGGCGGCCTTTCCAAGCCCATCGGTGTCCCCTACTGACCGTGGGCAGGGCGGGAGTTATGCGGAGATAAATCTCAACTCTGACCCAGCTGGAACTCGAACCTGGGAACTACAGATTACGAGCCTGGCGCGCTACCGACTGAGCCACCCCCGCCCCAATACTAGATAATCACTTGATCGGGTACCCAGTTCCGGAAATGGTCTATGATGGCTAAATGCGGGAAACTATTCAACAAAATAAATATTTGTATAACATAATTGTTTAATCAGGTGTAGCCTCCAAAATGTCTAGGATCAAAGGTTATGGAGGTTACACCTTATTAAGAAATTTTGTTGTGCAAAATCTTTAGAATCGAAGGTTCTAAAGATTTTGCACAACCAAATTTCTTAATAAGGTGTAACCTCCATAACCTTTGATCGTAGAGATTTTGTACGAGACTCTGTCACTTTTCTATACTTAAACATTACATTTACCTTTTTAAATTTCGATTTATATTAACACGAATACATTCATTCCTGTTTCATTTATTTCGTCTCATTGAAACTTTTTTTTAATATTCATCAGAGAGAATATAGAAAAAATGCTTTTCATATTAATGAGAAGTCTCTTTGAAAACATTCTGATGTTTGCAATCAATCCTTCAATCTTAATGGTGGCTGACATTTGATAAAGGGATTTCGGCTGTCTTTCTTTCTACGTACAGCAGATTATTTTCAAACGC
This sequence comes from Ryuthela nishihirai, assembly GCA_038380435.1. Lineage (NCBI taxonomy): Eukaryota > Metazoa > Arthropoda > Arachnida > Araneae > Heptathelidae > Ryuthela > Ryuthela nishihirai. Next base: position 7,215,493 of record JAWZYU010000016.1, on the reverse strand, counting down.
ATCATATTTTAGAAAGGAGTTCGGATTAGTGCTCATTTTAAATTTCCATTTTTGCTCTTTATTTGTGAAAATGATAAAAATTTTAAATCCTAATCTAATCATTTTAATTAGTGTTTATTAACGTGGCTGAGTTGGCCACTGATCAAAGAGACCTGGGTTCGAGTCCCAGGTAAAGCCATGGATGCTTGTGCTGTCTTTCTGCTGAGGTCGCGGCATCCTCCCAGAATTTCTACTATGGCGTATTAAACTGACAGATTCCTTAGACCTCTGTGACAAACAGCTGCTTGAGGGGATATTTATTATTTATTCATTATTATAATTAAAATGAATAAATCCCTCAGCTTTTAATTATATTTTTCCTTTTTTCATTAGTGAATCGCCTTTAGAGTTTACAATGATTTTATAAAGAATTTTCAGTTTCTACGAATTACTTCTAGTTCCAAATAATACTGAGACTTCCAGTTTTGCGTTCGTATAATTATTGGGTTATTTCAAATCAGAGTGGCACTTTTTACACACAATTGGCCAACGGTCAGGTTAAAACTGAGCAGTACTGGTCAGGTTAAAACTGACCGTTTAGGTTTCACCGGGCAGTAGAAAACCTTTTCCTGGACAGCTGTTAGGGTTGGGTTGTTTTACCTCTGAGCGGCACTTTTTTGCACACCATGGGCTAAATGGCCAGGTCACATAGACTCCGAAGGCTCAGAAAAGGTTGCGGGAGGGTACCTACTGGAACAGCTGTTGGGAGGCAGAGGATAGCCTCCAGTCAAGGCCATCCAGTGTGTTCTTTAACGTGCACAGGGTATGGCTCTCCCGCACATGGGACCACGGCTTAACGTCCCATCCGACGGACGGCGGCCTTTCCAAGCCATCGGTGTCCCCTATTGACCGTGAGCAGGGCGGGGAATTTTGCGGAGATAAATCTCAACGCTGACCCAGCTGGGACTCGAACCTAGGAACTACAGATTACGAGCCTGGAGCGCTACCGACTGAGCCACCCCCGCCCCAACAGCTGTTAGGAGACGTGGAAACCTCCCGTCAAGACCATCCAATATTCTCTCTGACGAATATTAAAAAAAAGTTTCAATGACACAAAATAAATGAAACAGGAATGAATGTCTTCGTGTTAATGTAAATCGAAATTTAAAGATCAGGTAAATGTAATGTTTAAGTGTAGAAAAGTGTCAGATTCTCGTGCAAATCTCTAGGATCAAAGGTTATGGAGGTTACACCATATTAAGAAATTTTGTTTGCAAAATCTTTAGAATCAAAGATTATGGAGGCTATATGTCCCACATCTCGAACCCAGGAATCCAGCGTATTCTTTAACGTGTATTGGGTACGGCTTTCTTTCATACGAAACGTTGGCTTAACGTACCCTATATGTCATTCAATTAACCTTAACATTAAATACAATTGTAATGATTTCAAAGTTTGCAATAGTTTAAAAAACGTAAAACTTTTAAAATGATTTAGGGGCATGTATTTCTGTATATACAGGGTGATTCAGAATTCATCATCAATATTTAGTGGGGAGGAAGGGAATAAGAAAAGAAAGAGATTTCACATAGGAAAGTATGGGGGCAGACGAACGCATGGTGGTGTAGAGGGCGCTGTGTGTACTCACCTCTCATACAGAAGCACAGCTGTTTGACGCGTGCAGTCAGTTGTCATTCGACAAGGTGAATTTGCAGAAGTAACATGAACCGGTATACGTGGAATGAATGTGCAGATATGCATGTAACTTACGGTGCGGCAGGTGAAAGATGTCTTCGAGCCAGGCAATTGTATGCAGCGCGCTTCCCAAACCGCCGTGTGCCACAGCATCAAATGTTTTCACGTATTCATCGCCAACTGCGTGAAACAGGATCGTTTGCTGCTAGTAATGTTAATCGAGGGAGGCGCAGATCGGCACGGTCAGTAGCAGTAGAGGAAGCTGTCCTACAGGAAATCGAGGAACAGCCTGGTGCTAGCACACGAGGTATGGCTAGGCAGTTTGGAATTTCGCAAGCAACAGCGTGGCGGATATTACACGATGAAGGGTTACATCCGTTTCATCTGCAAAGAGTGCAATTATTGGCAGCAGACGACCATCCCAAGCGTGTTATTTTTTATCAGTGGTTCATGCAGAGAACAGCCGTTGATCCCAATTTTCCAACATATGTTCTTTTCACCGATGAGGCGTTGTTCACTCGAGAGGGTGTCTTCAACACACACAATTGGCATGTGTGGGCTCATCAGAACCCACACGGTACAAGACCTGGAGCTGCGCAACAACGTTTTGCTGTCAATGTGTGGACTGGGATTGTCGGTGACTGTTTGTTGGGCCCGTATTTACTACCATCCCGTTTGGACGGTGCCAAGTACCTAACATTTCTTCAGACTGTGTTACCGGATCTTCTGAACGAGGTTCCTGATGGTAGTCTCCGGCGAATGTGGTTCCAGCATGACGGCGCTCCTGCACATTTCGCAAATGCTGTGCGTGCTTACCTACGCAGACAGTTTGGTGGTCAATGGATTGGCCACGGTGGACCGGTTTCTTGGCCACCACGTTCACCGGATTTATCTCCAATCGATTTCTTTGTATGGGGTGCTATGAAAAACATGGTGTACGAGACCCCTGTTGATAGTGCTATGAATCTTGTAGCACGCATATCAGTTGCTGCCTCAAACATCCGGGAAATGCCAGGCATCTTCCACAGGGTCCGGCTGTCCATGCAACGCCGTTGTGAGTCATGCATTCTAGCACATGGTCGGCAGTTCGAACACCTCTTGTAAGTCTGTACAACCAATGCAAAGATATGTTACATGTAAGATAATAAATGTTTTTTCCTTACCACTTCCTTCTTATGTGTTCTTCCCATCATTGAACTGGGGTCATTTTGCCCTACTACATGGCATATGCGCCCATGCTTTCCTATGTGAAATCTCCTTCGTTTCTTATTACCTACCTCCCCACCAAATATTGATGATGAATTCTGAATCACCCTGTATATATTTTCTGTATCATAATATTCTTGTTCCCAAATTGGGCTCAGTAATTATCAAAATAGTTCGGGGATGGCGTCAAAATTTGAGCTCCAACTCGTCCCTACTGTGGACTATAATTGCTCACTGCATCAACTAGTCGACTTTAAAATTTTTTAATTTCCTTAACAATACTCCTTTAGTTCCGATAAGCTTATGAATTGAGCAGAGGGAAAAAACGAAATTCGTTTTTGTCATATTCGAAACTCGACGAGACATTTCACGGTGAAACATGAAACGTGAGACGGAACACGGCGTTCATCTTTGGGATTTAACGGTCCTTAATTGGGCTTCCAATGGGCAGCCAAATTAGCCGCCACGGCTCACGCGAAGCTGTCTCTTTGTATCCGACGGTGACGTTTTAATTCCAGACTGAGCAACAAAGGAGAGAGAGGGTTGCGGCCAAGGCAGCTCGTGACCGAACTCTCAACCTCGAGCTATCGACGTGAATTAAAGAGCTTTTCGTCCTCGTGCTCTCTTCACTCTTTTCTGTTTTTCTTACGAGGCACTCGCCGTCTTGACTGCTGATGGGCAAGAACACGTGACGACGGTTACTATGGCAACAGGTATGGACTTCGGACCAGACCGTCGACCTTTCTCTGGGCGACTGCCGAGAATTTCCGACGATCGCCGTTAGAATATTAAATACAAGAGGATCGTTTTTCAGAGGCCGAAGTGAAACACTCAGAATGAGTTGGGTTGGGTTGTTTTACCTCTGAGCGGCACTTTTTTGCACACCATGGGCTAAATGGCCAGGTCACATGAACCCCGAAGGCTCAGAGAAGGTTGGGGAAGGGGACCCACTGGAATAGCTGTTGGGAGACAGATGGTAGCCTCCCGTCAAGCCATCCAGAGTGTTCTTTAACGTGCACAGGGTATGTCTCTCCCGCACACGGGGCCACGGCTTAATGTCCCATCCGACGGACGGCGGCCTTTCCAAGCCCATTGGTGTCCCCTACTGACCGTGGGCAGGGCGAGGAATTTTGCGGAGATAAATCTCAACGCTGACCCAGCTGGGACTCGAACCTGGGAACTACAGATTACGAGCCTGGCGCGCTACCGACTGAGCCACCCCCGCCCCCACTCAGAAGGAAAACTGAACTCTATAAACGCTAAAAGTTCAGGTTAATTTGGTTTTCCCCTTGAGCGTCATTGGTTTTGTCTCACGACAACTGAAAGGACAAAGAAGAACTGCAAGGAAGATTGCGAAGAGTTGGAAGATGAGGAGGACTGTTGGACAGCTGTTAGAAGAGATGGCACCTCCCATCAAGAAGCTCAAATGGTTTTTTGAATGTGCAAGTGTATGAATCTCCTAAACAGGAATCCAGAGGTTTGCATCTCCCTCCTGGTGAAATTTTCTAAACCACATCCGTTGTCAGATATCTTTAGTAAAGGGGGTACGGAATGAAACAAACGCAGAAACATCGCGAAGCAGACACAGTTGGGACACGAATCCGTGGATTTGATATGCCTCGGAATCTGAGTTTCAGATGTACATACCTAATCCTAAGCAATCATAGGATATGGAGATCTAATCAGATTGTTCAGTTTAGTTCTCATCCTAAACAGTTACTTCATTTGCATAATGTAGCCCAACCCTAACAAAGGTCTTGTTCTACATTGTCCAATCGCAATCCAAGTGAGATATTTTCAGATACCTAGACTATTTAAGGATTCAATTTCCCTCTTGTAAAGCTTTCTCGGAACAAAAGTAATTTCTTAAAAGATGACAAAACATAGTCTAACTCGAGTTTGGAATACTAAACAAATTACTGCAGGCTTTAGCAACTCTCATACGCGACCAAAGATTAAGTTATTTAACTTCTGAGCGGAATTTTTTGCACACAATGGATAAAAAAAACAGGTCACAAGGCCCCCCAAAGGCTGAGAGAAAGTGTAGAAGGAGATTCACAGCTGTTAAAAGAGAACTGGAAGCATCCCGTCAAATCCATCCATAATATTCTTCAACATTCACAGGCTACGGCTTCTGCACATGGGGCCGTGGTTTGATATCCCATCCGACGGACGGTGGCTTTTTCAAGCTCAAATATGTTCCCTTCTTCTCCGAGGGAAGACTGGAGGGCACAAGAGAAGATCTCAACACGAACACAATGGGGATCGAATCTGGAAACATCAGAGCCTGGCGCTCTACCGATTATACTGATCTCCGCGACGTTTCAATGTTGTTTAGAAAATCATCTTAATGATTAGATTACGATTCAGTATTATTTAGAAAATCATCTTAATGATTAGATCACGATTCAATGATATTTAGAAATCAACTTGATGATTAGATCACGATTCAATTATATTTAGAAAAATCATCTTGATGATTAGATCACGATTCAATTATATTTAGAAATCATCTTAACAATTAGATCACGATTCGATGTTATTCAGAAAATCATCTTACCCATTAGATCATGAATCTGTGTCACAATTCAGTGTTAATTAAAGAATTGTGCTAATTAATTTTCAGACCTTAGTAATAACAACAAATTATGTTAGAATTTTTCAAAACTGGTCACTACAAATTTTCAAAATTCTGAATGTTGTTACGCAATGTGCCTTAATGAAATAAAATTGATGTATGCAGTCCCTACCACTTCTGAATTCCACAGTTTCCACACTGATCCTTTCACTTTCACACTGTTTCTTTCAAAATTGTCCATCAACTGAATGGTTAATTCTATTGAACACAATTATGTAAAAACTCTTTAGAAAGCAAGAAGTCACCTCTGTTACCACGATCCTCATTTCTCAAAATGGGAATAACTATACCTGTGGTAAAATTCTTAGAAACGACACATCTATTACGGAAAATACTCAACATTTCTATCAACCATGTTCCAACAGAATTACTCGCCCAGCTCTTACTGTTAAAATAATTCTCTTACCCTTTGCATATACCTGCAAACCATTTTCAACATGGTAAAGATCATATCCAATCTCAGATTTCCTCCACGAACTGAGTGTTGTAGTCCTTCGTGTGTTTGAAGTGGCAGTTACTCCCAAACTTTCAAATGCACGACACCAGTATGAGACACACTCCATTGCACCTGGGGCGGGGGTGGCTTAGTCGGTAGCGCGCCAGGCTCATAATCTGTAGTTCCCAGGTTCGAGTCCCAGCTGGGTCAGCATTGAGATTTATCTCCATTGAGAAAATTTCCCACCCTGCCCACGGCCAGTAGGGGACACCGATGGGGTTGGAAATGCCGCCGTCCGTCGCATGGGATGTTAAGCCGTGGCCCCGTGTGCGGGAGAGCCATACCCTGTGCACGTTAAAGAACACGCTGGATGGCCTTGACGGGAGGCTACCATCTGTCTCCCAACAGCTGTTCCAGTGGGTCCCCTCCCCCAACCTTCTCTGAGCCTTCGGAGTCCATGTGACTTGGCCATTTAGCCCATGGTGTGCAAAAAAGTGCCGCTCAGAGGCAAAACAACCCAACCCAATGCCAAAAAGGATCTATCACTCGAACCCGATGGTCCCAGTAATCACTTTCATATTGCAGTCGCCCTGTATAAGAGTGATATCACCTTACCTAAGAGAATTCACGATATCCGGAAGAAGCAATCCACAACACTTCTCATTTCCCTTTTTGTGATGGAATCGGCATCCTCTGATATTTATATATTTAATCCCTATTCTAAATTTAGCTATGAGAATTGTTTTACTAATGCAGTGAGATCCTAAAGCAGCAGAACGTCCATTCGTGCTACGTAATAATCCTATGCTTTGCATATGCTTGTCAACCGTAGTGTTCGGATATTTTTTTGAGCGACTGTAGGTGGTCATATTATTTTGATACTAGATCGTGTGGGCTCACTCACGGAAATATTGAACGTGTGCAGTTACCGTTCACAGCAAACTGGAGCGTGTGCAGTAACTGCACACGCTCCAGTTTGCTGTGAACGGTAACTGGAGCGTGTACAGTTGCTGTACACGCTCCAGATATTTTTCCTGAATTCTGTAATCACATGACACGAAGGTTGCCAGGTCACTAATTTCTAAAAAATTCGTTGCCAGCTATTTTTTCTGAATTCTGTAATCGACCGTAGTGTTCGGATACTTTTTTGAGCGACTGTACTACCGACATGCACTATGTGAAGGCATGATTGGTTGTTTTACCTCTGAGCGGAACTTTTTTGCACACCATGGGCTAAATGGCCAGGTCACAAGGACCCCGAAGGCTCAGAGAAGGTTGGGGGAGGGGACCCACTGGAACAGCTGTTGGGAGACAGATGGTAGCCTCCCGTCAAGGCCATCCAACGTGTTCTTTAACGTGCATATATCAATAGGGTGTGGCTTTCCCACACACGGGGCCACGGCTTAACGTACCATCCGACGGACGGCGGCCTTTCCAAACCCATCGGTGTCCCCTATTGACCGTGGGCAGGGCGGGGAATTTTGCGGAGATAAATCTCAACGCTGACCCAGCTGGGACTCGAACCTGGGAACTACAGATTACGAACCTGGCGCGCTACCGACTGAGCCACCCCCGCCCCAAGAAGTCAGGATTGGACATGGGGCACTATGACTAGGCTGTTGTGTGCAACACAACATAGAAATATTTCACCGATTTCCTAATAATGTATGTGCACCTACCATTTACAGGCAACAGACTCACGAAATATTTTTAATCGGTCAACAAAAGAAACGAATGTTGTCCTTCACGAAAATCTTACTGCTTCAAGACATTAGAATTGAATAGCGATTGAATTAGGGGATGAGAATATTCTTTTAAATTTGCAAGCTTATTTCGATACTATCAAGCGTGACGTAGAAATAGAAATTATTATACATTAAGTAATGGCAAGTCCCAGTTGTACCGCAACATAAGGCTGCACACCATCTATAGGGAGAATGCCATCATCACCACTACCTACGCCGGGGCAAGACAGTGCCACAAGGGCACAGCTCATCCATGGCTACCTATGGCGAACAATCCTATAGAAGGAAGATTCATCCATCGGTCAAAACCTAAATTTAATCTGTTCCCCGGTTAGCCACAAAAATGGATATATAGATCCAAGTTGACTCGGCTCCCAGGGTGGAGACTCTTAGTTTGGCTTTTCCATCGATAAGCCTGTCAACCAAGGATCTTTTCCAGTCGCAAGCCTCAGCTTCGTCCTCTCCATAGTGCCACGCACCCGCTGTCCACCAGAAGCAGTCTGTACCCCAACTTCACCGAGGCTGCACCGATGAGCCCACTGGACAGGTGGCCCCCAACACCAGTCCGCAGTACTCTCAGCTACAGCCCCTCCATTGCGGCTGTAACCGAAAGCTTCCCTGAGCAAGCGAATAAGCCCACTAGACTTGCCTCTCCCAAACCAGTCTGCAGACCCTCAAAAGCCCTGCCACCAAAGGTCACATCCCATCGTGCAAATGAGGAAACAACGGGCCGTGACCCTACTTCACAGAGGCACCATTAAGCCACCCCCCCACCACCACCACCACGTCAAGGTGGTGATGGGGGGGTGGCTTAATGCCCCACCACCACCACGTCACTGATGAGCCCACTGGACAGGTGGCCCCCAATACCAGTCCGCAGTACTCTCAGCCACAGTTGGCCACAGCCCCTCCATTGCGGCTGTAACCGAAAGCTTCCCTGAGCAAGCGAATAAGCCCACTAGATTGGCCTCTCCCAAACCAGTCTGCAGACCCTCAAAAGCCCTGCCACCAAAGGCCACATCCCATCGTGCAAATGAGGAAACAACGGGCCGTGACCCTACTTCACAGAGGCACCATTAAGCCACCCCCCACCACCACGTCAAGGTGATCCCCCATAGGGGGGGGGGTAGAAATAGAAATGGCTGCCACTTCTCTCTTAAGCTGACGAGCAGCATTTAATGTCTGGAGGATCTTCTGTAGACTTCTCGCTGAAATATGCAACATCGCCAACATGATCCTGAAGCTGAGAGCGGAACTGAGATGCAGAGATGAGTGGCGGAGAGCGAGTTTAAGTCACCAAAGGACGATTTGTCTTTATCCTGATGAGCAGTGGCGAGATCATCGAGGACCCTTCTCTTCGTAGCTACGAATCGGGTAGGAAGTCAATTTACGATAGCACTTGCCGACATCTCAGTCTACTTAGTGCATCTCTCCATCCACTTCATAGCATTAGTCGCTGAGGAAACTCATAAAAGGAAATTGGCGGAGGATGAAAATTAGCAGATTGATAAACTAATCACTTCATCTAAAGTTTGGATGAGGATGATTGGAAGTTTCGAATTCCCAAGTCAGATCTTTGTTCATCATTTGATACGATGATCATTGGCACAACTCTGATGCGTCCTTCTCTTTCACGGTTTCTGGATTTCCTGCTATTGCATTTCTTCAGCAAAAAATGATCCTCCAGAATAGGTTGGGTTGTTTTACCTCTGAGCGGCACCTTTTTTGCACACCATGGGCTAAATGGCCAGGTCACATGGACCCCGAAGGCTCAGAGAAGGTTGGGGGAGGGGACCCACTGGAAAAGCTGTTGGGAGACAGATGGTAGTCTCCCGTCAAGGCCATCCAGCGTGTTCTTTAACGGGCACAGTGGTATGGCTCTCCCGCACACGGGGCCACGGATTAACGTCCCATCCGACGGACGGCGGCCTTTTCAAGCCCATCGGTGTCCCCTACTGACCGTGGGCAGGGCGGAGAATTTTGCGGAGATAAATCTCAACGCTAACCCAGCTGGAACTCAACCTGGGAACTACAGATCACAAGCCTGGCGCGCTACCGACTGAGCCACCCCCGCCCCTCCTCCAGGACGATTCCCGCCTTCTCACCATGTGAAAAAGAGCTACGTAATTCTAATTTTTCACACAAATGTCAAATCCAATTATGGCGCATATCATAACTGAAATAAAAGATTTCAGAAATGGAGCTAAATATTAGATTGTAGCCATAAAGGTTAAGTTAATTATGGGCTTTACTGCCTTTAAGTTTTTTAAGTCGAGTGCATTACAACTTCCAACATTAGCTTCAATACATTTGCTTTTTAAATAATTAGTCCGAAAAAATTGGTTGTCCAGGGTGAGATTCGAACCCATGCCTCCCAGAATCATGTCGAGCATCGTAACCGTTAGACCACCAAGAAGTTAGGAACGGGGGTCGCTCAGTCGGTAGCGCGCCAGGTTCGTAATCTGCAGTTCCCAGGTTCGAATCCCAGCTGGGCCAGCGTTGAGATTTATCTCCGCAAAACTCACCGCCCTGCCCACGGTCAGTAGGGGATACCGATAAGCTTGGAAAGGCTGCCATCCATCGGATGGGACGTTAAACCGTGGTCCCGTATGCGGGAGAGCCATACCCTGTGCACGTTAAAGAACACGCTGGATGGCCTTGACGGGAGGCTACCATCTGTCTCCCAACAGCTGTTCCAGTGGGTCTCCTCCCCCAACCTTTTCTGAGCCTTCGGGGTCCATGTGACCTGGCCATTTATCCCATGGTGTGCAAAAAATGTGCCGCTCAGAGATAAAACAACCCAACGTTAAAGAACACGCTGGATAGCCTTGACGGGAGGCTACCATCTGTCTCCCAACAGCTATTCCAGTGGGTCTCCTCCCCCCAACCTTCTCTGAGCCCTCAGGGTCCTTGTGACCTGGCCATTTAACCCATGGTGTGCAAAAAAGTGCCGCTCAGAGGTAAAACAACCCAACATCCAAGAAAACCATTTCTCAATTTTCCTGTGATACTCTATTACTGAATACTTGCTTTTATTTCCCTAGAATTAATATATCTATCCGTGAGGTGTTTTGTGATATTGCAGCTTTTCGGATCATTTTTCTAACAGTGGTTTGGAATAATTTCAGTGTCAAAATTCAACGCAAAATATTTATTATTCAGAAAATATGCAAGAGTCCAAATCTGTAAGTACAGTCGCTCAAAAAATATCCAAACACTATGGTTGATTACAGAATTTAGGAAAAAAAATCCGGTAACGATTTTTTTTTTAGAAATTAGTGATCTGGCAACCTTCGTGGACAGGACACAAAGGTTGGTCAGACCACTAATTTCTAAAAAAATTCGTTACCAGATATTTTTTCTGAATTCTGTAATCAACCATAGTGTTCGGATACTTTTTATTAATATATATAATGCGTATGAATATATAATGCAATGAATATGGAGCGTGTGCAATTACCGTTCACAGCAAACTGGAGCGGTTGCGGTTAATGTTCAGAGCACATTGGATCGTGTGAGCTCACAAAGACCTAGATCGTGTGGGCTCACTCACAGAAATATTGAGCGTGTGCAGTTGCTGTACACGCTCCAGATATTTTTCCTGAATTCTGTAATCACGTGACACGAAGGTTGCCAGATCACTAATTTCTAAAAAAAATTGTTGCCAGATATTTTTTCTGAATTCTGCAATCAACCATAGTGTTCGGATATTTTTTTGAGCGACTGTACATCATTTTAACCTTTACACTTTAACTACCGTAAAATTAAAATTTCATGTCTTGGCTAGAACGGCGTGAATTTTAGATTTGATAAATGATGTTGATGTCACTGTGTTTCTTCTCTTCATTCTCAAGATAATACAGAAAATAAATAATCATCAACGTGTAGAAGAAATGGAGGCGTCACAGAAATAAAGAGCCCGAGACAAAAGGGAAACACGAAAGGTACTAACATTTGCTCTACAGTCAAAATAAGAGAAGTTGAGAAAGAGAGCACGAAAATGGGTCAATTAGATGGCGAAAGATAAGGCAGAGAGTGTAAGAAGTAGTCAGACTTAGTCATAAAGAAGAGAGTAAAGAATTCCAGTTTGATGCTCATACCACTTGAGGGATATTCACAACATGGAAATCTATAATGACCGGCGTTTCAAAATCTCGAAGACCGAGGCTTGCAGGGCGTACGGAGCCTCTTTTCGTATCTCGTTATCAAAGAGATGAGAGATGGCAGAAAGAGGAAAAATAGCAAGAACCTTGAACAAGATGCTCCAGAAGAGAACAAAGTGGCAGTGATAAGCGAGAGCAAGTGGAGAGCGCAGCATCATTCGCTCTCAGATGCAAGGAGATGTCGTTTGTCGCTGCAATTGCTGTTGCTGCTGATGCTTATTGGCTCCCGTTTGCGCTCGACTACAAAAGTTGAGTGAGAAAGAGATTCTCTTCGGAAGAGATGCGTTCCTCGGAGGATTCTTAGCTCTTTCTCTCCTTAGCAACGGGAGATTTGTTTAAAAGCGACCGATGCTACGTGAGGCTAGACCAACTGTCGACAACATTTCGGAATATGGCGCGAACTCTCCGGAAAGGAAATCGAATGTTCTCTTTGTTCCATCGCCTCCTGAATACGGAAAGAGTCACGAGGGTTGGGTTGTTTTACCTCTGAGCTCTTTTTGCACACCATGGGGTAAATGGCCAGGTCACATGGACCCCAAAGGCTCAGAGAAGGTTGGGGGGAGGGGACCCACTGGAACAGCTGTTAGGAAACAGATGGTAGTCTCCCGTCAAGGCCATCCAGCGTGTTCTTTAACGTGCAAAGGGTATGGCTCTCCCGCACACGGGGCCACGGCTTAACGTCCCATCCGACGGACAGCGGCCTTTCCAAGCCCATCGGTGTCCCCTACTGACCGTGGGCAGGGCGGGGAATTTTGCGGAGATAAATCTCAACGCTGACCCAGCTGGGACTCGAACCTGGGAACTACAGATTACGAGCCTGGCGCGCTACCGACTGAGCCAGACAGAATTCATAAATTCCGAATTTTTTTAGAAAATAGTGATCTGGCAACCTTCGTGTCACGTGACACGAAGGTTGCCAGATCAGTAATTTCTAAAAAAAAATCGTTGCCAGATATTTTTTCTGAATTCTGTAATCAACCTTAGTGTTTGAATATTTATTTGAGCGACCGTACTTATGGCTTACATACTCAGGCGTTTCAATGTAGTGAAATATTAAGACGATTCTATCCTACCTAAATATTTAGAAAAATAAATCTCTAGCCTTTCGATACAACCATTAAAGTAGAGCAAAAAAAAAAATTCTGTCACTTAATGATAACTTTCTGATCTTTTTAAATCTGTACCGATAAAGAGAGCGAAATAGAAAGGACGATTCGTTTCGATCAAATATTCGCTAAAAAAAAAAGACTTAAAATTCCCACAAGTTGCAAAATTGTAAAAAGTCTCCGATGAATGCATTTTTTAGCAATCTCACAAAAATCGCTCTTATTTTCTTTTGCGGTGGCATTCATGCGCTCATTTAATAAGAAATAGAATGTCTTGACAGTCATATTCTTCACAATTTAAAAAAAAAAGAATGGGCAACTTTTTTTTTATATCGTTATTCTGACTTCACTTCTACATCGTTTCCCGACACGATTTGAACGTTGAAATTCTCTCTCTCCTGGGAACTTTTTCTTTCTTTGGTTTTTAATCTCATTTCTGTTTCCTACCCAAAATAAAATGCTTCTTGCACCTTCATCCATCCGTCCATTGCTTTTACTTCATCCTCACAAAAACGTGGCTGCCCTGCAACTCGTTTTTTAACAGAATTATTTTCATCGGGGCTTCCCTTCAGGAGATACTTCTGAGCTAGTTGAAACAAAGCGAAACAAAAACATCAAGAAAAAAAATAAACAACAGAGAAACGACCCTAAGAGAGAGCGAAAAAATAAGTTCCCAATTTAAAGTTGTTTTTAAGAAAAAAAAAATCAGCTTTCTCAGTTACCTGTTTTCTTGAATGCTTTTTTTTACCGGAACGAAGTAAAATTTTAAGAAATAAAAAGCTCCCGAACTTGCAGAATGCTGCAAATATGAAGCATTCCAAGCAAAAACTGTCTGCTTGGGAATGGCGAGGCGTGTCCGTCTGTGTGTTCGCCTCCATGTCCGACTTTACAAGCAAGAGCTATTACAGCGGTGCTCCGACGCAGCTGAAGTCACGGGAGGTTCAAAAATGCTTCATAATTCTTCTTCACGTCCAGTCGCATCTTCTAGTGCGAGAAATGGCGAGAGTTGGCACCCTGCCAAGAGAAAGGAGCGCGTCGAAGCTACTGCCATCGAACTCTTCTGCAACCTTGGTCGCTGACAGGAGAAGATGAGCTGTAAAAAACACTTTCATCTTGTGTGAGCGCAGTTCGTCTTTCGTCCGAACAGATGAGCTGAAATCGTAAATGTAGAGACTTAGGCTTTGGGTTGGGTTGTTTTACCTCTCAGCGGCACTTTTTTGCACACCATGGGCTAAATGGCCAGGTCACATGGACCCCGAAGGCTCAGAGAAGGTTGGGGGAGGAGACCCACTGGAATAGTTGTTGGGAGACAGATGGTAGCCTCCCGTCAAGGCCATCCAGCGTGTTCTTTAACGTGCACAGGGTATGGCTCTCCCGCACACGGGGCCACGGCTTAACGTCCCATCCGACGGACGGCGGCCTTTCCAAGCCCATCGGTGTCCCCTACTGACCGTGGGCAGGGCGGGGAATTTTACGGAGATAAATCTCAACGCTGACCCAGCTGGGACTCGAACCTGGGAACCACAGATTACGAGCCTGGCGCGCTACCGACTGAGCCACCCCCGCCCCGTAGAGACTTAGGCCTAGCAAAAATTAAAATGCAGATTTAAATCTGGCTCACAACAGAAGGTAAAAAGCGAGAGAAATGTTAGCGGACCTAAGTGATTTAGGTCACAAGCAAATCGGGAATAAGAATTAGGATTGTTGGCTTCCACTGAACTCTTTCTTTGGATTACTTCATCAATTCCACAATGAATTTCGATGTTTCTTTTATTTCTAAGTCGCACTTTTGTGCGCACAAAGAGCTAAATGCTCAGGTTATTAGGACCCCAAGAACTCAGAACTGTAAATGGAAGGGAATTCTATCCTGCCAACTAAATGTTTTCATCCGAATATCCAAATGTTTCTATCTGACCAACCAATTTCATCATACTAGCCAAATGATTTCATCCGTCACTCCAAATGATTTTATCTGGCTACGCAAATATTTTTAGCCAGAAATCCAAACGGTTTTATCTGGCTATACAAACATTTTTAGGTAGAAATCCAAATGATTCCATTCTGGAACCCAAAGATTTCATCCAGTCATCCAAATGCTTTACTTTCTGCAATCCAAATGATTCTACTCTGCCAGCCAATCCAAATGATTCGATTCTGTCATACAGGTGGTCTTCGAATTGATTCTATCCAGTCAGCCGAATAATTTCATCTGGGTAGCCAAAACGATTCTTTCGAGCACTCATTGTGTTTAGCAGTAGGTGACATTGTAGGCTGTCCAATTTCAGAAAAGAGCATTTGTTTTTAAATGTGGTCTACTCTGGTATATATGTTACCACTAAAGTGCAGAAATCAGTTATTCTACAGATTATCTAGGTATTGTGCAGATTAACTAGGGTGATCCGTTAACGTGCGGAAAATTGTTTCATTTCTCAAATTACCTAGGTAATCTGCAAATTACCTGGATAATCTGCACATTACCTACTAGGCACTCGTTAAAGTGAAAATAAGATCTTTGCTGGAACAACAGGAACGCTTCTGTACGCTTAAATTAACATAATGTTATTTATCTAGTGTCCGAGAGTAGAGTTGAAACCAGGGACATCCCTCTGTCAACATGAATCAGTCGTCCGAATTATAAAAAACGCCCCCAAAATGAGCAGGCCAAGTGAGAACGAATCATTTTAGTGATTCGTTATCAAGAATGAATCACTTTACCGATTCGTTCTCACTTGGCCTCCGCTCATCCGGGGTGTTTTTTATAATGCGGACGAGTGAATCACGTGATACGAAGATTCATATTCAAGAGATTCACCACTATGAAAGAAACAAACTTTTGAACTTTAACGATACGGAAGCCGTTAATATGCACATTACCTAGGTAAAATGCGGAAAACTCTTGATTCCGCACGTTAACGGAGCAAATCAGTTAATCTGCAGATTAGCTAGGTAATGTGCACATTAACGGCTTTCGAGCTTGAGCGGTAACATATACATATATAAGAATTGAACACCCACAGCAGTAAGACCTGGCTCCGGCGCTATATTTCACATGCCATTTGACAGCTAACAATAAATGTTTATCTGAGATGACCTTTCTGAGACTTCACTTGTACGCCATCTTTCATTGCATTATTTTAAATTCGATTTACTCCACTTTATGTTAATAAGTGGGTACCCCCGAACGCTCAGAGACGGTTGGGGGAGGAGACCCACAGTAACAGCTGTTGAGAGAGAGATGGTAGTCTCCCGTCAAGGCCATCCGGCGTGTTCTTTAACGTGCACAGGGTATGGCTCTCCGGCACACGAGGTCACGGCTTAACGTCCCATCTGACGGACGGCGGCCTTTTCAAGCCTATCAGTGTCACCTACTGACCGTGGGCAGGGCGGGGAGTTTTGCGGAGATAAATCTCAACTCTTGCCCAGCTGGGACTCGAACCTGGGAACTCAGATTACGAACCTGGCGCGCTACCGACTGAGCCACCCCCGCCCCTGTTAATAAGTGGGTCTTTTGCAAGTCTTATCATACAAGGACATGCCCTACTAAGATCAGCCAGGTTTAACTGACAACTGCTCAGTTACAGCCAACACGACACACGAAATTTTCTTGCTGGAATAGTAGCCAACTCCCTAAAGAAACTATGGCCTTAACTTTTTAACTTCTTTGATTTTCAACTTTGTTCCATCCCACGCCTTACATTCATAATCATCTTTAATTTTCCATCGCATTTTGACCCTTCATTTCCATTATCTTTAATTCTCTACCTTATTGCATTTGGTCCATTTTTTTTTCACCATCTTTGATTTACGCCCTTAACGCATTTCGCCTTCCTCTATTCTCTCTTTGAACTCAGATTTATTTTTTTATTCCACATTTTCATTTTCGTCATATTTGACTTCCATTCTTATTGCATTTCTTCCCTTTACATAACTTGCATCTTTTTCACATTTTTTCCACGCCCTTATTTCATTTCTTGTTCCTTTTTCGCTTTTGACATTTTCATTTCTTTCAAAAAGAGGGAAGCAAAGAAAGAAGAAAAAAGGAGGAAGCAGTCGCTATTTCTCATTAGAGAATGCATAAATTACCATCTAACCCTCTTCTCCACGAAACAGTCATCCAATGTGTCTCCTCTATCAACTGTCATCTCTGTCTTCTATTTTTGGATTGGGGGCAGGGATGGCTCAGTCGGCAGTGGGCCAGGCTCGTAATCTACAGTTCCCAGGTTCGAGTCCCAGCTGGGTACCATCTGTCTCCCAACAGCTGTTCCAGTGGGTCCCCTCCCACAACCTTCTCTGAGCCTTCGGGGTCCATGTGACCTGGCCATTTAGCCCATGGTGTGCAAAAAAGTGCCACTCAGAGGTAAAACAATAACAAAAAAAAATCTATATTTGGATAAATCACAAGAGGGTCATTCTGCCCACTATGGAGCCAAAAATAACTACTCAGAGATAAAAACCAACTTTATTTGCTGAAACCCTAAAGCTCTCCAACATAACTCAACGTGATCAAATAATAAACTTAATCTCCTCCCCTCCACTGCAGCATTGACGGGATGGCTAAATCTTCTTTTCGCATCCAATCTTTCGACGAACGAAAGAGTCGATCGTTTTCCCTCCGCAGCTGTTGCATTAAGATCATTCAGTGCTCCTACTGAGTTCTTTTCCTGTCGACTCCCAAATATTCCATAAATGTCGTCTTATTTCAGGCTACATCTAAATGCACTCTCCCCCAAAAAGACGCACCGACTGCAATGGACGTAGAAGAAATAATTTCCCGCCATTTCGCTCATTTCCGACAGATTTATTCCCGCACAGAAGAGATTTGCGAGTTTCATCATGGCGGAAATGCTTCTGAAATTGCCGCAGACTTCTCTCCCACAGTAGGAGCCGAAGCGGTGATAACAGGCCTCTTGATAAGAGGAGCTCCGTTGCTTCATCTTATCGTCAATCTCCTTCGGCTTCCCGGGCTCGATCTTATTCCTTTTAACTCCGACCCATTCCTCACTTGGATGGCTCCGATTCCATTAAGAAAACTTCGTCAGCATCCCCCACACCCCCCTTCTATTCTCGCTTGCTTTAGTCTCGAGGCACGATTGTTGGTCAGCGCAGCAAATACAGAAATCGACATTTTTGCGCGTCATTCGCTCGACACACGCAGTTGGAACATAATTTAACGAATTCCATGACTCGGCAAATTTTTCGCTTAAATTCTGATTCACTGAAAGTTGAATTGCGGTTTCTATAATGGCAGGATTAATGCATTACTTCTCTATCATAACCATCATCATCATCCTCAAGCAGCCCTGGGCTACGGAGGTCCAACCAGACAATGCAATTTAGTTCTCCAAGCAAGTCTGTCCTGAGCTACATCTACTGCATCTAGCCACTGCACACCGATTCTAACAAGGTCTGTTTGACATTGTCTGCCCACCGCATCCAAGGTCTTCCCCTCTTTCTGAGGCCTTTAGGCACACTGTTCATAACCCTATTCGCCAATCTATAATTATTCATACGGGCAACATGGCCAAACCAACGGAGTCTCTCTCTGCAAAATATGCTGCTTAAAGGAGGTTGCAAACTCCTTTGCCTAACCTCATCATTAGTTACAAAGTTGAACCACCTAATGCCCAAGATACTGCGTAAGCATCTGGAATCAAAAGTATCTAGTTTCCTGTTATCTTGTTTACAAAGTGTCCAAGTTTCACTACCATAACTAACCCTAGAAAGAACCAAACTATTATACAGTCTAATTTTAGTCTTTAGGTGTATACGCCTATTTCTCCACCCTCTCCATAGATTCTTAAAAGTCCCGGCAGCAATCCCTATTCGTCTGTTAATCTCATGCCGCACATCACCATTATCTGTTACATAGCTCCCAAGATAATTAAACTGTGACACCTGCTCAAGACTGCAACCATTCAGATTAACTGAATCACAGCCTGCCTGACCAATTTTCATCACTTTAGTTTTCTCTCTGTTTATAACCAAACCTACTCTACTACCAGTATCATCAACAGCTCGAATGAAAGAGTTCATCTCATCAACATCATTTCCCAAAAGGGCTAAATCATTAGCATAATTATATCAGAAATTTCCAGATCTCCAGGCCATTTAAGGCCAAAATCTTTCCCTTGAAGTGAATTTTGCATAACATATCAATAACCAAACTAAAGAGAAAAGGAGACAAAATGCATCCTTGTTGAACAGCAAAAGTAATGCTAAACCAATTGCTACAAGCCTTACCAACTCTCACACACGACTCAGTGTTATTATAGAGAGCTTTCATTATGTTAACTAACTTGTCAGATATATATATATCACAGAACATATGATCTCACTATCAACCACAAATTATGACGATCAACAGAATCGAAAGCCTTTTTGAAATCAACAAAGCTAGCAACCAAAGGTTTCTGAAACTCTAAACATTTCTCAAGAATCTGCCTAAGTGAAAATATCTGATCCACACATCCCCTACCACTTCTGAATCCACATTGCTCATCACGCAATTGACTGTCAACCAGATTCTTAATTCTATTAAGCACAATCATGGAAAGAACTTTACCTGGAACAGAGAGTAGGCTGATACCCCTATAGTTATCACAAGAACTGCGATCACCTTTTTTGAAAATAGGGATAACAATAGCTCTGGTAAAATCCTTAGGAACCATGCCTTGAATATCATGAAAGATATTCAGAATTTCAGTCATCCAAGTGGTAACTGAAACATTCCCAGCTCTAAACATTTCCGTAGTAATTTCATCTACTCCTGGTGATTAATCGAGTTTAAGTTTAGAAATAGCCAAAATAACTTCAGATTGTGTTATAGGGCCAACATTAAAGCCACCAATGCATCTATCATCATTGCAAACAATGGGAATAGAACCAACCACATTGTTTAGAACTTCACTGAAATGCTCAGCCCACCTAGCCATGACAGAATCCTCAGCTTCTATAACCTTACCTTGTTTATCCTTCAATCCCTGTATACCTGTCCGTTTTCTACCACACAAAACATTAACTATCTGGTACTCCTGCCATCCTCTCAGATCTTCTACTGTGGCCTGACAGGCTCCTGTCAGACCTCTGTGGCAAGCAGCTGCTTGAGGGGGTATTTATTTTATTTATTTTTACAGCTCTCTGCTGTTATGCTGTCTAACTGCTTCTTCGGCTTTGTCAGCCAGGCCATCAAGCCAAAGATTCTTATCAGCAGCTAACTGATCCTTTACACGTTTATTAAGCTCTCTGTACTACTTTCTATTAGGACTAGTAGGATATTGATTAAGGACATTCCTGCAGTTCTTTCTTTCTGAAATAAGCTCAAGTGCCTTATCACTCAAATAATTCTGTCTCCTCTGCTCCTTTTTCCCTAAAAGAATACTGTTAGTTTCCAAAAAAGCTTGTTTAAAATGGTCCCATTCTTCCTCAACTTCAGTAGTAAGCATACCATGACTGTCATTATGACTAAGCAACCTATCATGGTAAGCTTTGGTTATAACTGGGTCTTTCAGAGCTTCAGTATTAAAGGTAAAATTTTTAAGCCTAGCACAACACTTTTTAAGTTTAAGTTGCAAGACACTTTTAACAAGATAATGGTCAGATCCAATTTCAGCTCCCCTATATGCCCTGGTATTCCTAACAGAACTAGCCCATTTGCTGTTAATTAATATGTAATCAATCATATTCTTATGCAGCCCATCGGGTGAAACCCATGTGTACTTATGTATGTCGCGATGTTTGTAATAAGTGTTAGTTATTCTGAATCCATTGAGTTTACTTACCTGTAGGAGACGTTGCCCATTGCCATTGCAGCTACCAATACCAAAAGGGCCTATCACTCCTCCCCAAAGGTCAGAGTCAGTCCATCTTTGGCATTGAAGTCACCTAGAACAAGGGTAATATCTCCTTTCTTGACAGAATTCAAAATATCCTGAAGTTGTCCATAAAACCTATCCTTCTCATCCTCAACGGCATCCTCAGTGGGGACATAACAGCAGATAACATTCAAGTCTTTGTCTGAAATTTTGCTGTAATTTTGCATTAATGCACTCATATCCTAGAAGAGCATCACTAGCGTGTCTGCTGAGAAGCAGACCCACGCCTTGGTGATGCTTATTGTCGTCCCTCCCTGAAAAGAGATATTTAAGATTATTTTTAAGAATCTGACCTTTATCTGTCCATCTGGTCTCTTGCAAGCCGAGAATATCTAAATTATAACGGTGGAATTCTTGTGTGAGGACATCAAGAGAAAAAGCTCTGTGCAGAGTCTTCACATTCCAACTACCTATGGAGAGAAAATGGTCGTAAAAAGGATAGTAGAAATGATTTCGCTATTTTGTTTTTATTTTTGCCATCGTGCTTGGTTGGATGGGGTTTATGAGCAGTGACCAGTAATCACAAATATTTACTTTTGCTATGGAAACATAAAAGTAAACAAAACGAATCTTGAGCAATTCTGTGAACGAGTCAACGATTAGGTGGAATGGCGAAAAAGTAAATAAGACAATTTTATGGCAATTATTGGGTGGAATGGTGGAAAAGTGATATAAGACAATTTTGTGGAAATGACGATTGGGTAGAGGATTTGATGCATCAGACAACTCGGTGGACAATTTGGTGGATACAATAAGTTTAGTGGACAATTTGGGGAATGCAACGAATTTGGGAAATGACGATTTTTGGTGAATGTCATTCAACATTTCAACGACATTTGGTGAATGTTGGGTAGAGAATTTGGCTGATATAAAGTTATCGTTCCCCATTTAATGTGAAAAATCCTAAGAGGTGAAGTGAGTCGAATCTTCTCAAAACAATGGCCTCAGTTGTCATTAATGTTAAGATTCGGCAAACAACTGATGAGTGTGTAACGTGCGTTGTCGGTATTTGAATCGGAACCGATTTCAACTTTAAATTCTTTTATCTAAAGCAAAGGTGCAAACCTCGAGCAGAGAGGTATTTTCAAAGTGTTACAAAATGTATCTGTCAGCCATTTCGTTTTATTAGAAAAGTCCTATCTCTATGAGTAAAATATTCTATCGCTAAGATGCCCAGTCATCTCCAAAGAGAGTTTCTTTCTTTGAATTTTAATTAAATTCTTACCTGCTTCTGGCCGAACCGGTTTTCTTTTTTCTTATTCTTTTCCTTGTCCCCTCCTCACTCATCCATCTAGGTGGGGAGCCTCACTGGCGAGCATTAAAAATGCAGACTATGTAACAAACTCGCGGCTTTTTTCTTTTTTTTAACATGATCTTGGGCGGTTTGAAACAAAAGAAAATGCGGCGCAATTATTTTTCAACGTAGCAAGTTGGAAATTAAAAAAATAAAACCGCCAGTGCATATTTCTTTTTTGCCGGTCCTTCTGACACTTCCCCTCCCCTCCCTGCCTCGCTCTCTCCCCTTGCAAAGCCTCCTCGCTGCTATCATCGGGGGGGGGGGAATCTTTCCGGCAAGGCTGATGACAGCTCCAACACAAGAACAAAAAGCCAGTTTCAAATCAACCCAATCGCTATAATTAGAGCTTCGCGGGTTTTCTTTTGGGCGAAATTCTTCACCGCTCAAATGTTGACATCACGAAAAGAAATGCCCCGAGAACAAAATAAAAAAGAAGAAAAAAGATCAGTTTAAGTGCATATTTAAAAAAAATACGGTTTGTTTCTATAAGGGAACACTTCATTTGCATAACCATTCCATACGCTGGCTTGCTAGTTGTGAGTCAAGAAATGTGTCATTTCTTAGTTTCCCGTCTATACATTTCATGACCTTTTTGTATCTCTAATTAACCTCCCCCCTCCCCCAACCCTTACCATATGGGAGGTACTGAAAGAAAGTAGCCGACATTGGAACTCGACAACTTACAGCAAAAAATTCGCATCTGTTGGATCTTTCCTTTTGCGGTGTTTTCATCATTGCAAATTCTTGATATTTCGCAACAAAAAGGTTTTTCTGTTCAAAATCACCAAAACGTCGTACACTTGTCACTCTAGCTATTTGTACTTTTTTTAATTTTGAAATTTTAGTACACTTTGAAAGTAAAACTTTTTTTAAAGTTGTATCTAGTAAAAGTAACATTTTTTTCTCTCTCTCCTTCTCACTTAAAATCAACTGAGTTATGGGTTTCTATCTAATAAGTGTTTTTGAAACTTTTTTAACCACGACCCACAATAAGAAATACGTTTGACATCGCGACGCAGCAGGTTTGAAAAACGCTGATCTAATATACAGTTCACTGAATGTCAGAAAGTGAATATTAGGTTAGAAATTTGAAAACTGTTGGCAATGCAGGTAAATGCGTGCATGTACAGTCGCTCAAAAAAATATCCAAACACTATGGTTGATTACAGAATTCAGAAAAACTATCTGGCAACGATTTTTTTTTAGAAATTAGTGATCTGGCAACCTTCGTGTGCGTTCGATCTGGCAACCTTCGTGTACACGCAGATTGCCAGATCGAACGTACACGAAGGTTGCCAGATCACTAATTTCTAAAAAAACGTTGCCAGATATATTTTTCTGAATTCTGTAATCAACCATAGTGTTTTTTTTTTTAGAATATAATTTTTATTCATAACAGTAAAGAATACAAATACATTTACACTTTGACCCGCAAAGCTAAATAGCTTATCTGCAGGAAAATGAATAAATTATATTAAACATAGGTCATTCAGCCACAAAAATGGTGTACATGAAATAAATCCACAAAATACAACACATAAAAATCAGCTAACTAGAAAGTACCAAATAATTTTTTAATTCCATTTTAAGTCTTCTAAAAGAATCTATATTTAGTAATTCTTTTGGAATAGCATTAAATATAAGTGGTACTTGATATTCGGAGGTATGTTTCCCGTAATTATTTCGAAAATTTGGCAATTTGTAATAACCTTGGTTTTGAAGTCTTGTTTTTTTTATATGTTGAATTTTTAGTTTGTAAGTTTCGTCAAAAAATTTTTTAATTATTACATTATATTTATATAAATTGCTGCAGGATAAAAGATTTAAAAATTTTAATCTATCGGTATTTTTTTGAGCGACTGTACCCAGGGTGGGTGATCATCCAATTCACGTCCTGGTAGGTGATCCAAGGGGTCTAAACTCTCCCCTTGTTATTAAAATGTGTAAATTATATTAGCGTTTTTCTTAAGAACAAATTTTGTGCAAATGAATTAAATATAAGTTTTAATTCTCTTTCTTTCTAATAGCATATTATGTAATTACTTACTATTTTGACACAACTTAGTCTTTCCGTTTATTTTCCTATAGCTTCAAATTTCGACACGTTTTTTCAACATCTGTTAAGTGCTTTCATGTTAACAAGAGTTTTTCGATCAGTCTGAATTGTACTATAAAATAAAATCGCAGATCTCAAGATTTACCTATGTCAGCATTCGATTTTCTTGCACCCAATCGTTCTCATTTCCCCCCTCTTAATCATTGTGCTGCCCTCTGTCGTTTCTATTTAGTAACATTATGTTGGCTTCATTTTTATGTGAGCGCGGCAAGATTTAAGTTGGGTTGTTTTACCTCTGAGCGGCACTTTTTTGCACACCATGGGCTAAATGGCTAGATCACATGGACCCGAAGGCTCAGAAAAGGTTGGGGGAGGGGACCCACTGGAACAGCTGTTGGGAGACAGATGGTAGCCTCCCGTCAAGGCCATCCAGCGTGTTCTTTAACGTGCACAGGGTATGGCTCTCCCGCACACGGGGCCACGGCTTAACGTCCCATCCGACGGACGGCGGCCTTTCCAAGCCCATCGGTGTCCTCTACTGACCGTGGGCAGGACGGGGAATTTTGCGGAGATAAATCTCAATGCTGACCCAGCTGGGACTCGAACCTGGGAACTACAGATTACGAGCCTGGCGCGCTACCTACTGAGCCACCCCCGCCCCAATGTATAGGACGAAGAAGAGTCCTAGTTTGTACAGTCCGTCTCACAGAAAGGCATGCCCTACGAAGATCGAAGTCACTGTCTCAGTTAGAGTTAACAACATACGAGCACACAACCACGATGGGACTCGAACTCGGATCCGGCAGTTGAATGTCGCAGCTAATCAACGCTATACCATTGCGTCACCGAGGAACGAAATCTTCCTCCAGATTAAAAATACCTCCCGTGTTGGGTTGTTTTACTTCTGAGCGGCACTTTTTCTGCACACAATGAGCTAAATGGCCAGGTCACAAGGACCCCCACGGACTCAGAAGGTTGGGGAGAGAGGCCCACTGGACAACTGTTAGGAGCCTCCGTCAAGGGCATCCAGCTTGTTCTTTAACGTACACAAGGTATGGCTCTCCTGCACATGGGGCCACGGCTTAACGTCCCATCCGACGGACGGAAGTCTTTCTAAGTCCATGTGTGTCCCCTACTGACCGTGGACAGAGCGGGGAGTTTTAAGGAGATAAATCTCGACGTTTGCCCAGCTGGGATTCAAACATGGGAGCTATAGATTACGAGCCTGCGCGCTACAGACTGAGCCATGCCCACACCATCTTCTAGAACAAGGGTGGGCAATTGTTTTCGTATCTACACTGCGCATGCGTATTGACGTGGCCGTCCTAGTGGAAAATACGAGACGAATCTTCGGTCGCGCATGGGAAGGAAATTTCGGTTCAAGGCGGATTTTTCTGACTGTCTTGGCGGGCCACAAAAATCTCTTAGCGGGCTGAATGTGGCCCGCGGGCCGCTATTTGCCCACCCCTGCTCTAGAAGGTACTTTTTATTAAAACAATTGACTAAATGGTGAAGTGAGAACCCCAACGAACCAAAGCTAGTGAAGAAAGCAAACCCACTGGAAAGCTGTTAGATGAAGGTGCAATCCTCTCGTCAAGGCAATCCAGCATGTTCATTAACTTGTACAGCGGAGTTGGCACCCCTGCACATGGAGCCACCATCCGACGAATAGCGGCTTTTTCAAGTCCAGAGTGAATGAAGTGTCCATGCAGGCAGAGCTGGGATTTCAACCTGGGAGCACTGGTTATGAGCCTGGCCTTAAGACGTCGCGATGTTCTAATATTTTTTTTTTCCTTTGTGTAAAAAAGAACATCATGGAGCTATAAATGATCAAAACCGGAAGGTTTTTGAAATTCAGCATTATTCATAATATAGGAAAATAACATAAAAATTACCTAAGTTAAATCGTGAATTAATATGAATCGAACGATAATTGACCTAGGGTATATGATTCCCTGGCCAATACCTAATAAAACTGTCATATTCCCATCTCTTTATTATAAGCGTGTACTGGGGTTACCTTGCTAACAAAAAAAAAAAATCCAACATGTTCCAATTTCTCTGAATAGTTCTTGCATCTCTCTTCTTTCTCTGTAGTTTTCTGGGGCGGGGATGGCTCAGTCGGTAGCGCGCCAGGCTCGTAATCTGTAGTTCCCAGGTTCGAGTCCCAGCTGGGTCGGCGCTGAGATTTATCTTCGCAAAATTCCCCGCCCTGCCCACGGTCAGTAGGGGACACCGATGGGCTTGGAAAGGCCGCCGTCCGTCGGATGGGACGTTAAGCCGTGGCCCCGTGTGCGGGAGAGCCATACCCTGTGCACGCTAAAGAACACGCTGATGGCCTTGACGGGAGGCTACTATCTGTCTCCCAACAGCTGTTCCAGTGAGTCCCCTCCCCCAACCTTCTCTGAGCCTTCGGGGTCCATGTGACCTGGCCATTTAACACATGGTGTGCAAAAAAAATGCCGCTCAGAGGTAAAACAACTCAACCCTGTAGTTTTCTATTCTTCGTTCGCTAAAATTAATGTTTTGACTTTGAAATGAGAGAGATTTGCTTTGGACTTTTCGGAATCAAATAATTCATTTTTAAGGTAATTGTAAGAAAATTGAATCATTTAAAAAAAATTGGCGCAAAAGTTTGCAAATTAAATATATATATTTATTAGTACAGATGGGATTCAAAATGGCTTTTTCCTTGAATTATATTTCAAATATTTTCTTCGCATTACCATCATGGTTGAGAAAATACATTCAGGCTTTAGAAAACTAAAATCAAAATTTGCATTTCCCCACTGTTGGAAGATGATCCTTCTATCCATAATGATCCTTCTATCCATAATGATCCTTCTATCCATAATATTATCGTAAGTCATAATTGAAATTTCGAGATGGAAAATAAACAGAAGAAATCCTGCATTTAAATATACGATGCAAGTCTGTTCACGAAAGATTTCGAAAAAAGAAAACAAAATTAGCAATGATGCAAATTTTATGTTAAATTAAAAAATCAAAAAATTCAACCCTTTATTTTTCTAATAGTAGCAAGAGAATAAGTAGGTAGGAAGATAAAATAAATCCTTACGGTGCCAGTAGGGCAAATATTTAAATTATAATTTGCTCTTTTCAAGTTTACAAGGAACCACTTTGAAATTCAACAGTTAATTACATGTCCTGAATTTTAAAGTCTCACTTTGAGTCTCACGGCGTCAGCGTTGAGATTTATCTCCGCAAAATTCCCCGCCCTGCCCACGGTCAGTAGGGGACACCGATGGGCTTGGAAAGGCCGCCGTTCGTCGGATGGGACGTTAAGTCGTGGCCCCGTGTGCGGGCGAGCCCATACCCTGTGCACGTTAAAGAACACGCTGGATGGCCTTGACGGGAGGCTACCATCTGTCTCCCAACAGCTGTTCCAGTGGGTCCCCTCCCCCAAACTTCTCTGAGACTTCGGGGTCCATGTGACCTGGCCATTTAGCCCATGGTGTGCAAAAAAGTGCCGCTCAGAGGTAAAACAACCCAACTCAACCCCAACCCCTGAGTCTCACGGCACTCTATTTCGGTTGAAAGAAGTCATTCATAAAATATCCAGTTGAGATGTCCACCACGAACGTTTTCAGTTTCTTCTGAGCCAGGTTCCCAATTGAATAACTTTTCTTCATTTCTAAACAGTTTAAATAAAATTAATAATTACAAAGAACGAGATAGCCTAGAAACCCAATCAGGCTTTTCCTGGTTATTCATACAAACACATAATCAAGACTGAACTCGAACCCAGATCACGACAGCTGCAGTGTGACCACGAGGCAACCCAATCGCACTGGGCCATCGAGATCGCTTTCAAAGTTCGCTGAAATAATGTAGAAGGATTCCTCGACGGTGGGGCAAAGCGAAAACGAAAGTCACCTTGACATTTCAATGAGAAAAACAAAACAAAACAAAAAGTAATTTCAGAAGGTCTAGAAAACGAAAATGTATTCAAAGGAAATATATTCTGAGTTCATTCCCTGTTTTTAAACAGTTCTGGATTTCCTCTTTGATTTTCGATCTTGTTTGCCTTGCTGCATCACGGAATGAATCGCTGTGAAAATATTTGGGAATTATTAAAAAGCGTGCGCAGATGACGAAAACTATTTAAAGAAAAAAACTGAAAAGTTCGTTGGTGGTGCAGTGATCAAACAGCTTCCCAAAGGTATGACCTGCCATCAAATAAAGAATGAAATCAGTTCAGTAGTCTACTTTTCAAATACTCTCCTCGCCAATTAACCTGTATGCTGTAAAATAGTCTCATTCATTATAAATAAGCTTAAAGGAACATTCGCTTATTCTTCCACGTTCCCTTTTATGCATTAAATACTTCCAACTCCTCAATATATAAATAGATGCCGAGTTCAGATTTGTTTGTTTTGTTTGTCTCCTCGACCCTTTTCCATCGTGAGGCAACATCAATGATTAGCAAGCTCCGGATTCATTTCGGCAACGGATGATGCAGCCTCCAGAATCGTCTCTTTCAGCATCTTCTACCGCCAAATGCGCTTCTGAGAATATCCCCCTGCCTCTGGTGATCACAAGGGAGACATTCGAAACATTCTCTCGCAAAGTTTCCGCAATCTTTGTCAAGAGCCGAGAATTCGAAAAGTTTTAAATTCGACCTCGAAACTCGAAAGCGATGATGACGATGACAAGGATTAGCAGAAGTTTCCTTCTTAGCGAACAGCTTTCATCAAGATGCGATAAATGATCAATGGAACCATTTCAAGTTGCCGAATAAGCCTTCCACCTCTACAGGAGGAACAGTCAACAACTTTCGGCTCCTTAGAAAGACTTTCGCCGTCAAATTTCCAACGAATTCTTTTTCGCAATATTTTTGTCTTCTCACTTCTTTTCATTCACTAGGCACGAAAAGAATTTCCAGATCTTTTCCTTCGGTGATGCTTAGGTTTCTTTTAACTCTGAGAGGCGCTTTTTTGCACACAATGGGCTAAATGGCCCGGTCACAAGGTTAGGAAGACAGAGTTCGATAGTATTCTGTTCGATCTGTTAGGAATCCAGCCTGATCCAGCATGTTCCTTAACGTGCACAGAGTATGGCTCTCCCGCTCACGGGTAAAAGTTTAACATACTTTCCGAGGGACAACCGCCTTTCCAAGTCAAACGGTGTCACCGATGACGGCAATTGATAACTTTTCATTCGGTTGAAGTATCGTAGGTGAATGCCAACAGGAGAGCCTATGAGACTGCGCAGTTGATGCTTTGACAGTTCTCAGAGGGAACTTCACAGATAATCGATCTTGAATTGGCGGTGGTTCTTAATCTGGAAGTGATTACTTCCGGTGGAGGAGGTTGGCTCAGTAAGCAGCGCACCAGTCTTGCAATCTACAGTTCCAGGTTCTGGTCTCAACTGTGTCGGCTTTGAGATTTACCTCCACTAATATCCCACGCTGCTCGGAGCTTGGAAAGACTCGTCGTTCGTCTGATGGGATGTTTAGTCGTGGCCCATATATGGGAGAGCCATATCTTGTGCCCGTTAAATATCACTCTAAGATATACTAAGATTACTCTAAGATATCACTCTAAAATATACTCTTAATGGCTTTGAAGAAAGGCTGCCATCTGTCTCCTGTACAGTAGGTCCACTTCGTCCAAATTTCCCTCAGCTCTTGGTGTCCTTGTGACCTGGTTATTTAGCCCATTAGGTGCACAAAGGTACCGTTCAGAAGTAAAAACAACCCCAGGGTGTGAATCGGTTTATTGAAAAAACTGATTCATAATTCTTCTAATAAGATATAGATGAGAGAATTCTATAATTATTTAACAAACATATCAAATTATTTTGTACAAATTATTAGAATCTAATTTTGTTACTTTTTTCGTGATTTTTCTCTGATCTTAGTGTTTGCTACAGAATTTCGTCCGATATGCCTTGGACAAGAAAGTTGCTAAAGCGTCATCTTTTTTCGTCTACTTGTTAGTTCGATTCAGACTTTCATATTACTAATATGTCATCCTGACTCTGTTTGACCAAGATTCGCGAGGAACTCCATCTTCTGGTCGCCATCAACACCATATAGTTCTATTAGATGGCCGAACATGCAGCATCCGGTTTTCAGCAGATCTGCTGCCAGGTTGGGCTTCGCTCTTTAGAGCACTACATTTCCGGTTGTTTATAACGATTAGTGCAGTATTGTACAGTCGCTCAAAAAAATATCCGAACACTACGGTTGATTACAGAATTCAGAAAAAATATCTGTCAACGATTTTTTTTAGAAATTAGTGATCTGGCAACCTTCGTGTCACGTGACACGGAGGTTGCCAGATATGTTTTATGAATTCTGCAATCAACCATAGTGTTCGGAATTTTTTTGAGCGACTGTACCATTTCCGTTTTAATGGAGTGGAGACGAGAGTCATACTCTGTGCCCGTTAAAGAACGCACTGAATGGATCCGATGGATGTCTTCTGTTTCCTAACAGCTGTCCAATGAACTTCCTTTATGTTTCTACTTGTTTACATAGCCCCCCAAAAACCTTTATGATTCTAATTCCCCCCTTCCTTTCCATGTTCTTCCCCCCCCCAAAAAAAAAACAAAAAAAACATGAACCCTCAGGGTCTTTTGTGACGTGACCATTAAGCCCATAATGCACACAAAAGTGCAACCCGGAGGAAAATCAACAACAACCTTATGAAAAAAAATCGGGATGATTTTTCCCAGGATGAGAGAGAGCACTCACCTCCTCTCACGTGCACGTCTCTGCTAAGGATGGTGCCAACGACGTTGCTAGCTTCGCATCGATACACGTCTGCGTGCACGTCTTGCCTATAGTGTTCTGGTCGGAAGGGCCACAGCACCAAGGTTCCGTTGGGTAAGGTCTGCCTCAGCCCAGGTACGTTGTCGGCCACGCTGCCGTCACGCAGTCTCCACGTGACACGAGGGCTCGGGTTGCCGTACGCCAGACAGTCGACCGATGCTCCCGTCGTGTTGAGAAAGTCCACGTGACTAGGAGGCTCCGAGATGAACACTGGGCCCATGCGCTTCTCTATGGCGCTGTCATATCCTGCAGAAAGAGGAAAAGGGAGAGGAGGTTAGATTCTCTTTCGAGAAAGAGGGAAAAAGGAGAGGAGATTAGCCCCTCAAGAAAGAGAAAAAAGGGAGAAGAGGTTAGTTTCTCTTTCGAGAAAGAGGGAAAATGGAGAGGAGATTAGCCTCTCGGGAAAGAGAAAAAGGGAGAAGAGGTTAGCTTCTCTTTCGAGAAAGAGGGAAAAGGGAGAGGAGATTAACCTCTCGGGAAAGAAAAAAAGGGGAGAAGAGGTTAGCTTCTCTTTCGAGAAAGAGGGAAAAGGGAGAGGAGATTAGCCTCTCGGGAAAGAGAAAAAGAGAGAAGAGGTTAGCTTCTCTTTCGAGAAAGAGGGAAAAGGGAGAGGAGATTAACCTCTCGGGAAAGAGAAAAAGGGGAGAAGAGGTTAGCTTCTCTTTCGAGAAAGAGGGAAAAGGGAGAGGAGATTAGCCTCTCGGGAAAGAGAAAAAAGGGAGAAGAGGTTAGCTTCTCTTTCTAGAAAGAGGGAAAAGGGAGAGGAGATTAGCCTCTCGGGAAAGAGAAAAAAGGGAGAAGAGGTTAGCTTCTCTTTCGAGAAAGAGGGAAAAGGGAGAGGAGATTAGCCTCTCGGGAAAGAGAAAAAAGGGAGAAGAGGTTAGCTTCTTTTTCGAGAAAGAGGGAAAAGGGAGAGGAGATTAGCCTCTCAAGAAAGAGAAAAAAGGGAGAAGAGGTTAGCTTCTCTTTCGAGAAAGAGGGAAAAGGGAGAGGAGATTAGCATCTCAAGAAAGAGAAAAAGGGGAGAAGAGGTTAGTTTCTCTTTCGAGAAAGAGGGAAAAGGGAGAGGAGATTAGCCTCTCGGGAAAGAGAAAAAGGGGAGAAGAGGTTAGCTTCTCTTTCGAAAAAGAGAGAAAAGGGAGAGGAGATTAGCCTCTCGGGAAAGAGAAAAAAAGGGAGAAGAGGTTAGCTTCTCTTTCGAGAAAGAGAAAAAGGAAGAAAAGGTTAGCTTATCTTTCGAGAAAGAGGAAAATGGGGAAGAGGTTAGCTTATCTTTAGAGAAAGAAAGAAAAGGGAGAAGAGGTTAGCCTCTCTTTCGAGAAAGAGGGGAAAAAGGGAAAGGAGGCTAGCTTCTCTCTTTCGAGAAAGAGGAAAATGGAGAAGAAGTTAGTTTCTCTTTCGAGAAAGAGGAATTAGAGGAAATAATGTTTTTAACAAGTTTGTTTACATTCTAGGAATAAAAAGTAAAGAAAAAGATCCATTATTGTTCCAAAAAATAGGAAGACAGAAGTTTTTTTTTTATCGATTAGAGTATTGTTTAGTATCGAGATCCCTTTCTTATTCTTACCTTACGAAGGGGTGAAGAAGTTCATTTTAGCTCAGAAATGGTTTTTCTCAAAATTTAGGTATTTAAGATTTTTGTATATTTAAAGAAATAGATTTGGCCTAAAATCGTGTTTTTTTTACAAGTGGCTTAAATGAAAAGTGGACAACCTCTGTATCTGGGTAATGAACTGAGTGACTTTTGTGCCCTTCCACATGGAGACGAGAATGCATAGAAGAAACTCATCAACACTAGAATCAGTGACAAGTATCGACTGGAGCGTGTTATAGGAATGTGGTTCCCAACAAACTTCCCCACGTGGAAGCATCCAAGGTATGTGGTTCCCAACAAACTCTTCCACGTGGAAGCATCCAAGGTATGTGGTTCCCAACAAACTTCCCCACATGGAAGCATCCAAGGTATGTGGTTCCCAACAAACTCTTCCACGTGGAAGCATCCAAGGTATGTGGTTTCCAACAAACTCTTCCACGTGGAAGCATCCAAGATATGTGGTTCCCAACAAACTTCCCCACATGGAAGCATCCAAGGTATGTGGTTCCCAACAAACTATTCCACGTGGATGCATCCAAGGTATGTGGTTTCCAACAAACTCTTCCACGTGGAAGCATCCAAGGTATGTGGTTCCCAACAAACTCTTCCACGTGGAAGCATCCAAGGTATGTGGTTCCCAACAAACTCTTCCACGTGGAAGCATCCAAGGTATGTGGTTCCCAACAAACTATTCCACGTGGATGCATCCAAGGTATGTGGTTTCCAACAAACTCTTCCACGTGGAAGCATCCAAGGTATGTGGTTCCCAACAAACTCTTCCACGTGGAAGCATCCAAGGTATGTGGTTCCCAACAAACTCTTCCACGTGGAAGCATCCAAGGTATGTGGTTTCCAACAAACTATTCCACGTGGAAGCATCCAAGGTATGTGGTTCCCAACAAACTCTTCCACGTGGAAGCATCCAAGGTATGTGGTTCCCAACAAACTATTCCACGTGGAAGCATCCAAGGTATGTGGTTCCCAACAAACTCTTCCACGTGGAAGCATCCAAGGTATGTGGTTCCCAACAAACTCTTCCACGTGGAAGCATCCAAGGTATGTGGTTCCCAACAAACTCTTCCACGTGGAAGCATCCAAGGTATGTGGTTTCCAACAAACTATTCCACGTGGAAGCATCCAAGGTATGTGGTTCCCAACAAACTCTTCCACGTGGAAGCATCCAAGGTATGTGGTTCCCAACAAACTCTTCCACGTGGAAGCATCCAAGGTATGTGGTTTCCAACAAACTCTTCCACGTGGAAGCATCCAAGATATGTGGTTCCCAACAAACTTCCCCACATGGAAGCATCCAAGGTATGTGGTTCCCAACAAACTATTCCACGTGGATGCATCCAAGGTATGTGGTTTCCAACAAACTCTTCCACGTGGAAGCATCCAAGGTATGTGGTTCCCAACAAACTCTTCCACGTGGAAGCATCCAAGGTATGTGGTTTCCAACAAACTCTTCCACGTGGAAGCATCCAAGGTATGTGGTTCCCAACAAACTCTTCCACGTGGAAGCATCCAAGGTATGTGGTTTCCAACAAACTATTCCACGTGGAAGCATCCAAGGTATGTGGTTCCCAACAAACTATTCCACGTGGAAGCATCCAAGGTATGTGGTTCCCAACAAACTCTTCCACGTGGAAGCATCCAAGGTATGTGGTTCCCAACAAACTCTTCCACGTGGAAGCATCCAAGGTATGTGGTTTCCAACAAACTCTTCCACGTGGAAGCATCCAAGATATGTGGTTCCCAACAAACTTCCCCACATGGAAGCATCCAAGGTATGTGGTTCCCAACAAACTATTCCACGTGGATGCATCCAAAGTATGTGGTTTCCAACAAACTCTTCCACGTGGAAGCATCCAAGGTATGTGGTTCCCAACAAACTATTCCACGTGGAAGCATCCAAGGTATGTGGTTCCCAACAAACTATTCCACGTGGAAGCATCCAAGGTATGTGGTTCCCAACAAACTCTTCCACGTGGAAGCATCCAAGGTATGTGGTTTCCAACAAACTATTCCACGTGGAAGCATCCAAGGTATGTGGTTCCCAACAAACTCTTCCACGTGGAAGCATCCAAGGTATGTGGTTCCCAACAAACTATTCCACGTGGAAGCATCCAAGGTATGTGGTTCCCAACAAACTCTTCCACGTGGAAGCATCCAAGGTATGTGGTTCCCAACAAACTCTTCCACGTGGAAGCATCCAAGGTATGTGGTTTCCAACAAACTCTTCCACGTGGAAGCATCCAAGATATGTGGTTCCCAACAAACTTCCCCACATGGAAGCATCCAAGGTATGTGGTTCCCAACAAACTCTTCCACGTGGAAGCATCCAAGGTATGTGGTTCCCAACAAACTCTTCCACGTGGAAGCATCCAAGGTATGTGGTTTCCAACAAACTCTTCCACGTGGAAGCATCCAAGATATGTGGTTCCCAACAAACTTCCCCACATGGAAGCATCCAAGGTATGTGGTTCCCAACAAACTCTTCCACGTGGAAGCATCCAAGATATGTGGTTCCCAACAAACTTCCCCACATGGAAGCATCCAAGGTATGTGGTTTCCAACAAACTCTTCCACGTGGAAGCATCCAAGGTATGTGGTTCCCAACAAACTCTTCCACGTGGAAGCATCCAAGGTATGTGGTTTCCAACAAACTTCCCCACATGGAAGCATCCAAGGTATGTGGTTCCCAACAAACTCTTCCACGTGGAAGCATCCAAGATATGTGGTTCCCAACAAACTTCCCCACATGGAAGCATCCAAGGTATGTGGTTCCCAACAAACTATTCCACGTGGATGCATCCAAGGTATGTGGTTTCCAACAAACTCTTCCACGTGGAAGCATCCAAGGTATGTGGTTCCCAACAAACTCTTCCACGTGGAAGCATCCAAGGTATGTGGTTCCCAACAAACTCTTCCACGTGGAAGCATCCAAGGTATGTGGTTTCCAACAAACTTCCCCACATGGAAGCATCCAAGGTATGTGGTTTCCAACAAACTCTTCCACGTGGAAGCATCCAAGGTATGTGGTTCCCAACAAACTCTTCCACGTGGAAGCATCCAAGGTATGTGGTTTCCAACAAACTTCCCCACATGGAAGCATCCAAGGTATGTGGTTCCCAACAAACTCTTCCACGTGGAAGCATCCAAGGTATGTGGTTTCCAACAAACTCTTCCACGTGGAAGCATCCAAGGTATGTGGTTTCCAACAAACTTCCCCACATGGAAGCATCCAAGGTATGTGGTTTCCAACAAACTCTTCCACGTGGAAGCATCCAAGGTATGTGGTTTCCAACAAACTCTTCCACGTGGAAGCATCCAAGGTATGTGGTTTCCAACAAACTTCCCCACATGGAAGCATCCAAGGTATGTGGTTCCCAACAAACTCTTCCACGTGGAAGCATCCAAGGTATGTGGTTTCCAACAAACTTCCCCACGTGGAAGCATCCAAAGAGAAAAATGGAGAAGAGGTTGGCTTCTCTTTCGATGTTGAACAGCGTGCGATATACTGACTGATGTTTTAATTTGACTCCCATTGTCAACTTTTCATTGAGTTTCTGGACTGTGGTGACG
This sequence comes from Ryuthela nishihirai, assembly GCA_038380435.1. NCBI lineage: Eukaryota > Metazoa > Arthropoda > Arachnida > Araneae > Heptathelidae > Ryuthela > Ryuthela nishihirai. Next base: position 7,179,323 of record JAWZYU010000016.1, on the reverse strand, counting down.
CCATCAACTCACAACGATGTTGGGAAACTTTGGTCATTTGAAGACAGACAATGAGGTCGAAGTGCCTAAGACTTCAGAATAACAAGATTGTCTTGTTGCATGACAACGTCCGCTCTGATACTGCCCAAGTAGTGACAACGTTGAACAGTTATGGTTGAAAATGCCTGGCATCTCCCCTCTTCGTTTTACACATTCCTGGACCTCTAAAAATCGTCATGAAAAGTAGGGAACTAAGAAGTGAGCTGAATTGTCTCAGACTTGCTCATGCAACAGCCAAAGTGGCTCTAACAAAAACATGATATCCTGTTTGAATCAGTGTCTCAATAGGTATAGCCATTTTGAATGGATCAAGAAAGGATTTCCGCTTCATTTCCCACCTGTCCACTTTGCATTTGAACGATCCATATATTTTCACCAAATATATGAAAATAATCTAAATATATTTTTGATTAGGAGTGTTTTTCTGTGCTCTAGCTTATTTTAATCTCTTCCCCTTCTGCTTCTCCTCTCCCTGCCCACGGTCAGTAGGGGACACCGATGGGCTTGGAAAAGCCACCGTCCGTCGGATGAGGGTTGGGTTGTGTTGTTTTACCTCTGAGCGGCACTTTTTTGCATACCATGGGCTAAATGGCCAGTTCACATGGACCCCGAAGGCTCAGAGAAGGTTGGGGGAGGGAACCCACTGGAACTGCTGTTGGGAGACAGATGGCAGCCTCCCGTCAAGGCCATCCAGCGTGTTCTTTAACGTGCACAGGGTATGGCTCGCCCGCACACGGGGCCACGGCTTAACGTCTCATCCGACAGACGGCGGCCTTTCAAAGTCCATCGGTGACCCCTACTGACCGTGGGCAGGGCGGGTAATTTTGCGGAGATAAATCTCAACGCTGACCCAGTTGGGACTCGAACCTGGAAACTACAGATTACGAGCCTGGCGCGCTACCGACTGAGCCACCCCCGCCCCACGGCGGATGAGACGTTAAGCCGTGGTCCATTGTGCGGGAGAGCCATACCCTATGCACGATAAAGAACACGCTGGATGGCCTTGACGGGAGACTACCATCTGTCTCCCAACAGCTGTTCCAGTGGGTCCCCTCCCCCAACCTTCTCTGAACCTTCGGGGTCCATGTGACCTGGGCATTTAGCCCATGGTGTGCACAAAAGTGCCTCTCAGAGGTAAAACAAACCAACCCTTCTGCTTCCCACTCCATTCAGTAACCATACAGCGAAGAATTCAATTTTATTTTCTTATTATAATTATGCGTTTAGGTGGTTAAAGGCTTTAACTTCAGTAAAAAAAATAATTTCAGTAGGCATCACTTGCATTTACGGAAAACACACACCAGAAACATTTCGTGCAAACTCTGTTGGAGAGAGAGATAAATGAGGACTTCATTTTAATTTTGCTGAAATCTGAGGTTATTACAAAATTCAGAAAAAATATCTGGCAACGTTTTTTTTTAGAAATTAGTGATCTGGCAACCTTCGTGTCACGTGACACGAAGAATTTTAGAAATAGAAGAATTTTAGAAATTAGTGATCTGGAACCTTCGTGTCACGTGACACGAAGGTTGCCAGATCACTAATTTCTAAAAAAACGTTGATAGATATTTTTTCTGAATTCTGTAATCAACCATACTGTTCGGATATTTTTTTGAGCGACTGTACTCTTACATAAAACTGCGCAACACTGTGTAATCTTTAATGTCGGAATTGTGAAGCGAAATTTAATCTATTTAGTTCCAATGTAATGAATATTTTTTTAATGTTCTCGTTCTAAGAAATGCGAGAAGTGTGGATTTCGACCGTAGATTTTTCAAATGCATTTAAAGGCTACGGATGAAACTGAAACAAAAAAAAAATCAACATCCGAAGGAAGTTTTTAAAAGGGATTAATCTGTGTAGGGATATAGAAGAAGGAAATTAATTCTTCCTTGAGTAGAAAAAAAATGCAAAATTGTCTTTGAAGAATTCTTTATTGAGGATACGGAAAAAATCAAATGCCGCCTGAAAAACATTTAGAAAAAATATATCTTCTTATAAGAAAGCAAAATCTGAAAAGAATTTCGTCTTTAACATGTGATTGATACAAATGCAGGAATTATTTAAGCACTAAGTTGAACGCCTATGTGTTTTTTATGTGCATCTTTATTGTAGCTGGATAATAATCTCCCTTACAGTATTCAGATTAAAAGACGACATTCGCTTTTGCATAACTGTTGCTAAACGACCTGACTGTGACGTCAGAAACAGCATTGTCAACCGAAGAGTCAGTTTACTTTGTGACAGTCACGGTTCTTTCTTTGTAGATGGTTGGGTTGGGTTGTTTTACCTCTGAGCGGCACTTTTTTGCACACCATGGGCTAAATGGCCAGGTCACAAGGACCCCGAAGGCTCAGAGTTGGGTTGTTTTACCTCTGAGCGGCACTTTTTTGCACACCATGGGCTAAATGGCTAGGTCACAAGGACCCCGAAGGCTCAGAGAAGGTTGGGGGAGGGGACCCACTGGAACAGCTGTTGGGAGACAGATGGTAGCCTCCCGTCAAGACCATTCAGCGTGTTCTTTAACGTGCACAGGGTATGGCTCTCCGGCACACGGGGCAACGGCTTAACGTCCCATCCGACGGACGGCGGCCTTTCCAAGCCCATCGGTGTCCCCTACTGACCGTGGGCAGGGCGGGAAATTTTGCGGAGATAAATCTCAACGCTGACCCAGCTGGGACTCGAACCTGGGAACTACAGATTACGAGCCTGGCGCGCTACCGACTGAGCCACCCCCGCCCATTGTAGATGGTTATCAATGACAATCAAATAGTTTCACGAGAAAATCTCTATCAAGAAAACGACAACAAAAAAGAAGAAATGACTTTTAGAACTGATGAAATAAACACTTCGCGATTGCATCACACGAATAAATAAATCAGGGAGGATAAGTTTCTTTTTTTTAGTTATTTAATATTTGCCACAGATCAAGGTTAATAAATCTGAACTATTTTATTTTTGCTCTATAGAGACAGAATTCTGCGCCGCCCCGGCAGCCCCCATTTCTCTCGCCTCTTTTTAAGACCCCATTGATCTTTTTCTCTTCCATTTTCGCTCCTCCTCCTCCTTCCAGAGAGGAATCTTTGTCTAGCCACCGAAGGATATCGGAAACAAAGAGAAGATGAGGCGCTTACGGATTTCAATTGCGTAGCGATCGCGCGGTGGTCGCCCCTTTTTTGCTTCGGACGAGACGACGTCCTTTATAATTACCAACGTGCCGAGCGGAGACGAGCAGAAACGCGCTTTGCCCGTGCAGATGCAACTAGCAGAAGGAGATTAAACTGGGACCATGGGACGAGAGAAGGGACGCAAGAAAAGATGGAAAATGTAATGCAACAGTTAATAAAATATGAAACCATATCTGACGGAGACTTATAGAGGCAGGAGGGGGGGGGGATTCTTCATAGCATTTGATAATTGAAAAATACGTGATGAATATTCATGCTGTCAACCCTGCGTTGGAATTGTGGAAACTGTTGGAATGAGAAGGAACTGTTGGCAGGAAAGGTCAGCATAGAAATTATGCAGACAATTCGTTTAGACGAGAAATTAGATATGATAATTACCACGCCGAAAAGAGAACCGTGGCCAACTGACTTGGGGAAAAGGCTGCTATATTTTCTAGACCAAAAAATGAAGTTTTATTTCGCAATAAGACGTTAATATGTTTTCATATATGCAACTCTTTTCTACACTTTGAGTTACAATTTTGTTTTCAGAACAGAAAATAAAACCGATTCTTGCTTAAGTTAAAAAAATTTCTCTCTGAAGAATTTTGGAGAAATGATTACTTCTGAAAAATTCAGAAGATGATTACTACATATAAAAAATAGGGAGGAAAAATTCATAGCCCATTGTGTGCAAGAAATGCTGCTCAGAGGTAAAACAACCCAAATCTCTCCCTTTGTGTTTGGGGCGGGGGTGGCTCAGTCAGTAGCGCGTCAGGCTCGTAATCTGTAGTCCCCAGGTTCGAGTCCCAGCTGGGTCAGCGTTGAGATTTATCTCCGCAAAATTCCCCGCCCTGTCCACGGTCAGTAGGGGACACCGATGGGCTTGGAAAGGCCGCCGTCCGTCGGATGGGGCGTTAAGCCGTGGCCACGTGTGCGGAAGAGCCATACCCTGTGCACGTTAAAGAACACGCTGGATGGCCTTGACGGGAGGCTACCATCAGTCTCCCAACAGCTGTTCCGGTGGGTCCCCTCCCCAACCTTCTCTGATCCTTCGGGGTCCATGTGACCTGGCCATTTAGCCCATGGTGTGCAAAAAAGTGCCGCTCAGAGGTAACCCAACCCTTTGTGTTTCGTGCGTTGGTTATTCCGAAACTAACTGAAGATATAAGAAAAGATCATTTCTTGGTAGGAAATAAATCAAAGTAGATTCGAATTTCACCGAAGCAACAGAGAGATTGAATAATTTGAGGCATTATTATTGCTTATCAAAGACTCATTAAATCGCTTCGAAATATATATATGTAAGTCATTTAAAGCTTCAAAAATTAGTACAATGGTAAAAAAAGACAATTCAGTGTTCCTGCAAATGATACTTGATGGTAAAACTAATTTAAACCGAGATATTTTAGAATTCAGTTTTATGCGCTCAAAATGTCAACTTTCATTGCACTTTTCATACTTTCCACTAGTGTCATTTATTTTCGTAAACCTTTCAATCAAAGAGTTTGTCGTATCATCATCATCATCATTGACGATTGATTTTTTTCTGCTGCAACTGTCATCATCGATCTTAGGTTACCTTTCAAGATGTTTCGAATAGAAAAAAAAACAACCGAAGTTGAATAAGTTTTTCACCGAAAAATAAAATATTAACTTAAAATCAGATTTAAATATCGTATTCCGTTGAAATGAAGTTTTTCTTCTTCTGCTGCTTGAAGAGAGGAATTTCAAAAGCTCGAACTTCAAAGCCCCCCCCCTTCACCCCCCCCCCCTTCTTCTCGAAGCGAGTGAGTAGGTTGATGCAAGAGATGAACGGAATCGGCAACTACGGAGTCTAAATGATAGCAAGAGCTCGCTCATTACGCATTTCCGTCCCACCAGGAGACATTGGTCTGTCTACCTTTCTCGGGTACGTGTAATCAAATCACGTGATCCCATCCGGTTTCGCATCGTAGCTCCAGACCATCGGTATCGAGAGTATTGCAGCAGGCGGATCCAGCGAGACAGAAGACGACGGAGGATGAGGAGGCCGAGGATGGAGAGAGTCTGATGTCTCTGACAGCGAAGAGGAGATAAGGTCTCCAGAGACAGACGGGTCGCTACTGCTCGGGACAAATTGCGTGCAAGGGAACTTATCAGTACAAGTGGAGAAAGAGAGAGAGCGATGCAACGGAGACTGACAAGGAGCAGGAAGAAGAAGAAAAAATAGATGCCTCCACGTGGATCAGAGAATTATACTGATTCAAATAAACTCTGCACTATAACACTCGCATTTGGGGAATTTATTCCAGCCATACGGTTAGGAACAGGAATTCCTCTAAGAAGGTTCAAGGGAAAAATCTAGCATTAAAATGGCGAATATTGGGCATGCTGAAGGAGGAGCATCGAGAGATTTAAAGGAAGTCCTCCAAGCTGCAGAGAGGTACCTTTCGCACAAGGCTAAATTTCAGCTTGTTAGAAAAACGCTCAAAATTCTTTAATATTGCCCGAAATACATGCAGTCAGAACTTTCAAAAAATAAACCAATACTTAATCGAAGATTTATGGAAAAATGAAGGATTATGTATGTACAGTCGCTCAAAAAAATATCCGAACACTATGGTTGATTACAGAATTCAGAAAAAAATATCTGGCAACGATTTTTTTTTAAATTAGTGATCTGGCAACCTTCGTGTCACGTGATTACAGAATTCAGGAAAAATATCTGGAGCGTGTACAGCAACTGTACACGCTCCAGTTACCGTTCACAGCAAACTGGAGCGTGTGCCGTTACTGCACACGATCCAGTTTGCTGTGAACGGTAACTGCACACGCTCAATATTTCCGTGAGTGAGCCCACACGATCTAGTATCAAAATAATATGACCACCTACAGTCGCTCAAAAAAGTATCCGAAGACTACGGTTGATTACAGAATTCAGAAAAAATATCTGGCAACGATTTTTTTTAAAATTAGTGATCTAGTAATTATACTACTAGATCACTCACACTAGTACTGTGATCTAGTAGTTAGTGATCTGGCAACCTTCGTGTCACGTGACATGAAGGTTGCCAGATCACTAATTTCTAAAAAAACGTTGCCAGATATTTTTTCTAAATTCTGTAATCAACCATAATGTTCGGATACTTTTTTGAGCGACTGTACACTTCCCAGACAAATAAGTAGAGACTAAACATGATGCCAGTGAAAATGTTCCTACAGTCTCTAAATCTTGATTTTTTTTAGAATAGTCATTCAGCATTTCAAGAGTTACGGAAGTCGAAACATTTAATACTAGCGTTCACTAATTGGATTAAAATATTTCACCTGGATTCTCGTACTAAATATTTCAACTTCGTAACTGTAAAGTATCTCTACACTTTATTTTGGATATATCTTAGATGTCCCGGTGGATTCCTTTCTCCAATCGATTCATTCCTAATGATAGTTAGAATGGAAATTGTTTGTAGCTGAAGAACAAGATGCATCCCAAACATTCACGCCTTATCCGGGAATCGAACCCAGGAGCCTTTGCACTAACTGATCAACATAAGACTGGAACCGTTTCGTGTCATTTTCTCAACGAAAAGTGTCATCCGAAATCGGAGCAGAATATCTCCTCCATCATTTGGGTTGGGTTGTTTTACCTCTCAGCGGCACTTTTTTGCGTACCATGGGCTAAATGGCCAGGTCACATGGACCCCGAAGGCTCAGAGAAGGTTGGGAGAGGGGACCCGCTGGAACAGCTGTTGGGAGACAGATGGTAGCCTCCCGTCAAGGCCATCCAGCGTGTTCTTTAACGTGCACAGGGTATGGCTCTCCCGCACACGGGGCCACGGCTTAACGTCCCATCCTACGGACGGCGGCCTTTCCAAACCCATCGGTGTCCCCTACTGACCGTGGGCAGGGCGGGGAATTTTGTGGAGATAAATCTCAACGCTGACCCAGCTGGGACTCGAACCTGGGAACTGCAGATTACGAGCCTTGCGCGCTACTGACTGAGCCCCCCCCCCCCCGCCCCCCCCCCCTCCCATCAGTTAAGAACTACAAAGAATATTCAGAAAGTTGAGGTTCTACTTTTCCTTCGACATTGGACAGATCAGGAACACTTCACAGATTGAGATAATCAATAATTTCAAGAACATGCATCATCTTATTCTCCTCCTTAATCAGCATCGCAGGATCTATCTCTTTTCCTTTACGACTGCTATTTTTTCTTTCACATCTTCTGGAAAAAAGTAGGGGCGGGGGTGGCTCAGTCGATAGCGCGCCAGGCTCGTAATCTGTAGTTCCCAGGTTCAAGTCCCAGCTGGGTCAACGTTGAGATTTATCTCCGCAAAATTCTCTGCCCTGCCCACGGTCAGTAGGGGACACCGATGGGCTTGGAAAGGCCGCCGTCCGTCGGATGGGACGTTAAGCCGTTGCCCGTGTGCGGGAGAGTCATACCCTGTGCACGTTAAAGAACACGCTGGATGGCCTTGACGGGAGGCTACCATCTGTCTCCCAACAGCTATTCCAGTGGGTCCCCTTCCCCAACCTTCTCTGAGCCTTCGGGGTCCATGTGACCTGGCCATTTATCCCATTGTGTGCAAAAAAGTGCCGCTCAGAGGTAAAACAACCCAATAATCAGCATCGCAGGGTCTATCTCTTTTCCTTTGCGACTGCTATTTTTTCTTTCACATCTTCTGGAAAAAAGTCTTACAATTTTTAGAAGAGCTAATATTTTACTCTTCCATCAGATGTGCAGTTAGCTATAGAAGAGCCCCATCGTCTGCTCTTTTTTCTGCTGGTTTAAAGTTTTCAGAACAAATAAAAATGTAATCAGTTTTACGTCTTCTTCGACGTTTTTCCTTCCGTCTTTTTTCTCCTCCCAAAGCCGTGGCTTTCATAACAGCCAATCTCCTCATTTGAAATCGGAAGTCCATCAAAGTCGAATCATTCGTCATCTTCGTGGAGAAGTTGATGAAAAAAAGGCGCTCTTGTGTTTTAGCAGAGAGTCACGTGATTGTGTCAACATACACTTAATTCGCAGCGAACAAAAGATCGCTTGTCTACAGAAATGCTGTTTTGGCGCCCAGAGAGACAATCTCTGTTTGCTCAGCATCCCCGTTCTTCCCCCTCTTCTTATTTCTCTCTCTCTCTCTCTCCCATCATCGGCACTCGAGTGACCACGAAATGAAAAAGTTCGCTGAAAAGAGTCTCGCCCTGTGATGCAGCCCTTTGGAAATCAGTTCTTCTCTCGTAGCAGCCCACACGAACTGTGTAATTATCTGGTATTGACTCGGCCTCGATGACACAAAGGAAGAGAGGGAAGAGAGTGCCAAGAAAAGGAAACATTCTTCGCTCTCTCCGACCACGAGAATGAGAGCTTCTCTACGAAATCCGAAGACGCGACCTCTGGCCACACGAGATCCTCCACAACCTGATCCCGAACTCTTTTACGGGGGTGAGGCTTTTCAGACTGGCAGAGAATGACTCGTCCTTTGACGGTGATTTCTGCCCTATCTGAAGCCATTCTGCTCACCAGAGGCGCCGGCATCGAGAGAGCCAGAAGAACAACAGCTTCTCAACGCCATCTTCATTTCAGCTCTCACGGTCTCTTGTTTCCTTTCATCTCGCACGTGCACCAGTTAGTTTTCGTTTTTTGTTCCCTCACAGAACTCGTCAGTTGATTGATTCTTGATCACAATAATACCCTTATGAAATAATAACGCTTTGAAATCAAAACAATGAAGTGTTCTTTTCTCGTTGAATGCCGAACAAAACTTAAAATCTATAGACATTGTCAACGTAATTTAAGACTACGGCTAAATTTTAAAGTGAAAAGAATTATTTTAGTACCAGACTGGTTACTTTTTCCTTGATACGTATCTCCCAGAGAAATAAAAATTCTCAAATTACACATTATGAGCTTTTATAAATATATAGAAGTATGAGTGGAATGAATATAAATCGGAAAACATAACCAAACACTTAGTAAAAGAACTATTGCGAAGACAAGGTATCCCTAAGTGTATTCCGAAGGTTAAAGTGCAACTAATTTTAATCCGATTCTTAACGCCCCGGTACATAATAAAAATGGATGAGATAACTGGGATCAGGGCTGTTCATTATTTACAGTTGTAAATGCAAATTACTAAACTAGATCTAATTATCATTCGACAGTATCGATAGATTTTCCTAATGAACTGAGTTTCTGGCTGAGTCATATATGTGCTTGGGAGCAGTTTCCCTTTTCTCATTAGAAGCAGCCCCATTCTTTACACTAGCGAGGGGTGGGGGTGGCTCAGTCGGTAACGCGCCAGGCTCGTAATCTGTAGTTCCCAGGTTCGAGTCCCAGCTGGGTCAGCGTTGAGATTTATCTCCGCAAAAATTCCCCGCCCTGCCCACGGTCAGTAGGGGACACCGATGGGCTTGGAAAGGCCACCGTCCGTCGGATGGGACGTTAAGCCGTGGCTCCGTGTGCGGGAGAGCCTTACCCTGTGCACGTTAAAGAACACGCTGCATGGCCTTGACGGGAGGTTACCATCTGTCTCCCAACAGCTGTTCCGGTGGGTCCCCTCCCCCAACCTTCTCTGAGCCTTCGGGGTCCATGTGACCTGGCCATTTAGCCCATGGTGTGCAAAAAAGTGCCGCTCAGAGGTAAAACAACCCAACGTTAAAGAACACACTGGATGGCCTTGACGGGAGGCTACCATCTGTCTCCCAACAGTTGTTCCAGTGAGTCCCCTCCGCCAACCTTCTCTGAGCCTTCGGGGTCCATGTGACCTGGCCATTTAGCCCATGGTGTGCAAAAAAGTGCGCTCAGAGGTAAAACAACACAACGTTAAAGAACACACTGGATGGCCTTGACGGGAGGCTACCATCTGTCTCCCAACAGCTGTTCCAGTGGGTCCCCTCCCCCAACCTTCTCTGAACCTTCGGGGTCCATGTGACCTGGCCATTTAGCCCATGGTGTGCAAAAAAGTGCCGCTCAGAGGTAAAACAACCCAACCAAACCCTTTTCTCATTAGAAGCAGCCCCATTCTTTACACTAGCGATGGTGTCATTCTCTTTTCTGCAAAAACACAGCCTTTGTCTGCATTGCTTGCTCGGGACGGTCCTTCATAGATAAATCAAATTCTGCAGCGGTAGTGGGCGTCGCTTCCGACGAAGGGTTACGAGGGCTGAAACTTTTAAGAACTATTACTTAAGATCCATTCCACCGATTTTGGCGATATTGAAAAAATTTCGTTTTCCTTTCAACTGTCTCAAATGTGCACCAAAGTTTAGGTCAACTGGACAGTGGTTTCGTTTGCAATCAAATTAAACAAAGATGGACATATTTTAGTATGGCGCCAATCCTACGCTCCCAAAAGCTCAAAAAGAGCTGTTATGCAAGAAAACGTAAAGACAAGACTAAGTATAAGATGTTGCAGAAAAGAGATGATAAGAAAATTGGAAAGACGAACTGATATAGAAAAAGAAAGGGCCGAAAGTGAAAGTGTGAGCAAGATGTAAAAAAAATTTAAGCTAATACTTTAAGAAAATATGGAATTTGAAAGACAAAATTTATACAAGATATTAAAGACAAAATGATACACAAAATGGGAAAGACATTATACAAAAAAATTTAAAACTAAGAGTATACACAAGAAGTAACAAAGATAAGGTGAAAAAAAAGTTAATGACAAGGGTTGGGTTGGGTTGTTTTACCTCTGAGCGGCACTTTTTTGCACACCATGGGTTAAATGGCCAGGTCACATGGACCCGAAGGCTCAGAGAAGGTTGGGGGAGGGGACCCACTGGAACAGCTGTTGGGAGACAGATGGTAGCCTCCCGTCAAGGCCATCCAGCGTGTTCTTTAACGTGCAGAGGGTATGGCTCTCCCGCACACGGGGCCACGGCTTAACGTCCCATCCGACGGACGGCGGCCTTTCCAAGCCCATCGGTGTCCCCTACTGACCGTGGGCAGGGCGGGGAATTTTGCGGAGATAAATCTCAACGCTGATCCAGCTGGGACTCGAACCTGGGAACTACAGATTACGAGCCTGGCGCGCTACCGACTGAGCCACCCCCGCCCCTAAGGACAAGGTGTAGCACAAAAAAATGTGTAAGATGATTGAGTTGTAATGTTTTACTCCTGAGCGATCCGTTTTTTGGGCACAATGTGATACAGGAGAAGATGTGGAAGACAAGATGGGAAAGAGGAAAAAATCAGCGTAAAATGTAATGTGTGTGTGTGTAATGGAGAACTGGAAAAAGGAAATAAAACAAAGTTTGAGAAAAAGAAAAGGAACGGAAATAAATAGGTGTGTATGTATAGAGTGAACGTGTGTGTGTATAAAACAAATCGTTGAGAGAAAATGAAATGAGAAGAGAAGTAAAAGTCCACCAAAGTGGTTAAAGAAATGAGAGAACGAGAAATCAGGCTTAGGTTGAAGAAGGACTAATCAGGCAGAAATTATTGATGGCTCCTGCGAAGGGATGCTGAGAGGCAAGAGAAGAGCGCATTGTTTGGAAGCCGTAATCACATTCTGCTAAATGAGGGCGCTTCATCATTCGGCCAGCCGGCGAGGCGGTGCTCGGGGCCCCCGCGCACTGACATCGTTTTATGGATGGGATGGCTTCTTGCTTGGCGATTTTTCGGTCTTCAAATGGAAGCATCATCGCAGAGCATTACTCAAAACATCGATCTCTATCACGGATTTGTTTCGTGTCCTGAATAGAGCACACAAAGACACACAGAGGGAGAAAGGAACGAGCCGAGGAGGAGGAGGAGGAGGAGGAGGAGGAGGAGGAGGAGGAGGAGGAGGAGGAGGAGGAGGAGGAAGAAGAGTAAGAGAGCAAATAGATTCAATAAAAATTCCGATCTATTCACGCGACTGTCTAGACCGACAGCGAAGATATACGCCATCTGCATGCCCATAAAAGCGAGGCTAGCTGATAACAAGAAGAGCGTCATGTTCATCTCGGATGGCGGACAACGCTTGAAGATGTTGGAATTATCCTTTTAGATGGAAGAAATAATCGGTCGCGAGGCAGAGTTGAAAATGAATGAAAGGCAAACTGGGGAACGAAAGGAATGAAGGCGATTGTTCTGATGGAGCAGTTGGAAGATGGAACAGGCCAAAGACTGAGATGCCGAGAAGCTGAACGAATGCTTTATGAAAAGATTTTTCAGTATCGTAACAAGGTGAGAGAGAAAAAAAACCATTTGAACTGTTAATGGCAAGCTAAAAGATGTCAGCCAAACAGGAGTTTTGTATCGTAATTTTTTTTTCCACTGTTATACATTGTAGCAATTTTGTGTTTCACAAGGTTCTTAAGGCTTGGAAAAAAAAGTGTGCTGAATGTCATTGCAAGTTATATAATAACAGCTCTTGGATGTAATTACTTTAAAATTCCAAATAATGCATTCATGAACAATATTTTTCTTTACATCTTTTCTAGCTTTAAATGTTTTTTTTTAATTTTTCTTTTAACTTATTATAACTGTACAATGTTTAATATTCAGTTTCATTTATTTCCTTTTACGATAAAAAAAATGCTAGTAGATCGCGGGATTACAATAAAAATTGTAGCTCTTATTGCTAAAAAGATTGAACACCACTGAGCTACAGATTTGGAAATATCCGATCCGACTTCGATGGCGTTGCAGATTTGTGTCTCTTTGTAAATGAGGTGCACGAGATGATTTCATTTCTTAGTGCTGCTGTTCATGAAGCGGGAAACGGAACGTGCTTAATAAGCAACAGAGATTAGGCTCAAGTGACGAAAAGTCGTTAAGCGGATGATATTTCAGTCTCTCTGAATGATTATATTGCGTTTCAAATCTCCATGTTGAGATTATCTTGACAATTTTGTGAGAGATGCAGAGCTGGTGAGTGAGATTCGACATAAGAAGATCCAAATTGCTTCTGAAACAATTTATGTACGTTGCCTGAGTGAAAATAATTGATAAAACATAGTCGTTTTTTGTATTCCATTCAGAAGAAAGCAGTAGACTGTGGAAAATATTTTAATACTTTACTGTGATAATCTTGTAAAAAATTTAAGTCTATCAGAATAAAAGTTATGATTTGTGCACTTTATAAACTGAGTTGGGTTGTTTTACCTCTGAGCGGCACTTTTTTGCACACCATGGGCTAAATGGCCAGGTCACATGGACCCCGAAGGCTCAGAGTAGGTTGGGGGAGGGGACCCACTGGAACAGCTGTTGGGAGACAGATGGTAGCCTCCCGTCAAGGCCAATCAGTGTGTTCTTTAACGTGCACAAGGTATGCTCTCCCGCACACGGGGCGACGGCTTAACGTCCCATCCGACGGACGGCGGCCTTTCCAAGCCCATCGGTGTCCCCTACTGACCGTGGGCAGGGCGGGGAAATTTTGCGGAGATAAATCTCAACGCTGACCCAGCTGGGACTCGAAGCTGGGAACTACAGATTACGAGCCTGGCGCGCTACCGACTGAGCCACCCCCGCCATACTTTATAAACTGAACGAAATTATTTAATCCCTGACTAGACGATTTACTCGGCGTTGCTCAAGTCTGTAATTCAGCTATATTAAATTATGTAAAAAAAAAAAGATTATATATAGTATAAAACACTTCAACGTTGAAAGCTTTCATTTGACATAAAACTCATTATTATCCACTACAGGGCCACGGCTTAACGTCCCATCCGACGGACGGCGGCCTTTCCAAGCCCATCGGTGTCCCCTACTGACCGTGGGCAGGGCGGGGAATTTTGCGGAGATAAATCTCAACGCTGACCTAGCTGGGACTCGAACCTGCACAGTACAGATTACGAGCCTGGCGCGCTACCGACTGAGCCACCCCCGCCCCATGCTCGATGGCCTTGAAGGAAGTCTACCATCTGTCTCCTATCCAGTGAGCTGTTGGGATCCTCATATCAGGCCATTTAGCCCATTGTATGCACTAAAGTGCGGCTCAGAATTAAACAACCCATTTCCGACTATCTTCGAATGAATGCTATCTCTCTCGCTTACACATTGCAAGGCACTAGAAACTCTTCCTCTACACTCCAATCATTTCCAATCTCTCTCTCGTTTTGTTTTCTCACCTCAAAGTGCGGCAATTTCTGAATTTCGACGCCATTTTTTTTTTATATTTCCAGAACGGCTTTTAAAAGGTCATAAATTTTCACGTCATAACGAAACGGTCAAAGGAAAACAACAGCGCAGAAAAAAAAAGGAAAACGCGGCTTTTACAATTTGAAAACATCTGTGCGAAATTAGCTGCATTTCCCAACGCCCATTCGGCCAAAACGATAATGGTCCCTTCGTTTCATTGTTTGGAAACATCTCTACTAATTGCAGTTGTGCAGCTGTTAGGTGCCGGCAAGTAAACATAAATAACCCTACACAGCCATTTCGGGAACTTCGATGGGAAAGCAGGCAGCTGTTGACGTTGCTACGTTAAAGATGGGAGCAAAGCGAGAGAACTTCAGAGCGCTCTTCACGGCGCTCTTCGTAACAACCCATTAATAAAACTTCTTTGAAATGCATTTTTGAAACTAGAAGTCATCGAGCTACGTGTACACTTCACTAACACAAGTTAACTGAGACTTCAAGATTTACTGACTAAAAACAACACCAAAGTATCTCATCTGGGACTCCGCAAAATTCTTCGCCCTGCCAACGGTCAGTAGGGGACACCGATGGGTTTGGAAAGGCCGCCGTCCGTCAGATGGGGCGTTAAGTCGTGGGTCCGAGTGCGGGAGAGCATACCTTGTGCACGTTAAAGAACACACTGATTGGCCTTGACGGGAGTCTACCATCTGTCTCCCAACAGTTGTTCCAGTGGGTCCCCTCACCCAACCTTCTCTGAGACTTCGGGGTCCATGTGACCTGGCCATTTAGCCCATGGTGTGCAAAAAAGTGCCGCTCAGAGGTAAAACAACCCAATCTCTGAGCGGCACCTTTTTTGCACACCATGGGCTAAATGGCCAGGTCACATAGACCCCAAAGGCTCAGAGAAGGTTAGGGGACGAGACCACTGGAACAACTGTTGGGAGACAGACAGATGGTAGCCTCCCGTCTAGGCCATCCAGCGTGTTCTTTAACGTGCACAGGGTATGGCTCTCCCGCACACCAGGCCACGGCTTAACGTCCCATCCGACTGACGGCGGCCTTTCCAAACCGATCGGTGTCCCCTATGGACCTAAGACAAGGTGAGCAGTTTAGCGCAAATAAATCTCAACGCTGACCCAGCTGGGACTCGAACCTGGGAACTACAGATTATGAGCCTGGCGCGCTACCGACTGAGCCACTCCCCCCTCCCCCCGCTCAGAACTAAAACAACCCAACTCCTCTGGGGGGAAAGTAATCGTTTTTCTGTTGGACTCTTCTATTAAATAAACCTCAGGAAGAGAAACTCTTTTGCCACATTGTATCACCTTTGACTGTCTTACGTGTATTTTATGAATGATCAGCCTATGGAGCCTGAACCACAAGCCGTTACATACAAAACGGCAGCTGAAGAATAAAATTTCTTTTAAATAAAGTTTCGTCACCTTACAGACCTTCTACTACGGCATATAAACTGCCAGGCTCCTCTCAAACTTTTTTGTCGAGCAGCTCCTTGAGGTGATATTTTATTTTTTTTACCGTAACAAGTATAACTGAGGAATAGCTTTTACACAGAAGAGTATTACGATGAAGATAAACTTAGTTTGAACTAAGCAATAATTTTACACAATAATAATAATAATGACTTTCTTTATAATATATGGGGCGGGGGTGGCTCAGTCGGTAGCGCTCCAGGCTCGTAATCTGTAGTTTCCAGGTTCGAGTCCCTGCTGGGTCAGCGTTGAGATTTATCTCCGCAAAAATTCCCCGCCCTGCCCACGGTCAGCAGGGGACACCGATGGGCTTGGAAAGGCCGCCGTCCATCGGATGGGACGTTAAGCCGTGGTCCCGTGTGCGGGAGAGCCATACCCTCTGCACGTTAAAGAACACGCTGGATGGCCTTGACGGGGAGGCTACCATCTGTCTCGCAACACCTGTTCCAGTGGGTCCCCTCCCCCAACCTTCTCTGAGCCTTCGGGGTCCATGTGACCTGGTCATTTAGCCCATGGTGTGCAAAAAAGTGCCGCTCAGAGGTAAAACAACCCAACCCATTTTTTAGTCTTCATCTTTCCTCTTCGTCTTCTTTTCTCGGCTTAGGCAAATTCTCATTCCAGTATATTCACTCCTTTTCATAGAGATTAGCCTATCCGAAGCGTTGTTTTACCTCTGAGCAAGCACTTTTTTTTTGCACAGAATTTTTGCACTTAAATCTCGTGAATTTTCATACTTTAGTTTCTTAGTATCATTATTTCTTCAATTAATATATTGCTAATTAATATATTGTTTACTTAAATTCCTAGCATTATACTTGCACACATTTCCAGTATCATGCTCGCGTTTTGGATTTCTAATATCACGTTTATTTAAATCTTTTTAAATCTCTGCTACCAAGCTTATTTAAATCTCAAGTATTATCATGCTTGCTTAAATTCTTAATATCCCGATTACTTAAATTTATAGTACCTTATTTATTCAAATCTCTGCTATCATACCTTTTAAATCTAGTGTAATGTCTATTCAAATCAGTCATATTAAAATGCCTCTTTAAGTTTTCGATAACATGTTTATTTAAAAGTCTCTTTTTAACAGAGGGGCGGGGTGGCTCAGTCGGTAGCGCGCCAGGCTCGTAATCTGCAGTTCCGATGTTCGAGTCCCAACTGGGAGAGCATTGAGATTTATCTCCGCAAAAATTCACCGCCCTGCCCACTGTCAGTAGGGGACACCGATGGGCTTGGAAAGGCCGCCGTCCATCGGATGGGACGTTAAGCCGTGGCCCCGTGTGCGCGAGAGCAATACCCTGTGCACGTTAAAGAACACGCTTGGCCTTGACGGACGTGCACGTTAAAGACACGGATGGCCTTGACGGGAGGCTACCATCTGTCTCCCAACAGCTGTTCCAGTGGGTCCCCTCCCCTAACCTTCTCTGAACCTTCGGGGTCCATGTGACCTGGCCATTTAGCCCATGGTGTGCAAAAAAGTGCCGCTCAGAGGTAAAACAACCCAACCCAACCTTTTTAACAAAGGGGCGGGGGTGGCTCGGTCGGTAGCGCGCCAGGCTACGAGCCTGGCGCGTAGCCTGGGATCTGTAGTTCCCATGTTCGAGTCCCAGCTGGGTCAGCGTTGAGATTTATCTCCGCAAAAATTCCCCGCCCTGCCCACGGTCAGTAGGGGACACCGATGGGCTTGGAAAGACCGCCGTCCGTCGGATGGGACGTTAAGCCGTGTCCCCGTGTGCGGGAGAGCCATACCCTGTGCACGTTAAAGAACACGCTGGATGGCCTTGACGGGAGGCTACCATCTGTCTCCCAACAGCTGTTCCAGTGGGTCCCCTCCCCCAACTGCACTTGGTGCACAACGGTGAGCCTTCGGGGTCCATGTGACCTGGCCATTTAGCCCATTGTGTGCAAAAAAGTGCCGCTCAGAGGTAAAACAATCCCAATCTCAGTCTTTTTAACAGATAATAATCTAATTGAGTGCACACTTTGAAATGAATGGCTACTTACCTCGAACGTAGGCGAGTAGTACCAGGAAGTAGGGCAAGTTGGCGGTGTTCCAGTTCATGTCGTCCACTGCCGAGATGAGATACAGCGATCAGAGTGGCGGGTGCTTACAGGACGGCCATGTCAGTGGCTCCACACCCTCGCCACTGGCCGAATTCCCAGGGGGCAGGCGGGGGACAGAGGGCAACAGGGAATGACTGTCTGTGCGGAGAGACGTCTGTCGTCCTGCCAATACATGGTTCCTGAAGGAAGGAAAATATCGTTTTTACTCACTTGATTTTCGACTTCTTCTGCTGACATACATAAGATTCCATTTACTGTTGAAAAGGAATGCTTTTAAATCTCATATTCTTTACTTTTAATGAAAAGTCAAAGCTGAGAAAATTAAAGAATGTTATTAAAGTTTAAATGTTAGTTCATAAGTCTAAAGATTCTGAAATCGAATATTTTTAATCTTTATCGCTAAGAATCAGATAAATTGGCAGAAGTGATAATTGGCTCTTCTCAGAAATGAATGAAGGAGAACAGATAAATGCTCTTCTCAGAAACTAATGAAGAAAACAGATGCTTTAACTACGGCTTAACGTCCCATTGGACAAACTGCGGTCTTTGCAAGCTCATTTGAATAATAGTTTTCACCGATGGAAGAGAAAGGTTTCGTAGAAAAAATCTTCACCAGGCAGTGTGGAAATTCGAACCTACAAAGATCAGGTTTCGAGTCTTAACTGTCGACTGAGCGATTCCTTGTCCTACAGGGGCGGGGGTGGCTCAGTCGGTAGCGCGCCAGGCTCGTAATCTGTAGTTCCCAGGTTCGAGTCCCAGCTGGGTCAGCGTTGAGATTTATCTCCGCAAAATTCCCCGCCCTGCCCACGGTCAGTAGGGGACACCGATGGGCTTGAAAAGGCCGCCGTCCGTCGGATGGGACGTTAAGCCGTGGCCCCGTGTGCGGGAGAGCCATACCCTGTGCACGTTAAAGAACACGCTGGATGGCCTTGACGGGAGGCTACCATCTGTCTCCCAACAGCTGTTCCAGTGGGTCCCCTCCCCCAACCTTCTCTGAGCCTTCGGGGTCCATGTGACCTGGCCATTTAGCCCATGGTGTGCAAAAAAGTGCCGCTCAGAGGTAAAACACCCCAACCCAACCCTTGTCCTACAATTGAAGGCGGATTAACAAGAGTTTTGAATCTTACTGAAGCGCGAAAAGAAGAGGAAAGAACTCTTTTATTGACTGGGTTGGGCTCTTTTATCTGCGACTTGCACTTTTTCCCACACAATGAGCTAAATGGTCAAGTCACAAGGTTGAGTTGGGTTGTTTTACCTCTGAGCGGCACTTTTTTGCACACCATGGGCTAAATGGCCAGGTCACATGGACCCCGAAGGCTCAGAGAAGGTTGGGTGAGGGGACCCACTGGAACAGCTGTTGGGAGACAGATGGTAGCCTCCCGTCAAGGCCATCCAGCGTGTTCTTTAACGTGCACAGGGTATGTCTCTCTCACACACGGGGCCACGGCTTAACGTCCCATCCAACGGACGCCGGCCTTTCCAAGCCCATCGGTGTCCCCTACTGACCGTGGGCAGGGCGGGAAGTTTCGCGGAGATAAATCTCAACGCTGACCCAGCTGGGGCTCGAACCTGGGAACTACAGATTACGAGCCTGGCGCGCTACCGACTGAGCCACTCCCCCCCCCCCCCAAGTCACAAGGATCCCAAGGATTCGAAGAATGTTGGGGGAAGGAACTCTAGTGGGGAGATCAGATGTGGTAGCCTCCCATCACGGTCATCTGTGTTTTTTAGCAAGCAGAGGGCCACAGCTTAGACTCCCATCCGACGGACAGCAGCTTCTCCAAGCTCATAGATACCCCCTTTCTCACTGAGGGCAGGAAATGGATGTTAGCTGAGATAAATCTCAAAGCTGGAACAGTTGGGACTCGCTCCTGGGAACTGCAGATTATGAACCTGGCGCGCTGCTAATTCTCTTATTGATAATGAATTATAAGTAAGGCCGTCGCCGATTGCCGAAGTTGAAGAATAATGATAAAATTTTAGCTGCAGAAATCGTCGATAGAATATGCAAGTTCGGAATATAAATGTTGCCTTTAAAGACAAATTTTGCATCGAATTTATGTTAAGTATTTAAAGCTGACTGCTAGATGGATCACTGTGGGGCATTTATTTTCCAGATAGTAATATTTTCTAAAAAGAAGTTTTACATTTGGAGTTATTTCAGAAAGTAGAACAGAAAACCACAAAGAATCGAATGCTAAAAGTGTCAAAACAATTTCACTAAATTCAAGAAATTCTGCTATGACCACCTAATGTGATAAACGAATATTTAAGAAACTTTACTGAACTATAATAAATGTGGATAATCTACCTATTATAAATTATAAAATGTAACCGGGGGGGGGGGAGGGGTAATAAGCCCTAAATCTGCAGGGGGTCATTTAGGGACAATATGAAATATTTGTGTTTCAAAAATGACACTCGATTCACTAATGGTTTATTTAGTAATCGATATATATAATGATAATATATTTTTAGCAACTTGTTGGTTGGTTGGGTTGTTTTACCTCTGAGCGGCACTTTTTTGCACACCATGGGCTAAATGGCCAGGTCACATGGACCCCGAAGGCTCAGAGAAGGTTGGGGGAGGGGACCCACTGGAACAGCTGTTGGGAGACAGATGGTAGACTCCCGTCAAGGCCATCCAGCGTGTTCTTTAACGTGCATAGGGTATGGCTCTCCCACACAAGGGGCCACGGCTTAACGTCCCATACGACGGACGGCGGCCTTTCCAAGCCCATCGGTTTCCCCCTACTGACCGTGGGCAGGGCGGGGAATTTTGCGGAGATAAATCTCAACGCTGACTCAGCTGGGACTCGAACCTGGGAACTACAGATTACGAGCCTAGCGCGCTACCGACTGAACCACCCCCGCCGAAGTAAGAGGAAAGAAATAGTATTATTCATCACAATTAAGATCTACTGGTGACTCTAAAAATTCTCTTAGAGTAGATACAATAATTCCTGTTTTAGTTATTAGCTGTCAATTGGCAGTATGTCTGCAACGGATTCGCAACAGCAATAGAGAAAATTTTTTAACATCGCAAAAAATATGTTAGGATTGAAATTACAGCGTCCTGTAAAATGGATTACATTCCAGTTCCCCAACACCTAATCGTTACAAATATCAAATCACTGATTATTCTAAATCCATCCTTCTCCAAAATATTATCAATAATCATTACATTATTTGTTTTATGTGGCTCATTTGGTATCGTTTCAAACTCTTAATATGAGATTCCAATCTCGACTCTGACAGTACTAATATTTTCACTGCTCATATGCATCCATGAAGTCTGTCAAAGACAAATTGAGTCAGCCAACGGAATTAAAAAACAGTAGCCATCAATCTAATGAGACATTAAGACGTGGTTCGATGTGTAGGACATTGAGTTGGGTTGTTTTACCTCTGAGCGGCACTTTTTTGCACACCTTGGGCTAAATGGCCAGGTCACATGGACCCCGAAGGCTCAGAGAATGTTGGTGGAGGGGACCCACTGGAACAACTGTTGGGAGACAGATGGTAGTCTCCCGTCAAGGCCATCCAGCTTATTCTTTAACGAGCATAAGGTATGGCTCTCCCGCACACGGGGCCACGGCTTAACGTCCCATCCGACGGACGGCGGTCTTTCCAAGCCCATCGGTGTCCCCTACTGACCGTGGGCAGAGCGGGGAATTTTGCGTAGATAAATTTCAATGGTGACCCAGCTGGGACTTGAACCTGGGAACTGCACATTACGAGCCTGGCGCGCCCCTTACTGAGCGCGCCCCTTACTGAGCCACCCCCGCCCAGGACATTGAGTATTAGAAGACAAGACAGATGCCCTGGACGGAAGACTCTCACATTCTCTCCCTCTTCCTTCCCCCACATACACACTTAACAATCATTCAGTTGGTCTGCTTCCCCAACTCTGTCCCGATACTTGGGGGTTTTTGTGACCTGGACATTTTAACCATTTTGCAGTCCAGGAGTCTCGTTTAGGATCTAAAACACTCTGGCCGAATACTTACAACAGCACTGTAGATAATAAATAATATAAGCTTTAATGACATCATCAATACCAATGCAACTAAATCACTCTAATCAGTCCAATTAGGTACGTATCTAACTTATTAATTGCGGAAGTATCATAAACCACTGTTTTCTTCCATTTAGAAAATTTAAATTGAAAAAATCATGGAAGTTAAAATATAGCAGAGCGTTGCAAACTGTGGGAAATTATACGATAACTTCCTGTCGTAATATATCACCTGGTCTGGTGTTTCAAACTATCGGTATCTGTGTGCTGCAGAAGCAAGAGTGGGGGGGGGGTGCACAATTAGAAGGCAATGCCAAGTGCAATCGACACCAGTGGTGGAGCAGATCCATCAGCACGTGTGGAATAGCTAGCTAGTCATTCGCATCTGTTCGTGGACCTCGCGGAAAAAGGAAAAGCCGAATCTCCACCGCCTGCTTCAGCTCCATCTGGCGTCATTATTCAAAACCCAACGCGGCAATCAATGTTCATCCGTTGGCCTGCAGGAGGCGCTGCATCAACTTACTCGGCAGTGATATTGAATGCTCGTTGTGGGTATTATTTCCTCGTGGGGGAATCCGTCTCAAAGAAAGGTCTATCAATTTAGAATCGTGAGGTTTAAAAAGATACATCAGTTTATTCCAGTTTGACAGTGGCAGTTAATTCGTTACAGTTTCGTCAACGAAACTGATGTGAATCGATATCTTCTCTGCTCCAGCAATGTGCCAAACAAAACTTTGACCCCATCACCCTAACCCTCAGTGATCAGGGGCGGGGTGGCTCAGTCGGTAACGCGCCAGGCTCGTAATCTGTAGTTCCCAGGTACGAGTCCCAGCTGGGTCAGCGTTGAGATTTATCTCCGCAAAATTCCCCGCCCTGCCAACGGTCAGTAAGGGACACCGATGGGCTTCGAAAGGCCGCCGTCCGCCGGATGGGACGTTAAGCTGTGGTTCCGGGTGCGGGAGAGCCATACCCTGTGCACGTTAAAGAACACGCTGGTTGGCCTGGATGGCCCCTACTGACCGTTGGCAGGGCGGGGAATTTTGCGGAGATAAATCTCAACGCTGACCCAGCTGGGACTCGAACCTGGAAACTACAGATTACGAGCCTGGTGCGCTACCGACTGAGCCACCCCCGCCCCCTTTGACGGGAGGCTACCATCTGTCTCCCAACAGCTGTTCCAGTGGGTCCCCTCCCCCAACCTTCTTTGAGCCTTTGGGGTCCATGTGACCTGGCCATTTAGCCCATGGTGTGCAAAAAAGTGCCTGACCTACCTTCGTTGAGAAAGAGGGCACCGATGGCTTGGAGAGACCCCAGTCCGTCGGATGGGACGTTAAGCCGTGGCCCCGTGTGCGGGAGAGCCATACCCTGTGCACGTTAAAGAACACGCTGGATGGCCTTCACGAGAGGCTACCATCTGTCTCCCAACAGCTGTTCCAGTGGGTCCCCTCCCCCAACTTTCTCTGAGCCCTCGGGGTCCTTGTGACCTGGCCATTTAGCCCATGGTATGCAAAAAAGTGCCGCTCAGAGGTAAAACAACCCAACGTTAAAGAACACGCTGGATGGCCTTGACGGGAGGCTACCATCTGTCTCCCAACAGCTGTTCCAGTGGGTCCCCTCCCCCAACCTTCTCCGAGCCTTTGGGGTCAATGTGACCTGGCCATTTAGTCCATGGTGTGCAAAAAAGTGCCGCTCATAGGTAAAACCCAACCCCTCCCTGCCCACGGTCAGTAGTGGACACCGATGAGCTTGGAAAAGCCGCCGTCCGTCGGATGGGACATAAAGCCGTGGACCCGTGTGCGGGAGAGCTATACCCTTTGCACGTTAAAAACACGCTGGATGGCCTTGACGGGAGGCTACCATGTCTCCCAACAGCTGTTCCAGTGGGTCCCCTCACCCAACCTTCTCTGAGCCTTCGGGGTCCATGTGACCTGGCCATTTACACCATGGTGTGCAAAAAAGTGCCGCTCAGAGGTAAAACAACACAACCCAACATTAATATACGTTGGGTCCTCTCCAAAAAGGAATAGGGACAGTAGAGAGGTTCACCGAAGTCTTTCCCTGAGGAACCAATGTGTTATATCTCCACTCCAAAAAGGAATAGGGACAGTAGAAAGGTTCACTGAAAGGTTCACTGAAGTCTTTTCCTGAGGAACCAATGTCTCCTTGACCAAGGAGGAAGATCGACCAGAAGAAAACATCATTGACGTCTTTATCTGAGTAACGCACCAAGTCTCCTGTCTGAGAAGGAGACTTGATGTATTGAGGAGAGAAAGGTTCACTAACCACTTCTCTTTAACTGACAAACTTGATGGAAGATGACTAGTAGTCAAGTTTGAATTGATGAATTTCCTTAAAGGAGATGATTCGGGTAAAATAAGTGTTTGGTGTTATTTGCAGGAATAGAAACCAGTCATTTCATGTCCAGTCTTTTTTTCTAGTCGGAGTTAATGTCAATTCGAGATTGAGGCAGAAAGGAGGTCGTCTAGCAGAGGGGTCCATTAACCTCCTCTGCGTAGTGACCGAAATAACCAATGGGTATTGCTCCTTTAGCGAAAACAGTCCAAAAATAGCTCTGATGATCTTTAGGCTTGCTGGGGTGTGATTTTATGAAAGACAAGACGACATGAAAGGAAGAAAATTGTTCACTCTACCTTATTTGGCCACTCGACTTGCCATCTACTTTTTTTTTTCCTATACTCCACTTCGTCTCCCGGACGACGACCCTCGCTCAAGCAAAACAAGCCGCTCTCTGGCTGAATGGAGCTTTACTTTTTCTTTAGGGCGGGGGTGGCTCAGTCGGTAGCGCGCCAGGCTCGTAATCTGTAGTTCCCAGGTTCGAGTCCCAGCTTGGTCAGCGTTGAGATTTATCTCCGCAAAATTCCCCGCCCTGCCCACGGTCAGTAGGGGACACCGATGGGCTTGGAAAGGCCGCCGTCCGTCGGATGGGACGTTAAGCCGTGGCTCCGTGTGCGGGAGAGCCATACCCTGTGCACGTTAAAGAACACGCTGGATGGCCTTGACGGGAGGCTACCATCTGTCTCACAACAGCTATTCCAGTGGGTCCCCTCCCCCAACCTTCTCTGAGCCTTCGGGGTACATGTGACCTGGCCATTTAGCCCATGGTGTGCAAAAAACTGCCGCTCAGAGGTAAAACAACCCAACCCAACTTTACTTTTCGTTAAGAGATTATCAACACGCTTCCTTACACACATTTAATATCAAGATCTCGAAGACGAGTCACTTCAGTTGGAATCTCTGAAATTTATGATCTCGATTTTTCTTTTGCTTTCAGTTCCATTTGGAGATCAAAAAATTCTAAGATAATTGTAGCATCATAAGGATAGCAAGATAATAACCGCAACAATAGCATAATAATAACAACTTAATGACAGCAGGATAACTAACCACGAAGATAATAAGATAGTAATAACCACAGATTGATGTTTTTGATTCTAAATGCTTACACAGTATCTTGGGCTTCCTGAAATTTTGGCATGTTAGTAATGAAGAAGTTAGGTAATGGAGTCAGCAACTACCATCCTGTATTTTACGATGACATTGCATTTTTTTAAAAATAAAGTTATGAACAGTGTGACTAACGGCCCTAGAAAAAGAGGGAGAACTACAAAGAGATGTGTCTGTCTGTGCATATAGGTAGGTAGATAGGTTTTAAAGATCGAACATAACTTTTGTTGGGTTGTTTTACCTCTGAGCGGCACTTTTTTGCACACCATGGGCTAAATGGCCAGGTCACATGGACCCCGAAGGCTCAGAGAAGGTTGGGGGAGGGGACCCACTGGAACAGCTGTTGGGAGACAGATGGTAGCCTCCCGTCAAGGCCATCCAGCGTGTTCTTTAACGTGCACAGGGTATGGCTCTCCCGCACACGGGGACACGGCTTAACGTCCCATCCGACGGACGGCGGCCTTTCCAAGCCCATCGGTGTCCCCTACTGACTGTGGGCAGGGCGGGGAATTTTGCGGAGATAAATCTCAACGCTGACCCAGCTGGGACTGGAACTGGGAACTACAGATTATATGAACAGTGTGGGTTGGGTTGGGTTGTTTTACCTCTGAGCGGCAGTTTTTTGCACACCATGGGCTAAATGGCCAGGTCACATGGACCCCGAAGGCTCAGAGAAGGTTGGGGGAGGGGACCCACTGGAACAGCTGTTGGGAGACAGATGGTAGCCTCCCGTCAAGGCCATCCAGCGTGTTCTTTAACGTGCACAGGGTATGGCTCTCCCGCACACGGGGCCACGGCTTAACGTCCCATCCGACGGACGGCGGCCTTTCCAAGCCCATCGGTGTCCCCTACTGACCGTGGGCAGGGCGGGGAATTTTGCGGAGATAAATCTCAACGCTGACCCAGCTGGGACTCGAACCTGGGAACTACAGATTACGAGCCTGGCGCGCTACCGACTGAGCCACCCCCGCCCCATGAACAGTTTGACTAACGGCCCCAGGAAAAGAGGGAGACCTACAAAGAGATGTGGTTGTCTGTGTATATGCACATAGGTAGGTAGATAGGTTTTAAAGATCGAACATAACCCTAACAATTTGAACATGGTTTGTTAATACTCTACGACTGTGAGGACAGACTCTTCACTCCCATTTACTGTGTAAAAAAAGAGCCCTAGTTCTTGAATTGTTTTATCTCTGAACATAACTCTTGGATATGTTTTGTGTTAAACGGCCAGCCAGCTCACAGTGATTCCAATGTCTCAGAACTGAGTAGTAAAATGAGATCATTTGGATTCTTTTAAGAAGGAGATGGAATACAGTCGCTCAAAAAATATCCGAACACTCTGGTTGATTACAGAATTCAGAAAAAATATCTGGCAACGATTTTTTTTAGAAATTAGTGATTTGTCAACCTTCGTGTCACGTGATTACAGAATTCAGGAAAAATATCTGGAGCGTGTACAGCAACTGTACACGCTCCAGTTACCATTCACAGCAAACTGGAGCGTGTGCAGTTACTGCACACGCTCCAGTTTGCTGTGAACGGTAACTGCACACGCTCAATATTTCCGTGAGTGAGCCCACACGATCTAGTATCAAAATAATATGACCACCTACAGTCACTCAAAAAAGTATTCGAACACTATGGTTGATTACAGAATTCAGAAAAAATATCTGGCAACGATTTTTTTTTTTTAGAAATTAGTAATTTGGCAGCCTTCGTGTCACGTGACACTAAGGTTGCCGGACTCTCTCTCCAGCCGCGTGCCGAAATCTGGGAATAAAATTACAAAAAACTCGGGAAAAAATAATATGTATGGTTAGTTACTAAGAAAAAGAACGTACAAAGGAAAATTAATTTTCCGTTTAAATTCAATTACGCGAGTAAATTTTAACCCGTCTAATTCTAAAACCAAAAAGTAACAGTGGTAGTGAAGAACGTCTGAGCTTACACGGAATTTTAACTTCATTTGAAACCCACCATTTACTTGCCAATTTATAAATTAAACTGTTTCTTTTTAACAGGCAGTTATTTAGTTCCTGGAAGTTGTAGTTACTTTATCTTTATTTTTGTAATTAGTTTACACTTAGCCGTCCCATGGCCTAGTGGTTAGCACGCTTGGCTACTGATCTGTCCCATGGCCGAGTGGTTAGCACGCTTGGCTACTGATCTAAGGGGCCTGGGTTCGAGCCCCGATATAAGGCATGGACGTTTGTGTTGTTTTTCTGCTGAGATCGTGCCATCCTCACAGACCATCTACTATGGCATATAAACTGACAGGCTCCTGTCAGACCTCTGTGACAAGCAGCTGCTTGAGGGGGTATTTATTTATTATTTATTTAGTTTACATCTATTTATTATTAGATTGAAATCTGCTGTGTTCAACGCTTTTTCATAATTCACACACTGCGTTTTAGCAATATTTTTAAAAGGGTTAGAACCTACCTAACATGGAAATCGGAAAATCCTTTTCTTAGAAACAGAAGATTTGTGACAATGCCTTGATCATCTCTGCAGACGACCAAGTTACTAACTCCAAAAGAAAGGCCTAAAAGTTTTGACGTTTGATCTCATCAAAACTATCGTAATCTTAATCGATTAGAGCTTAATGGTAAAAATATTGAACACATAACGATCGAAATGTAAATCCTTGAATCCTTTCTTTTATTGCAGATGCTAAATAATCAGACAACATTAAGAAACGAAATGGCATCAGATTCGTGCAAAAGACCCGCAATTTTCGAATGAGCCTCGTAGTCCCTTGTCAACGTCGCCTGTAACGCCATCTTGTGGTAAGCCTCGATGGCAAATGCTGCAGCCTGCAAAATTAGTATCGATTGCGATGCCAGCGCCACGAAAATTTCTCCATAGTTAATCTCCATTAGTAAAAAATACTGCTATATATTGCTAACACCCATAAATAATATTGGAAGACACCAAAATATTAAAACACAAATACTTTGACTTATTACGAGGAATTGACAAAACTGCGTTATTTTTTCAAACACAGCTTGGAGCGCCCAAGTAGCGCGTAGTAGGGTGTGCCCTCCCCCCCACACACTTGCTCAGCACAAGAAATATTTACCACCGAGCAAATATTTTTAACGCATGTGCTCTCAATATTTCATCAATCACAAAGAATTTATAGATGCTGCCAGCATTACGGATCAAATCGATACAAGGGATTCAACCAAGCTTCCAAAGTTTTATCCTTTAACTGTGGATCGCATAATCCGAAACAAATTATCCTAATCTTCTGACGTCCTCAACGATGATAATTAATGCTTTTCAGATAAGCTACTTCTGTTGAGTTTAATATGCTTTTGGTTTACCTCTGAGCGGCACTTTTTTGCACACCATGGGCTAAATGGCCAGGTCACAAGGACCCCGAATGGTAGCCTCCCGTCAAGGCCATCCAACGTGTTCTTTAACGTTGGGTTGTTTTACCTCTGAGCGGCACTTTTTTGCACACCATGAGCTCAATGGCCAGGTCACAAGGCCCCCGAAAGCTCAGAGAAGGATTGGGGGAGGGGACCCACTGGAACAGCTGTTGGGAGACAGATGGTAGCCTCCCGTCAAGGCCATCCAGCGTGTTCTTTAACGTGCACAGGGTATGGCTCTCCCGCACACGGAGCCACGGTTTAACGTCCCATCCGACGGACGGCGGCCTTTCCAAGCCCATCGGTGTCCCCTACTGACCGTGGGCAGAGCGGGAAATTTTGCGGAGATAAATCTCAACGCTGACCTAGCTGAGACTCGAACCTGACAACTACAGATTACGAGCCTGGCGCGCTACCGACTGAGCCACCCTCGCCCCGATTAAATGCGCCAAACGAGTTAATCGTTTGGGTGCCGAGTAATCTTCATAGAGAAGAGATAGTTGTTTTACCTCTAAAGAGTAATATTTTTCCCACAATGGCCAGGTTACAAGGACCCCGAAGACTCAGAGAAGGTTGGGATAGGGGACCTACTGGACAGCTATTAGGAGACAGATGGTAGCCTCCCATCAAGGCCATCCAGCGTGTTCTTTAACGTGAACAGGGTATAGCTCTTTCCTCACACGGAACCACGGCTTAACGTCCCATCCGACGGACAGTGGCCTTTCCAAGCCCAGCGGTGTCCCGTACTAACCGAGGGCAGGATGGGAGTCAGCAAATATAAATCTCAAAGCTGCACAGTTGGAACTCGAACCTGGGAGCTGCAGATTAAGACCTGGCTCGTTACCGATTTAACCAATCCCGCCCATCACACAAACAAACTAGCTGTGGGTGACATGTATTTAGAAAGCAATCTAGTCCCTTCTGGTACAGTCGCTCAAAAAAGTATCCGAACACTATGGTTGATTGCAAAATTCAGAAAAAATATCTGGCATTGATTTTTTTAGAAATTAGTCATCTGGCAACCTTCGTGTCACGTGACACGAAGGTTGGCAGATCACTATTTTCTAAAAAAAAGTCGTTGCCAGATAATTTTTCTGAATTCTGTAATCAACCACAGTGTTCGGATACTTTTTTGAGCGACTGTAGGTGCTCATATTATTTTGATACTAGATCGTGTGGGCTCACTCATGGAAATATTGAGCGTGTGCAGTTACCGTTCACAGCAAACTGGAGCGTGTGCAGTAACTGCACACGCTCCAGTTTGCTGTGAATGGTAACTGGAGCGTGTACAGTTGCTGTACACGCTCCAGATATTTTTCCTGAATTCTGTAATCACGTGACACGAAGGTTGCCAGATCACTAATTTCTAAAAAAATCGTTGCCAGCTATTTTTTCTGAATTCTGTAATCAACCCATAGTGTTGGGATATATTTTTGAGCGATTGTACATTCCAATACCTTACTAATAACTGAATCTACCGACTCAGAAGCGTCGTCGTGTTTTCCTAGAACAAAATCTCGAAAGAAAGGTTCTTCACTCTCGTGAGAAGAGATATTTTGCAAACGGCGAAACATCACGCAAACGATGTAAAGATGTTACGAAACTTTTGCGCTTTCATCACCACAGCAGGAAGAAATCTTTTTCGAGAATTTGTGGCAAAATTCCCAGTTGTAACAAAAGCGTCATCTCGTTCTGTTTCCTCCTGGATTTGCTGATGCAGTGAATAACATTTTTCTTGTTTTTTTTTTTTTCCTTTCATCGTTTTGAAGAGCGTTAAGAGATCGTCAAGAGCTAGTTCGTTTCATTTTATTCATTTCCCAAAAGGTACACGAACTACTCTATTAGTGTTAAGTAAAGATTTTTCTCAAGTGATGTCTACAAGAGTATGTTCAACTTTGAACTGTACTTCGCATTGCTTTTCTAAATGATAACAAATTATCTATAATTGTATCAACTAAAAAACAATGGCATAAAAAACATGAAACTCCCGATCTTTTTAATTGTCATCATCATCATCAATACACATCAAACTTTGAATATTCCTGCAAAGAGTTAAAACAATGCAGACTCATTCAGGCTTTTTAATTGTTCTGCTTCCAAAGCTTAAGAACATTTTGTTCAAAATCAGAATCTGTGTGTACTTAAAATCACAAACGTTCAAAGTCATTTAACTGGGGAGTGTAAACATTTTTTATGGGAAGACAAGAAACCCTTTTCACATTTAGTGAATATGAAGGTATGATTCAACATCTCTTGGTTGCAGTTTTTCTTTTTTCTAACTACAGGATCTATAAACGTTGAAAAACTCGCAATTCATCTTCTAAAACTTAAACTAGCAGTTAGAATTTCAGAGTTGCTCTTTGACCTGATGACCACAAAGGTTTAGGAAACGAAACATTGTAATGATTTTCAGCACTCGAGTTCATTGTAGTTGCATTGAACTCGAGTGCTGAAAAACATTCTTTTAAAGGAGAACTCAACCCCAATCGTTAACCAAGTGCTAGTTAGCAATGCAAAGCAGTCGAAAAAAATAAAGTCTATTATTTATCAGACAACGAAATATCATGACATGTAAATAATTATTTGCTGACTTTCAACAAATAAAAACAATGCTCGTTTCAAAAGAAGCGAACTACCAGGAAGCCTTCTGCTCTTTCAGTACCCCAATCTGTTTTAAGTATTTTTTATAACATCGTTAATCTCTTGCATTAAATCGTGGTTTTGAATATTTTGCTCCTAAATTAGTTTAAATCGTTACAATTCTCAGAAGAAGTAAAGTCTGACAAGAAAAGATTTTCCACATCACCTAATATCAGAGATGAATATGTCATAACTTCGCAAGCGGTAATCGAAATGTTTAAAAGATAGTTAAAATGTAGAGCGAAAAACATCTCAAACCTCCTCTGCATTAAAGTGGTTGATCATTGGGGGAAAGTAGTGGAAATTAGAGTAGGAAAATAGAAAGTCCTGGTAATAATATTGTAAGCGCAATAAACGACACCTCATCATAAATTTCACGTTATAAGGACGAAGTACAGCCCAATATCCATTACTGGAATATTTACAACTCGAAGCAAATTTCCCTATCAAAAATCCCTGGGCAAAAATCCTTGTTTGCTCAGTGCCATTTCAAATCGATAAACCGAATTAGCCACTAAAAATCCCTGTTTGTTCAGTGCCATTTCAAATCGATAAACCGAATTAGCCACCAAAAATCCATGTTTGTTCAGTGCCATTTCAAATCGATAAACCGAATTAGCCACCAAAAATCCCTGTTTGTTCAGTGCCATTTCAAATCGATAAACCGAATTTAGCCACCAAAAATCCCCGTTTGTTCAGTGCCATTTCAAATCGATAAACCGAATTAGCCACCAAAAATCCCTGTTTGTTCAGTGCCATTTCAAATCGATAAACCGAATTAGCCACCAAAAATCCCTGTTTGTTCAGTGCCATTTCAAATCGATAAACCGAATTTCCCTAACTCGAACATTTATTTTTCGAATAAGGGAAACCTCACCCTCTTTCCTTTTCGTAAGATATCATACTCTTTAATTCCATGATAAGGCTATGACCATTTAATCTTTTCATCGGAACTTAACATTTGTGAAATATAATCCTGTCCAAAATTTGATTTCGGAAAAAAATTTCTCTCGATACAATCCGAAATCTGGGAAACAGTTTCTAGTAAGACATATTTCCTTTGCTGTCTTTGACCTCCATATTAGCTGAAAATCTTTCTCATGAAATACATTTGATTTTCTCAACAAGATCACCGCCAAATCAGTTTTAAGCGAAATAAGAATCGAATCCCTTCTTTCGAAAATTGGAAAATTGCAAAAGCAACTTATCTGTATTCACATGTGAATGGAACTTAATTCTTTATGCATAATTCATCACAGAATATTCTGCATTTCAAATACTTTACATTAGCTTTACATTGCACAAGCTTTTCTGTTATTAGAGTACAGACAACCATTATGTCGATAGACTAAAACACACACTATGACGTTAGTTACATTTGCATAATATACGATATATTTGTTGATACTATCTGCTGTCATTTCGTGAGCAAAGTTATTTACTGAAATCGCACAACATTAATTTACGTTTTCTACAATTCAAATCTTCACAACCTTACCATCCTTCCCACATATATCCCAACCTTCTTTGAGCCCCTGGGGGAGACTTTTCTTTGAGCCTCAGTCGGTAGCGCACCAGGCTCGTAATCTGCAGTTCCCAGGTTCGAGTCCCACCTGGGTCAGCGTTGAGATTTATCTACGCAAAATTCCCCGTCCTGCCAACAGTCAGTAGGGGACACCGATGGGCTTGGAAAGGCCGCCGTCCATCGGATGGGACGTTAAGCCGTGGCTCCGTATGCGGGAGAGCCATACCCTGTGCACGTTAAAGAACACACTGGATGGCCTTGACGGGAGGCTACCATCTGTCTCCTAACAGCTGGGTCCCCTCCCCCAACCTTCTCTGAGCCTTCGGGGTCCATGTGACCTGGCCATTTAGCCCATGGTGTGCAAAAAAGTGCCGCTCAGAGGTAAAACAACCCAACCCAAGCCCCTGGAGTTCTTGTGACCTGACCACTTATTCCATTATGTGCAAAAAAAAACTCCTCTAAGACCACTTATTCCATTATGTGCAAAAAAAAAACCAGTCCAACCTTCTTCACAGTTTTATTTGCTGCCTTCTTCTGTATACCTCTACATCAAAGATGAGATGTCATTTAACACTTGCACTGAAATTCTCCCCCGTTACTGCAGTTCTTGTCTACTACGAACTTCATGTGTCGGAACTCATTCCCATTTGACCTCGCATCCGCCAACCCATTTGAACAACCGACTAACTATTTATGCATCTTCACTTCTACCAAACGCAACACTTCTTCCAAATGAAAGAAGACAAAATATCCATTCTTCTCTTCCATGAACCCTGTTACCAAAATCGATTGCTTTACTTACATTTGTACAAAAGAATCTTTTCGTTTGCGATCTCGTGCTGTCTTCGACTATACGCGAGGGAAGGAGGAGGATCGAAATTTTTCATCTCTTACCACTCAGACAAACCGAAATTTTCAAAGGGACTTCTAATAAAATTATCACATTAATGCATACACACGTTACATGTATTTTCTTGTATGCATAACCTTTACAAAGATTAGAGGCAATACGATTACAAAAATAGGAAAAGTAAAACAATATTGGTTTATATGTTTTTATAAATACACCGGTTTCCATAAATTAAGGAAAATCCTTATGTTAAGTCAATGGGAAGCTAATGTCAAAACTCTATAACTTCTAAAATAAGTTTTTTTGTTTTGAAAAATGTGATTGCAGATAAAGATCTCAATCATATAAATCAATATCTCGATTTTCATCAATATTCGTTCAGTATTTAATGATTTATGGAAGTTTGAATATTTAACAACAGCAATGCCAGTCTTAAGAAACTTAAATCAAAACTGAAGAATAGTGAAAGAATTCTTTACACAATGTTCTAAAATACAAACTTATTTTATTAAACAATTTGATACAATACTTATTACTAAGATTTAATTAACTTCTGAAGTCAATTTTCGTGGCTGGCATTATTATCTCTAAATATTCAAACTTCAGTAACTTAAATAATTTTTAAATTAGTGATCTGGCAACCTTCGTTGCCAGATCACTAATTCACTAAATCACCTTCGTCGTGACACGAAGGTTGCCAGATCACTAATTTCTAAAAAAATCGTTGCCAGATATTTTTTCTGAATTCTGTAATCAACCATAGTGTTCGGATACTTTTTTTTAATATGTATAATGCATATGAATATATAATGCAATGAATATGGAGCGTGTGCAGTTACCATTCACAGCAAACTGGAGCGGTTGCGGTTAATGTTCACAGCACATTGGATCGTGTGAGCTCACAAAGACCTGGATCGTGTGGACTCACTCACGGAAATATTGAGCGTGTGCAGTTACCGTTCACAGCAAACTGGAGCGTGTACAGTTGCTGTACACGCTCCAGATATTTTTCCTGAATTCTGTAATCACGTGACACGAAGGTTGCCAGATCACTAATTTCTAAAAAAAATCGTTGCCAGATATTTTTTCTGAATTCTGTAATCAACCATAGTGTTCGGATACTTTTTTGAGCGACTGTAGGTGGTCATATTATTTTGATACTAGATCGTGTGGGTTCACTCACGGAAATATTGAGCGTGTGCAGTTACCGTTCACAGCAAACTGGAGCGTGTGCAGTAACTGCACACGCTCCAGTTTGCTGTGAACGGTAACTGGAGCGTGTACAGTTGCTGTACACGCTCCAGATATTTTTCCTGAATTCTGTAATCACGTGACATGAAGGTTGCCAGATCACTAATTTCTAAAAAAAAATCTTTGCCAGATATTTTTTCTGAATTCTGTAATCAACCATGGTGTTCGGATACTTTTTTGAGCGACTGTACACAATTCCATGTCATTTTTACGGAAAGTCAGCCAGTCAGTAGCAGATCAGTCTCGCTGCTTGTTGTTCCCAGGTTCGATTCCCCAATGCGTCTGCACTGAGGAATTTCTCCGCAAACCCCACACTGCCATCGGTGAGAAAGAAGATTTTTATGGGCTTGGAAAAGCCGCCGTCCTTCAGACAAGTCATGGTTCTATATTCAAGAGCACCATATGATGTGCACATTAAAGGACACCCTATAGGGTCTTAATAGTAGCGATGCGGGGTGGCTCAGTCGGTAGAGCGCCAGGCTCGTAATTTGTAGTTCCCAGGTTCGAATCTCAGCTGGCCCGGCGTTTATATTTATCTCCGCAATATTCCCTGCCCTGCCCACGGTCAGTAGGGGACACCGATGGGCTTGAAAGGCTGTCGTCCGTCAGATGGGACGTTAAGCCGTGGCCCCGTGTGCGGGAGAGCCATACCCTGTGCACGTTAAAGAACACGCTGGATGGCCTTGACAAGAGGCTACCATCTGTCTCCGAACAGCTGTTCCAGTGGGTCCCCTCCCCCAAACCTTCTCTGAGCTTTCGGGGCCCTTGTGACCTGGCCATTCAGCCCATGGTGTGCAAAAAGAGTGCCGTTCAGAGGTAAAACAACCCAACGTTAAAGAACACGCTGGATGGCCTTGACGGGAGGCTACAATCTGTCTCCCAACAGCTGTTCCTGTGGGTCCCCTCCCCCAACTTCTCTGCGTCTTTGGGGTCCAGTGACCTGGCCATTTAGCCCATGATGTGCAAAAAAAGTGCCGCTCAGAGATAAAACAACCCAACTTTAAAGAACACGCTGGATGGCCTTGACGAGAAGCTACCATCTGTCTCCGAACAGCTGTTCCAGTGGGTCCCCTACCCCAAACCTTCTCTGAGCTTTCGGGGTCCTTGTGACCTGGCCATTCAGCCCATGGTGTGCAAAGAAAGTACCGCTCAGAGGTAAAACAACCCACTCTTGACAATAGGCATCCATCTATCCCCTAAAAGATGTCCCTTTCCCCTATCCATCTCTGAGCCATTGGAGTATGGCTATGTCACATGACCTACTAACCCACAGTGTGCACAAAGTGCCACTCCGCCAGATAAAACAATCCATCTCGATCCTTTCTTAACTCTCGTCGAGCAACGACGTCATCCACTGTGTTTCCCCATGCACGCGACAACAGTGTTTCGAATCTCCCTCCCATTCTGATTCATCGCAACAACAGCCGAGACGTCATCGTAACCCTCGTTTAAGACGACCGCCAATTGGCAAATCAATCACCCCGGTGTCAGCTTCAGAAGAACCCTGGGTGAGGAGAGAGAGCGAATTCATTCGAGTCAGCTTCTTCTTGCGATGTCTGCTGTCCATTTATCGCCCCCCCCCCCCCCCCCCGAGAATGCGAAGTGCACGGGTTGTGGAGCAGCAATGTAGAGGCAGGAGGGCGATGATGATAATTCCTCATCCTGAGATGCAGCGCGCGGCCATCCATCGTTCAACGGAAATGGGTTTTATCTTGCAAGTTGGCGTCTCCGCTTGGAAGCGTGCCAGTTTCAACATCCTGGCTACGTCAACCGTATATGTAGATGTTCGCCCATTCTTCGCAACCGTCACCTCGTGCTGCGTCGAAATCACGTGATGCTCGAGCAATTGATGGAGCGACTTATCGCTCGTACTTTTTTAATGGAGATGAAAGCTCATGCCATGAGAAAACACGAACCCGCACCTCTCACGAGCTGACGCTAAGTTTGGGATTTTTTTTTTTACCTTTTTTCGCATTTTTTTCCCTATCTTTTTCCTTCTGGGTGGTGAAACCGTTACGTGGATGCTATCAATCCGACATTCGATCAAAGAGGAAGGATGTTTCGGCTCTACTCCCTCATCCACGCCTAGTCACGGTACTCGCCAGAGGTCCATCACATACATCAGATACACGAGTTCGGGCACACTATCGGAGCACCTGGCGTGCTCTCTGCAGGAACACGAGCAGATATGGCGGCCAGGAATGTGCTTTACAAAGCTCCGAGTCAGTCAGAGAAATGCCTTTATGCCACGTGCTGGGTTGGTGAGTCGAATCGATGCACTGATGTCGTCTCTTGGAAAAGATACTCTTCGCGGAAGATAAAAAAAAACTGTTAAAAGGAAGTTCAAAAGAGTCAAACTCTGACGCTCGGGACTTTACAGAACGGGCACAATTTTTTTTCTTCAATTGGATGGGGAAAAAAATCAGCAAGTCTCGGCCCCCAGAGCAAGAGTTTTCAGCTTCGAGTTAAATCTGCACTAGCGTTGCATTTTTGCTGCTTGATCGTTTGGAGTGAGAATAGGGAAAAGCTTGAAGGTTGGGTTGCAGTTGTTTTACCTCTGAGCGGCACTTTTTTGCACACCATGGGCTAAATGGCCAGGTCACATGGACCCCGAATGCTCAGAGAAGGTTGGGGGAGGGGACCCACTGGAACAGCTGTTGGGAGACAGATGGTAGCCTCCCGTCAAGGCCATCCAGCGTGTTCTTTAACGGGCACAGTGGTGTGGCTCTCCCGCACACGGGGCCACGGCTTAACGTCCCATCCGACGGACGGCGGCCTTTCCAAGCCCATCGGTGTCCCCTACTGACCGTGGGCAGGGCGGGGAATTTTGCGGAGATAAATCTCAACGCAGACCCAACTGGGATTCGAACCTGGGAACTACAGATTACGAGCCTGGCGCGCTACCAACTGAGCACACCCGCCCCAAGCTTGAAGGGACAATAAGGACACCTATAAGCTTGGAAAGAGAATAAAAATACCTATATGTTTGAAATGAGAACAGGGGTTACAATAAGCTTCGAGAAACAATAATAATAATATTTATTAAAACCAATTTATGAACAAAACATGATCAAGTGACATCCGCTTAAGAATCACGTTTGCGCATGTATATAAACAAAATTAAAGCAAATTAAGTTTCATCATAGCTCAGTTGAGTAATACATCAGGGTCATTAATAGTAAACAACCAATTTAAAATTCCTTTTTTAAACTTTACTATATTCTTTAGTGTTCTCATTTCACCATTTAATTGATTATACAATCTACAGCCTACATAATGCTCGCTTATTAAATAGATTACAAATCTATTTAAATTTTGTTTTAAATTCTCTAGGATTAAACCACAGTTTTGTTACAATTATTTCTCATACAATAAGATGATGTAGTAGTATTGTAATCAGAAAATGTTGAAAAAAATATAAATTAAAATTCTAAAAACATACAATTTTTTAAAGGTAAAACTTGAAGTTCCAAAACTAAAGGTGCAATATGTAGTAATCTTTTCTTTTTCACTATTATTCTCACAATAAAGATTTGCATTTTTTTTTTCTTTAATTTTGCCAGCTCCACTCCATCGGAAAGTGCATGTTATAAATAAGGCTGGAGACATGCAAAATAAAATATTTTTAAAGTTTCTATATTTCAAAAAAACCTCTTAAAATGAAGAACCTGTTAATAGCAGATTTTAGTTTTTGGCTACACGATGTATATGTCGTCTAATCCAATTTAAATTTTTTGCAATATAAACACCTATATATTTTGTTTCTGACACCTTTGATATCTCTAGACATTAACAAGTAAATAAGTTGGCACATTAATGATATCTAATCACATATTCCAGAGTTGATTTAGTTGAAAGTGAACCTTTATAAACATTGTCTTATCTGAATTCAAAATCAAATTATTTATTCCGAACCATTTATGTAATAAAAGCATATCTGAATCCGTCTAGTTTAACATTTGGTCACTATCAGCAGTTAAATATAATAATACAGTATCATCTGCAAATGCAATAACATCTCCAAAATATTTTATATCAAATATGTCATTAATAAAACAGTTAAAAAGTATAGGACCAAGCACTGATCCCTAGGGCACACCTAAATTTAAAGGTTTCAAATCACTAATAATATTTTTTTTTCTCAGTGAAGATGCTATCCATGTGTTAGAGATTCCTCTTATACCAATATTAGATAACCTTTTCAATAAAATCTAATAATCCACTAAATCAAATGCTTCAAATCTAAAAAAGCCAACACTTTCTTACTATTATTAAATGCATTAAGAACAGTATTATTCAAATATATAATAGAATCTAAAGTCCCTTATTTTTAAAACTGAACTGTTTATTATGTATAATGTTATTGTTCATCAAACATTCCACAAGTCTATATTTAAAACGTTTCTCTGAAACCTTTGAAAAGAGAGAATGGTCGGAAATTACTTATATTCAAACAATTTCCACCTTTATGTAAAGGAGTACCGTATATTTCCGCAGATAAGACGATAGTTGAATTATAAAAAAAGGCCCCCCAAATCCGGGTCGTCTTATAGGACAGATACAAAAAAAATTAGATTGAAATTGATATAAATTGAAACCATTTTACTACAACTTATCGAAAAATCTATCATATTATTTAAATACGCTATATGATAATACATTACATTGTAATAATAAATAATACATTACATTGTAATAGTAAATAATACATTACATTGTAATAATAAAACAATACCAAAACAAAATAAATATTAAAAGTTATGTTTATTGAGCTACTGAGGTAAAAACGGACAAACCGTAATTATTTACTAGTACAGAGTAGGGTATGTCCACAAAATAGAATAGCCCATACGACGCTTTTGTGAATAGTCAAGGCCATGACCTGAATGCCCGAATCAGTGCGAATGTTTGCGAATAGGACATAATTCCGTATACGCTATACAGTATTATTATCCAGATGATGATCGCCGATCTAAACTAAATTCATAGGCCGTTGATAGTTTGGGGTCGTCTTATAGGACAGATATATGCTAAAACTATAAAACTTTGACGAAAATTTATACCTCGTCTTATCTGCGGAAATATACGGTAATTAAAGAAATTTTCAAATATCAGGAAATTTCCCATCTGCAAAAGACAAATTGCGCAAAAAACATAAAATTTGCAAAACGTATGGAGCCAAGACTTTTAAAGAATGAGTGCTAATTGAATTATATACAACAGAATTATAATTTTCCAACGGAAGAAAATCAAATTTAATTCATGAATATCATTTTGCACCAAAATCATGCTGTTCTGAACACTTCTTGTATCCACACTCAAAATGAGCATTATTAACTCCTATTTGCCTATTTATATCTATTGCAAATGTAGAAAAATAACCATTTAAAAAATTGGCCAACATAGAAAGGATCACTTTGAAAATCAATTTCTGCATAATTACAAACAATTTTTATCAATAATTTTGCCAGCAAATGTTTCGTTAGTTAGCTCATTTATAATGTTCCATTTTCTATTCATATCGTTACCAGAAGATGCTAACCTTCCCTTATTATAGTCCAATTTAGCCTCCTTTAATAAATCAGTAGCATTGTTCCTGTATGTTTTATAATCATCCAAATTACACTGCTTTTTTCTCTCTCGAATTGCTTCCAACAGTTTATCTGTCATCCAAGGTTTAATTTTTTTTTCTGTTTGTCAATTTTTACTTTTCTTTCGGAGTTATCTTCACACTGTTTTAATTTATCCATAAGTATCTTGGAAGCCAAAGAAACATCAGGTAGGTTGTATTGTGTCGACCAATCAATAAGTTCTACTTTATGAAACATATTATTGTATTTAAGTATCTGTAGTTCCCAGATTCGAGTCCCAGCTGGGTCAGCGTTGAGATTTATCTCCACAAAATTCACCGCCCTGCTCACGGTCAGTAGGGGACACCGATGGGCTTGGAAAGGCCGCCGTCCGTCGGATGGGACATTAAGCCGTGGCTCCGTGTGCGGTAGAGCCATCCCCCGTGCACGTTAAAGAACACGCTGGATGGCCTTGACGGGAGGCTACCATCTGTCTCCCAACAGCTGTTCCAGTGGGTCCCCTCCCCCAACCCTCTCTGAGCCTTCGGGGTCCATGTGACCTGGCCATTTAATCCATGGTGTGCAAAAAAGTGCCGCTCAGAGGTAAAACAACCCAAAAAGCCTAGTTATGCCATTAATGCAAGATATAAATTCAAAACCTTCCAAGACATCCTTATAAAATACTGAACTATTTCCTGGTTTCAATAAATCAATGTTCATATGCCCAATAAAATAATAATTTTTTTTATTGTAAGTAAATTTTGCAGTAACTGTTCTGTAAAATCCTCAATTTTAGAGCTGACAGATCTATAAAGAGCAAACACTATCTATTTCAAATATGTATATCGATGCTAATAGACTGCATTCAGAAAACTAATTTCAATATTTTCCATCTTATAATTTTTTAAAGCAAAGACAGCTATCCTTCCTGGCTTATTTGTTAAAGTAGAGTTCCAGTAAACAATATAAGTCAGTTTCCTCTGGTTTCATCCATATCTCAGTCAAAACAAACAGAAAAGCTGAACTGATAACTCATTCAAATTAAGTAAAAATAATTCAAAGTTCTTCCTTAGACTTCCAATGTTTAAATGAAGAATGCTGAAGCCACCCATCAGACCAAAACATAACTGGATAAATCATCGAGATCCAAAATATTTTTTCAGTACAACACATTCTTAAAACGTACATTCATAAATTAAGCACTTTACTTTCACTATCTACCAAAATAGCTTAAGCATCAACTGTAGTTCTAAGATAAATCCTCCCATTCTTTGTCCAAACATATTTATATTTTTTGTTTTTTCTGCATTGTGATATATAGCAATTTCTTTTTATCCTTTGTCAAATGTTCATTGATATCCATTGGTGAATCATCAGGCACCTCAAAGATTTCACTTTGCATTAAACTTTTTTTTAGCTAAACAATGATTCCAAATAGGAATAGTTGGTCAAAGTCAATGATTATTGAATTGGATTTATTCGAGTGGATTGACTTTACCTCATACTTTTTTAATATTTTTATCACTCTGTTTTTCAATTTCTAAAGCTTTAACAAGTTGTAAGTCATTGCCTACAGCCTTAGTAAGTCCATTTATCTCTCTATATTTCTATTCAATGTATTGTGTTCAATCTCCATTATGTTGCTATTCATCTGAATATCTTTATCCTCAAGCTCCCTATATTTTACTACTAATTCATTTACAATTTCCATTTGTTCATTGTAATAAGCTCTCAATTTTTCATGCTCCTGTAAAAATTTATCAAATTTGCTGCAACAACAATTTACTGATTTCTCTAATTCTATTTTTTTTTATTACAAAAATTTTCAAATTTTGAAATTCAATAGAAAATTCACCTTTAATTTCAGATTTTTATGAAGGAAATGATGGCATTCAATTAATTGGAATCAATACTACCCGAAGATCGTCTAAGGCAGTGCTGCCACCAGATGGCTCCACCTGTTCATTGGGCTTCTTGTTGACACTGGAATCCACATTGACACTCAATTCAACTAACTTCGATTTTTCTTTACACTTAGAACATATCTACATACTACACTTGTCAATCGTCGTCGTTCTAAAAGCTCTAGATCTCATTCCAATATAATCAATATGGGAAAATGTTCTACATTTTCTAAAACATAGAAGCGATTCCTTTCCACCTCCCACCCCCCCCGACTCGTAAGTCCCAAGAACCACAATCCCTGAAGCCATGTTGCAAAAAAAGAAATACTTAAAAGTTTGGAGGGATAATAGAAGATATGCACAAAGACTTTGAAAGAGGATAAG
This sequence comes from Ryuthela nishihirai, assembly GCA_038380435.1. Classification (NCBI taxonomy): domain Eukaryota; kingdom Metazoa; phylum Arthropoda; class Arachnida; order Araneae; family Heptathelidae; genus Ryuthela; species Ryuthela nishihirai. The sequence goes on along the minus strand of JAWZYU010000016.1, from coordinate 7,136,514 downwards.
GATACCCATACGCTTGCACTGCGAATAGGGATACGTATAGGTTTGGAATGAGAATATGGACACCTATAAACTTAGTGAGAAAATAGAGACATCTGAAATCTTGGAGAAAAAAAATGTAGGTAATCTTGGAATGAGTATAAGGACACCTATAAACTTGTAATAAGATTAATAGCTTGGAATAAAAATAAGGAACATCTGGATTGCGAATAAGGATACCTATAGGCTTAGAGAATATGAATTCTTATAAGACTTACTGAATTGAGAATAGCGATACCTCTATGATTGGAGAAAGAATAGGCATACATACACTGCCTGTCCAAACTATTATAAAAACCTAACTAATAATTCGTCGGTTTCTAATTCTCTGCGAATAACTCTCGTTGAAATGTGATTTGAAGTACTGCTTAACAGACATTTCTCTCAGCTGATAAACTCTAGAAGCTCTATTTTGCCGTACAAATTTTGTACAAAAATGGTTCGTGTCAACAAATGCCAGTCCCTGCCTATCAAAGCCTTTTTCCTCCCACATTTTGGAAAGACCGCCGTCCGTCGGATGGGACGTTAAGCCGTGGCCCCGTATGCGGGAGAGCCATACCCTGTGCACGTTAAAGAACACAATAGATGGCCTTGACGGGAGATTACAAATCTGTCTCCCAACAGCTGTTCCAGTGGGTCCCCTCCCCCAACCTTCTCTGAGCCTTCGGGGTCCTTGTGACCTGGCCATTTAGCCCATGGTGTGCAAAAAAGTGCCGCTCAGAGGTAAAACAACCCAACCCAACCTCCCGCATTTGCCACAACTGGGGGACTTTTTCGAGACCGTTCCCATTCTCTACACTTAGGATATTGTACCCGGAGATTTCCTACCGAGTACCATCCCCTCCATTACGGTTGCTCCTACCCATCGTCCTCCAGCTAGGGGGCGGGGGTGGCTCAGTCGGTAGCGCGCCAGGCTCGTAATCTGTAGTTCCCAGGTTCGAGTCCCAGCTGGATCAGCGCTGAGATTTATCTCCGCAAAACTCCCCGCCCTGCCCACGGTCAGTAGGGGACACCGATTTGCTTCGAAAGGCCGCCGTCCTTCGGATGGGACGTTAAGCTGTGGCCCCTTGTGCGGGAGAGCTCATACCCTATGCACGTTAAAAAAACACGCTGGATGGCCTTGACGGGAGACTACCATCTGTCTCCCAACAGCTGTTCCAGAGGTCCCGTCCCCCAATCTCCTCTGAGCTTTCGGGGTCCATGTGACCTGTCCATTTAGCCCATGGTGTGCAAAAAAGTGCCGCTCAGAGGTAAAACAACCCAACCCAGCCCTCCAGCTATGAGACCCCTTTTGAAGTCAGTCAGTTAAGCCTTTCTACGCATGTCGCACTTTACTTTGCTTTCCATCATGCCTTTACGACTTTTATAGGACTTCTTGTGATGTAGAATACTTACGTCAGTAGGAAATTTTCGATTCAATGGCATGATTCATGCTACTCCATGCGCGATGACAGTGATCGTAATAATTTGGCCTGGCAATGTATATAAGCTTGGAGTTTGGAGTAAAAATAAGGGAACTTATAAGCTCTGAGAATAAGGATTCTTTAGAGTTCGATTGATAATAGGGATACTCATAGACTTGGACAAAGAATAGAGCTAATTATGAGCTTAGAGTGAGAATAAGGATACTACAAGCTTGGAATGAAAGTACGGATATTTAAAAACTAAAAATAAGGCTACCTATAAGTTTGGAGGAAGAATAATTATATCAGTTCTTTCAATGAGAATAGAGGTAGCGATGAGAGCTATATGAGAATAAGGACACCCGAAGGCTTGAAATAAGAATAGGATCATTTTAAGCTTGGAAGAAGAATAGGGATACCTGTAAGTTTGGAGGAAGAATAGAGAATAATTAAAGTTACAATAAATGGATATATTGCAATTCAGTTCAAACTGATAGGTATCCTTATAAGTCTGAGTCGAAGGTAGAGATATCTATAGGCTTAGAGTGAGAATAGTGATTAATACGAATAACATTTCATCAAGAATAGGGAGACCTATAAATCTTGAATGGTTCGTTAATCCGTGGCTCTATATGCAGGGGGGGGGGGTTCATGACATATGATCTTTGAGAACCAGTTGATGAGCGCAACCTGCAAGGTGTCCTATAAAAAAACCTCTTGACTGAATTTTTGACAGTTTCCCGATGAGTCTCCTTCCCCAGATTCGTTACTTTTGGGAATTTACTCTGTAAGAAAATCCGGTTCTTTCTCTAATATCAAATTAAATAAACACCCCAATAATTTTGGGGCGGGGGTGGCTCAGTCGGTAGCGCGCCAGGTTCGTAATCTGTAGTTCCCAGGTTCGAGTCCCAGCTGGGTCAGCGTTGAGATTTATCTCCGCAAAATTCCCCGCCCTGCCCACGGTCAGTAGGGGACACCGATGGGCTTGAAAAAACCGCCGCCCGTCGGATGGGACGTTAAGCCGTGGCCCCGTGTGCTGGAGAGCCATACCCTGTGCACGTTAAAGAACACGCTGGATGGCCTTGACGGGAGGCTACCATCTGTCTCCCAACAGCTGTTCCAGTGGGTTCCCTCCCCCAACCTTCTCTGAGCCTTTGGGGTCCTTGTGGCCTGGCCATTTAGCCCATGGTGTGCAAAAAAGTGCCGCTCAGAGGTAAAACAACCCAACCCAAACCCCAATAATATTCGTTCCAGATTTATCGAAAATTTATCAGATACAGTGGACCTTCGTTATAGCGCTTCTCGCTATACCGCACACTCGGTTATAGCGCGGGCGATGTTCGAGATAAGTTCAAACATGTTTATACAGGTCCGTGCGGCGTTAGTGAGTATCGCATTTTATTGTTACTGCGTATTGAGTAATTGTGTATGTATTGAGTTCCTGCATGTATTTTGAATAGTGTTTAATTATTGTATGCATGATGAGTAAAAGAAAAGCTTACAGTGTGAAATTTATTGTGTCGCCACCGCGCCGCTCGGTATAACGCGGTTCACCTTATAACGCGGGTGTTGTTTCCCGCCCGACATGCGCGTTATATCGGGGGTCCACTGTATATACTTTCTTTATGCATTCAGTTTGTTGGTTGGAAATTTGGAACAATGTTTCATTCTACAGTTAAAGTTGAATTTACATTTCGAAAATTACACTTTAATTTTGAAACGTTAATGAGTATTCCCTAGCTCTATGTGTGCTGCTACTCTTGATTGTAGGATTTGGAAACCAACCTGAAGTGATTCAGTATCAAGCATCAGATGAAGGCCTAGCTCTTGATTGTAGGATTTGGAAACCAACCTGAAGTGATTCAGTATCAAGCATCAGATGAAGGCCCAGCTCTTGATTGTAGGATTTGGAAACCAACCTGAAGTGATTCAGTATCAAGCATCAGATGAAGGCCCCCATCAGCTCTTTATGGAAAGAAGCAATCGTCGATCACTTAGGCCAACGGTTGCAACATTTTTGGGGCCGAAAACCCCTTTTATTTTTTAACGCTCTATGGGCTTAGAGTGAAAATCTCGATATCTGAAAGACTGGAGTGGCTATAATTTATGAAGTAATCAATATTCTGTTTAATCTATCTGCACTGAGAAACTCAAGAAAACGCTCTCCACAAATTGATTACATATCCGTTGGGAACAATTGTCTTAGACGCAGAAAAAAAATTACGATTCAGGAAAGATATAAAAAAAAACTTGAAGGCAAAATCTGCTGTATTCTCGATCTCAGAGTGTTGCAAGTTTCAACGTTAAAAAATACAAATTGAATTCTACCAACATCTGGTGTTCAGCAATCCTCCTTACAGGGAATGCAGCAGCCTCTGCAAAGGCATTTTCTTCCCAAGTGAGTTGTTCAAGAATTGCGGATTAATGCGACCTCCTGTCACACGGCGAATATCAAACTCCACCGCGTGGTTAGTCGACTATTTGTCGGCACGTGACGCATCTGCTGAACAGATTAGAGCGCGAATGACGTGCACGTGAGTGTCTTCCCCTCGTGGCACCGCTTCTAGATGCAACGGAGTCTCGGCCCGTTCAGCTCGTGCACTGCTAAAGCGGATTTATGCTCGTAACTTAAAAGAACGTGCAGCGCCTTCGACGAGCATGCGAACATTCAGTCCTCCCCAGAATACCTTTCGCTTTCACTTCCTTGGATCGTCACCACAGTTCTCGCGAATTCTCATCCTCACAGAGATGAAAGGGAAGACGATGTGGCAGAACATAGCTTAGAGGGAAAGAGATCGCTCCCTTCAATGCTCATAGTTTAAGGTAAACAGTTGATGCGATGATAAGTAGGAAGATGAAGAGTTTCGGTAGATGAACTAGTAGACTTACGAGTCAACGATTTCTTCAGTGCGCAGATTCCATTTCTGAACGAAAAATGTCTCTCATCCTTCCCAGATAGAGAGTTCTTCCAGATTATGATGCGAGTGCATTACAAGATCTAAAGGTTTCGAGAGAAGCGAAGAACCTATTTCCCCTTTTTTCCTAAGTTCCTCCTATCGACTGGCACCGCCCCAGGAGAGTGCCCATCAGTTTCTCTCATCCAGATTGACCACGGCATCACTAGTAAATGTCTAATATTTGAATATCTATCATTACTGTCTGGAAAGAGTTACTCGACTAAATGAACCAAAACAAATACAGGGACCATTCTTGACATAAAAATGACGTATAGACAAGTTTCCTTAGGGATCGTTTCATAAAAAATGTACAGTCGCTCAAAAAAGTATCCGAACACCATGGTTGATTACAGAATTCAGAAAAAATATCTGGCAACGATTTTTTTAGAAATTAGTGATCTGGCAACCTTCGTGTCACGTGACACGAAACGTGACGTGATACGATTAACGTATTCTAATCCCATTACCTAAATAAACAATGTCGCTCTTTCAAAGATTCTTTCCCCCCACCCTCATGGAGAAATTTCCTCTGACGTTCTTGATTTAAAATTCCCAAGAGATTACTTTTTAGTTTTATTGTAATATCGGTCTTGTAATTCTCAAGAATCGTTACAAGGATGGACTTCCAAAATTGGATATTCTTCGTGAATGTTAAAGTAACAACTGGAAGATCCCAGCGAGAAGTAAGTGCGGGAGGAGGGAGAGCGAATCTATTCCAGTGGTCTCTTTCCCCCCACCTTATATTCATCTTTTATGTTCTTCTGTGTCCGACTGTATGCAAATTAACCCAACTATAATCCCACTTCCTTGTTGAACTCCATAACTGCTGGGCGGGGGTGGCTCAGTCGGTAGCGCGCCAGGCTCGTAATCTGTAGTTCCCAGGTTCGAGTCCCAGCTGGGTCAGCGTTGAGATTTATCTCCGCAAAATTCCCCGCCATGCCCACGGTCAGTAGGGGACACCGATGGGCTTGGAAAGGCCGCCGTCCGTCGGATGGGACGTTAAGCCGTGGCTCCGTGTGCGGGAGAGCCATACCCTTGCACGTTAAAGAACACGCTGGATGGCCTTGACGGGAGGCTACCATCAGTGGGTCCCCTCCCCTAACCTTCTCTGAGCCTTCGGGGTCCTTGTGACCTGGCCATTTAGCCCATGATGTGCAAAAAGTGCCGCTCAGAGGTAAAACAACCCATAACTGCTCTCAACATTTGATACGAATGAATTATTACAGTAAGGATCGAACACTTAAATGACACAAAAAAATCCATAGTTTTCCAATGGAATGATATTGCATTTTGATACATTAATATTATGGGAATTTTAAATAATATATTTCCGAAGTTCGTAAATTGCAATTGCTGGTAGAATTGTACATTCCAGATGTTGGGAAATATTCTTCTACCCCATGCAACAAATACCACTTTCATTTTTCTTTTTTTTTATATAAAACCAATGGGTCCAAATAAATTAATACAGGAATGCTTAATTTTTTTTCGAGTTGAAAAAAAATCATGACTGTTTCGAAGTTACATTTGTTCTTTATTTTTTTTATACTGCTGACATAATTAAAAATTGCAACACCTGAAAAAATACACTTCTTATGTGAAATATACTCTATATAAATTTTTGTTTTAATTATTAACACCTCATATATATTTTGATTTATGATAAATTCTAGCTTCCGTAATCTTTTAAATGCTGAGTGAAAGAGTTACAAATCAAAAATTAGAGAAACATTATTCACATTTTTAATTTACACATCTTTTTTTCCCACATTTAATTTTTTAATTTTTCATTACATTTAAATTCACATTACATTTCATTTCATCACATTACATTTAAATTTTTCATTTAATTATCACGTTTTTTTTTTTCAAAAAGAGCTGATTTCGAAAATTGAGTTTCGATTTCTGCTTTCAGCTAACATAACATGGATTCGTCCCAATATTTTTGCTAATGTAGTATCTTACTGAAGCAAATCATTCGTGATATTTTTAAAAAGTTTTCAAAAGTTCGGTGTTGAACTATTCTGTCCCAGCTAACCAACTGCTGACTACCAATTGGCACCACAATTACTCCAAAACACTCCCAAATTCACTCTCATCACCTGCAGACATATTTATGTCTCGTTTGCATAATGCAATCTCTGCATTCTCCAATAGCAGCCGATAGACCTTACAGTGCGAAATGAGTATTATTAAACATATTGATATTCTCTGCCCAGCATCCCTCCTCCCCCCACTCCCCACACACATTGCTTCAATGATGTCATATGCACTGTTGGTCTAATAACTCTGCCTCAGAGTTGAGTGAAATAACCTAGAGGTTGACAGAAGGGAAATTGTTAATCTGGTGACGTCATCTCAGAGCTTTGTTCAGGAAACCTCTGTACACTATCATACGAAAACTATTCAGACAGTTTCACGTTATTCCAAAGGAAATTAATTCTTTCACTTCTAAAATAAGAAAGGCAATCGTAGGAAAGAAATCTTACAATTTACGTCAAATTAAAAAATTTCAGCAAAATCTATGCTTGCAATTAAATATTACATCTTCCATAATTTCTAAAATTCTGAACAGATATTTTTAAGAATCGAGAATTACATTTCATTAAGAGTTTTTGAATTCTTCGTCAATCTCATTTCTTAAACAAATTTTTTTAATTTTTACTTCGAAATTGTCTTTTCATTTGGCATAATGCCGAAAAAAATCCGAATAATTTTGTTGAGTTAAATGGTCCTGATACTCTTCGAATTAGATGGCAAGCTTTGAAATGGAAAAGCTAAAAAAATAGTCACTGACCTAACCCGTAAAATTAATGAAATCCAATAGGATAATTATTACCCTTAAATGCAGGAATCTGGACAAGAGTTCAAATTGGATTATGAAAAAACTCGTAAAGTTTTAATATTAGTTGTGTTGGGTTGTTTTACCTCTGAGCGGCACTTTTTTGCACACCATGGGCTAAATGGCCAGGTCACATGGACCCCGAAGGCTCAGAGAAGGTTGGGGGAGGGGACCCACTGGAACAGCTGTTGGGAGACAGATGGTAGCCTCCCGTCAAGGCCATCCAGCGTGTTCTTTAACGTGCACAGGGTATGGCTCTCCCGCACACGGTGCCACGGCTTAACGTCCCATCCGATGGACGGCGGCCTTTCCAAGTCCATCGGTGTCCCCTACTGACCGTGGGCAGGGCGGGGAATTTTTGCGGAGATAAATCTCAACGCTGACCCAGCTGGGACTCGAACCTGGGAACTACAGAATACAAGCCTGGCGCGCTACCGACTAAGCCACCCCCGCCCCAGTTTTAATATTACGAAAACTTCAAAGAATAAAAGAAATATTAGAGTTAGGAAATATTTTTGCTACAGAAATAAGTTTCACTTCGAGTGGAATTCGAACCCACATCACTTGGCATGTATTTAGGAGACGTGGGTTCGAATCCCACTCAGGGCGAAATTCATCAGCAAAAATATTTCTTGTATTCTATGTTTACAGGTACTCGTAATCTGTGCCTTGACTATTTGTATTAGAGTTATATTTTACAAAACTCAGTAGCTATTGTGTATTGTGATATTATCTTATGTCTTATTTTATGAGCTTTTTTTTTTTTCGAAGGGGGGAAAATAGGTCGGTATTTTCTGAGAGTGGTCCAAGGCTTCATGCAGCCTGTGAGTTGCATTGGATTGCTTTACCTGTAAATCGGCTTTTCTGTGCACAAATCAAGCTAAATGGCCAGATCACAAGAAATGTTTGAAGAAGGTGCCCCATTGGACACTTTTAGGAGAGAGATGGCGGCCTTCCGTCAAGTCCGTCCGGTGTATTCTTTAACAAGCACACGGCGTAAAGGCCTTACGACCCATCCGACGGAAAATGTTTTGAGGCCCGTAGGTGTTCCCCTTCTCACCGAGGGTAGGATGGGAATCAGTGGAGATAAATCTCGAAGCTGGTATATGGGGACTCAAACCTGCTAACTACAGAAAACGAACATGAGTAGTATCGACTGAGTCAAGCCCAGTACGATAAGTCTATAAAAAAATAAAAATAAATACCCCCTCATGCAGCTGCTTGCCACAGAGGTCTGACAGGAGCCTGTCAGTTTATATGCCATAGTAGAAGGTCTGTGAGGATGGCAGGACCTCAGCAGAAAAACAACACACACAGCCATGCCTTACCCGGGGCTCGAACCCAGGTCCCTTAGATCAGTAGCCAAGCGCGCTAGCCACTCGGCCATCTATAGTAGACCTAAATGGTAAGTCTGATTCATGTGACAGATCTAGATACATGCCTTTTAATCAAAGGGTGAGGGAAGTAAAAAAGAAAATCGTTTGGAACAGAAGAGAGGGGTATAAAACGTTTACTCTACTAAATATTTTAGTGCCTTTGTAGTTTGTTCGTTTTATTCAGCTTTATAGTTCGCCTATTTGATCCAGAAATCTATCTAAACTGTACACGCTACTACTACTACTACAAAATTGCGATATGACTTTCTTTTATCGTAATTTAAGAAGCACAAGGGTTCGACTCTGCTGGAAATAACAGAGGTGTTCGCAGTGGGATTGTTTCTCATAAAATCAAACAGAAAAGGAGAGAGTCGCAAAATCAAATGCAATCCTCTCTTTTGACATATTTGAGAGAATGTTGAAAGAGACCGAACCAAGGTGAGTCAAAAAATAGGATTGCTCCTTAAGCATCCTTATAGTTTAAGACGAAACAAGAAAGAGACGAAATGGTGAAGATTGGAATAGTGCTCTGGAGAATCGGCAGATGAAACCCGGTCAAATATGTCAGTATTGATCGAAATGAAAATCTGCAGCAAGGTGGGCATTGCAAAAAAAGATATCATATTCAATATCGTGCAGCTAATGAAATTTTAATCTTCAATTAAATAAAAATGAAAGTAAATAAATAAATATATTTATAATTTCTGAACTTTCAATTTTAAACAATTCTTGATATATTAATGAACGGCCTTTTAAAGTCAAAAATAAATATTACGATATTTTTGCATTAACTTTGAATACTGCTTTCACATAAGAATTACTTAAATATTAATAAGGATTAAAAATTTGTAACTTGCTGATTTAATCTAAATATTTATTTTTAATTGAGAACGCAATTCAGCATATTTTATTCAAACTGAAAAATAAATCGTATAACGACATCTTATTTAAATAAAAACTTCAAAATCTGATATGAAATGCATTTTTTGCTGCTTTTCATAATTTAGAGGTTGCAAAGTATACTTAGAAAACAAATCTTTTAATCGGCCATTCATAAACGGAAACTTCAAAGCTACATACAAGATAAATATTGTACGTATATATTTTATTATTTGAAAAACAGATTTCAGTAGAAAAGATTTATTGTTCCATATATTCCATCAATGAAGCCTGGTGCAAATTATGTCATTTTCGGGAGCAATCAATTACTCTCAGAAATTTCAATTCAAAATGTAGAGTCCCTCAAAAAAGTATCCGAACACTACGGTTGATTACAGAATTCAGAAAAAATATCTGGCAACGATTTTTTTAGAAATTATTGATCTGGCAACCTTCATGTCACGTGATTACAGAATTCAGGAAAAATATCTGGAGCGTGTACAGCAACTGTACACGCTCCAGTTTGCTGTGAACGGTAACTGCACACGCTCAATATTTCCGTGAGTGAGCCCACACGATCTAGTATCAAAATAATATGACCACCTACAGTCGCTCAAAAAAGTATTCGAACGCTATGGTTGATTACAGAATTCAGAAAAAATATCTGGCAACGATTTTTTTTTTAGAAATTATTGATCTGGCAACCTTCATGTCACGTGATTACAGAATTCAGGAAAAATATCTGGAGCGTGTACAGCAACTGTACACGCTCCAGTTACCGTTCACAGCAAACTGGAGCGTGTGCAGTTACTGCACACGCTCCAGTTTGCTGTGAACGGTAACTGCACACGCTCAATATTTCCGTGAGTGAGCCCACACGATCTAGTATCAAAATAATATGACCACCTACAGTCGCTCAAAAAAATATCCGAACACTATGGTTGATTACAGAATTCAGGAAAAATATCTGGCAACGATTATTTTAGAAATTAGTGATCTGGCAACCTTCGTGTCACGTGACACGAAGGTTGCCAGATCAACACTATGGTTAGGTAATCAACCATAGTGTTCGGATACTTTTTTAAGCGACTGTTCGGTAAATATGATTTCATAAAAAAGAAACAGCTGTTAAATAATATTGTGAATTTTCCTGATAATGATTTTATTTTTATTGCAATTTTTACGACATACTTTTATTTTTTATAAAACTTTTTATATTTTTCGCTTTATAGAACAATATTGTTTGTTTGTTTTTTTCGTATCACGGTAAGAATAACGTAGCATTTATTTTCGAATATGGGATGCTCTAGTTCAAAGAAAATGAAGATGCTTATTTTTCGGACTTTGCCTCTCTAAGAGTGAAAATTTGAACTAATGGATAATTGGGAAAATGGAAATATTAATATTTTATTAGCACCTATAAAACAGACAAATGATTTTTTCATGCATCTTTTAAAACGAAAAAGTTGCATTTTTTCTCCTTTCAATCATCACAGTCCTTACCCAAAATTACAAATTTCTACCATAAATAGATCTCTCAATGTAAATAATAAAAAAAAATAAATACCCCCTCAAGCATCTGCTTGCCACAGAGGTCTGTCAGTTTATATGCTACAGTAGAAGGTCTGAGAGGATGGCAGGCCCTCAGCAGAAAAACGACACAAACAGCCATGCCTTACCCGGGGCTCGAACCCAGGTCCCTTAGATCAGTAGCCAAGCGCGCAAACCACTCGGCTATATGACATCTTTATAAATTCCACGTGTTTCTTTTGTGTTTCTCTGAATCATTCCATTCACCCCTTGAATCTCGTCGACATTTAATTTGTTGTTCGCTACAAGCCCTTAACTGAGAACATCTTCCGTTGTTGAGATTTTCGTTCACCGTCCGGTTCCGTTCCTGATGGTTCTCTTCCCTAAAGGCTAATTCTTTTTCTAACTCAATGAAATAAGGATGTCGGTTTTCAGTTATCATAATGCAATGGATTTAGGGAGATACAGGTTACAAAAGGCATTTAATGTTCCGGTATCAATGTTAATTAAATGAACATTGGTTATTGCACCATTTCAAGTAGCCCATGGTTGCTTGAGGATGATGATGATGATGATGATGATATACAATTAGCTCAAGTTTCTTTCATTTCATCAGTGGCAACTTAAGAGTTCTGTGTCCTAAGAAGAAAAACAACTTTCCCTTTTGGCACAATAAGGGACGATGCCTGCACATCTTTGAAATATTGCGTTGAAAAATGTTCTCTTCGTCTTCAGCAGAAGACCAGCAGATGAAACGGGACCTTCAGAAGCAGCTTCATAGGTTGAGACAGAGAGTATTAGAATATTCTCTTCGGATTTCTCATGGGGGGGGGGGGAATCTCACCAGGAGCGCCAGGCTGGCAACCTTTGTGTCACGTGATACGAAGGTTGACAGATCACTCATTTCTAAAAACATTCTTGCCAAATATTTTTTTCTGAATTCTGTAATCAACCATAGTGTTCGAATACTTTTTTGAACGAGTGCAAAAATATAAAAATATTTCCAAAATAATAATCATTAGATCTGTACCCGGTCAAATCGGCCATTTGGCATTACGAGCTATATCAGCAAAAATGTTTTCAAAGAAGTTGCCAAAAATTAAAAGATTTCGGTCTGCTGTTATTTTTATCATTTCAGGCAAATTCAAGGAATAAATTTTGTTTTGCGTAAAATAATTTGTGCTTTAAACTTTTTTTTAAATTTGATCATAACTCTATCTAATCGCCCCTGTTGGTCATTCGTAGGTTAAGGGTTGGGTTGGGTTGTTTTACCTCTGAGCGGCACTTTTTTGCACACCATGGGCTGGCCAGGTCACATGGACCCCGAAGGCTCAGAGAAGGTTGGGGGAGGGGACCCACTGGAACAGCTGTTGGGAGACAGATGGTAGCCTCCCGTCAAGGCCATCCAGCGGGTTCTTTAACGTGCACAGGGTATGGCTCTCCCGCACACGGGGCCACGGCTTAACGTCCCATCCGACGGACGGCGGCCTTTCCAAGCCCATCGGTGTCCCCTACTGACCGTGGGCAGGGCGGGGAATTTTGCGGAGATAAATCTCAACGCTGACCCAGCTGGGACTCGAACCTGGGAACTACAGATTACGAGCCTGGCCGCCTACCTACTGAGCAACCCCGCCCCTTCGTAGGTTAAGATTTTGAAAGATTAACTACACACCCTGAAATTAAAAATCTTGCTACTCTTATGAGCATCTTATTTCAACAAACGTGATAGATTTTATACATTGGCTCAAAGCTTTCCTTTATGTAAATGTTGCCTTTAAATATTTAATTATTTGCTGTAATGATATTACCTTTATTACATAACCTACGCGAGCATTTCTACTCTGAATATTAAATATTCATTGCATTTTCTTACAAATTTAATAAAGTGAATTGAAAACAAAAAAAAATCACAGTGCAGTCTTAGAAAATAATACTTTTCGAAATCAAGCGGAGACGATATAAAGCAAAAACATTTACGCTTAGCGCCACAGAATTTAAACTCTTCACAATCCATTCTTATGGAACATGAAAATATTTTCTCTTTTAGATGTACACTTCCCTGCCAAATATATTAGATAATTTCTGTTATGGCAATGGGAATCTAAATTCGAAGCTATACAACTTATGAAGTATGCATTTAATGAGAAAACATGACTGAAAATAAATTAAAGATCATAATCAAATCGATACAAAATTAACAAAAATATTTGTTTAGTATTTAAACAGTTATGGAAGATAGAATATTTCACAATCATCCATCCATGCATCCATCCATCATCATCATCCTCAAGCAGCCATGGGCTACGGAGGTCCAACCAGACCATGCAATTTAGTTCTCCAAGCAAGTCTGTCCTGAGCTACATCTACTGCATCTGGCCACTACACACGATTTCTAACAAGATCCTGTTTGGCATTGTCTGCCCACCGCATCCCAGGTCTCACCCTCTTTCTTAAGCCTTTAGGCACACGGTTCATAACCCTATTCGCCAATCTATAAATATCCATAGGGGCAGCATGGCCAAACCAACGGAGTCTCTCTCTGCACAATATGCTGCTTAAAGGAGGTTGCAAACTCCTTTGCCTAACCTCATCATTAGTTACAAAGTTGAACCACCTAATGCCCAAGATACTGCGTAAGCATCTGGAATCAAAAGCATCTAGTTTCCTGTTATCTTGTTTACAAAGTGTACAAGTTTCACTACCATAACTAACCCTAGAAAGAACCAAACTATAATACAGTCTAATTTTAGTCTTTAGGTGTATACGCCTATTTCTCCACAATCTCCATAGATTCTTAAAAGTCCCGGCAGCAATACCTATTCGTCTGTTAATCTCATGCCGCACATCACCATTATCTGTTACATAGCTCCCAAGATAATTAAACTGTGACACCTGCTCAAGACTGCAACCATTTAGATTAACTGAATCACAGCCTATCTGACCAATTTTCATCACTTTAGTTTTCTCTCTGTTTATAACCAAACCTACTCTACTACCAGTCTCATCAACAGCTCGAATGAAAGAGTTCATCTCATCAACATCATTTGCCAAAAGGGCTAAATCATCAGCATAATCTAAATCAGAAATTTTTGTTTCTCCAATCCATGTAAGGCCAAAATCTTTCCCTTGAAGTGAATTTCGCATAACATAATCAATAACCAAACTAAAGAGAAAAGGAGACAAAATGTACCCTTGTCGAACACCAGAAGTAATGCTAAACCAATTGCTACAAGCCTTACCAACTCTCACACACGATTCAGTGTTATTATAGAGAGCTTTCATTATGTTAACTAACTTGTCTGGTATACCATATGATCTCATAATCAACCACAAATTATGACGATCAACAGAGTCGAAAGCCTTTTTGAAATCAACAAAGCTAGCAACCAAAGATTTCTGAAACTCTAAACATTTCTCAAGAATCTGCCTAAGTGAAAATATCTGATCCACACATCCCCTACAACTTCTGAATCCACATTGCTCATCACGCAATTGACTGTCAACCAGATTCTTAATTCTATTAAGCACAATCATGGAAAGAACTTTACCTGGAACAGAGAGTAGGCTGATACCCCTATAGTTATCACAAGAATTGCGATCACCTTTTTTGAAAATAGGGATAACAATAGCTCTGTAAAATCCTTAGGAACCATGCCTTTATCATAAAAGATATTCAAAATTTCAGTCATCCAAGTGGTAACAGAAACATTCCCAGCTCTACGCATTTCCTTAGCAATTTCATCTACACCTGGGGATTTATGAAGTTTAAATTTAGAAATGGCCAAAATAAATCCAGATTGTGTTTTAGGGCCAACATTAAAGCCACCAATGCATCTATCATCATTGCAAACAATGGGAGTAGAACTAACCACATTGTTTAGAACATCACTGAAATGCTCAGCCCACCTAGTCATGACAGAATCCTCACCTTCTATAACCTTACCTTGTTTATCCTTCAATCCCTGTATGCCTGTCCGTTTTCTACCACACAAAACATTAACTATCTGGTACAGCTCTCTGCTGTTGTGCTGTCTAACTGTTTCCTCGGCTTTGTCAGCCAAGCCATCAAGCCAAAGATTCTTATCAGCAGCTAACTGATCCTTTACACGCTTATTACGTTCTCTGTAATGCTTTCTATTAGGAGTAGTAGGGTATTGATTAAGGACATTCCTGCAGTTCTTTCTTTCTGAAATAAGCTCAAGTGCCTTATTACTCAGATAATTCTGTCTCCTCTGCTCCTTTTTTTTTCCTAAAAGAGTACTGTTAGTGTCTAAAAAAGCCTGTTTAAAATGGTCCCATTCTTCCTCAACTTCAGTAGTAAGCAAACCATGACTGTCATAATGACTAAGTAACCTCTCATGGTAAGCTTTGGCTATAACTGGATCTTTCAGAGCTATACTCCTCCCCAAAGGTCAGAGTCAGCACCAACTTTGGCATTGAAGTCACCAAGAACAAGGGTAATATCTAATTTCTTGACAGAATTCAAAATATCCTGAAATTGTTCATAAAACCTATCCTTCTCATCCTCATTGGCATCCTCAGTGGGGGCATAACAGCAGATAACATTCAAGTCTTTATATAAGTCTTGAATTGTCTGAAATTTATTTTGCTGTAAGAAACCTTTCATTAATGCACTCATATCCTAGAACAGCATCACTAGCGTGTCTGCTGAGAAGCAGACCCACGCCTTGGTGATGCTTATTGTCGTCCCTCCCTGAAAAGAGAAATTTAAGATTATTTTTAAGAATCTGACCTTTATCTGTCCATCTGGTCTCTTTCAAGCCGAGAATATCTAAATTATAATGGTGGAATTCTTGTGTGAGGACATCAAGAGAAAAAGCTCTGTGCAGAGTCCTCACATTCCAACTACCTATGGAGAGAAAATGGTTAGTGGGATGTTTAAAGAAACTATATTTATTGAGAGAGGGAATGCCGACAATATCAAACAGCCCCCTAATCGCAGACATGGGGCAAAGACCCGTTCCCCCACCACTAAAGGCTGAAGCCATCTACACTGGAAGACTTCCTCCAATGTAGAATTTGGCGATGCCAATAGAAGCAAAGAGTTCAGGTGCCTGCGATGACCTCTGCTCAGGATTATCCACCAGCTGATATACATATCCTGCGAATCTATTCACTTGGGGCTGTCCAGTCCAGTGGGTTTATATGGTCAGCACCAGGACCCTGTGTAGTTGACCACTCCTCAGCAGGGTAGAAAAAAAAGAAAAGTAGCCATAGTTGTCCAGATCAGTAGGCCACACTAATCTGGCAGCCCTCCCCTTCCGTTCACTTCCACAAGAGAGTATCTCTTTTGAAAGTTACTAACGGTCCGCACCACGAGAAGGCGGGGTCGGACATTAGGTGCTAGGCCTGGCCGGTTCTATGCATCATCACAGGGGATTGGTGCATAGCTCTCCTTCCAGTGACTACCTAGCTACCACTTACAGACCTATTTCACAATAGTAATACTTAATAAGAATTCATCTCAGAAATTAACCAAAACTTAAAAAATGCATTATTTCAAATCATTTAAAATAATAAATATTCATTTAAGAAGTTTGCGCAATGGTTATTTAAATATTAGACAATAATGAATGATTTTTTTTATAAAGCAAAATAATTTATTGTTAAATATTCCAGTCTCCATAACTATTTAAATGCTGAATGAATAGGGTTTGGAAGTGAGATTTAAATAGATTTCATTATGATCTTTATCTTTAGCAGCATTTTCCTGTTCAATGCATATTTTAGAAGTTAAAAAATAAAAATAAAATACCCCCTCAAGCAGCTGCTTGCCACAGAGGTCTAAACAGGAACCTGTCAGTTTATATGCCATAGTAGAAGGTCTGAGAGGTTGGCAGGACCTCAGCAGAAAAACAACACGAACATCCACGCCTTACCCGGGGCTCGAAATTACATTCCCACTGACGTAACATGGAGACTATCTAATATTTTATTGAGACATTGTCTCTGAGGTCACCGTTTTCCCATGATCACTTAATGAATTCTTTTGGCTCTCAACACGAGGCTGTGAACAGCAGATACGTCAGAAATAGAGACAAGATTCGATACCAAACGATTCTACCTTACATTTCTAACTCTGATTGATTTCCATATTTCTTTGCAATATGATGTCTCCATTTTTGCTGCCATTATCTTGAATTAATTGTTAATATTTCTCATGTTTCTAGCCCGCTCTAAAATGCTCTTGGGAAAATATGAAGTTACGTATATCATATACAACCATATAAGTGCCAAACTTATAATAAACAATAGCATGCATGCAGACATATATATATACACACACACACACCATTCTCGTGAAGCCATATGCTACGGAGGTAATACCCGACTGCGTAATTTTGTTCTCCAGATATATCAGTCTTGAGCTACAGCTGCTGCATTTGGCCACTGTAGGCCAATTCTAGCAAGGTCCTGTTTGACATTGACCGCCCATAACAACATCCGAGGTGTCCCCATTTTCCTGAGGCCTTTGGACACACTGTTTATAATCCAATTCGCCAATCTGTAGCTATGCATTTGAGAAACATGGCAAACCAACGCAATCTCTCTTTGCACAATATGTTGCTCATAGAAATTTTCTGACTCTTCTAACCTCATTAGTACTTACAAAATCAAACCATCTGATGCTCAAGGTATTGCGAAAACATTTAGAATCAAGGGCATCAAGTTTCCTATTATCCTGCTTATAAAGGGTTATGTTACATTACCCCTTGTTCTTTCGGTTGTATAATAGTTTCGTTCTGAAAGAACGAAACTATTATACAGCTTAATTGTAGTCTATAGGTATATGCGCCAATTTTTCCATACTCTCCATAGATTCTAAAATATCCCAGTAGCAATCCCTTGTCTTCTTTTTATTTCTGCCGCACCTCACCGATATCTGTTACATAGCTCCCGAGATAAACTGAGATACTTGCTGAAGACTGCAACTATTAAAACAACTGAATCTCACCTCTTCTCTCTGTTTATCACCAAACCTACTCTATTACCAGTCTCATCAACAGCCCTATGAAAGAGTTCATCTCATCAACATCATTAGCCAACAAGGCCAAATCATCTGCATAATCTAAATCAGAAATTTTGAAATCTCTAGACTATTTAAGGCCAAAATCTTTCCCTTGCAAAGAATTTCGCATTACATAATCAATAACCAAACAAAAGAGAAAAGGAGACAGAATGCACCCTTGTCTAACTCCACTAGCAATGCTAAACCAATCGCTGCAAGACGTACCAATTCTCACACACGACTCAGAGTTATTATACAGGGCTCTCACTACACTAACTGATCAGGTTATGATCGAACGATTAACCACAAATTATGTCGATCAACAGAGTCAAAATCCTTTTTGAAATCAACAAAGTTAGTAACCACAAGTTTCTGAAACTCTAAACATTTCTCAAAAATTTGCCCAAGTGAAAATATTTTATCTATACATCCTTTACCACTTTTGAATCCACACTGTTCATCACGCAGTTGTCCATCAACCAAATTCTTAATTCTATTAAGTATAATCATGCAAAGAACTTTACCTGGAACAGAAAGTAAACTAACTGCCCTATAATTATCACAAGAACTACGATAATCTTTTTTTCAAAAAATAGGTATAATAATAGGTCTAGTGAAATCCTCAAGAGCAACACCTTTATCAAATAAAAATCAAAATTTCAGTCAGCCATGTGATAACACATATTTCCCAGCTCTAAGCATTTCAATAGTGATTTCATCACCCCTGGAGATTTATGCAGTTTCAATGTAGAGATAATCAAAGTGAATTCGGAATGTGATATAGGGTCATCATTGAAGCTAATAATGCATTTGTACCCATTACAAACAATGGGATTAGAATAAAATTCCATTGTTTAGACCATCTCTAAAATGCTCAGCCCACCTAGCCATCGCGGAATCTTCACTTTCAACCGCCTTACCATGTTTATCCCTCAATCCCTGTGCACCTGTCTGTTTCTTCTCACACAAAACATTAACAATCTAGTACAACCTCCTGCTGTTGTGCTGCCTAACTGCTCCCTCTGCTTTGTCAGCAAAGTCATTAGGCCAAAGATTCTTATCAGCTGCCAACTTATCCTTTACACGTTTATTAAGCTCTTTGCAATACCGTCCATTAGGACTAGTAAGAGTGTTGATTCATATTATTCCTGAACTTCCTTCTTTTAGAAATAAATTCCATAGCCTTATCATTCAAATAACTTTATCTGCTATGTAATTTTTACCCAAAAGAGTACTATTAGTGTCAAGAAAAGCCTGTTTAAACTGATCCCATTTTTTCTCAACTTCAGCAGTAAGCAAACCATGATTGTCATAATGACTGAGTAGCCTATCATGAAGCTTTGGTTATATCTGGATTTTTCAGAGCTTCGTTGTTTAAGGTAATGCTTTTAACCTTAGCACGACATCTCTTTAACTTCAATTCTAAAACACTTTTGACCAGATAATGGTCAGACCAATTTCAGATTCTAAACTTCCTAACTTGCGTATTTGCTGTTATTTAACCTATTATCCATCACACTCCTATGCAATCCATCAGGTGAAATCCATGCGTATTTATAAATGTCCCTATGTTTGCAGCAGGTATTAGTTATTGGCAAACTTTTAAGTTTACTTACCTCACACTTTTTTTTTACTTCAAGAACTAGAATCTATATAGAAACTGATCTGCCTGAGAACATCATCCCAGTGTAGAATCGCAGACGCCCAACTAGCTACGTGAGGGTTCAGGCACCTGCGATGGCCCCTGATCAGAATTATCCACTAGTTGACATAAAATATCATGTACATCTGATCACTTAGGGCTGGCAACCCATAGGCAAACAATAAACTCAGCGGGAGATTTTCCCTCAACAGAGGCTCACCAGTGCAGCAAGTCCAGGATCCATAATGAAGCTCAAAGCTATAAGTCAGTCCAGTGGGTATAAATGGCCATGAGGACCTTGTGAAGTTAACCCCTCCTCAGCAGGGCGGAAAAAGAAAAAGTAACCACAGATGACCAGATCAATAGGCCGAACTGATCTCGCAGTCCTCCTCTTCCGTTACCTTACAAAAAGAGAATAGGAAAGGTATTAACGGCCTGCCCCCATAAGTCGGGGTTGTACATTAGGTGCCAGGCCTCACCATTCATCATCACTGGGTATTGGTATACAGCTCTCCTTCCAGTTTATGCCTAACTACCATTTACAGACCAAATAATAGTAATATGTCGATTAACACGACTTTCTTCCTGGAAAATATTCCCTCTCCTCGCCACGCCCTGTTAATCAATTAGACTCTGCTACTATACAAATAATTGGATCAACTGAAAATATAGATCAGTTATTAAATAACTGTCGTCTATCTTACAACTTACAAAGTCCACCCCAAAAAGAAATAAAATTGCAAACATTACATCTCTAAAAGAATCGTAAAATCATGTCACAAGCATTATCCATAATAAAGTCGTAGTCATCAAGCGAAAAATCTGTTTAATTATTGTTTTTTAAAATTCAGAAAAATCTCACAATTCGTGGAAACTTGATGCCCTTGATTCTTAGTTTACTGATTTTAAACTACCAGCAGAGAATTATTTCAATTCCTTTCACAGCAAGTTTTCATTCTTTTAGCATCATTGGGAACGAAAAAAAAATAGATATGCTTTAACCAGCTATGTTAGGCTTAACTAGCCTTCAAATATTATATACCTGTTTCACAGGAAAAAATGAACATCTTTCAGTAGGGATTAAAAGGTTTCTCAATTAATTCAGTTTCTCATTACCACTAACATTATTTCACTCTTCGTCCTCTTATTGAACTGGTATTTAATTCGTTGGTAATTGCAGTCCTACTTGATAGTAACGGTTGCTTCGCTGAGGGACATCGATCGGTAACTGATGGTCCGACATGCTCTCACATACTACGAGAGAGATTCGTACCTGGTTCGAGATGGCTGCTCTCGGAAAAAAAGCGATTTCAGCGTTATAAACGTTTGAAAACTTTCTGCCATCTTTAAAAATAAGAAAAAAAAAACGTACAGGCAACGAAGGTGGCCACCCATAAAACTGGCGCGTTTACTGCTTGATTCAGTTGGTACGCTCCAATTTGCTACGAGGCCACCTTCTGTGCTGGTAACGGTTTTAAGATGTCAGAAAATTTGGAAACATTCGTAGAGCCAAACTGCTTTCTGTGTGGCCGCACCCTAAGATGCCGCTCGGTTGCTGCTCTTTCGTTATGAGGCTGCACCGCACTTTTGCAAGGAAAGAGCCCAGAGAAGCAGAAGAAGACTCCAATCTGTTTTCTCCATATGTTGCAGACCTCCTCCTCCTTCTCTCTCATCTCATCCCAATGCAATGCGTTCTGCATTTCGATCCCTGATCGGAGAAAAGGAAGTATCCCCTGCGCTCTTTTGTCCCCCGTGTGAAGGCTCTAGAACTGTTTCAACGTAACCTTCTTTCTGAAACAATGTTCCAACCAGTTCTGA
The DNA here is from genome assembly GCA_038380435.1 of Ryuthela nishihirai. Lineage (NCBI taxonomy): Eukaryota > Metazoa > Arthropoda > Arachnida > Araneae > Heptathelidae > Ryuthela > Ryuthela nishihirai. Next base: position 7,115,001 of record JAWZYU010000016.1, on the reverse strand, counting down.
TGGTAATCCGGGTGACGTAAAAGCAGCACAGGAACGGTTTAAATAATTCGAATCGAGAAAAAAAAACGCCCACTCTGCAGTGATGGGAAATAAAAACATCAGAAAATGCTGCGATGTTGGTTACCGAAAAGGGAGTGCTTGAGAGAAGGGTGGGGACTCTGGGAAGCAAAGGGACGTTCGTTTGTAGCTTTTCGTTTGCAGGTAAATCACCAATCACCTTTTGCAAGCAACGCCTCTGCGATTCGGTGCGAACGAAAACTGCTGAGAGGAGAGAAAGGAACTTACCTTGTTCCTCTGTGATGTGAACCATTTCTACCTGAGAGCGATTCAGTCCATGAAGGTGGAAAAGTGTCTCCTTCTCTTCCTGAGTGCAATGTGTGCGGCCACCGGCAGCACCAGTCCTCGCTCCACGTTCCTTGCGGCTCCGAGAGGAAGGGCGGCTTGGATCTTGGCTCGCTGCCAGAAGAGGACGCTCTCACTGCTCCTGAAGGAGGGCAAAGGCAGCTACTCTTGGAAGAGCTCGACTGGAGACGAGCCGAGTGTGTGCGGCTACGCGAAACGGAAACTTCAGTGCGTGTATGAGCGATCGACCAATTAGCAGTTATATTGGTCTATATGAATAGAGATTGGGAAGAATTGTTATCTGGTAGCAACTTGCGAAATGATTTTCTAACGCACATTCACTGCATGTAAATGGCAGAAGATGCTGGAGCCTGATGATAAAGACTATGATGACAATGATCGGATGATGACAGCTCTCGATAACAGAAGTAGCGTCAGCGCAGTGAACTGTCCTCTATGAAAGTCTGCACAGTATCCACTCCCATCACCTTCCAAGCCCAAGCGGCTACAGTGTCTACGTCGGCTGGGAAGCAAAATATTGATTGTAGGGCGAAGGTTTAACCCTTCCCTACCAGTCGTTGACGTCAGGCACCTGTTCAGGAGAAGGGCGGCGGCCGTCGCCTCGCGAGCTGGCTTCGGAAAAAAGGACACGAAATGACGATTTCCGTTTTCTTCTTCAGAAGGGACGTTCAGAGAACAATAGTCGAAAACCTATTCTGCGTTTTTAATAGGAATTCATTAAGGGCAGAGGTGGTCTGTCGCAATTGATTGATGTTATTTGAAATCAAAATTATTTAATAGTTTTTGATTTTACGTCATCACTGATGTACAGTCGCTCAAAAAAGTATCCGAACACTATGGTTGATTACAGAATTCGGAAAAAATATCTGGCAACGAACCTTGGTGTCACGTGACACGAAGTTTACCAGATCACTCATTTCTAAAAAAATCGTTGCCAGATATTTTTTCTGAATTCTGTAATCAACCATGGTGTTCGGATATTTTTTTGAGCGACTGTAGGTGCTCATATTATTTTTATACTAGATCGTGTGGGCTCACTCACAGAAATATTGAGCATGTGCAGTTACCATTCACAGCAAACTGGAGCGTGTGCAGTAAGTGCACACGCTCCAGTTTGCTGTGAACGGTAACTGGAGCGTGTACAGTTGCTGTACACGCTCCAGATATTTTTCCTGAATTCTGTAATCACGTGACACGAAGGTTGCCAGATCACTCATTTCTAAAAAAATCGTTGCCAGATATTTTTTCTGAATTCTGTAATCAACCATGGTGTTCGGATATTTTTTTGAGCGACTGTAGGTGGTCATATTATTTTGATACTAGATCTTGTGGGATCACCCACGGAAATATTGAGCGTGTGCAGTTACCGTTGATACAAACTAAATATTGCGAATAGGTTGGGTTGTTTTACCTCTGAGCGGCACTTTTTTGCACACCATGTGCTAAATGGCCAGGTCACAAGGACCCCGGAGGATCAGAGAATGTTTGGGGAGGGGACCCACTGGAACAGACAAGGTTCCGTGACAGGGTTCCGTGAACAGGTCAAGGTTCCGTGAACAGGTCAAAGGTTCCAGGAACAACAAGGTTCCGTAACAAGGTTCCGTGAACAGGTCAAAGGTTCCGTGTTCCTGCCGTACGTGGGCGCGGGCTAGTTCCTTCGGTAGAAGGAACTAGCCCGCGCCCACGTACGGCAGGAACACGGAACCTTTGACCTGTTACTAAGTAGCGTATTGGACAAGATAGGCGAACAGTATAAACGGATGGAATAATTCCAAAAGAAAGAAGAATTGTGGTGTCTCTGCTACTTTAGGATTTAGGGAAAATCAATTTTCATTCCAAATATTGCATGGCTCTGAATATGTTTATAGCAGGCATGTGTTTTTTTGAATTGACAGATCTTGGATTTTTATTATTCTTTTAGCAAAAAGCCTCTTTATTCATTACACAAGTTATTTTGCAAACATTTTACAAAATTTCAACAAAGCTAATTATATGCAGGATATTATAAATTTGCATATTACATTTAAAATTCCCAAAATGAAAATTTCAGCCTTAAAATTCTTTTTCATAATTTTTATTATCCTCCAACACCACACACTTCGATTTAATAAATTTCCCTTATGAATAGTATCTGCTTATCCTCGAAATTTTGACTATTGTTATACACTGAGAGTCCACTGAATGATGACCAATCCATGCTATGCTGAAAAATGAGTTGGGTTGTTTTACCTCTGAGCGGCATTATTTTGTACACCATGGGCTAAATGGCCAGGTCACATGGACCCCGAAGGCTCAGAGAAGGTTGGGGGAGGGGACCTACTGAAACAGCTGTTGGGAGACAGATGGTAGCCTCCCGTCAAGGCCATCGAGCGGGTTCTTTAACGTGCACAGGGTATGGCTGTCCCACACACAGGGCCACGGCTTAACGTCCCATCCGACGGACGGCGGCCTTTCCTAGCCCATCGGTGTCCCCTGCTGACCGTGGGCAGGGCGGGGAATTTTTGCGGAGATAAATCTCAACGCTGACTCAGCTGGGACTCGAACCTGGGAACTACAGATTACGAGCCTGGCGCGCTACCGACTAAGCCACCCCCGCCCCCCTGAAAAATGAACTGGAGGCCATAAACAAATAAAGAATGAAGAGCTGTGCCAGGAAAACTGCAGCAGCAAGTTGTCGTGATGTAGTTTGTGAGTAGTGTGAATTGTAAAAAAAAGTGACGCAAATAATGGGCATGTGATGGTTGGTGCTTCTCTCTCTCTCAGAAAGCAGACTTCTCGTTGATTGTCCTCAGAGCAGCGATTGTAAAGATGTATGAAGAATGGAACACATAATATTTCAGCAATACAATGCATTAATGTCAAAACACGCACACTATAGTCGTAGTTTTTAATAATAACTGGTCCAAGAGCACATTCATTCAAGAAAAAAAAAAGAACTGAAGCATCACTTTCCTGGCGATTTTAATCAATTTAGTTGTTGGGTTGTTTGATTTCTCAACGAACCTTGTTTTGCGCACAATGGGTTAAATGGACAGGTTACAAAGACCCCAGCCTCCAAAAGCTCGTCGGAGGTTGGGAAAAGGATCCAGAGAACAGCTGCTCGGAGACAAATGGAAGTCTCCCGTCTAGGTCACCCAGGACGCTCTTTAAAGTGCACAGGGTAAAGGCTCTCCTACACACAAGGTCACGCCTTAACGCACATTCCTAGGGACGATGGCTTTTCCGAACCCATCAGTGTCGACTTTCTCACCAAGAGGACTTTATCGGAGAAAATTCTCAAATAAGGCCTACTTGGGACTCGAACAGGGAACTGTAGATTACGAGTTTACACTCTACCAGTTGAGCCAACTGCCAATTCATCAATTTAGCTTTCTCTCTTTCAGCAAGGGGCGGGGTTGGCTCAATCGGTAGCGCGCCAGGCTCGTAATCTGTAGTTCCCAGGTTCGAGTCCCAGCTGGGTCAGCGTTGAGATTTATCTCCGCAAAATTCCCCGCCCTGCCCACGGTCAGTAGGGGACACCGATGGGCTTGGACAAGGCCGCCGTCCGTCGGATGGGACGTTAAGCCGTGTGCGGGAGAGCCATACCCTGTGCACGTTAAAGAACACGCTGGATGGCCTTGACGGGAGGCTACCATCTGTCTCCCAACAGCTGTTCCAGTGGGTCCCCTCCCCCAACATTCTCTGAGCCTTTGGGGTCCATGTGACCTGGCCATTTAGCCCATGGTGTGCAAAAAAGTGCCGCTCAGAGGTAAAACAACCCACCCTCTTTCAGCAAATCTTCTCTATTGCCAGTCTCATCAAAAACTCTTACTAAAGAATTTATATCATCAACATCAGTTGGCCAAAGGGTCAAATCGCTCATTATGATGTAAATCAGATATTTTGAAAACTCTAGGAGAGATGTCGTCAAACTTTTTGTTTTGGAGAGCACTTTTTTTTTAATGCTTGCGAGCTTGAAGAAAAACGAACAGAGTAGAGAAATGCCAATATTTTGAAAAATGTGCATATGTATAGATATATATTATATAAGAAATAAACTTTATTAGTGGACATATTAAACAATTATACGCGCAAATCAGATGAATGAAATAAAAATGAATCAAAACAGTGAAATAGAAATTAATCAAAATATAATCAGCGTGACACTGGAAATCTTCAACTTATTATAATTTAGAAGGACTTGAGTTTTCTATTCTTAAGCATTTGTCTATATCGTAATCGATGAATCTGGATAGGTATTTGGATTTCAAATATTTCGTGTTTGAAAAAGGGAATTCGCAAGAGCATGTTGGAGCACGAAAAGAATATACGATTTAAGAATCTCATTTCGACCGGCAGGTGACTGGTGAACTGTTGACCTCTGCTCTAGGCCATCTATGGCCCAAATCTTCTCCCCCCCCTTGCACTGAATTCCTCTTAGCATGATCAATAACCAATCTAAAAAGAAAACTGAACGAAATGCATCTCTTTCAAACTCCAGTAATATCGTTCAATCAATCGCTACAAGCTTTAACAACTCTCATTCGCGATTCGTCGTTATTATACAGTCCCCATCTGGTTCGTATTATAGAGGAATGATTTGCAGAATATTGAAATGATCTCGTCCTCTTCACATGGCCAGCTAATTCTCCAGATATCAACTCCATCGAACATTTCTGAGATGTTACGGAAAGTTCAATCTTGTGAGATTTTATATTCACACCAGTGGTGATTGTTCCTCAACTGTGGATTGTTTTAGAATCAGCTTGGCTGAACATATCTCCATATGTATGACACCAGTATCACACACACAAATCACGACACCAGTGTGAAATACACAACGTAATCAGCGTTAGAGCAGTGTTAGGATGCTTCATAAAAATATTATGTCGATCATAATTCAATGGCCAATGAGTGTGTAAAGAATCTGCTTGTTAAGAATCAAAATAGTCGAATCAGTCGTTCGAAATTTTTTATCGAACAAACAAATCGACAGAAATTGCAAAAGTAGAAAAAAAAAAGATTTGTTTCAGTCCTAGCAAATGAAGAATTGTTGGGAGCTTTGGCATGAATCATGAATTGGGTCTTTTTTGAGCATTGTAAAAAATTTATTTCATTTCAATCGCTACATGTAATCAGCAAAATTTTCATCATAATCCTAACTCGTGCATTCCACTCATCAAATAAGATTTTTTTTCCAACCACACGTTTTTCACGAAATTATTGTTTTTTAGGTTAATTAAGGTAAGCGCCTAAAACACATTAGCAACTAACTTTCAACTAAAGAAGCCACTGTTTGCTTTGAAGGGATCTCTTCCACGAAAGCGACGGACGACGTGCAGCAGTCGATGATGCAAAAGTCGCACTTGGCACAAATATCTGGATCATTTTTTATTGCCCTTAAATTTCATAAAATCCAGCAAACAACGCTATTTGTCTTTCGATATTAACGCCTACTAATTTAACCTGAAATTAAAAAAGATTTTGCAAAAACTTGAAAGGGGCTTAGGAGGGATTTGTGCTTTTGGTCATCGCGTAGAGAAGCATTTCCATCAGCTCGTATGCAAACAATTCGCTCTGCAAACAACTACCTCTCCTGCGTGTGAGTCTTCTCTTTTCTCGTCTCTCAAATCACTACAATTTATCTCTACTTGATAAAGAATTGTTTTTAGCTTAATCCTGTTGCATTTGCCCTTTTCTATACTGTATATAAATGTATAGTGCATGATCAGCGAAACATACACAAAATGGCAAGGTAAACATATTATCAAACATGAACAAAATTTTCAATTAATTATTTTACGTGTTTCTTGTCTACATTACATTTTCTTGTCATACTTTATTACTGAATAATATCCTGTCTTTTTTTTTAAATTATTCAGCAGTGGAGATTTCGCAATTCCTTACTGAATCAAACTGTTTGTCTTTCGAACATTGGAATGTTAAAAATTAGAAACTGGTTTCATTAATGTAATTGTGTCATTCATAATAAATCATACATATATACCGACATAAAATATGAAATTTTAGATAGATGTGTGCGTGCAAGTAAACTAACACCGATCTACAATTTTTTGCAAACCTTAAAGTGGACCATTATCATGAGTTAGGAAATTAAAGCTATCATTATGTAGATACGTTATCAAATATAAAAAAAATTAAAAAATTTCGCCTTTTTTTCAGCAACTGCAAATCACGACATCAAGGAATTGTCATAAATAATAACTTGGATTTAAAGACTGCTTTTCGTTGCTTTTTAATTTCACTCGGTTGTAATTGTGAAGGATGCAGAGGGTTGGGTTGTTTTACCTCTGAGCGGCACTTTTTTGCACACCATGGGCTAAATGGCCAGGTCACATGGACCCCGAAGGCTCAGAGAAGGTTGGAGAAGGGGACCCACTGGAACACTGTTAGGTGACAGATGATAGCCTCCGGTTAAGACCATCCAGCGTGTTCTTTAACGTGCACAGGGTATGGCTCTCCCGCACACGGGGCCACGGCTTAACGTCCCAACCGACGGACGGCGGCCTTTCCAAGCCCATCGGTGTCCCCTACTGACCGTGGGCAGGGCGGGGAATTTTGCGGAGATAAATCTCAACGCTGACCCAGCTAGGACTCGAACCTGGGAACTACAGATTACGAGCCTGGCAAGCTACCGACTGAGCCACCCCCGCCCTCTGGATGCAGAGGGAGTTTAGTTTAATATGATAAGGAGATTCGCCTCTATATACCAAATCCTCATGTAGCCATGGCCTACGAAGATTCAACCAGACTGGGATATTTATTTCTCCAAAAACATCTGGGCTACAGCTGCTGCCTTTGGCCACTGTGGGCTAATTCCAGCAAGCACATTGTCTGCCCCTCCCATCCAAGGTCTCCATCTTTTTCTTAGACCTTTAAGCACACTGTTCACAGCCCTATTCCCTAATCCAGGTGTTCTCAAAGTGTGTGTCGCGAAATTTCGGATGCCATTGCAGATAAAAGGAAATTTATAAACCATTTTGTTGCTACTTTCTACCACTGATTCTACATTTAACTTTTCCCCTTTAATCAAAAACTCATCCATATTAAATCTTAATGTTAAAGCCAAAATTAACACAAAACATGCCCATAACATGCACTAACCTCAATACACGTCAGAACTTGAACAAAATAGCTCTGCTTTTATAAACAACTCCACAGAAATGGCTCCAAATTCATGGCAAACTGCACATGCTCTCATGCTGTTGCCAACTTAACTTTTTTAATGTCTCGTGAGTACTCACGACGAAAAATAATATGCCATGAGCAAAAAAATTTGAGAATCATTGTCCTAAAATACAGTTATGCATACGGGCAACATGATCAAATTAACGCAGTCTCTATTTGCACAATAAGCTACTCAAAGGATTGCTTATTCCTTCTCCTAACCTCATCTTTACTCTTTTTTTATTTTGCGACATATAGGACAGAGAAGAAGCCTAGAAGTATAAACATACAAAGACATGCCCTACTCAGACTGAAGTCAGTGCCTCATTAGAGCTAACACAGCATACAAATTTGCCTTGCTGGAACAGTCGCTAGCTGCCTAACCACTATACCAGTTAAGGCTTAGTCTTACAAGGTCAAACCACCTAATGCCTAAGAGACTAGGGGCGGGGGTGGCTCAGTCGGTAGCGCGCCAGGCTCGTAATCTGTAGTTCCCAGGTTCGAGTCCCAGCTGGGTCAGCGTTAAGATTTATCTCCGCAAAATTCCCCGCCCTGCCCACGGTCAGTAGGGGACACCGATGGGCTTGGAAAGGCCGCCGTCCGTCGGATGGGACGTTAAGCCATGACCCCGTGTGCGGGAGAGCCATACCCTGTGCACGTTAAAGAACACGCTGGATGGCCTTGACGGGAGGCTACCATCTGTCTCCCAACAGCTGTTCCAGTGGGTCCCCTCCCCCAACCTTCTCTGAGCTTTCGGGGTCCATGTGACCTTTAGCCCATGGTGTGCAAAAAAGTGCCGCTCAGAGGTAAAACAACCCAACCCAACCCCTAAGAGACTATGAATTTCAGGCAATAGCAATTGGTTTAATTTCCGTATGCCGTTCTGAGATTTCTTTGAAATGCAATGAACTTGAACAGTATCAACGCAGAAACTCTATCAGGATTTTTGGAGTGGAAGAAGTAGATACGCCTAACTGATGACCTTGCCATTAAAATGTTTAATGAAAAATTAAACATTGACATTTCTGTAAATGGCATTGACTGCAGTCATCGAATGAGGAATGATCGGAAAGGCTAGCCCCGACCGATCATTGTAAAATTCTGTTCATATCGAAAAAGAAATGCTGGGTTCCGTGCTAAAAGTAAACTTAAAGGCAGTGGAATTATTATTCATGAAGATCTAACGTCAGGAAGACTTAAAGTGCTTCATTCGGCTATTTGAGAAATTTGGCCAGTGCAATTTTTGAACTCAAAATGGATAGTGGTAAAGATGAAAAACGGTAACAAGCGCTTTACTAAATGAAAGAATGAGTTAAATGAACTTTAAAATTAGTTTAAAAAATTTTCTTTGTGTACCTCTAAATATATATATTTTACCCATGTTTATATATATTGTGATTTGTAATGCACTTTAAGCCTGTAAATGGTAGCTAGGCATAAACTGGAAGGAGAGCTGTGTACCAATCCCTAATGATGTTGCACAGAACCGGCCAGGTCTGGCACCTAATTCTGACCCGCCTTCTTGTGGTGCAGGCCGTTAGTACCTTTCAAAAGAGATATTCTCTTTTGGAAGGGAACGGGAGGGGAGGGCTACCAGTTCAGTATGGCCTACTGATCTGGTCATCTATGGCCACTCTTTTCTTTTTTTTTTTCAACTCTGCTGAGGAGTGGTCAACTTCACAGGGTCCCGGTGCTGACCATTTATACCTACTAGACTTGATTTGTTTATGGATTTGAGCTTGATTATGGATCCTGGACTTGCTGCACTGGTGGGCCTCTGTTGAGGGAGAGTCTGCCGCTGTGTTTTCTGTTTGCTTCTGGGTTGCCAGCCCTAAGTGAACAGAGGCATGGGATACCTTATATCAGATGATGGATAATCCTAATCAGAGACCATTGCAGGTACCTGAACCTCACTTAGCTAGTTGGGCATCGTCAAGCCTAAACTGGAATAATGTGTCTCAGGCAGGCCATGTGGCTCTTGAAAAAGTCCACTTGAAAAGGTGGTGCCTGAAGTTCCTACCAGCATCGGTGACTTCAGCCTTCAGCGGAGGAGGAACAGGTCTTTGCCCCATGCCTGCGATTAGGGGGCTGTTTGATATTGTTGGCCCTACCAATCTCAATAAACCTAATTTCTTTAAAAATCCTACTAATCATTTTCTCTCTGCAGGAACGTGGAACGTGAGGACATTACATAGAGATTATTCTCTTGATGTCCTCATGCAGGAATTCCAGCGCTATAACCTAGATATTCTAGCCTTGCAAGAGACCAGATGGACAGGTAAAGGTGAGATACTTAAAAATAACTTTAAATTTCTCTTTACAGGGAGGGAGGATGGAAAGCATCACCAAGGCGTGGGTCTGCTTCTCAGCAGAAATGCTAGTGATGCTCTTCTAGGATATGAGTGCATTAATGAAAGGTTTCTTACAGCAAAATAAATTTCAGACAAGCGTTAAAGGCTTGAATGTTATCTGCTGTTATGCCCCCACTGAGGATGCCGATGAGGATGAGAAGGATAGGTTTTACGGACAACTTCAAGATATTTTGAATTCTGTCAAGAAAGGAGATATTACCCTTGTTCTCGGTGACTTCAATGCCAAAGTTGGTACCGACTCTGACCTTTGGGGAGGGGTGATTGGCCCTTTTGGTATTGGTAGCTGCAATGGCAATGGGCAACGTCTCCTACAGGTAAGTAAACTCAATGGTTTCAGAATAACTAACACATATTACAAACACCGCGACATACATAAATATACATGGGTTTCACCTGATGGGCTGCATAGGAATATGATTGATTATATATTAATTAACAGCAAATGGGCTAGTTCTGTTAGAAATACCAGGGCATATAGGGGAGCTGAAATTGGATCTGACCATTACCTTGTTAAAAGTATCTTGCAACTTAAACTTAAAAAGTGTTGTGCTAAATTTTAAAAAATTACCTTTAATACTGAAGCTCTGAAAGACCCAGTTATAGCTAAAGCTTACCATGATAGGTTACTTAGTCATTATGACAGTCATAGTTTGTTTACTACTGAAGTTGAGGAAGAATGGGGCCATTTTAAACAGACATTTTTGGAAACTAACAGTACTCTTTTAGGAAAAAAGGAGCAGAGGAGATAGAATTATTTAACTGATAAGGCACTTGAGCTTATTTCAGAAAGAAGGAACTGCAGGAATGTCCTTAATCAGTACCCTACTAGTCCTAATAGAAAGGATTACAGAGAGCTTAATAAATGTGTAAAGGATCAGTTAGCAACTGATAAGAATCTTTGGCTTGATGGTTTGGCTGACAAAGCCGAGAAAGCAGTTAGACAGCACAACACCAGAGAGCTGTACCAGATAGTTAATGTTTTGTGTGGTAGAAAACGGACAGGTATACAGGAATTGAAGGATAAACAAGGTAAGGTTATAGAAGGTGAGGATTCTGTAATGGCTAGGTGGGCTGAGCATTTCAGTGATATTCTAAACAATGCGGTTAGTTCTATTCCCATTGTTTGGAATGATGATAGATGCATTGGTGGCTTTAATGTTGGCCCTATAACACAATCTGAAGTTATTTTGGCTGTTTCTAAACTTAAACTTCATAAATCCCCAGGTGTAGATGAAATTACTACAGAAATGCTTAGAGCTGGAAATGTTTCGGTTACCACTTGGATGACTGAAATTCTGAATATCTTTTTTGATAAAGGCATGATTCCTAAGGATTTTACAGAGCTATTGTTATCCCTATTTTCAAAAAAGGTGATCGCAGTTCTTGTGATAACTATAGGGGTATCAGCCTACTCTCTGTTCCAGGTAAAGTTCTTTCCATGATTGTGTTTAATAGAATTAAGAATCTGGTTGACAGTCAATTGCGTGATGAGCAATGTGGATTCAGAAGTGGTAGGGGATGTGTGGATCAGATATTTTCACTTAGGCAGATTCTTGAGAAATGTTTAGAGTTTCAGAAACCTTTGGTTGCTAGCTTTGTTGATTTCAAAAAGGCTTTCGACTCTGTTGATCGTCATAATTTGTGGTTGATTGTGAGATCATATGGTATACCTGACAAGTTAGTTAACATAATGAAAGCTCTCTATAATAACACTGAGTCGTGTGTGAGAGTTGGTAAGGCTTGTAGCAATTGGTTTAGCATTACTTCTGGTGTTCGACAAGGGTGCATTTTGTCTCCTTTTCTCTTTAGTTTGGCTATTGATTATGTTATGCGAAATTCACTTCAAGGGAAAGATTTTGGCCTTAAATGGTCTGGAGATATCCACTGGGTTCCTCAACCTTCTCTGAATCTTCGGGGTCCTTGTGACCTGACCATTTAGCCCACTGTGTGCAAAAAAGTGCCGCTCAAATGTAAAACAACCCAACCACTCCTCGCCACGCTGGATCTGGTCCTGATGCTCTCTTTCCACGTCATGGCGATGTTTATTGGAGTTACAGTCACTTCACCAATGAGAAAATTAGACGAGATCCTGACCTCAGCAAAGAAAACTGACATATTTGTCGTGATTTATGCCACTGAAGATCCACGGCCGTTCTTGAAAATTGGAGTCAAGAGTACTCTTTATCCGATAACTTGTAGCAGTTTCTGGAATGGGGACGTTGGGTTGTTTTACCTCTGAGCGGCACTTTTTTGCACACCATTGGCTAAATGGCCAGGTCACATAGACCCCGAAGGCTCACAGAAGGTTGGGGGAGGGGACCCACTGGAACAAGCTGTTGGGAGACAGATGGTAGCCTCCCGTCAAGGCCATCCAGCGTGTTCTTTAACGTGCACAGGGTATGGCTCTCCCGCACACGAGGCCACGACTTAACGTCCCATCCGACGGACGGCGGCCTTTCCAAGCCCATCGGTGTCCCCTACTGATCGTGGGCAGGGCGGGGAATTTGCGGAGATAAATCTCAACGCTGACCCAGCTGGGACTCGAACCTGGGAACTACAGATTACGAGCCTGGCGCGCTACCGACTGAGCCACCCCCGCCCCAGGAATGGGGACGCTAACACATCTGAGTTCTCAATCATGACAAAGTCGAAGGCAGCCAATTCAGCATAAAGCTTTCTCAATTATCCTATCTACAAATATCATCGGTATTGAGATATTTCTACCTTTGTGCCCTAGTGCATTAATAACGTGTACATGAAAATTCAATTTGTTTCCGTCTTCTCCGTAGAGCTGTTACGTTTGAAGCGATAAAATATCTTCCATTTGGTTGAAATGCAACATCAGACGAAGAATATCAAATAAAGAAATAATCACTTTTTTTTTTCGTGTACTGTCTTCATTTGCATATCGCTGCTATTCCCTTGAAGTATGTTGAGTCATGCTCCTTATTCATTTGCAAGTGTTCTTTTCCTAATAAGCTAATTCTCTTTACCTGGCGAAAGTTAAAATGTATGAGCTTTTCGAAGTGACCCTAGGGAAGGAGGAAGTAACTGGCTTTAACAACTTAATAACACTGAGAAATAGCTTTAACGAATGAGAACATATTTTTAAAGCAATTTCCCTTGGCTATTTTTCTGCTACGAGCAACAACGTCGTCAACATGTCTTTGTTCTTTAGTGATCTTCTGTTGTTTATGTCTCGCGAATTTCTTTTTTTTTGAAGTAGCAATTAAATGGCAATAATATTTGTCTGCTTTATTCTGAATCGCGTCTCTGTCGTTGAATGCCATCGAAGACGTTTGCTGAAAGACAAATTGTTTTACGTCATTTGGTCACAATATTAAAATCTCTCGAAAATTTTCAAATGTGCCAAGCTCAAAACGCCAAGTTAAGACTAAAGTTGGGAATTCAATTTCAACTATTGTCGTCAGAAACTCTTAGAGGTAATTGTTGCAGTCACTAAGCTTAAACTCGGATCGGATTCAACTTTCAAACATTTCAATCATCGGGAAACGAAAAGCGAACTCTGAATGTTATCGAGAGTATAGTCGATTCAAAAAAAAAAGTCTCGGAAAATCTCCTTTGTGCAAGCTAAAAGATTCATGTTTCGAAAGGGGGTGGCTCAGTCGGTACCGCGCCAGGCTCGTAATCTGCAGTTCCAAGGATCGAGTCCCAGCTGGGTCAGCGTTGAGATTTATATCCGCAAAACTCCCTGCCCACGGTCAGTAGGGGAAACCGTTGGGCTTGGAAAGGCTGCCGTCCGTCGGATGAGACGTTAAGCCATACCCTGTGCACGTTAAAGAACACGCTGGATGGCCTTGACGGGAGACTACCATCTGTCTCCCAACAGCTGTTCCAGTGGGTCCCCTCTCCCAACCTTCTCTTCGGGGTCCATGTGACCTGGCCATTTAGCCCATGGTGTGCAAAAAAGTGCCGCTCAGAGGTAAAACAACCCAAACCATGTTTCGAAAATCACCTGGTTAATAAAAACAACCCACATATAATAGCTAACAATCCTTGAGAAAATATCTCACAGACGTATTCTCGAAAAAGGAGATTTATTCAGATTTATTTTTTTAATATTTCTAAAAATGCGAAGGACGGAGATGAGCTGCAAGCTTTTGGCTTGAGTTGGCTTCTCATAAAACATACAAATCCTTGCACAGATTATGACTATTAATTTAGCAATCAGGTTCTCTAACCGATACACCATTTAGGGCTACAGCCTGTTGTTTCGCTCAGTAGGAAGCAGCCACGTGATCCGAGATTCCAAAATCATCTCACTACACTTTTCTCCTTCTTCCGTGTCCTCTCCGGATAAGAAATCACAGATGGACTTAGAAGGCTCTGTGGCAGGGCGTGTATCCGTACTCTGTATCCGTGCTCTGTGTATTGCTAACCATTTGTCACATTTTGACAATGGTGACGTAGAGTCGCTCAAAAAAGTATCCGAACACTATGGTCACTATGGAACACTATGGACGAGTGAATTGCGGCAATGTGGGGCGAACACGCCACACGAGAAATTGAAGAGGAAGGGAACCTCATCGTGAGAAAAACAATTTTCGTTTGCAGAAAATGTTTCAATTATAATAAATACCTTTCGAATACGAGACTGCGGAATGTTCCACCTCCGCTCGGTTACAGAATTCAGAAATCCGCTCGATTACAGAATTCAGAAAAAAATCTGGCAACGATTCCAGACGAAAAATCTGGCAAGATTTTCGAAAAAAAATCTGGCAACGATTCTGGAAAAATATCTGGCAACAATTTTTTTTGGAAATTAGTGATCTGGCAACCTTCGTGTCACGTGACAGGTGGGGGAGGGGACCAACTGGAACAGTTGTTGGGAGACAGATGGTAGCCTCCCGTAAAGGCCATCCAGCGTGTTCTTTAACGTGCACAGGGTATGGCTCTCCCGCACACGGGGCCACGGCTTAACGTCCCATCCGACGGACGGCGGCCTTTCCAAGCCCATCGGTGTCCCCTACTGACCGAGGGCAGGGCGGGGAGTTTTGCGGAGATAAATCTCAACGGTGACCCAGCTGGGACTCGAACCTGGGAACTACGGATTACGAGCCTGGCGCGCTACCGACTGAGCCACCCCCGCCCCTCACTTAAGGAGATAATTCATAATTTGTCTTGAAATGTAATCTTCTGTCCTTAGTATATGATCATTAGATCTCTTCTAATCAGATCCTGAGCTTTGAGATTCTCATTCTCTTGTACAAGTTCATTAAAAACAGTTCCACTTAAATATAAAGAGTTCATTTCATTTTCTCTTTTCAAAATCGTATCATGCTGCCCATCAAGCATCTCAACATCTATTGCATGCAGTTGAGTCTGCCTAGCATCTAAATCCACAAGGGATTCCTTTTTCATTCGGATCGTGAGCAAGAAGGATGCAGCTTGCCGAAAGAAGGCGTGGGTAATCACGTGGCCTAAGCTGCTCCCGAGGCCAATTCGGATGTGCTTCGGATGCACTCTCGTTGCAAGCGACGAGTGAATTGCTGCAATGTGGGGCGAACACGCCACACGAGAAACTGAAGAGGAAGGGAACCTCATCGTGAGAAAAACAATTTTCGTTTGCAGAAAATGTTTCAATTATAATAAATACCTTTCGAATACGAGACTGCGGAATGTTCCACCTCCGCTCGGTTAAGCAGCATTGTTCGAGGGGGGCGGGGGGGCACGTTGTTGTTTGCGCCATCCGCCGCCAGCAACGCACGTGCCGAATTCGCAAATGGCAGTGGAACATGCAACGCGGTACGGGCATCGGTTCGCTTGCAGGAGGAAGGGAAAAAGATGCGGATCGAAGACGAAGAGGGATCTTTGGGGTGAAGGAGGAGAGGGTGAGATATCCACCTTCTTTGGAAATGACCTCCGTCGCCATACGTCCAAAGGGCATTGCGATGATTTTCACCACCACCACCACCACCACCACCACCACCACCACCACCACCACCACCATCATCATCATCATCATCATCATCAAGCAGCCATTGGCTACGGAGGTCCAACCAGACCGCGCAGTTTAATTCTCCAAGCATATCTGTCCTGAGCTACATCTGCTGCATCCGGCCACTATACACCAATTCTAACAAGGTCCTGTTTGACATTGTCTGCCCACCGCATCCTAGGTCTCCCCCTCCTTCTGAGTCCTCTAGGCACACTGTTCATAACCCTATTCGCCAATCTATAATTATCCATACGGGCAACATGGCCAAACCAGCGGAGTCTCTCTGTGCACAATATGCTGCTTAAAGGAAGTTGCAGACTCCTTTGCCTAACCTCATCGTTAGTTGCAAAGTTGAACCACCTAATGCCCAAGATACTGCGTAAGCATCTGGAATCAAAAGCATCTAGTTTCCTGTTATCTTGTTTACACAGCGTCCAAGTTTCACTACCATAACTAACCCTAGAAAGAACCAAACTATAATACAGTCTAATTTTAGTCTTTAGGTGTATACGCCTATTTCTCCACACTCTCCATAGATTCTTAAAAGTTCCGGTAGCAATACCTATTCGTCTGTTAATCTCATGCCGCACATCACCAGTATCTGTTACGTAGCTCCCAAGGTAATTAAACTGTGACACCTGCTCAAGACGGCAACCATTCATATGAACTGAATCACAATCTGCCTGACCAATTTTCATCACTTTAGTTTTCTCTCTGTTTATAACCAAACCTACTGTACTACCAGTCTCATCAACAGCTCGAATGAAAGAGTTCATCTCATCAACATCATTTGCCAAAAGGGCTAAATCATCAGCATAATCTAAATCAGAAATTTTCGTATCTCCAGCCCATTTAAGGCCAAAAGCTTTCCCTTGAAGTGAATTTCATATAACATAATCAGTAATCAAACTAAAGAGAAAAGGAGACAAAATGCACCCTTGTCGAACACCTGAAGCAATGCGAAACCAATTGCTACAAGCCTTACCAACTCTCACACACGACTAAGGGTTATTATAGAGAGCTTTCATTATGTTAACTACCTTGTCTGGTACACCATATGATCTCACAATCAACCACAAATTATGACGATCAACAGAGTCGAAAGCCTTTTTGAAATCAACAAAGCTAGCAACCAAAGGTTTCTGAAACTCTAAACATTTCTCAAGAATCTGCCTAAGTGAAAATATCTGATCTACACATCCCCTACCACTTCTGAATCCACATTGCTCATCACACAATTGCCTGTCAACCAGATTGTTAATTCTATTAAGCACAATCATGGAAAGAACTTTACCTGGAACAGAGAGTAGGCTGATACCCCTATAGTTATCACAAGAATTGCGATCACCTTTTTTGAAAATAGGGATAATAATGGCTCTGGTAAACTCTTTAGGAATCATGCCTTTATCATAAAAGTTATTCAAAATTTCAGTCATCCAAATGGTAACTGAAACATTCCCAGCTCTAAGCATTTCCGTAGTAATTTCATCCACCCCTGGGGATTTATGAAGTTTAAGTTTAGAAATAGCCAAACTAACTTCAGATTGTGTTATAGGGCCAACATTAAAGCCACCAATGCATCTATCATCATTGCAAACAATGGGAGTAGAATTAACCACATTGTTTAGAACATCACTGAAATGCTCAGCCCACCTAGCCATGACAGAATCCTCACCTTCTATAACCTTACCTTGTTTATCCTTCAATCCCTGTTTACCTGTTCGTTTTCTACCACACAAAACATTAACTATCTGGTACAGCTCTCTGCTGTTGTGCTGTCTAACTGCTTCCTCGCCTTTGTCAGCCAAACCATCAAGCCAAAGATTCTTATCAGCAGCTAACTGATCTTTTACACGTTTATTCAGTTCTCTGTAATGCTTTCTATTAGGACTAGTAAGGTATTGATTAAGGACATTCCTGCAGTTCCTTCTTTCTGAAATAAGCTCAAGTGCCTTATCACTTAAATAATTCTGCCTCCTCTGCTCCTTTTTCCCTAAAACAGTACTGTTAGTTTCCAAAAAAGCCTGTTTAAAATGGCCCCATTCTTCCTCAACTTCAGCATTAAGCAAACCATGACTGTCATAATGACTAAGTAACCTATCATGGTAAGCTTTAACTATAACTGGGTCTTTCAGAGCTTCAGTATTAAAGGTAAATTTTTTAACCCAAGCACAACACTTTTTAAGTTTAAGTTGCAAGATACTTTTAACAAGGTAATGGTCAGATCCAATTTCAGCTCCCCTATATGCCCTGGTATTTCTAACAGAACTAGCCCATTTGCTGTTAATTAATATATAATCAATCATATTCCTATGCAGCCCATTAGGTGAAACCCATGTGTATTTATGTATGTCGCAGTGTTTGTAATATGTGTTAGTTATTTTGAAACCATTGAGTTTACTTACCTGTAGGAGACGTTGCCCATTGCCATTGCAGCTACCAATACCAAAAGGGCCTATTACTCCTCCCCAAAGGTCAGAGTCGGTACCAACTTTGGCATTGAAGTCGCCAAGAACAAGGGTAATATCTCCTTTCTTGACAGAATTCAAAATATCCTGAAGTTGTCCGTAAAACCTATCCTTCTCATCCTCATCAGAATCCTCAGTGGGGGCATAACAGCAGATAACATTCAAGTCTTTAATGCTTGTCTGAAATTTTGCTGTAAGAAACCTTTCATTAATGCACTCATATCCTAGAAGAGCATCACTAGCATGTCTGCTGAGCAGCAGACCCACGCCTTGGTGATGCTTTCCATCTTCCCTCCCTATAAAGAGAAATTTAAAGTTATTTTTAAATATCTCACCTTTACCTGTCCATCTGGTCTCTTGCAAGCCGAGAATATCTAGGTTATAGCGCTGGAATTCCTGCGTGAGGACATCAAGAGAATAATCTCTATGTAATGTCCTCACGTTCCACGTTCCTGCAGAGAGAAAATGATTAGTAGGATTTTTAAAGAAATTTGGTTTATTGAAATTGGTAGGGCCAACAATATCAAACAGCCCCCTGATCGCAGGCATGGGGCAAAGACCTGTTCCTCCCCCGCTAAAGGCTGAAGTCACCGATGCTGGTAGGAATTTCAGGCACCACCTTTTCAAGTGGACTTTTTCAAGAGCCATATTTCCTGCCTGAGACACATTACTCCAGTTTAGGCTTGACGATGCCCAACTAGCTAAGTAAGGTTCAGGTACCTGCGATGGCCTCTGATTAGGATTATCCACCAGCTGATATAAGGTATCCCATGCCTCTGTTCACTTAGAGCTGGCAACCCAGAAGCAAACAGAAAAAGACAGCAGCAGACTCTCCCTCAACAGAGGCCCACCAGTGCAGCAAGTCCAGGATCCATAATCAAGCTCAAATCCATAAACAAGTCCAGTCTAGTAGGTATAAATGGTCAGCACCAGGACCCTGTGAAGTTGACCACTGCTCAGCAGGGTTGAAAAAAAAGAAAAAAGTGGCCATAGATGACCAGATCAGTAGGCCATACTGAACTGGCAGCCCTCCCCTTCCGTTCCCTTTCAAAAGAGAATATCTCTTTTGAAAGGTACTAACGGCCTGCACCACGAGAAGGCATAAGCAAACGTAATGTTATAAAAAGCAAATGTAATGCCTAAACGAAAGAATTAGAGATTTCCATATTATGCGGTTGGAAAACCAAACTGATGCTCCTTGGCTACTAAAGTAGAATTTTAATAGGAAAACGAAATGAAAGATCTACATCAAATCTATCGAACTCCTGAATTTTAAAAAATAGCGCGCTTGGCTACTGATCTAAGGGATCTGGGTTCGAGCCCCGGGTAAGGCATGGCTGTTTGTGTCGTTTTTCTGCTGAGGTCCTGCCATCCTCTCAGACCTTTTACTATGGCATATAAATTGACAGGCTCCTGTCAGACCTCTGTGGCAAGCAGCTGCTTGAGGGGGTATTTATTTATTTTATTTTTTTAAGAAGGCAGGAGAATTTAACAAAATAATAAGACACTTAGGCAAAATTTATTAATGTTAAAAAATTATTTTCAAACATTTACTAATATCAAAAAATTTCCAAAAAAATGTACTAATACTGAAAAATCATTTACAAAAATTTATAAAATATGCACTTATTTTATTAAATGATATTAAGATTTAATTAATTTCTGAGGTAAATTTTTAAACCTGCCAAAACGTTTCAAATACTAGGACAAATATTGTGGAAAAATCATAAGAGAGGTAGATAAGATCTTTTATCATATTTTCCCATTCAAAGCTAATTTTGAAAGTTCCAGGGCGTCGATTTGGTTTTATACTCGCATAATACAGAAATTTCTCATCCAGCTCCTCCCAGGGAGTTCAGACTGATTTATCTTAATACCTTTCTTGCCTTTGACTCTGGGGGGGGGGCAGGGGGGGGGCTCAGTCGGTAGCGCGCCAGGCTCGTAATCTGTAGTTCCCAGGTTCGAATCCCAGCTGGGTCAGCGTTGAGATTTATCTCCGCAAAATTCCCCGCCCTGCCCACGGTCAGTAGGGGACACCGATGCGCTTGGAAAGGCCGCCGTCCGTCGGATGGGACGTTAAGACGTGGTCCCGTGTGCGGGAGAGCCATACCCTGTGCACGTTAAAGAACACGCTGGATGGCCTTGACGGGAGGCTACCATCTGTCTCCCAACAGCTGTTCCAGTGGGTCCCCTCCCCCAACCTTCTCTGAGCCTTCGGGGTCCATGTGACCTGGCCATTTAGCCCATGGTGTGCAAAAAAGTGCCGCTCAGAGGTAAAATAACCCAACGTTAAAGAACACACTGGATGGCCTTGACGGGAGGTTACCATCTGTCTCCCAACAGCTGTTCCAGTGGGTCCCCTCCCCCAACCTTCTCTGAGCCTTCGGGGTCCATGTGACCTGGGGCCATTTAGCCCATGGTGTGCAAAAAAGTGCCGCTCAGAGGTAAAACAACCCAACCCAACCCTTTGACTCTGTCCTGTCCGCAAGAATTTCTCACGAATAATGATATTTTATTATATTTATATCTTTGTCCCCATTAGTCTTGTCAGATGTAATGAAATTGTATATATATATATAGGAACGCTGATTCTACGTAGGGATTACTTAATTTTTTGATTATGGTATAGTGCAAAGTTTTGCTATTTATGTTATCAAAAATTGAAGTTTCCTCTGATCTGTATGTGGGCATTTAATGTACAGTCGCTCAAAAAAAAATATCCGAACACTATGGTTGATTACAGAATTCAGAAAAAATATCTGGCAACGATTTTTTTTAAAAATTAGTGATCTGGTGGAAATTAGTGATCAACCTTCGTGTCACGTGACACGAAGGTTGCCAGATCACTAATTTCTAAAAAAAATCGTTGCCAGATGTTTTTTCTGAATTCTGTAATCAACCGTAGTGTTCGGATACTTTTTTGAGCGACTGTAGGTGGTCATATTTTTTTGATACTAGATCGTGTGGGCTCACTCACGGAAATATTGAGCGTGTGCAGTTACCGTTCACAGCAAACTGGAGCGTGTGCAGTAACTGCACACGCTCCAGTTTGCTGTGAACGGTAACTGGAGCGTGTACAGTTGCTGTACACGCTCCAGATATTTTTCCTGAATTCTGTAATCACGTGACACGAAGGTTGCCTTTCTAAATTGCAATTAATGACACGAAGGTTGCATTTCTAAATAAAATCGTTGCCAGATATTTTTTCGGAATTCTGTAATCAACCATAATGTTCGGATATTTTTTTGAGCGACTGTACCTTATAGGAGTTTAATAGCACCATTTCCCTTACTTTCCCTTTATCTTTGAAATTATTTTGATCTGAACGATTAGCAGCCGAAAAAAATGCTAAGTGACGAGACTAAAGCTTTTGAAAGCTATTAATAAGGGGTCACAAAAAATTATAATTGAAAATTGTTCATAATTTTCAATTGTATTCCCACCCCACAAAGAAAATAAAAATGCAAAACAAAAACAAAAAATTAGCACAAAAGCATTGCAAATTGCATCAATGATTTTTTTTTCCTGTATTTTTTAATGGTTGCATAAAATGTTTTTGAATTCTGATAATTGTTTCCACCGAAGTTCAAAGATTAGTTTCTACGATATCAGCTGCCAATTTTGCTTTCTACACTATATTTTGCATAAAATCCGATGGTAATTATTCAAACATTTGAAAGTTGCGAAAAAGAATGAAAGAAAACTTAATCTCAAAAATGTAGATTTGGCCGAAATAAAATTTTCTAATATGATGACGGATTTTGAAGGAATAAGTTTGGTGTGTTTAAATGCAGATTTCGTACACACTTTCTGATATTCCTCGTGGAAAAAATCATTTTTGTTCAGTTGGAGCCGAAATGGTGTTATTAGAACTGCACGCTTACACTTTTTAAATCAGTTTTCTCACAAATTAACTCGTACTGCAAAAAATTATTCAAAATTAAGACAATCATTACTCGAACTCTTAAAAATACTCTTACACATGGTATACGTGGATAACACTGACGAAGTTTACAATGGTGTACGTGGATAACACGACGAAGTTGTAATTTCTGCTCTTATGAATGGGGCGGAGGTGGCTCAGTCGGTAGCGCGCCAGCCTCGCAATCTCCAGTTCCAGGTTCGAGTCTCAGATGAGCCAACGCCGAGCTTTATCTCCGCAGAACTCCTCGCCCTGCCCTAGTTACTAGGGGACACCGATGGGCTAGGAAAGGGCGCCAGCCTCGCAATCTACAGTTCCAGGTTCGAGTCTCAGATGAGCCAACGCCGAGCTTTATCTCCGCAAAACTCCTCGCCCTGCCCTAGTTATTAGGGGACACCGATGGGCTTGGAAAGGGCGCCAGCCTCGCAATCTCAAGTTCCAGGTTCGAGTCTCAGATGAGCCAACGCCGAGCTTTATCTCCGCAAAACTCCTCGCCCTGCCCTAGTTAGTAGGGGGACACCGATGGGCTTGGAAAGGCCGCCGTCCCTCGGATGGGACTTAGCCCGCGGACCCGTGTGCAGGAGAGCCATACACTTTGAAGAACAGGCTGGATGGTTTTGACGGGAGACTACCATCTGTCTCCTAACAGCTATACAGTGGGTTCCCCCAATCTCAACCTTTTCTGAGCCCTCGGGGTCCTTGTGACCTGGCCATTTAGCCCATTGTGTGCAAAAAAGTGCAGCTCACAGGTAAAACAACAAACTCTCCTCTACTGCAGAACAAAGCTTGGATGTTGGAGAGTTAAAGAATCGAGTAGGATTAATATCTTTAAAAAGTCTTGAGCTATTCCTCTTTTGCCTCTGTTAACGATTGTACTTTTCTCAAACTCACAACTGATTCAGATTAGGATTGCATTCATTTCTTAAAATTTCCTCTTCTAATTGATTAGACTAAAGGTCCCTAAATTTTCTTACGTCATAATTCACTTTAAATTTTACAATTCAGCTGTCCTGTACAGCTCCATCAGCGTTGAGATTTATCTCCGCGAAACTCCCTGCCCACGGTCAGTAGGGGACACCGATGGGCTTGGAAAGGTTGCCGTCCGTCGGATAGGACGTTAAGCCGTGGCCACGTGTGCTGGAGAGAGCCCTACCCTGTGCACGTTAAAGAACACGCTGGATGGCCTTGACGGGAGGCTACCATCTGTTTCCCAACAGCTGTTCCAGTATGTCCTCTCCCCTAACCTTCTCTGAGCCTTCGGGGTGCTTGTGACCTGGCCATTTAGCCCATTGTGTGCAAAAACAGTGCGGCTCAGAGGTAAAACAACCCGACCTAACTCTGTCCCGTAATAAGGCTAAAATTATAAATGTTAATCAAATGACTTAATTTAATAAATGTTTCCAATTCATTGAAAATATTTCAGGTTGGGTCGTTTTACCTCGAAGCGAATCATACATACACTGGATTAAATGGCCAGGTTACAAACACCCGAGTGACTCTGAGTTGGGAAGGATACCTATTCAGCAGCTGTTAGGAGGACACACACGAAGCCTCCTATCAAGACCATCCAGCGTGTTCTTCAACGTGCGATGGGTAAGGGCGCGAGGAGTAAAGGCTTAAGCTCCCATTCGACGGGCGGCGGCCTTTCCAAGCCCATCAGTATAGGGTGGAGGTTAGTGGAAATAAATATTTTTGTAGGATTTGGATTGGGTTGTTTTACCTCTGAGCGGCACTTTTTTGCACACCATGGGCTAAATGGCCAGGTCACATGGACCCCGAAGGCTCAGAGAAGGTTGGGGGAGGGAACCCACTGGAACAGCTGTTGGGAGACAGATGGTAGCCTCCCGTCAAGGTCATCCAGCGTGTTCTTTAACGTGCACAGGGTATGACTCTCCCGCACACGGGGCCACGGCGTAACGTCCCATCCGACGGACGGCGGCCTTTCCAAGCCCATCGGTGTCCCCTACTGGCCGTGGGCAGGGCGGGGAATTTTGCGGAGATAAATCTCAACGCTGACCCAGCTGGGACTCGAACCTGGGAACTACAGATTACGAGCCTGACGCGCTACCGACTGAGCCACCCCGCCCCTTTTTTGTACGATGGAAGATATTTTAAAGTACTACTCGATGCCAGAATCAAATGATGCTGTTATTTTGCTTGAAATCTGTTCCATCAAGTTTTCTACTTTTGTTTGTAATTATTGAATCGTAAAATTAAAAATAAAGTTGGCAGAAGTCATAAAGGGCATCAGTGACTTTTATCGATGCTTGGAAAATTCTGGATGCTTGGGAAATTCTGGAAATTCTTGCAGTCAGAAGTCCATTCGCAATTGCAAAACTTCCCGCCTTGCCCACGGTCAGTAGGGAACATCGATGGGCTTGGAAAGGCCGCCGTCTGTCGGATGGGACGTTAAGCCGTGTCCCCGTGAGCGGGAGATCCATACCCTGTGCACGTTAAAGAACACACTGGATGGTCTTGACGGGAGGCTACCATCTGTCTCCCAACAGCTGTTCCAGTGGGTCCCCTCCCCCAACCTTTTGAGCCTCCGGGGTCCTTGTGACCTAGCCATTTAGCACATGGTGTACAAAAAAGTGCCGCTCAGAGGTAAAACAACCCAACCTATTCGCAATCTTTAGTTTGTATTTTTTATGTTTGCAGCTCAAATTTGTTTGATGATCATAGTATTTGTTTCATGATTATGCCAATCATTGGATTAGATCACTGAAACATTTGTAAGCAATGGACAGAAATATATAAGGAAAAGGTAAAAACTCTGTGAAATTCACATAACGCGAAAAGTTTATTTTTTTAAATATCCACATTTCTATTGACTCAAACATAAACAACGCTAAAAATAGTACAGAGGGCTAAAATATATTTTGATTACAAACACCAGTTATTATTTTTTGCAGACGTAACTGAAAAGCAAATGATTTGAGTTGTGCAGACGGAAGATGAATTCGTTGTCATTGAAGCGGCCATTTTCAATTGGAACTTTGTGCTTCTGATGGCACCGAAGCCCAAGCAATGCAAAGGGACCGGAAATCGTCTGCATCGCCACTCGAGAACGAACGGGCACGTGCACGTCGCAAGTGCGCGTGCGCAGAGCACTTCACCGAGCGGAAGAGTGGCGAAGTGTGCGCTTCTTGTAGATGGATGCAAAGATGAAGAGGATCGCAGCAAAAGGATGGCGAGCAGCAGGAATCCGAGGACCATGTGACGTCAGACGCAAGAACGGAAGTGCAGATCTCGCTACGATAGAGCACACGGCGATCACCGAAGCCCCAAGTGGCTGTTATTGGGGGACGACTGGGAGCAGAGCCGATGCTGCGGCCAAGAGTTCATCCGACTCTTGGAGCAGGGTGCGTCAAGTGGGAGACACAAGGAAATCGGAAGGGGGGGGGGGGGGAGAGAACTTCTCTTTCTTCCTGGATGTCTTCGCAACAAATCATTTCAGATTTGTGTACAAATTCTTTTCAGTGTCTATTTTTATTTCGCAGAAGCTGAAGAGAAAGGAAAATATGCTTTGCTCTTTCTTAGAATTACGGAAGAAATGCAAATTAAATCTAATAAACTGCAAAAAGATGAGACAAATATGTTTTCCAGAATGACAAATGGCAACGATAAACACTGAATGTTGAACTCTGGAAGAAGTTACAATAGGACAGACGATGTTTTGGGAGGATTGTTGGTTGGGTTGTTTTTACCTCTGAGCGGCACTTTTTTTCATACCATGGGCTAAATGGCCAGGTCACGAGGACCCCGAAGGCTCAGAGAAAGTTGGGGGAGGGGACCCACTGGAACAGCTGTTGGGAGACACATGGTAGCCTTCCGTCAAAGCCATCCAGCGTGTTCTTTAACGTTGGGTTGTTTTATCTCTGAGCGGCACTTTTTTTGCACATCATGGGCTAAATGGCCAGATCACAAGGACCCCGAAGACTCAGAGAAATTTGGGGGAGGAGACCCACAGGAACAGCTGTTGGGAGACAGATGGTAGCCTCCCGTCAAGGCCATCCAGCGTGTTCTTTAACATTGGGTTGTTTTACCTCTGAGCGGCACATTTTTGCACACCATGGGCTAAATCTCCAGGTCACAAGGACCCCCGAAAGCTCAGAGAAAGTTGGGGGAGGGGACCCACTGGAACAGCTGTTGGGAGACAGATGGTAGCCTCCCGTCAAGGCCATCAATCGTGTTCTTTAACGTTGGGTTGTTTTACCTCTGAGCAGCACTTTTTTGCACACCATGGGCTAAATCTCCAGGTCACAAGGACCCCGAAAGTTCAGAGAAAGTTGGGGGAGGGGACCCACTTGAACAGCTGTTGGGAGACAGATGGTAGCCTCCCGTCAAGGCCATCAAGCGTGTTCTTTAACGTTGGGTTGTTTTACCTCTGAGCAGCACTTTTTTGTACACCATGGGCTAAATCTCCAGGTCACAAGGACCCCGAAAGCTCAGAGAAAGTTGGGGGAGGGGACCCACTTGAACAGCTGTTGGGAGACAGATGGTAGCCTCCCATCAAGGCCATCCAGCGTGTTCTTTAACGTGCACAGGGTATGGCTCTCCCAGACACGGACAAAGGCTTGACGTCCCATCCGACGGATGGCGGCCTTATCTCATTATCCCTACTGACCATGGACAGGATGAGGTGTTTTGCGGAGATAAATCTCAACGCTGGTACATCTGGGACTCCAACCTGGGAACTGCAGATTACGATTTTTCGTTTCCGCATTTCGCACCCTTTAAAAAAAATTCGTACTAATGTGATTGAAAAACGTAAATATCAATGCATTATTAGCCCTACAAAATGCAAAGAGCATATCTTATTTATCCCTTAAAGTTAAAAAAGATGATTTTTTTTTCTCCCCAGGATTAAGGGATAATTTATCCAGGGTATATGAAATAAAATAATTTTTTTTTACTGTATTGAAATATTTTTGAATTTTTTTAAAATTAAGTACTAAATTTATAAAAATAAGGAGCCACCTTGAATTATAATTAAGTATAATTTAATTCAAACACATATGAAAATTGGCTCATAATCTATAATTGCTAAGTTGGAGTGCCAGCTGGGCGAGCGTTGAGATTTGTGTCGGCAAAACTCCCGCCCAGCCCTCGGTCGGTAAGGGGCAAAGAATGTCTAAGACGTTCTTTGATAGGGGACATCGATGGACTCGGGAAGTACGTCGGAGGGAACGTTAAGCCGTGGCCCCGTGTGCACGTTAAAGAATACGCTGGAAGGTCTTGACGCGAGGCTACAATCTGTCTCCCAACGGCTGTCCAGAAGGTGTTCTTCCTCTAACCTTCTCTGAGCCTTCGGGGTCATTTTGCCCTTGGTGTGCAAAAACTGCCGCCCAGAAATAAAAATAACCCTTATGAAAATCGTTCGATTCTTCATCCACATTCTAACACCAGAATTTCTAATTTCCATCACCATTACGATCTGTAATCAACCATAGTACACGAAAGTTGCCAGATTACTAATTTCTAAAAAATATAGTTGCCAGATATTTTTTCTGGATTCTGTAATCAACCATAGTAAACGAAAGTTGCCAGATCACTAATTTCTAAAAAATATAGTTGCCAGATATTTTTTCTGAATTCTGTAATCAACCATAGTACACGAAAGTTGCCAGATCACTAATTTCTAAAAAATATAGTTGCCAGATATTTTTTCTGAATTCTGTAATCAACCATAGTAAACGAAAGTTGCCAGATCACTAATTTCTAAAAAATATAGTTGCCAGATATTTTTTCTGAATTCTGTAATCAACCATAGTACACGAAAGTTGCCAGATCACTAATTTCTAAAAAATATAGTTGCCAGATATTTTTTCTGAATTCTGTAATCAACCATAGTACACGAAGGTTGCCAGATCACTAATTTCTAAAAAAAGTTCCAGATATTTTTTTCTGAATTCTGTAATCAACCATAGTACACGAAAGTTGCCAGATCACTAATTTCTAAAAAATATAGTTGCCAGATATTTTTTCTGAATTCTGTAATCAACCATAGTACACGAAGGTTGCCAGATCACTAATTTCTAAAAAAAGTTCCAGATATTTTTTTCTGAATTCTGTAATCAACCATAGTACACGAAAGTTGCCAGATCACTAATTTCTAAAAAATATAGTTGCCAGATATTTTTTCTGGATTCTGTAATCAACCATAGTAAACGAAAGTTGCCAGATCACTAATTTCTAAAAAATATAGTTGCCAGATATTTTTTCGAATTCTGTAATCAACCATAGTGCACAAAGGTTGCCAGATTACTAATTTCTAAAAAT
Source organism: Ryuthela nishihirai (assembly GCA_038380435.1). NCBI lineage: Eukaryota > Metazoa > Arthropoda > Arachnida > Araneae > Heptathelidae > Ryuthela > Ryuthela nishihirai. The sequence continues at coordinate 7,086,468 of JAWZYU010000016.1, read as the reverse complement.
AAAAAATCGTTGCCAGATTTTTTTCCTGAATTCTGTAATTAACCATAGTACACGAAGGTTGCCAAATCACTATTTCTAAAAGAATAGTTGCCAGATATTTTTTCTCAATTCTGTAATCAACCATAATGTTCGATTTTTTTTTTTGAGTTACTGTACCAAGGGAGAGATGTCACAATATGAAAAGGTGTTCATTGGTCTGTGCATTGACAGCACAACCCCAGATCTCAAAACATTGAAACCCTGTTTAATTTTTTTTATGTGGGCTTACTTCATCATAGCTTACTTAGTCGTAATCGTTTATTTCATCATAAATTCGATTCTACCGCAGAAAAGAAGTAAGTTTCAATGAAAAAGTGTTCCATAATCTCTTTAAGCCATGACCTGCTCTATACCCTGTGCACTTGTTTCTCTTGGGAACCATTTTAATTTTATAATTTTCTGCTATTGACGCCACCCAAGGTCAAACAATGCAAATGGTAGTTATTAGTGATTTCTTTGATTGGCCCACTGAGTGAATTGTTAGATACGAATTTCGGAAGTCAATTGGCTATCTGCTGTTGCTGAGAAAGCCATTAATCGATGCATGAGAAAGAAGATGGAAACACCTGACGGTATTTTGATTGAGGGGAGCTGATTTGACATTGCAGAGCGAAATAAATGGAAGACATCGTTCAGCTGTGGAACCATAACCGCAAGTGAACCTTTATCCGATTCTCGTCTGCATTGGTGAACAAAGCAACACAAAAGTAGCAAGTTACCTTTACAGTTTAAAGAATCTCTTCTGAGGCAGCCACCTGCCTCAAACATCTAATAGCATCGCCACGGCAGAGAAATTCAGATTTTGGTTTGGGTTTTTACCTCTGAGCGGCACTTTTTTGCACACCATGGGCTAAATGGCCAAGTCACATAGACCCCGAAGGCTCAGAGAAGGTTGGGGGAGGGGACCCACTGGAACAGCTGTTGGGAGACAGATGGTAGCCTCCCGTCAAGGTCATCCAGCGTGTTCTTTAACGTGCACAGGGTATGGCTCTCCCGCACACGGAGCCACGGCTTAACGTCCCATCCGATGGACGGCGGCCTTTCCAAGCCCATCGGTGTCCCCTACTGACCGTGGGCAGGGCGGGGAATTTTGCGGAGATAAATTTCAACGCTGACCCAGCTGGGACTCGAACCTGGGAACTGCAGATTACGAGCCTGGCGCGCTACTGACTGAGCCACCCCCGCCCCAGAAAAAAACAGAGGGAAAGTGATTACGCATCAGAAAAGATAAAGAAACATTATCATTCTACTGAGATTTGGACCCAGGTCACCTTTCTTTTCGACAAACACAGTAACGACTCGAATATTAGGAGGCCGATACCAAAAGTGAGATGTTTCCAATGGCTCCATATATAGATAGGTAGATAGATAATTTATTCTCAGAATATGCAGTACTTTACATTTACATGTTTTTTACCTTAGAACTGAAGTTATAATGAAATGTATATAATGTTGTATATCTCAGATACACAATTTTAAAGTATTACATTTTCTAATATATATTCTTCTTTATACATAGTTTGTCCAATAAAAATCATATATTTATTCATACCATATATATGGAAATTTTTAATATTATATTTCATAGTGTTTTATAATTTTACTTACATTTTTCAGTAAAAGTCTGGGAAAAAATGTCGAGTCTTTCACGAGAGTAAAAACTCGCTCGTGGAAGAAATTTAACAGTTATGTTGTAATAAAATGAAAAGGCAACATGCTTCAGTTTCACATTTCCTCACACTTTGCTAGCTTGATCAAAAAATCTAAGTAAATATTTAACTAATTTATAAGTTTTAAAATTATTATTAAGAATAAATGAAATAAAAAAACTTTACTGGGTAGAAAACAGAAAAAAAAATCTATATTGAACTGTGCGTTAGTAAGTGGTTCAGTTGAGCACCTTAAGGGCAACTCAGCATCAAATGAAATTATATTACATTTAAATCTCTTATTTCTGAAACATAGTCTCAATATTTACCACATTCAAAATCCATTTTCTTAATTCTTTATAGAAAAGGTTATCATTTCTTATTCCTTTGATGTGCATCAAAGGAATAAGAAATGATTACTTTTGGTAAGCTTCAAAGAAATGATAACTTTTCTAAGTTTCTGGTAAGCAGTTAAAAAACTTTGCCGCCAAATAAACATAATGTTTTTCAACAATAGTTTTGTTCGCTTTTAAATCAAGTAAGAAAAGGTATTTTGACAGTCGAGTATTCTTTTCAAATGTCCGTAAAGTTTGAACATTAAAATTCATCCTTATGTATTTCAGTACCGGAAATACATATAATTTCCTTATTTGTAAAATACCTAATTCATTGTGTATGCATTTGCAACGCTTTCAAATTTTCTTAGTTTCATCATGCATCTAATTATGTGATTCTGCACATAGTGTAACGGTTTGATTGTTGTCAAATAGACTCCACCCCACGATAATAAACCATAGAGCAAATAAGATTTAATCCAAGAAAAGTAAATAATTTTCAATAAAGATAAATTTACTAATTTCCGGATATAATAAATTTTAGGTATAATGCAGTTAATCTTTTTAACAACATCAGATATTTGTATTTTCCAGGACATCTTTCTATTGAATTTTAGGCACGTTCTTATTTCTATCCAGTCGCTATTTATATTCTCTAAAATTTGCTTTTCCTCTCCAGAATATATTAGTGCAGCATCATCTGCAAATGAAATTGTTTTACCATTCAAATCCAAAGTACAGAAGTCATTTATATAAAGTAAAAAAAGTAAAGGTCCCAAAACAGAACCCTGAGGGACACCAACTTGTACATTTGTTTCTTCACTAATATATTTTTCAATTTTTACTTTTTGCTTCCTATTCATTAAATAGCTGATATATACCTGACAAAAGACATTTCGAATTGCTCTATTAATATCTGAGGAAAAAAGATGTTCCATTTCTCCATCAACAGCTTCGGATAGGCATATTGCATTGCTCCATCAATGCATAAAGTGAGACATAGTTTCCTTATAGATACTAGGGGAGAGACGTGGCCTATCTCTCAATACCTGAGGAGAGACGTGGTCTATTCTTCATTACCTAAGGAGAGACGTAGTCTATTCTTCAATACCTGAGGAGAAACATAGTCTTTTAATCAGTCCCCAGAGAAAGACGTAATCTTTTCATAAATACCTGAGTAAAGACGTGATCATTATACCTGAGTAAAGACGTAGTTTATTCAGAATACCTGAGGAGAGACGTGGTCTATTCCTCAATACCTAAGAAGAGATGTGGTCTATCCATCCGTACCTGAGGAGATACTTAGTCTATTCGTCAACAGCTGAAAAGAGATATGGTCTATTCATCAGTATCGAAAACTGAGGTATATTTCAATGCTTTATCAATGCCTAAAATGTGACATGGTTTCCCCATAAATACCTTAGAAGAAACTTGGTTTTTCTACCAATATTTTACGAAAAACATGACATGCATTGCTCCATCAACACCTAAGGAAAAACATAATTTCCTTAATATTGGTGAATAAATTACCTAAGAAGATATGTAGGTACTTTATTCATCAATGTGTGAAGTGAAACGAACAGTCGCTCAAAAAAGTATCCGAACGCTGTGGTTGATTACAGAATTCAGAAAACATATCTGGCCACGATTTTTTTGTAGAATCAATTATCCGTTCCAACCTGAAGTCCTCCTTAGTCCATTACAACCTGAAGACTGAAGAATGAATGATTTCATGCAGATTCATGAAGAAACATGGTTTGGCAAATTGATGAATTAACGCATCTTGCTTTGCTCCATCAATACCTGAAGAAAAAATAATTTGTATAACAATACCTGAGGAAAAACATGTTCCATTGCTTCGTGAATATCTGAAAAGGAACTTTTCGAGTTACTTTATTAATATCTGCTGTTATATATCTTAATTTGCTCCATCAGCAAAGAAACAGAGGATGGTTCCTCCTTCAGCAATATCAGTCTGCAATGAACATGAGAGGAAAAATTGTTCATCAATACCTGGAAAAGTTTTTTGTTGATATGCTCAGTCAATACCCGAAGAGATTCGGGTCAGTTCATTCCATCAGTACCTGCAAAGATTTGTATTGACTCGCCCCATCAATACATGAAGAGATTCGTGTTAATTCACTCCATCAGTACCTGAAGAGATTCGTGCTGACTCGCTCCATCAATACCTGAAGTAATTGGTGTCAATTCGCTCCATCAATACCTGAAGTAATTGGTGTCAATTCGCTCCATCAGTACCTCAAGAGTTTTCTGATGACTCGCTCCATCAGTATCTGAAGAGATTCGTATTAATTCGCTCAATCAGTATCTGAAGAGATTCGTGTTAATTCGCTCCAATAAATGCCTGAAGATATTCGTTTTGATCCACTCCATCAATACCTGAAGAAATTTGTGCTAATTCGTTCCATCAGTGCATGAAGAAATTTGTGTTAATTCACTCCATCAGTACCTGAAGAGATTTGTGTTAATTCACTCCATCAATATCTGAAGAGATTCGTGTTAATTCGCTCCATCAATACCTGAAGAGATTCGTGTTGACTCACTCCATCAATACCTGAAGAGATTCGTGTTGACTCACTCCATCAGTACCTGAAGAGATTCGTGTTTATTCGCTCCATCAGTACCTGAAGAGATTCGTGTTTATTCGCTCCATCAGTACCTGAAGAGATTCGTGTTGATCCACTCCATCAGTACCTGAAGAGATTTGTGTTAAATCGCTCCATCAGTACCTGAAGAGAATCATATTGACCCATTCCATTAGTACCTGAAGAGATTTGTGTTAAATCTCTCCGTCAGTATCTGAAGAGAATCATGTTGATCCAATCCATCAGTACCTGAAGAGATTTGTGTTAAATCGCTCCATCAGTACCTGAAGAGAATCATGTTGACCCATTCCGTTAGTACCTGAAGAGATTTGTGTTAAATCGCTCCATCAGTACCTGAAGAGATTCGTGTTGACTCACTCCATCAGTACCTGAAGAGATTTGTGTTAAATCGCTCCATCAGTACCTGAAGAGATTCGTGTTGACTCACTCCATCAATACCTGAAGAGATTCGTGTTGACTCACTCCATCAATACCTGAAGAGATTCGTGTTGACCCATTCCATTAGTACCTGAAGAGATTTGTGTTAAATCGCTCCATCAGTACCTGAAGAGAATCATGTTGACTCATTCCATTAATACCTGAAGAGATTTGTGTTAAATCGCTCCATCAGTACCTGAAGAGAATCATGTTGACCCATTCCATCAGTACCTGAAGAGATTTGTGTTAAATCGCACCATCAGTACCTGAAGAGAATCATGTTGACCCATTCCATTAGTACCTGAAGAGATTCGTGTTAAATCGCTCCATCAGTACCTGAAGAGATTCGTGTTGATCCACTCCATCAGTACCTGAAGAGAATCATGTTGACCCATTCCATCAGTACCTGAAGAGATTTGTGTTAAATCGCTCCATCAGTACCTGAAGAGATTCGTGTTGATCCACTCCATCAGTACAGTCGCTCAAAAAAGTATCCGAACACTACGGTTGATTGTAGAATTCAGAAAAAATATATGGCAACGAATTTTTTAGAAATTAGTGACTGGCAACCTTCGTGTCACGTGACACGAAGGTTGCCAGTCACTAATTTCTGAAAAATTCGTTGCATATATTTTTTCTGAATTCTGCAATCAACCGTAGTGTTCGGATACTTTTTTGAGCGACTCACATTCATGAGAAACACGTACTCACTCCATCAGTACCTGAAGAGATTCGTGTTTATTCGCTCCATCAGTACCTGAAGAGATTCATGTTGATTCACTCCATCAGTACCTGAAGAGATTTGTGTTAAATCGCTCCATCAGTACCTGAAGAGAATCATGTTGACCCATTCCATTAGTACCTGAAGAGATTCGTGTTAAATCGCTCCATCAGTACCTGAAGAGATTCGTGTTGATCCACTCCATCAGTACCTGAAGAGAATCATGTTGACCCATTCCATCAGTACCTGAAGAGATTTGTGTTAAATCGCTCCATCAGTACCTGAAGAGATTCGTGTTGACTCACTCCATCAATACCTGAAGAGATTCGTGTTGACTCACTCCATCAATACCTGAAGAGATTCGTGTTGACTCACTCCATCAGTACCTGAAGAGATTCGTGTTTATTCGCTCCATCAGTACCTGAAGAGATTCATGTTGATTCACTCCATCAGTACCTGAAGAGATTTGAGTTAAATCGCTCCATCAGTACCTGAAGAGAATCATGTTGACCCATTCCATTAGTACCTGAAGAGATTTGTGTTAAATCTCTCCGTCAGTACCTGAAGAGAATCATGTTGATCCACTCCATCAGTACCTGAAGAGATTTGTGTTAAATCGCTCCATCAGTACCTGAAGAGAATCATGTTGACAGAATCATGTTGAGAAGAGAATCATGTTGAAGAGAATCGTGTTGACCCATTCCATTAGTACCTGAAGAGATTTGTGTTAAATCGCTCCATCAGTACCTGAAGAGAATCATGTTGACCCATTCCATTAGTACCTGAAAAGATATGTGTTAAATCGCTCCATCAGTACCTGAAGAGACTCGTGTTAAATCGCTCCATCAGTACCTGAAGAGATTCGTGTTGACCCATTCCATTAGTACCTGTAGAGATTTGTGTTAAATCGCTCCGTCAGTACCTGAAGAGAATCATGTTGATCCACTCCATCAGAGATTTGTGTTAAATCGCTCCATCAGTACCTGAAGAGATTTGTGTTAAATCGCTCCATCAGTACCTGAAGAGAATCATGTTGACCCATTCCATTAGTACCTGAAGAGATTTGTGTTAAATCGCTCCATCAGTACCTGAAGAGAATCATGTTGACCCATTCCATTAGTACCTGAAGAGATTTGTGTTAAATCGCTCCATCAGTACCTGAAGAGAATCATGTTGACCCATTCCATTAGTACCTGAAGAGATTTGTGTTAAATCGCTCCATCAGTACCTGAAGAGAATCATGTTGACCCATTCCATTAGTACCTGAAGAGATTTGTGTTAAATCGCTCCAGCAGTACCTGAAGAGAATCATGTTGACCCATTCCATTAGTACCTGAAGAGATTTGTGTTAAATCGCTCCATCAGTACCTGAAGAGAATCATGTTGACCCATTCCATTAGTACCTGAAGAGATTTGTGTTAAATCGCTCCAGCAGTACCTGAAGAGAATCATGTTGACCCATTCCATTAGTACCTGAAGAGATTTGTGTTAAATCGCTCCAGCAGTACCTGAAGAGAATCATGTTGACCCATTCCATTAGTACCTGAAGAGATTTGTGTTAAATCGCTCCAGCAGTACCTGAAGAGAATCATGTTGACCCATTCCATTAGTACCTGAAGAGATTTGTGTTAAATCGCTCCAGCAGTACCTGAAGAGAATCATGTTGACCCATTCCATTAGTACCTGAAGAGATTTGTGTTAAATCGCTCCAGCAGTACCTGAAGAGAGACGTTCCATATTGCTCCATTAATATATTAGTGGAAGCATGTTGCACTGCTTTACCAAAACCTGTAGAAAGATGTTTCACATTTTTCCATCAATACAGGAGAACATACATCTTGCAGTTGTTCCATTAATAACTGCAGGTCTTTATTTTAATACATTGCATTGCTCCCGTAGAGAGACGCTTTGCATTGTTCTATCAAGGAGAGTCATGTTGCGTTTCTCGATGAATTCCTGTAGAGAAACGTTTCCCGTTGCTCCATTGATGTCTGAAGAGGAGGCACATCCTGCTTTATTACAGCAATATCGGAAAGAGAGACATGATTTCGCCATCAGTAGTCTGATGTAAAACCTGTTGCATTGCTCCATTAGCACCTGAGGAGAGACTTCAGTGTTACTCCATTAATACCCAATGAGAGAAATCTTTTCTTTGTTTTGTACCATTAATCCCTCAAGAGAAATATTTTGCATTGTTCCATCAGTATTTAGAGATATGTCGCATTGCTCCATCAATATTTAAGAGATTTGTTGAACTATTTCATCAATATTTAACAACATACGTTTCATTTATAATCAGTAAGTTATATCAGTAAGTACCTGAAAAGAAAAATGACTGTTCGATCAATACCCTAAGAGAAAGATGTTGTATTGCTCCAGGAAAACCTGAAGAAAGATATTATTCTTCAATTAATATCAGAAAATAGTCCTGTTGACTTTTGCTTTTCCATTAGATCTTAAAAAAGGGTCAAAATTGTCTGATTAATAAATAACTGAAAAAAGAAATGTTGATTTGTTTCATTAGTATCGAAAAAATGTTTTCTTGATTTGTTTTATGAATTCATATCATTCATTCATTTATAGAAAGTTTCTGATATTGTACAGTCGCTCAAAAAAGTATCCGAACACTATGGTTGATTACAGAATTCAGAAAAAATATCTGGCAACGTTTTTTTAGAAATTAGTGATCTGGCAACCTTCGTGTCACGTGACACGAAGGTTGCCAGATCACTAATTTCTAAAAAAATCGTACAATTCTCAATTCTCGCAAGAGAGCAAACGTTTTTTTCGATTTTCAGATAATACGCCATCTGATGAAATTTCATCCCCCTCAGTCGAAGAGCTGCTCTTCAACTGAGATTCATTAGATGTATATTGAAAAAGAAAAAATATGACAGTGTTAGATCTTATTATAATGATTTACACACTCTTCAATTAAGAAAACTGTATGTTTATAGTATTCTGTTATATATTAGAAAACGTTATACAGAAAATAATATTAAAGCCTCTAATCATAATACGAGATAACTGATTACACTCTAATTGTTCCACACTCTAAGAAGAGTAATACACAAACACACTGTATATATTTGGCACCGGAAAATTTTAACCGTTTGCCGGGAATTATAAAAAGTGAAATTAAGATATTTATATTTTCAAAATTATTAAAAATATGGATTGATGAAATTACTGATAATGAAATGATCATTAAGAAAAATGAATAAATTATAGTGTATTTATTGTATATATATATAAATGTGATGAATATTGGTACTAATGAATCAATAGTCATTATAATTTGTGAAATTTAAATCTCAGTTATAAATAAATAAATTTTAATTTTATTTTTCATAAAATTATAATTCCAGTTCCGAGTTTGATACTCTTTTGGGTGGTTGATTTTCCAAACATTATTTTTAATAACAAATAGATGTTTAAGAATATCATATATTTATTACTTAAAATGTATAACGAAACCACTATAAAATTTGCATTATGAAATTTGTCCAGCTGAAATAAATTTAAATTTTGTGTTATGTGTGAACTCAAATTGCATGGAATGTAAATTGCATGAAATGCAAAACAGAGTAATAAAATTGAAAAGATTAGATTCCAACTATTGTGTGGAAGTAGTAGCCTCATAAACAGGTGTTTCTGATCGCTTGCTTACCTCTAATCAGTAGAACTAATTTAGCGGCTGCAAACCTGAACCATTCAGTAACTGTTGTGAACTTAGTGGGGCCCCTGAACAGACTCTTCTGTAGTGTCGATTAGGTCTGCTGTAACTCTTTAGTGGCTACAATAGAAGTTCCAACTCTAAGTAGTGACATCACGCATTTTTCGCATGAGCGAGCATGCAAAAGCTAAAAAGAGCTTCTAGATTCTTCTGCCGTCACGTGGCCGAGTGGTTAGCGCGCTTGGCTACTGATCTACGGGACCTGGGTTCGAGCCCCGGGTAAGGCATGGCTGTTCGTGTTGTTTTTCTGCTGAGGTCCTGCCATCCTCTCAGACCTTCTACTATGGCATATAAACTGACAGGCTCCTGTCAGACCTCTGTGGCAAGCAGCTGCTTGAGGGGGTATTTATTTATTTTTATTATAGATTCTTCTACCCTTAGTGTAAGAAGCAAAAAAAATTAGTGACTGAATATTTGAAAAATTTAATGACTGTGTCTTGCGGAATTGTGGAAGCAAAACAACAGGAGTCTTGATGTTTTTTCTTCAGGGTTTACGCAACATATTAGGTATTTGGCTATGATGACGGGGGGGGGGGATGATAAGGTTAGACTTCGAGTCATCAATCCTTATTAAGAAGCATCTTGTATAGGAGAGATAACGTTGATTTCTTCACATTTTCTGCATGCAAAACCTCAGATTGGGAGTGTAATGATGAAGAGTGTGCCTAAAAACTTAAAAGAGTCCAAAAATAAGGAGGATGTACATTGTCAAACAGGACCTTATTAAATCCGTCTTCAACGTCCAGTGCAGCAGCTGTTGCTCAGAATAGCAGTATTTGGAGAACTAAATTTTTCAGTCTGGTTGGACTTCCAGCTGTTCCAGAATGGTGAATATTTATGCGCCTGAACATTTAGTGATAGTTCAACTGAGTCTTCTTTTACTTTGAATCTGTTAGTTACATATAGATATAAAAATTCCTAGAAAAAAAGAAGTCCAAAGTTGATTGGTTGGTTGCTTACCTCTGAACAGCACCATGGGTTTTACCTTTTTGCGCACAATGGGTTAAACGGCCAAGTCACAAGGATCTCGATGGCTCAGAGAAGGTTGAGGGAGCGGACCCACTAGGCATCTGTTGAGAGACAGATGGTAGCCTCCCGTCAAGGAGAGCCATCCCCTGTGCACATTAAAGAACATGCCATCCACAGGGTATGGCTCTCCCGCACACGGAGTCGCGGCTCTTTCCAAGCCCATCGCTATCCCTTCTGACTGAGGGCGGGCGGGGAATTCTGCGGATATGAAGTCCAAAGTTACGAAGATTAGTCTTGATGTGTCCAAATACATCAGCTATTACTCAAAATGCACATGTTGAGTAACAGCTGCTTTATTTGGCTACATTGAAAACTAATTACAACAAAAGCCAAGGTAGTAAAAAGATTATCTTCAGATTCCGTGCTCACTAAGCAACCCAACAACAACGATCTTGCAGTAAAGTGTCGGTTATTGTTTGTGACGTACGATTTCCGAAATTTGACCTTATCTAATGCAGCGGCTAGTCCGCATGAAGATTTAACACTCCGTCCTCAGAATCTAGGAATCGTAGCTAGAGTAAGTGTTGATCTTAGACATCCTCCGCAACCTGTTGACGTCACTTCCTATCCGATGATGTGGAGGCCAGTCGGACAAGCGCGCAGTGTTTGCTGACACGCGCCAAGGAGGGCATCCCTCGGCAGGTCAATAGCGCGAGCAAACATTGGGCTAGCAGCAGAAGAGGACACCACAGACGTACATTAATAATTGCGGTGCTCAACTCCTCCCTCTCTCCCCCCCCCCTCCTCCATCCCTCGTTGATCTTACTAATCCGTAGCACTCATATGTGGCCACATCTCGAGAATAAATAGCACGAGGAGTTTGGCCAGATGGGCAAAGTGGGAAGGGAATAGCAATGGCCGCTTCAATAAAAACAAATTGGTTAGGAAAAGAAAGGTTTATGAAGAGAATAGTTTGCTTTTTAATTCGAACTCAGTTTTGAAATTTTTCTTGCTTTTATGTTTTTAGCAAAAGTCGTAAAATAAGTTGATATCCGTTAACGTGAACAAACTGTTGCATATTCCGATGTTTCAATTATTGTTTCGATGTTTATGGTGCAAAATAAGTCCTTAAAGAGACTAGAAGGAACGAAATGGGGGATTAAAATGTATAAATATTAAGTGGACACAGAAAATGATTTAAATAATCTTGCTAAAAATCTGGGGTAAAAAACACGAAAACTGTTTGCCAGAGAAAAATGGTTTGCGATGTTAAATAAATTTAGTAGACTTTATTAACTCTTAACGTAAAAGACAGACATTTATAAAGATTTTATCAAGAACGGTGTAGTCTTGGATTGTATCCACAACAGATAGGGCAGTTGATTTCCACGGGTCAGGCTGCATCCAAAAAGGGTTTTGTTTGACTTTTACTCAGATCAAGTCTATTACTGTCCAGCAGTCTTAAAAGAAAAAACAACTCCAAATTCAAATCTTTGATTTTCAGAAATAGTTTTCGAATTAGAAGCGATATAAAGAAGAGAGAGGGGGGAGAGAATTTTCAGCAAGGACTTGAATCCATTAGATAAAGCAAAGCAATGATCTAGCCCGCTAAATGTCATCTACGCTTTGATGTGTAAAATCCTTTTTTTTGGAACTCTCCCAATTCATTGCTGTTACGAAGAATGGGATAAAAGCCTGCGAAGTTAGAGAAAGAGAGAGACACACATACACAGAGTTGTTGTTTTTCCTCCCAAATTCCGAAGTCGAAACTGCATTCACAAAATTTGGGGAGGCAGAGAGAGAGAAGGAAGTTTAGGGAGGGAGAGGAGAGGGGAAGAGATTACACAATTTATGGACGGCATCGGCGTGGTCCAGAATCTCCAGTAGGCACTCGGAGCATTATGCAGATTTTAGATGGGAAGGAGAAGAGATTTTTTCTCACTTATTTTTCATCTTCAACTCGTTTTCTTCTTTTCTTCATTCTGTTGGTGCGCAAGCAGATTTCAAGGCACAAACATTTGCTGAGAATTTAATATTCAACATGAGCTTCACCAAAACAAAATATGTATTATAATAATCCGAGCGATTCGCCTGCTCGTCACTATTTGCCGCTTGACGAACAAAAACCTTAGTAGGCCATCAGTGGGGGGTGGAAATAAAAACTCGAGCTCACGAGACCGCAATCTTGGTGAGGAATGCTTTATGAATATGTAAACGTTTCTGGGATAAGTTCCTGGACAAATTCGACGAGTTGCGTTTAAATATTAATGGCATCGTATTAGGAAGCAAAGGCAAATTGAAGCTGATCCTGGAGAATGGAATTGCCGCTGCCAGCTCAGCAGAATGAATGTTTGTGTCGATTCACGTGAAATTTAATCTCTCGCGGGGCAAATCATTATCGAAGAAATTTACAACGAATCATTGTTGACAGAATGCGTGCTTTGAGATGGGAAGCGGCTTCGGTGATGCCAACCAAAAGCAAAGTTTATTCTCGTTTACCTCATCTGATGGCAAATCGCTGCGCTAACTCGGAGGGAAGATGCTCGGTGTTTTTTTTTTGGTTTCACCTGGGCAACTCGCACAGGACAAATTTCCTTTTCATTCGAAAAAGAGGCAAAGGAGCACTTCCTGCGGAGAAGACATGTCAAGCGAAATCAGCATTGATACAAACGAGAATCCTACGAGCGTTAATTACATCTGAAATATTAATCTTTCAGGAAGGTGGGCATTAGCGATTCGTATTTGTATAATTCATTCTTTCGCTGGGAACGCATAGCACTATGCACTGAAAGATGAAGCCGGGGCCGCGGGAGGGAGGGATTGGAGAGCTTAGAGACAAAGAACGATAATTGGAGCAGAAGAAGAATATATGCTAGAAGGTGGATGAAAGTATAATTCTCTGCATATGTTCATCGGGAAGATCTGTTTGCATTCCACTTGCACGGCGATAAAAAGGATTTCTTCAATAACATAATTAACATAATTGATATATACGATTTATTGTCAAGAATACTGTCATCAGGGATGAACATCGGTGGATACCATTTCTGAGGCATTATTAGCCCAAAGCTCTCCACGTTGTCATTCGTACTTCCCACATGATGAATCTGTTGGTTGCTCTGGGAAGCTTGCATGTCTTGCAGTGGAAGAAAGGAAGGCCACAGATGCTTGACATTCATTATTCGGGGAAGATAAAGCGTTTTGGCTGCTACAAATACTACATCTATTACAAAGGCTTCTATCATCGACTGTGAGGGGGAGAGGGACTTGAAGTCATAGTTTCTTGTGGTGGATAGACATACCACATGAATACGAAGGAACGCACTAGAAGCCTTGGTATAAAGGATCTCACCAGACATTAAACGAATTTTGTTAGTTAACTATCTTCTCAGAGTTCAAGCTAGGGTTCTTGCAGCACAGAGCATGTCCTCTGAATATGACAAACCACACCAGAAGTCTGATGCTTCCATTAAGCAACCATTAGCAGATCCAGTTGTTCAATCACCACTTAAAGACTTCATGCCATAATTTTGTGTTCTAGACGCCACACTTTTTGTACCTGTAACACAACACAGAAGTCTTCGTGCGGAGACTAATAGCCGTTCGGTTGATCTCATTCCATGAATCCTTGTGATGAATAGTCATATACTCTGCATATGAAGATAGAGATGAAAAGTCCTCTGATACTAACAACCATTCAATGAGCTCGTCGGTCGGTTGGATGATCAGTTTCAACTATGCCTGCATTGAGATTTTCTACATTGACCTTCAGTCTGTCCTAGGTGAAAAGAAAAAGTTATGTGAAGCATAGAACATCTCTCTAAGGCACTGAACTCTTGGGGACCTTATGACCAGGCCATTTAACCGTTTTGTCCAAACAAATTTGCCATTCAGTGGTAACACAATCCAACCCTCGTCCCTTAGCCATCATTTCGGATTTCAAGCCATAGTTTCGTTGCTAGATACATAGAATATACTTTGGTATGTGAAACAACAGACTAGAAATATTTGCACAAAGGTTACCATCTGCTTCTAATAATCCACCGGTTGGTTTCATTTTTCGACCACTTTAGTTTTTAAACCTTGGTTTCCTGTGGTGGAAAGAAAACGATTGAATCCATAATCTCTTCTGGAGACACAGTCATGCCCTTTTGAAAAACCCAACTGATGCAAAGAATCATCCAACAAGTCCCGTTCCTCAATTTTTATCTCAATCTTTAAGGCATGGTTTCGTATTGTGGACTGCCATACTCCTTGTATTTTAAAAAATACATAGATAACTCTCTGCAAAGGCATTAACAATCGTCCAATCTGTCTAATTCTTCAACTTCTTTTCATACTTTAGGCATGGATCTTTGTGATGAACAGCATACCTTGGAAATACGTAAGATGATCACTGATCTGCCACTGAGAACTGCCCAACGGAACTTGCTACTTCACCTCTTCTTAGATTTAAAGTCATAGCTCTGTAATTCAGTAGTAAAGAATCACAATGTGTCCTGTAGACATGGAACTCATGAAATAATAAGCTGGAAAAAAATTAGTTTTGCCGTGAGTGGGATAAATATTAAATTCCATCTCTATGTGACAACACAGTTGGGCACTTTCCAGATAGATGGCGCCACTGTGCGAATCAAATAAATAAAAAAAAAACTCCGGAAAGTTTATAAGCCACACCAGCTGAAGGAAAAACGTTAGCCGATGATGACATAGTGGTTAGCATAACTGGCATGTTTCCAGGAGACGTGGGTTCGGATCCCATGGACAGCAAAAGCAATTTTTTCAGCTTATTTAATGATTCATAGCTCTGTACTTTGCATATTTGAGACTTGTGAGGTTTTAAATGAGTTTCCATGTGGAGAATTGAGCCCAGTTTCAAACGAAGGAGCAAGAAGAGAGATGTGAAGATATGAGATAATGTTAAGCCTAGATCGCTTACTCTTCATTCTAAAGGAAATATAAATGAAAAAAGTTTTATACCGCCTGATAAAGGTAGACAGAAATTTAGATATGATTTTGAAATTATAATTCTTCCAAAACCTATTTAAAGAATAAACGACTAACGCCACTGATAAGCAAACTCGCTGCATCTTAACGTAAATTAATATAATTGACATATTTGCTTGAAACGTTTACAAGTCGAAAGCATATCAAGATAAATGACTAGTACATTTAATATTTCTTCTGCCAAAAAGTAGCATTAGTCCATATGAAAAGTTAAAAAAAACAGTAAATCCGCTACAAATTGAAATATTACTTCTAAAAAAAACCAACATTAAGAAACAATGTTTTGAATTACTGGTTGCGAATTACACATCGTCATTTCACTTCTAGAAGATGCCGACGTTCTTTGCTGATTACATAATATATGCCTTATAAGAGTTTACCAAAACTCTGTGGTCACACAAAGTGCTATGTGGATTGTTGTTCAGTTTTTGTATCCTACAAAGAATTGATTGTCAGGGAATCCACACAGCACAACTTCTGACTAAAGGGACAAAATTCCGAGGCTATATCAAGATTTAAACAAAAAGAGATTATTTTTAAAAATGTATAGGAGTTTGCAACCTCCTTTAAGCAGCATATTGTGCAGAGAGAGACTCCGTTGGTTTGGCCATGTTGCCCGTATGGATAATTATAGATTGGTGAATAGGGTTATGAACAGTGTGCCTAAAGGCCTCAGAAAGAAGGGGAGACCTAGGATGCGGTGGGCAGACAATGTCAAACAGACCTTGTTAGAATCGGTGTGCAGTGGCTAGATGCAGTAGATGTAGCTCAGGATAGACTTGCTTGGAGAACTAAATTGTACGGTCTGGTTGGACCTCCGTAGCCCATGGCTGCTTGAGGAGGAGGAGGAGGAGGAGGAGGAGGAGGAGGAGGAGGAGGAGGAGGAGGAGGAGGAGGAGGAGGAGGAGGAGGAGGATGTCTTAGATTGGTAAAGTAATTATTTTAATAAACCAGCTCTACAAAAGAATTTAAGTGAAGGGGGGGGGGGCAAGTCATTCTCAAGAAATAGTGCACTAAATGTTTTCTCTCTGCATGTCAGTGGTCTTAAAGCAACATTCTTGCAAGATGTGTGCAATGTATATGCGTGTGTATTTACGCTTTTTTTGCCCCTGTTCAATTTATTAAAAGTTTCCAAGTGGGAAGCTTGCCCCCCCCCCTGCTTAAACCACTGTTGCTAGATCCACCCTTGGGTTTTAATTATATATATTTTTTCGTTTTAGCCTGTTATAATTCTTGTTCAAAGACAGATTACAGCAGATATGTCATGTCTTTGAGCAAGCCTTTGTGAACCATAAAAAGCTTGTTTTTTCCCATCCTTAATTTTCATTTTATTAATGTCATAATTTTCTTTTAACTGGTAAAT
This sequence comes from Ryuthela nishihirai, assembly GCA_038380435.1. Lineage (NCBI taxonomy): Eukaryota > Metazoa > Arthropoda > Arachnida > Araneae > Heptathelidae > Ryuthela > Ryuthela nishihirai. Next base: position 7,069,605 of record JAWZYU010000016.1, on the reverse strand, counting down.
TTTTGAAAGATGCATATGGCAAGCTAGTAGGCCCAATGCCTTTCAATTCCGATTCTCATCAATTACAGATTCGTAAAAGTTCTTTGTAATCTACGTAAACTTTTTAAACATCAAACTTCACAATTTGCGAGCATATTTAATTAAATATTTCTGAAAGCTCATTTATCGATGACATGTACAATCGCTTCCCTTCTGCGTTTCACTTAGTCACGAATGTAATGAAGGTGAAATATCTTCACCGACTCAATCTTCTATGTGTTTGGTGTACAAAGTGATACTTCAGAAACTTAACAACTTGCTCGCTTGCATCACTTCTCCGGTATCACCTACCATCTGTTCTACTGCCTCTTATGATCTCTCTCTCTCTCCTCCGCCTCTTCGTCAAGGTGCCGGATCAGATCCCTCCAGTAACGCCTACGTCATCAGCACAAGCGCCCTCTTGAGGCAGATAAGGGCGTTGTCTTCTCAGGTATCCGACCTGTGCTCTGAGGGCCGCTCGCAGTGGGCACAGGCGAATGGCCTTTTTCGCTCGCTTGCCTTGCCGGTCAGGCGATCTGTTTGTCACGTTGAGTAATGGACCCGAATCCCGCGAAGAGTCACGTGACCACTAAACTGTTGTAGTCCTAATCGGTTTCTCTAAAACTCCATGCATTGCAACTAATGCGATCATTGGGACACTTTCGATGTCGTTACGAAATGAAAAAAAAAAAATCATTTGATAAGACATGAAATTTACCAAAATTGATAATTCTTCGGTACCTTGCTCGGATAGTATATCTTAACATGAAAATAATTCATATACAAAAAATAACCCTCGCATTTAGAAGAAAGTTTTTCAAGAAATGTCAAAATAAGTCTACTATTATTGTTGACTATATTTCGATCCTTTTAAAGCTAACATGATTTAAAAAGTGATTTTTTTATCACTGAAAATGAAATATGGAATTTACACTAGCAAAGCGTAAGAAAGTAACCCATCATATTTAAACCTTTTTCGTTTCCAAGTTTTTTCTTTGAAAAGAGAATGCCGAAAAAAAAAAGAAAATTAGGCCTTGCGGTACTGCCTTGAAAGTTGCTCATGTGTTGCCTGCCGTGAAAGTTGCTCATGTGAAAGTTGCTCTTCTGTGTTATAAAGTGCGCATGCGGAAACTCCTTTGCGTCATATGCATGATACAGTCGCTCAAAAAAGTGTCCGAACGCTATGTTTGAATCAAACATAGCGTTCGGACACTTTTTTGAGAGACTGTACCAAATAGACCATACCTAATTGGCTTTCTTTCTTTCCATGTATGAACATAGACATGGCCCTACATCTACTTGGCCCTCTTGCTGTATAAGAAAACTAGCCACGATGTACCTTCCATGGCCCATGACTACTTAGCCCTCAGATTAGAAAAACAGATATGTGGTATCTCTTTGAAAATAGCCATTACCTATTTCTCTCTCGATTTAGAAAAGTAGGACTGCGGCATCCTCTGGCCTACTTAGCTTCTTTTCTATGTAAAAAGAGAAGTGCGCATTTCAAAATTCAGCTACTTTTTTATTTAAGCTATCGATTATTATTTCCCGATAATGATCTAGGCCAGGGGTTCTCAACGTGGGGTACGCGGTAAAAATTTTTGGGGTACGCCGTGAGAGTTCAAAAGTCGCTAGAATCTAGTAACAAAGTCGCTAAGTTGGCAATACTGCTGTGCAAAAATGTCATTTTTTGTGTTTATCGATATATGTAATTTATGAATACAAAATTTAATGTATATATGTATGTGTGTGTTTTTATTCCCATTGTTATACTATAACTATAGTTTTATCTATCTATGTAAGGGGTACGCCAGTTATATACACATTTCTAGGGGGTACGTGAAGCATAAAAGATTGAGAACCACTGATCTAGACAAATGATTTTAAAAGCATTTTTTTTTTCATTTGTATCTTCAAATCATTCAGCTCTATGTTAATGCAACAGAAGAAAAACCAAAATGATCTCTTCAAAAATGTACTCGATTCTCTTTAGTTGAGAGAAAATCAGCATTGAGATGCACTTCCGAAAAAACCAGTACTGTCGTTGACACCGAACACACCTTTCAAGCTCTCAATGATCTTAGATTAGAGAGATTTTCTATTCTCAACGATCTTAGATTAGATTCTTCGCGAATTTTCCCCTCATATTTTCTCAATATTCGTGGAATAATCTTTTCTTACAATAACAGATTTGAATTTCTTTTTGGGAATGGTTTCCTAATAATGTTTAAGCGACATTTACTGTAAAGAATGCTTACCAAATGATACCTTGAATATAAACATATTCGGGTCATTGGTGACTTCAGAAATAAAATCTACCTGATAACTTTAGACATTTCTTACAATATAAATCACATGATAAACGAAATGTGAAATGTTAAACAAATTTGTACTAGCGCTGAGAAATTAATTGCAACAAATAGTTTATTTATAGTATGAGCTAATGAAAGTACGATTTAAAGTATTTTAATATATTCAAAAAAATGTGCAAACCGAATTGAAAATCGTACGTGCGCATTTTTGCAACATATTGTAAATTAAATCTTTAAAATAATTTTTGAAGATTACTTTAAGTCCTTCCAGTATTCAAATTCAGAAAATCTGTAATAAAAATGTACTTAAATATAAAACTTTAAATTATTTTCAAAATATTTTATTTAACTACAGCAGAAGTTCTCTGGAAATAATTTCTAGCGACGAAAGACAACAATCAAGTAAATACTAAATTTTCAAGATTCTTTTTTTTATTTATTCCTAAAGAAATATTTTCTGAAATAAGGTATATAGATATGAAAGAGAAAATTTCAAGCAGTAGTTGGCTTAAAATATTTCCAAAAATTCATATTTCTTATTAGACCATTGTGCCCATCAATTTAAGTGAAACAGATACCAAGAACAGATTGAAAAACCTCCACTTGCCCCAAATGAGCGAAGAATGTCAATTTCCCCATTCGCAATAACAGCTTCATTGGCACTAAATTAAAAATAATTAATGAATTAATGAATTAACAAGAAATTTCCAAATGAAATATATTCAACAAATAGACGGCAAACAATAGACATTATCGGCTTTTCTTTATCATCATTATTCATTGTTCTCGATTAACTACTCAAACTAAAAACAACATCGGATCTCTTGAAATGTCTCTAAATTTAAATTGACGTTCCCAATGTTACGTTTCTGTTCCAGGTATTCCTACGAAGGAGGAGTCCTGTAACCTTGCTTTTGAAGGTCATACACTAAAGTGAATAATCGAGACAATAAAATTTACATTAAGACCGTTTTTCTTTCGCAATATTCAAATGTCTAATCCCCAGAGCAACAAAAAACAATGTTTGTAGCTAATTCCGTAGACTTGTGTTGGTATACGTCGTGCAGCGTGCTTTCGAAGACGAGAAGACATTTACTTTGTCATCGGCACTTATTGATAATAACGGCAGCGTAGGTGCGGGATCAATATTCACGTCCTACTGACGTCACACCTGCAGACAGCATGCGCCTCTACTTTGGGCTTTCCTGCGACATGACTTATGCTGCAGGAGAGAAGACATCACAAGACAGAGCAGCGAGATAACGATCACACACATTCGGCATTAGGCACGAGCGATTGTCGCTCTAATAATGGCCTTTTTTTTTCTTTTCGGACTTTAAAGAAACTGCGCCAAAACATCACCTAAGTGACAGCTGATCGTAGTGAGCAAGAGGAATTGTATATCTTAATATTCGTAATAGGTAAGCTACATTAATGCATCACCTGAGACAGTTTCTCATGCATACAAACATCTACATTCTCTCCATTTACAATTCCTCATAAAATTTTCACTCAACTTTCTCGCCAATGTATAATGTAAAGGGAAAAAAAGTCTTCTAATGCATTAAGAACTTTGCGTTGTGAATTAAAGATGGAAATAGTTAATCATCAAAATACAAGATATTAATAACTTTTTTCCTCTGATCAATCTATGTAGTTCTTTATTTTTATGAATTCCATATTTTTTTTACGTGATGGGTTTTATTAAGGTATTTCTATTATTTTTTGTTGTAACTCTCATAAAAAAAATTCTTACCTTTCAAAAAGCATAAATTTATCAGTTTTATCCCTGAATTTTTCGCAAATGGCTAGAGATTTAATCTTTTGGGTTCGACTTTGCTATTTCCCTGTTCTGCATATCATCGTAAGAGTTAATGCAAAATATTAGCATTAATTAAACTATAGCGGTGGGCAGGAGAAAAAACTGGACACAATATTTTCATTCTTTAACATGATATTATTAAAATTCATTTCAGTTGAAAAACATTCTGCTCTTAGTAAACTGACTTATTATTTATTGATTATTACCTAAAATTCTCATTTTTAGCTTGTTACATTATGATATTAATTAAATATAATTTATTAATTTTTTTGCAATTTACCGAAAGAGTTCTAAACTGTTATACCAAAATATTAGGGAATCTCCATGTTATGGCAATTGGTATCTAACTTAGAAGCTCTGCAACTTCTAAAATATGCATTTCATGGAAAAAATGTGATTGAAAATAAATTAAAGAGAATAATTAAATTTATTTAAACATCAATTTTCAACAATGTTCTTTCAACATTTAAATAGTTATGGAAGCTAGAATATTTCACATGAGTAAGACTTTATCTCAGAAATCCATTAAAACTTAAATAAGAAGTATTATTTCAAACCACTTGTTAAAATATACATTTTAGAAGTTGGCGTAATGATTATTTCAATCTTAAAGAATCATGAATGATTTTTATAACACAAGATAATGAGTGATGACAAATGAATCACACTGCGCCATTTATCATTTCTACCACCTAACCATCATCTGTGTGGATGAAGACAAATGCGCATCTCTTCACTAGTAAGGATTATTTCTGCTGGTGATAACAAATATGAACCTCTTCGGCATTTAGTATCCTACCAGTAAAGATCACTTCTCTGAACAATGAGAAGTGGGCATTTCTTCAGCTATTTAACCTCGGTTGTTCAAAGCTAGGACTGGTAAGGATTAATTTGTGGTTTTCAGCTTGGATTTCTTTGTCAATTTTAGTTGTGAGACATATCGAGAAGGCAAAGAAAACGAAACCAGCTACTGGTTGCCAATTAAGACACTAACAGTTCCTGAGAAAACTTTCGGAAGTAGCCGCTAAATTAGAAAAGATATTATATTATATATCACTGACACTAAATATGCATAAAATAGTTGCAATTATTATATAATGCAAACCAGCAAAGGTATCTAAGTGCAATGAAAGGCAAAAAAAATGAATAAAATTAAATCAAATTATAATGTAAATGAACATTATTTGCCAAATGGGCTAAATCAGAAATTTTCGTATCTCCAGCCCATTTAAGGCCAAAATCTTTCCCTTGAAGTGAATTTCGCATAACATAATCAATAACCAAGCTAAAGAGAAAAGGAGGCAAAATGCACACTTGTCGAACACCAGAAGTAATGCTAAACCAATTGCTACAAGCCTTACCAACTCTCACACACGACTCAGTGTTATTATAGAGAGCTTTCATTATGGTAACTAACTTGTCTGGTATTCCATATGATCTCACGATCAACCACAAATTATGACGATCAACAGAGTCGAAAGCCTCTTTGAAATCAACAAAGCTAGCAACCAAAGGTTTCTGAAACTCTAAACATTTCTCAAGAATCTGCCTAAGTGAAAATATTTGATCCACACATCACCTACCACTTCTGAATCCACATTGCTCATCACGCAATTGACTGTCAACCAGATTCTTAATTCTATTAAGCACAATCATGGAAAGAACTTTACCTGGAACAGAGAGTAGGCTGATACCCCTATAGTTATCACAAGAACTGCGATCAACTTTTTGAAAATAGGGATAACTTAGGAACCATGCCTTTATCATAAAAGATATTCAGAATTTCAGTCATCCAAGTGGTAACCGAAACATTCCCAGCTGTAAGCATTTCCGTAGCAATTTCATGTACCCCTGGGGATTTATGTAATTTAAGTTTAGAAAGGGCCAAAATAGCTTCATATTGTGTTACAGGGCCCACATTAAAGCCACCAATCCATCTATCATCATTACAAACAATGGGAGTAGAACTAACCACATTGTTTAGAACATCACTGAAATGCTCAGCCCACCTAGCCATGACAGAATCCTCACCTTTTATAACCTTACCTTGTTTATCCTTCAATCCCTATATACCTGTCCGTTTTCTACCACAAAAACTTTAACTATCTCATCTATCTTATTTAGCTCTATGCTGTTGTGCTGTCTAACTGTGATGGTAGCTAGGTAGTCACTGGAAGGAGAGCTATGCACCAATCCCCTGTGATGATGCACAGAACGGGCCTGGCCTAGCACCTAATGTCCAACCTCGCCTTCTCGTCGTGTGGACCGTTCAAATTCAAATTCATGTCAATATGTATTATCTATAATTATTTTACATAAAAAATCCCACTAAGCCGAAACTTATCAATATCATTAGATAAAATGAAGGAGGAAAAACGAATAAAATAGGAAACCAATAAAATGATAAATGATCCCGAATAATAACATCATTTTTTTCATCGCCTCTGAAATATTTTTTCTTTAACATCACAAATTTTACTTAAGTTAACAATTTCTCTGGGAAGCAAGTTAAATAGGTAGGTAATTTGCTATTCTTTGGAATTTCGTCCGTAATAATCGTAAAATTTTGGCTGTTTCAAAAAACCCTTAACCTCTTTTCTAGTAAACTTATTGTGGCAAATATTTTGCTTATAGGTATTATCAAAGAAGTTATTGATAACACAAACAAACACATATAAACGTTCAATAGGTAAAATTTTGAACAAACTAAATATATCATCTTTTCTTGTAAGGGAATTTTTAACTTCTGAATTACACAATCCTTTTAGCAGACTAATTTGCATTCTTTTAAAATTATTTAATTCTGTCTTATAGGCTGTCCCATAAACTGTTATCCCATATCTAATTATAGATTCAAAAAGTGCTTTATATTCTAAAATAGTTATATGTGTAGCAACAAACAAGTTGTTACCTAATTTTAAATGCTACAAATCGCATTTTAGGGCAATTGCATATACCAGGTAATAAACCATCCAACATAGCACAACTTATTCCATGCTTAATAATTCTTCTATTAAGTGTAGGTTGTTGAAAACCAATACACACGAATTTAGTTTTTTTCTAGTTCACACTCAGTTTGTTAAGAGCAAACCATTTAAGTGCTTTATTACAATCATTTTGTAGATTGCAAATAGTGTATTCTAAATCTGAGTGAAAGTTGATTAGCACTGTATCATCAGCATACGTATATAATTTACTATTGAAATTAATATTAGCCAAATAATTTATGTATATTTGAAATAGAATAGGGCCGAGAATAGATCCTTGTGGAACTCCAAAATTGATCTGAAATTTATCATTATTATTATCATTTATTTTCATAACTATTTCTCTATGTAATAAGTAGCTTTTAAACCATTCAAAAATATTCCATCTTATACCAAGTAAATATAATTTCTGTAGCAAGATGTCCATGTCAACTGAATCAAATGCTTTAAGTTCATAAATACCGCAACGCATTTCTTTCCTATATTTAAATTAATATTTATATTATTAATATGATCTTCCAAAAGACTTTACATTCCCATACCTTTATGGAACTCAAATTGCTGACTTGACAGAAAATTTATTTTATTCAAAAAATTTTGCAAGCGATCTCCAACGTATTTTCCCATTATCTTATCGAAAATTGTTAATAGAGTGATTGATCTATAATTATTAAAATTCTTTTTTGATCCATTTTTATATACCGGACGAATAATTCCAGTTTTTATAGCTATTGGGATTTGCGAATTTTAAAAAATTTTATTTATAAGAATTGTTATTACATGAACAAAAACTGCATTTACTTTCCTTTATGTATTTTAGTTTAATATTGTCAAATCCAGGTGATGAGTTATATTTTAAGTAATCTATAACATTGGCAACATCGAAGTTACTAGCTAGTGGAAAATGCATAGAATTCTTATTTATGTAGCATAATTCGTAAACCTTATCTGATCTAGTATTCATCGTCGTAAATTCTGTTTGCATCTCACTAACAGTTGTTACAAAAACCTTAACAAAATTATTTAGAATTTCTTTTGGAGTACTTTCTCTAATAAAGTGTCTTTCAACATTTTCGTCCATTGACATCCTTTTTTTATCATCAATAATATCATTAATTAATTCCCACATCCTCGTATTATTGTCTTTATTAATTGCTAATTTATTTATATAAAATATGCGTTTTTGGTTCCTTACAATGATGTTTACCCTATTTCTTTCCATTTTATATAAATCTTAATTTTGTTTATTATTAACATTATCTTTATATATTTTCCATAATTTATCTCTATTTTAATTGCTAAAATAATACCATCAGTAATCCATTCTTTCCTTATTCTCTTAGTTTTACAATTATTAATTTGTTTACCACAACAAGAATTTTCCGGAATTTATCAATTTCACTTAATATTTTCTGATATACTAATTCTGTGCTCAAGTCTTCATCAACTATATCATTCCACTGTGTCATTTGCAATTTTTGAATAATAAAAGTATCATTATAAAAATTTTTAAAACCTAGGTTTGAATCCTCTTTTAAAAATGTAACCTCGTTAGAGCTAATATTCTTTTTCAAAATCTTAATTAAGATACCGTAATGATCTGCAAATTTATTTCTATATGTTTTATTTTTAACATCAAAACTGCTTGTTTTACCCAAAACATGATCAATTAACGTCCTTGTAAATTTAGTTAATGTTTCATCTTCTCTAGTAAAACCCTTAACGATTTGTTGTAAACCAAATTCAATCAAAGTATTTAAATACATATCACAACCATAATTATTAGTATTTGTCACATCAATATTATCACCTATAATAATTAAATTTTTAATTCCTGCCTTTTTTTTAATAAATATTCAGAAATTTCTTTTAGGAACCAGTTAATATTTTTACCAGGAGATCTATATACTGCGATGATATTAATTTCAATGTTATTAATTAATAATTTAGTGATTATTGCTTCTGCTGATTCTCCAATAGTTTCATCCAGTTGTATTAGATTAATTTTGTTTAGATAAAAAATAATTATCCCACGTTATTTATTTTCTTTTACCTTTAAAATAAGTTTGTTATACCCTTCAATATTAAATGTAGCTGATTCCTGTTCTGTTACCATAGTTTCAACCAAAATGTTGAAATCCAACTGGAATTCAAGAAGTACAATATGAACTAGTAAATTATCCCAATATTTGTTTTCAGTGATCTAACATTTAAATACATCAATTTTAACATTTTATCACCTGCCCCTTGAAACCAAACATCTCATCATTCTCAACAATATCTAGCATAAACATTAAAAGAAGCAAAAGAGAAATTATTTAAATTTAGGACGGACAATTATTTTAACCATCTTTTTCCAAATCCTCTAGGCTCTGAACACTGTTAGTAATAATCACTTGCTCATTTTCATTCTTTCTAATAAAAAGTCTATTGTTCTTGAACCAAACAAATTTATAACTTTTATCCTTAGCCATTTTCTTTGCTCTCTAAAGTAAATCCCGATTCATATGCGTCAAATTTTCATTTATGTAGAGAGGTGAATCCCCTTTTCCTACAAACACTGTTCCACATCCCAAACGAATCTTTCTCTTTTCAATCCATTCGGCCTTATCTTTTCTTGAATTGCACCAAAATGCTCGGAGTCTGTCCCTGTTTTTTGGGTCGTATTCTATGTAACACATCAATGCTCTGTCTCGAAAACGCATCAATTTATAACTCTTTTGCCAGCTTCTCCATTTTCCCCAGAAGATCCCTTTCTCTTTCCCCTTTTTCTTGCTCAATTCCACAAATCTCTACACTTTTATTTCTACTATACTGCTCTAGGTTATTATTTGCTATAACCTGTTCCTTAATTTTGTCTTCTAATGTTTCGATAACCTTGTGGTTCTTTTCAAACTCTTGCTCTAATGATTCATTTCTTTTTTCTGATTCAACTATTTTATCCAGAAGTTGATCATATTTGTCCGACAGGAATTCTAACTTTGAATTCTAACGACTTTTCAACACTGTCTAATGTCGTCTTCACCTGCAACAGAGTCACTAATTTGTGATCTATTTGGGTCAAAATTGACTTGACATGTCCGAAGTTTACGTTCTCATCTACTTTCAGCGTTTGAAAACTCATGTCATCGGACTCCGCAGGATTTTTTATTCCCTCTTTATAAATCTCTCCTCCCCTTATATTATTCAATTCATCTCTGGCTTTTTCTTTGCATTTGCAGCAGATCCACTTGTCTTTCCGATTTTTTGACATTTTTTTAAACTTGTCTTCAGTCAAACTGGCACAATAGAAGTGGAATAGTTTTTGGCATGACATTTTATCTTATCTTTAGCTGCACTTATTTCCTCGTTGCATCTATGACAACGGTCCATTTTAGTAGCACTCAAGATACTCAAATCTTAAATTTATCCGAGCTAATTCAACCTACTTGAGGGAATATTTTTTTCATTATTCGCTATGCTAACCAAAATTCCTAAATCCGTCAATATGCTGTGCACCAACTAAGAGACCAATTTTGAAATATGCCACAATAGTGCAAGCAATGTGATTTCAGCAAATTAGCAGGGTGAGAAGAAGAAAGGGAGCGAGGGTGCAATAGCAGTTGGAGGAGCAATAAAACTTAGGGATGATCCTCCATCTTGCAAAGAAGTGCGGGAGGGTCGAGTTCTTGAAGGTCATGAACTCGTCTCCGGAAAACACCAGGAGAGAAACAATGTGGCGTTCGATGGTTAGGCTTAAGAAGAGGTATAAACTTTAAAACACTTACAGAATTGAAGATATTTCGACCAATTGCACTTCTTCGAGAACTGAGAGAATAAGAGGATTTATTCCTGCTACACTTGACATAGAAGTGATTTAAAAGTAAAGTAAAATAAAACGCGAAAAACTACGTACAATTGGAGCACACAACATGACTGCAGCCACTAACTTCAGATGGTCATTTCAAAAGAGATACTCTCTTGTGGAAGGGAACGAAAGTGGAGGGCTGCCAGATCAGTGTGCTCTACTTATCTGGACTGCTATGGTTACTTTTATTTTTTTCTACCCTGCTGAGGAGTGGTCAATCACACAGGGTCCTGGTGCTGACCACATAACCAATTGGTTTAAATAATCGTTTAAATAATGGTAATAAGTTCTGGTGCTGACCATATAAACCCACTGGACTGGACAGATATATGGCTCTGAGCTTGATTATGGATCCCGAATTTGCTGCACTGGTGGTCCTCTAATGAGGGAAAATCTGCCGCTGTGTTTTCTGTTTGTTTGTGGGTTGACAGCCCGAAGTGAAAGATTCACAGAATGCGTTTTATCAGCTGGTGGATTATCCTGATCTGAGGTCATCGCAGGTACCTGAACTCTTGCAAACCTATATTAGAGGAAGTCTTTCAGTGTGGATGGCTTCAGTCTTTAGTAGTGGAAGAACGTGGCTTTGCTCCATGCCTGCGATTAGGGGGCTGTTTGATATTGTCGGCATTCCCTCTCTCAATAAGCATAGTTTCTTTAAACATCCCATTAACCATTTTCTCTCCATAGGTAGTTGGATTGTGAAGACTGCACAGATGTTATTCTCTTGATGTCCTCACACTAGAATTCCACCGTTAAAATTTAGATATTCTTGGCTTGCAAGAGACCAGATGGACAGATAAAGGTCAGATTCTTAAAAATAATTTTAAATTTCTCATTTCAGGGAGGGAAAATAATAAGCATCTCCAAGGCATAGGTTTGTTTCTCAGCAGACATGCTAGTGATGCTCTTCTAGGATATGAGTGCATTAATGAAAGGTTTCTTACAGCAAAATTTCAGACAAGCATTAAAGACTTGAATGTTATCTGCTGTTATGCCCCCACTGAGGATTCTGATGAGGATGAGAAGGATAGGTTTTACGGACAACTTCAGGTTATTTTGAATTCTGTCTAGAAAGGAGATATTACCCTTGTTCTTGGTGATTTCAATGCCAAAGTTGGTACTGACTCTGACCTTTGGGGAGGAGTAATAGGCCCTTTTGGTATTGGTAGCTGCAATGGCAATGGGCAACGTCTCCTACAATTAACTAAACTTAATGATTTGAGAATAACTAACACTTATTACAAACACCGCGGCATACATAAGTACACATGAGTGTCACCAGATGGACTGCATAAGAATATGATTGATTATATATTAATTAACAGCAAATGGGTTAGTTCTCTTAGGAATACCAGGTCATATAGGGGAGCTGAAATTGGATCTGACCATTACCTTGTTAAAAGTGTCTTGCAACTTAAACTTAGAAGTGTCGTGCTAAGGTTAAAAATTTACCTTTAATTCTGAAGCTCTGAAAGACCCAGTTATAGATAAATCTTACCATGATAGGTTAAAAATCATTATGACAGTCATGGTTTGCTTACTACTGAAGTTGAGGAAGAATGGGACCGTTTTAAACAGACTTTTTTTGGAAACTAACAGTACTCTTTTAGGAAAAAAAGGAGCAGAGGAGGCAGAATGAATTGTTAAGGAACGGAAAGACATGAGCTTCAGCAGAAATCTCTTCAGGGTAGGGAGGCAAGAATCTTTGAAAGAATGACATTGCTATTTTTTATATAATGGGCGTGGCTTCTTAGAATACGTTTAATTACTGTGACGCCAAAATAGGATAATTTACGTCTCCAATAACAATTTTTTTAAAAATTATTTTATCATGTAGAGTCCTCACAATAAAATTCAAAAAAACAAGTAATCCTCTAATTCCTATAATTTTCTTCACTTAACTTTTAAGTTTTGCCGTCTTAAAAATATTTCTAAATTTCCAGAGAGGGCAATTTCCCCCACTGTCACCACCAGTGGACACCCACGCGGAAGGGCATTAGCTCAGGAGGTTTCAGGATGAGAATGAGAACGACGAACTGCCATACACTCTAAAAAGGGAGCTCGGCCACAATTTCCAAGCAAGGGGTGAGTTCTGCGTGCCAATCGATGAGGGAGAAAGTGTGGACGAACTCCACAGATCAGGGACACTCAGTTGGAGGACCTATGGCTGGAACAAAAAAGTGCAGAAAAAGAAAAGATACTTGTATTCGAATCTTTTTACCTCTCATTAGAATTGCTCGAATACAGCTTCGAGTTTGTTTATCATGAACAAGAGCAGAATGCACACCTGACATTAAGAAAATAGTTAGAAAAAATAAAATGCTTTCTTCCTTAAGTAATTATTGCTTCGGGCAAGCGGGTTTTCAATTTATTTAATTCTAAAAATAAATGAATAAATACTTTACGGGACATTTAATTTATTTTAATAAAACATAAATATCCTATCAAGCAGCTGCTATCGACAGAGATCTGACAGAAGCCTGTCAGTTGATACGCCATAATAGAAGGTCTGTGAGGGTCTACGACAAATGAGTGGAAGTGACTGCTCGGCGTCTGCAACGAGCGAAAAGTTTTCCTCTCAATAAAGGGGTTTTATTTTGCACCCTAGGAAGGCTGCTTGTTTACTTCTGAGCAATACGTTTTTGCATACAATGGGATAAAGGGTCGGGTGTTCCAAGGCCTTAGAGCTAAAAGGGGAAGGGGATCCACTAGACTTTTGTTACGAGACAGATGTGTTCTTCAAAGTGTACAGAATATGCCACTTCAATAACACCCTGGGTCACTGCGAAATAAAAACGGCGACCTTTCCAAGCTCATCGGAGTCCCTCTTCTCCCTAATTACAAAACGGAAATGGAGAAGAAATAATCTCAATCCAATCACAGTGGGTACTGAAAGCTGGAAATATCAAGTTATTGGTCTTGACGGGAGGCTTATCTAGATTTAGTCACTCTGAGAAAGTGGGAAGTTTGTGTTAGCTCGAATGCAGGGAGTGGTCTGAGTACCTGACTATTAATTCAATACGTATATCCTTGTAACGAGTGAATCTGTACAATCTAGGAATAACCTCTATGTACAATTCGTGTTAATGTAAATCTTTGTGCATATATATTAATAAAGAAGGCTATTTGATCTGAATCAGTGGTTGACCATAATCGCAAACAAACCAGTATTAAGAGTAAATTTTCTTAGTAAATTTTGGACAACCATTAACTTTCTTCATTAAAGAATGAAGGAAACGTTTAACCCTTGTCAAGCGTAAAACTTTCAAATGTGGAAGACTGTGGAATAAGAAGAAATGATTAAGAAACGAATGTGAACTACAAAACACAAATGTAACATATAAATGTGTTAACTACATCAATTATAAATGCCTATAACGAGTGTTATTTTACCCTTGGCTGCAAAATTTGTGATTCCATGAAAAATCTCATTGTCATTTAATCGTTTTTCAAGTTTTAAGATTCCACTCGTTTTGTGCAGTGGTTTTCTCCCTCAGTCAAGCAGCTGATTTTGACCAAGTCCAATTATTTGGTTTTCATATCAGAAGAATATTTTCAGCACAAAACTGAATCATGACATTTGATAAAAACCCTACTTTGAAAAGTAAATTTATTTCTGGATGATTAATTCAGAATAATATCAGAAATCTTATAGATTATTTTAAAAAGTCAACAAACTACATGCATCAAATACGATAGCTAGCGTTTTATTCCTAATAAATATAGATCAAATGTTGAAGTAGGAACTGAAAACATAATTTAAATATTTGACTATATCTTGATGTTGCTTTTATTATCACTCGCTGTGGATAATCCGAGTCGTTTAATTATAAAAAACAGAGACAATGTTTTTTGACAAAAATTTCAGCTTAGATTTTGACCAGGAATAAATTATTATTGATGCAACTTAACCAAAAAAGAAAGTCTGTGCTCGTTAAAACTGACTTTGGAAACAATACATTTTATAATAGTAAATTATATTTGTAATTGTGCAAGATCTTACTCTTTATACATGTATGTTTAAATATGTTAATTTTTCAATGCACTGCTCAAAAAGATTAGAGAACAACGAATATATTAGGCCAATGAAAAGCTTCATTCAAGGATTCATATTTTTTAAAATAAACCCTTTTTTACGGAAAAACATCACTATAGATAAAATTCTCAATAGCAGCTCTCTAAAATTCGATTTTCAAAATATATTAATTAAATATTTAAAGAATTATCGAAACTTAGGCATTAATAACATGGTTAACAATGGCTCCACACTGCGTAAGAATTTTTCGTCAATATTGAATCTCTATGTAACTTAAAAATTACACTTACTAAACAGTCAGCTAGAAGAGACATTACTTTTGGTTTGTGAGATAAATTTTTGACTGATGCCATTGCTTAATATCCCACCTTCCATAATTCTTCAAATACTGGACGAATATTGCTGACAATTAAGATTTAGAGAGATCTGATTATGATCTTGAATTTATCTGTTTTTATTATTTCGTTAAAAAGGATTATATCCAATGTTGGTGAGTTTCGAATTGCAGCCTTCCGGTGACATAACATCTCCATTATTCATTGATTGTTTAGAGCTGTATATTATATATCGGACTAAACTGCTCTAGAGATGCTTTAATGAATAACATTATAATTAACTCATACATTATCGCAATCAAAACCCCCATCTTTACTTTTACAAGTAAAATACTCTTATTATTATTATTAAATAATTAGTCAGTGAGGTAGTTAAAAAAATTAACGTACGTGCATTGCCTTCATCATGTAAACTGTTTAATTTTTTTTTAATCATTTACTTGAAGTATCAATTAACGAAAGTGAAAAGTTAATTTCCCAGAGTCACTTATCACGATGAAATAGTTACGAATAACAATTGATTACTTTATGAAACAGAAATGAATTGTTTATTGACACATTTTCCTTTAATTCGATTAAAAAATATTATTTTCATTCTTAACGTGGATGCTTTCTTTCCGACTGTCCACTATTGTCCTTCAAGCAGAAAAAGAGAAAAAGATCCTTTAATCTCGCTCTTATATCTTTCACGCCAGAGGGAGACTGACCAGTACTCCATTCTTTTACCCCAAAAGCCTGCCATCGAGAGTTGTAAGCAATAGGGCAGCGAGAAACCACTTTTCTCAGTCAAAGACGGCTGGAGAAAGAATAAGTAAAACCGCTGTAACCACCTTTCATTCATTGCCGCACTGCAACGTTTCTGCCGCTGCTACGGGCGCACCACCATTATCAGTTGGCGGGTGAAGGTGAAGGCAGCACTGCTGCAATGGCTCCTAGGTTCCCGGTATCCAAAACCGCACGGGTATAGGGGTGTCGCCAAATGCAACGACCTTACCGTGCATACCGCACAACAAGGTGAGAAACGGTAAGCAATACTTACCCCAATCGGGGGTAGGGGGTGGGGGGCCTACTGACAACTCCGCCAGCCGCTGCCGAGCGCTTCCGCCGCCTTCGCTGTGCAGATCCACACCCTGGATAGAGAGCATGGAAGAGCTCCAGGGATGCGCAGGCGCACTGGGCAGCCAGCCCTGCGGCACAAATACAGGGAGCGCGCGTAAGCTCACGCGATGGTACTCCGCCACTCAGAGCACAGCTTTCGCCCTGCGCGCGCTAAATCGCAAAATCAAATCTGCTCCCTGGCATCTTCGCTGTCGTAGATGTACGTGCAGCATGCCTGGGACTCGCGCCGGTGCACGGTGCGGGGATGGATTCCTAGAGAGAGAGAAAGAAGTAGGAAATAGCTCAGCGAAAGACTCCTAAAAAGAGAGAAGAACAGATAGAAAATGGTTTCGTTAAAGATCCGAGAGGGAGAAAAAAGAACGCAAAAAAACTACTCTGCCAAAGATACAGAGGGAGAGAAGGAGGAGGAGGAGGCAGAAAGCAGCTCTATCAATGATTCCGAGAGAAGGAAGGAGGGGATGAAAGTTTTGCAAATAGTTATGTCAAAGATTCTGAGAGATAACAGAGGCAGGAAACAGCTCTACCAAATATTTCAGAGTACAAAGGCACGGGAAACAAAATGTCAAAGATTCAGAAATAGAGAGAGAGAAAAAGTGAACAAGGGAATGGAAATAGTTCTGCCAAATATTCTAGGATTAAGAAAGAGGCAAAAACAGTTCTGCCAAAGATTCTAGGATTAAGAAAGGGGCAGAAAGAGCTCTGCCAAAGATTCCAGAGAACAAAAGCACGGGAAACAGCTACTTCAAAGATTCAGAGATAGAGAGAAAAAGTGAACAAGGGAATGAAAATAGTTCTGCCAAAGATTCTAGGATCAAGAAAGGGGCAGAAACAGCTCTGCCAAAGATTCCAGAGAACAAAAGCACGGGAAACAGCTACTTCAAAGATTCAGAGATAGAGAGAAAAAGTGAACAAGGGAATGAAAATAGTTCTGCCAAAGATTCTAGGATCAAGAAAGGGGCAGAAACAGCTCTGCCAAAGATTCCAGAGAACAAAAGCACGGGAAACAGCTACTTCAAAGATTCAGAGATAGAGAGAAAAAGTGAACAAGGGAATGAAAATAGTTCTGCCAAAGATTCTAGGATCAAGAAAGGGGCAGAAACAGCTCTGCCAAAGATTCCAGAGAACAAAAGCACGGGAAACAGCTACTTCAAAGATTCAGAGATAGAGAGAAAAAGTGAACAAGGGAATGAAAATAGTTCTGCCAAAGATTCTAGGATCAAGAAAGGGGCAGAAACAGCTCTGCCAAAGATTCCAGAAAACAAAAGCACGGGAAACAGCTACTTCAAAGATTCAGAGATAGAGAGAAAAAGTGAACAAGGGAATGAAAATAGTTCTGCCAAAGATTCTAGGATCAAGAAAGGGGCAGAAACAGCTCTGCCAAAGATTCCAGAGAACAAAAGCACGGGAAACAGCTACTTCAAAGATTCAGAGATAGAGAGAAAAAGTGAACAAGGGAATGAAAATAGTTCTGCCAAAGATTCTAGGATCAAGAAAGGGGCAGAAACAGCTCTGCCAAAGATTCCAGAGAACAAAAGCACGGGAAACAACTACTTCAAAGATTCAGAGATAGAGAGAAAAAGTGAACAAGGGAATGAAAATAGTTCTGCCAAAGATTCTAGGATCAAGAAAGGAGCAGAAACAGCTCTGCCAAAGATTCCAGAGAACAAAAGCACGGGAAACAGCTACTTCAAAGATTCAGAGATAGAGAGAAAAGGTGAACAAGGGAATGGAAACAGTTCTGTCAAATATTTTACGATTAGGAACGGGACTGAAGTGTAATATTATTCCCTATTTTACAGGTCTTTAAAATATTTCTTAGAAAGTGCATGAAATATGCATAAATGTAATAATATTTTTGCTTATATTACACTTACTAGCATCATGGCTCCCTTTCTCTTCCCCTTGCCCCTAGATGCGGCGCTGCTACATACTTAAATATATTTTATAGTAAACATATTGCCATAATATTTGCAATATTAAATAAAGGAACAGGAAAATATTAAGAAATTCGTAGGAAAATCGTTAAACTTAAAACAAATTCATAAGGCTGCCAACATTGTGCTGCTTCCATCCAAACAAGCTGTGATTGGCTAGTGGTCTGGAGCATGCGCTATTCAGATGATGTCTTGTGTATTGAGGATTGATTGACCCTTTACTTGGTGCATTAAAGCAGCACAGGGATTATAGAAATCGACTCCTATTTTAGCCCTAATAGCAAAAACAGCTCTTCCTCCTTTTCAAATCAGATTAAGAACTTTAATGATCAAATACGTTACAAGATTGTTATTTAAAATACCATCACACCCTTTCATACAAAATTATATTAATAATAAAACCTTTTCCTAAATTATAAAAACAAAATTCTATCAGAACCTATTTTTAAACATCTTATCTGCATCTCGTCTAAAGGTGATATTTTCAATCTTATAGCAGGCTGGAGCCGTCCAAGACCAAAAAAATCAATCCTGAAATTCCACTTATTAAATCTAAACAAACATTTTCCTCTGAAGCCATTCAAATTCTTGCTAAAACTTACTGTAATGAGCAGTATAAAAACTGCACAGGTATTTACACAGACGACTCAGTTGAACCAGAAATACCCAGCTCTTCTGCAGCTTTTTTCAATCCTCATTTTAATATCTCAAAATCCTTTAAACTGCCTAATGATATCCCGATGAAGTTAGCAGAAATTTTCACAATTATCGAAGCATCAAAATGGATCACAAATAACCGTAAAAGCCAAAAATTGGTAATTTTTTCAGATTCTAAATGTGCACTAAATTTATTAGCTGAAGACCTCTCCTATACTGATTATGCCCAATTTATTTATCAACTTTAAATTTATCAATTTTATCTGCTTTAAATTTTAATCATCTGCATAACTTAATTTATTTTCCATGGATACTAGGCCATTCCGAAATCATTGAAAACGAAAGAGCAGATCCTTGGTCAAAAATGCTGGTTGTTTACAGGAAACTTCACCAACGTTTTATTTTTTAGCACATTTTAAAAAATTAATTAACAAACAGAAATTTAAACTTACTAATAAATATTTCAAAATTCATGGACCAATTAAAAATAACTTTAGATTTTATCTCTCAAGCGAAATTCAATTTGTGAAAAATTTTCTGTACCAAGAAATCTCACAAAAATTTACAAACTCAGAACCGGTACTCCAGCTCTAAATCCATTTCTTTTCAAAATTAAAAAAATTCCATCGCCTAACTGCTCACTTTGCAAACTAAAGAAATAATTCATCATGCACTTCTAAATTGTAAAAAGTATGAAACTGAAAGAACAACAATTCTTTCAGCACTTGAGAAATTTGGTGTCAACGAATTAACTACAAACAATTTACTTAATTTTCCCAATCTTTCAAAAAAAAATTTTATTAATGAATCTCTTGAAATTTTCCTTCGGAAATCAAATCGTTGGAACAGAATTTAAAAAGAAGAGAGAGAATAAAAAAAATTATCTGTCTATCGGAAATCTAATATAAACCTCAACAAAAAAATATAATTTAAAATCAATTGAATTGTTATTTTCCTTTATCTTTTTTCTTCTTTCATGTTATTTTAACTTTCTGTTGGCAAAGCCTGAGATGGTGAAGCCTCCCAGAATGATGTAACGTGCAATCAACCAATCAACCCCTTGGTGATAACTGAGGAAAGAATTTCCCCTTCTTCACCAATTCGCAGCATTCTCTTATCATAGTACCTACAGTGCTATCATAACACGAAATTCGAAGATAGTTATAAAAAATTTTAAAGTTATTTTAGAATAACGTTATAAAAGTTATGAATATATCTAACTTTCATGTCAATAGGTTTATATTCTGATTCATTATGAATATATTTAAGGAATTAATTGTAAGAATTATAGGGAAGCATGGTATCCGTGCACTTTCGCCATTTATCATTAGTAGTCGTCCGAAATCCTTGACAAAATCTAATGGACCAATCGATCTTTGAGCAAGATAGTCGTATCTTACGTAGAACTTTAACGTGCTGCCTTTTGTAATGTTAATCTTCAATCTCTTAGATCAGGGGTGGGCAAATAGCGACCCGCGGGCCACATTCGACCCGCTAAGAGTTTTTTGTGGCCCGCCAAGACAGTCAGAAAAATCCACCTTGAACCGAGATTTCCTTCCCGTGCGTGACCGAAGATTCGTCTCGTATTTTCCACTAGGACGGCCACGTCAATACGCATGCGCAGTGTAGATACGAAAACAATTGCCCACCCCTGTCTTAGATGCTTTAATATTCAGTTGTTTGTTAGTCTCCCAAGTTAACTCAAATATAATTTGGCGTAAAACTTTTTTCATTGGCCGCCCTTTTTTCCGTAATGGAAGAAACGCTGGCGATAAATAATACTGTTGTAACTAGTCCCTAACCCAAGACCGGTTTAAGGCAAAGACAGGTGGCCCAGGGCTCCAAGTATAAGAGGGGTCACTCCTTAGCTGCTAAAACTTAATAGGATTTTAAATAGAAATGAATATTATTTCCAATTTATGGAATCGTTTGAAGAAATAACAATGAAATAAATTTAAAACCCCGCTCTAAACTGATAAATTTGAAGTAGCTACTAGCTATAAAACCTAGTAGCTAGAAACAGCTACGTCTTTAATATAAATAATTATTTCTGTCACAATTAGCTATTAAAAGCATTAAATTACATATAAGGTCTTAATAAGGATGTACAGGTAAAAAAAAGTTTACTTAAATAAATCAGTATATTTAACATTATTTATTAATATAATTACTTTCTAATTTATGATTGAATTCTGGTATCAGGAGAAGGCACTTTCTTACGCAAAGGCGGAGATGGCCTAGAAGCTATATTAGATTTGTTCTGGTTTATCATATAACGTACAAACACTTACACATGGATATGCCCACTGGTTTCAGAATCAGGTACGCTAGTCACTAGACCAGATAGGGCTCCAAAATACTAAGATGCCCCTGGCACATTCCCTCTTTCACTCCACCTCCTTACAGTTAGAGAATGCCGACTTACCAAAGTTGGAATGAAGATACATAAAAGGAACACACTTTGACTACTTGAAAAAGGGGATCTACCTATCATTTGTGTGCTCCTGTCAACTAAGTGTCTGCCAAACTGTATACTCGTCCAGTTGGGTTGTTTTAAATAAAAATAAATAAATATCCCCTCAAGCACGGTTGTTTTACCTGTGAACGACACTTTTTTGCACAAAATGGGCTAAATGACCAAGTCACAAGGACCTCGAGAGCTCAGAGAAGGTTGGATGGAGGGAACCCACTGGACAGCTGTTGGGAGACATGGTAGCCTCCCGTCAAGGCCATCCAGCGTGTTCTTTAAAGTGCACAGGGTATGGCTCTTCCGCACACAAGGCCACGGCTTAACATCTCATTCGACGAACGGCGGCCTTTCCAAGCCCATCGGTGTCTCCTGCTGACTGAGAACAGGGCGGGGAGTATTGCGAAGATAAATCTCAACGCTGACTCGGGCAGGACTCGAATCTAGGAACCGCGAAATACGAGCCTGACGCATTACCGATTGAGCTACCCTCGCCCCTATATTCATCCAGTAATATGGTAAATGAGTGTTATTTTATAATAATACAAAATGTGTTCCCTATATGTGCCTTTATTCCAACTTTGGTAAGTCGGCATTCTCTAACTGTAAGAACTCATATACGTAAGGAATGAGGAGGAGAGAGTGAAAGAGGGAATGCCCTACAAACCACGGGCAGCCATGTAATCCCAAAGAAAGAGATACAGACGACAGTGTGAACATAAATATATTAGTCTCAACAAATAGACGCCGGCAGGGTTTAACAGGAGCAGTTCGCTCCCCTCCCCCCATGGAAAAACTGATTGAAAAATTAATTTATTTAAAATAGTATCAGGTACAAAAAAATTTTCTTTTTAAAATACATTCAAATCGGTTTTCTATTACGTTTTTTTTTTGTTGTTTAACGTATTTGATTTATTTTTATTTATTATTATGGAAAAACATTTTTTACTTGTCATTTCAGTCATTGAGTTCTATTTTCTTTTTCCGTTTTGTTTTCGGGTATCCTTAGCTGTATTACGGTATGATGTACAGTCGCTCAAAAAAGTATCCGAACACTATGGTTGATTACAATCCTACATACAGTCGCTCAAAAAATATCTTATATATTTCAAAATTATATATTTTTGAGCGACTGTTTGTCATCATCATCATCATCATCATCCACATGCAGCCATGGGCTACGGAGGTCCAACCAGACCGTGCAATTTAGTTCTCCAAGCAAGTCTATCCTGAGCTACATCTGCTGCAACTGGCCACTGCACACCAATTCTAACAAGGTCCTGTTTGACATTGTTTGCCCACCGCATCCTAGGTCTCCCCCTCTCTCTGAGGCCCTTAGGCACACTGTTCATAACTCTATTCGCCAATCTATAATTATTCATACGGACAACATGGCCAAACCAACGGAGTCTCTCTGCAGAATATGCTGCTTAAAGGAGGTTGCAAACTCCTTTGCCTAACCTCATCATTAGTTACAAAGTTGAATAAGCATCTGGAATCAAAAGCATCTAGTTTCCTGTTATCTTGTTTACAAAGTGTCCAAGTTTCACTACTATAACTAACCCAAGAAAGAACCAAACTATTACACAGTCTAATTTTAGTCTTTAGGTGTATACGCCTATTTCTCCACAATCTCCATAGATTCTTAAAAGTCCCGGCAGCAATCCCTATTCGTCTGTTAATCTCATGCCGCACATCACCATTATCTGTTACATAGCTCCAAGATAATTAAACTGTGACACCTGCTCAAGACTGCAACCATTCAGATTAACTGAATCACAGCCTGCCTGACCAATTTTCATCACTTTAGTTTTCTCTCTGTTTATAACCAAACCTACTCTACTACCAGTTTCATCAACAGCTCGAATGAAAGAGTTCATCTCATCAACATCATTTGCCAAAAGGGATAAATCATCAGCATAATCTAAATCAGAAATTTTCATATCTCCAGTCCATTTAAGGCCAAAATCTTTCCCTTGAAGTGAATTTCGCATAACATAATCAATAATCAAAATAAAGAGAAAAGGAGACAAAATGCACCCTTGTCGAACACCAGAAGCAATGCTAAACCAATTGCTACAAGCCTTACCAACTCTCACACACGACTAAGGGTTATTATAGAGAGCTTTCATTATGTTAACTAACTTGTCAGGTATACCATATGATTTCACAATCAACCACAAATTATGACGATCAACAGAGTCGAAAGCCTGTTTGAAATCAACAAAGCTAGCAACCAAAGGTTTCTGAAACTCTAAACATTTCCCAAGAATCTGCCTAAGTGAAAATATCTGATCCACACATCCCCTACCACTTCTGAATCCACATTGCTCATAACGCAATTGACTGTCAACCAGATTCTTAATTCTATTAAGCACAATCATGGAAAGAACTTTACCTGGAACAGAGAATAGGTCGATACCCCTATAGTTATCACAAGAACTGCGATAACCTATTTTGAAAACAGGGATAACAATAGCTCTGGTAAAATCCTTAGGAACCATGCCTTTATCATAAAAGATATTCAGAATTTCAGTCATCCAAGTGGTAACCGAAACATTCCGAGCTCTAAGCATTTCCGTAGTAATTTCATGTACCCCTGGGGATTTATGTAATTTAAGTTTAGAAAGGGCCAAAATAACTTCATATTGTGTTACAGGGCCAACATTAACGCCACCAATGCATATATCATCATTGCAAACAATAGTAGTAGAACTAACCACATTGTTTAGAACATCACTGAAATGCTCAGCCCACCTAGCCATGACAGAATCCTCACCTTCTATAACCTTGCCTTGTTTATCCTTCAATCCCTATATACCTGTCCGTTTTCTACCACACAAAACATTAACTATCTGGTACAGTTCTCTGCTGTTGTGCTGTCTAATTGCTTCCTCGGCTTTGTCAACCAAAGATTCTTATGAGCAGCTAACTGATCTTTTACACGTTTATTAAGTTCTCTGTAATGCTTTCTATTAGGACTAGTACGGTATTGATTAAGGACATTCCTGCAGTTCTTTCTTTCCAAAATAAGCTCAAGTGCTTTATCACTCAGATAATTCTGTCTCTTCTGCTCCTTTTTTCCTAAAAGAGTACTGTTAGTGTCCAAAACAGCCTGTTTAAAATGATCCCATTCTTCCTCAACTTCAGTAGGACTTCATACCATGACTGTCATAATGACTAAGTAACCTATCATGGTAAGCTTTAGCTATAACTGGGTCTTACAGAGCTTCAGCATTAAAAGTAAATTTTTTAACCCTGGCACACTTTTTAAGTTTAAGTTGCAAGACACTTTTAACAAGGTAATGGTCAGATCCAATTTCAGCTCCCCTATATGCCCTGGTATTCCTAACAGAACTAACCCATTTGATGTTAATTAATATATAATCAATCATATTCTTTTGCAGCCCATCGGGTGAAACCCATGTGTACTTATGTATGTTGCGGTGTTTGTAATAAGTGTTAGTTATTCTGAATCCATTGAGTTTACTTACCTGTAGGAGACGTTGCCCATTGCCATTGCAGCTACCAATACCAAAAGGGCCTATTACTCCTGCCCAAAGGTCAGAGTCAGTACCAACTTTGGCATTGAAGTCACCAAGAACAAGGGTAATATCTCCTTTCTTGACAGAATTCAAAATATCCTGAAGTTGTCCATAAAACCTATCCTTCTCATCCTCATCGGCATCCTCAGTGGGGGCATAACAGCAGATAACATTCAAGTCTTTAACGCTTGTCTGAAATTTTGCTGTAAGAAACTTTTCATTAATGCACTCATATCCTAGAAGAGCATCACTAGCGTGTCTGCTTAGAAGCAGACCCACGCCTTGGTGGTGCTTATTGTCGTCCCTCCCTGAAAAGAAAAATTTAAGATTATTTTTAAGAATCTGACCTTTATCTGTCCATCTGGTCTCTTGCAAGCCGAGAATATCTAAATTATAATGGTGGAATTCTTGTGTGAGGACATCAAGAGAAAAAGCTCTGTGTAGAGTCCTCACATTCCAACTACTTATGGAGAGAAAATGGTTAATGGGATGTTTAAAGAAACTATGTTTATTGAGAGAGCGAATGCCGACAATATCAAACAGCCCCCTAATCGCAGACATGGGGCAAAGACCCGTTCCCCCACCACTAAAGGCTGAAGCCATCTACACTGGAAGACTTCCTCCAATGTAGAATTTGACGATGCCACTGGAAGGAAAGAGTTCAGGTGCCTGCGATGACCTCTGCTCAGGATTATCCACCAGCTGATAAACATATCCTGTGAATCCATTCACTTGGGGCTGTCAACCCACAAACAAACAGAAAACACAGCGGAAGATTTTCCCTCCACAGAAGCCCACCAGTGCAGCAAAATCAGGATCCATAATCAAGCTCAGAGCCATATATCTGTCCAGTCCAGTGGGTTTATATGGTCAGCACCAGGACCATGTATGGTTGACCACTCCTCAGCAGGGTAGAAAAAAAAGAAAAGTAGCCATAGTTGTCCAGATCAGTAGGCCACACTAATCTGGCAGCCCTCCCCTTCCGTTCACTTCCATAAGAGAGTATCTCTTTTGAAAGGTACTAACGGTCTGCACCACGAGAAGGCGGGGTCGGACATTAGGTGCTAGGTCTGGCCGGTTCTATGCATCATCACAGGGGATTGGTGCATAGCTCTCCTTCCAGTGACTACCTAACTACCATTTACAGAGTAGGATGCTTATTACATGTAGGATTGCTTATTTGCAGCTGCACTCATTAATGAACTGCTCAACATAAATATTTCAAGAAAATATTATTTTTTTGGTATACCACTGGAAATATTTTTCTTCTGCCCGAAACAAATTCCACCCTTCCTGGAAAAATTTCTTCCTGCGCCCACGAAAGTAATATTATGCTGTAAAGAAAATTATTGAATATTAATACACATCTGCATTTACTGAACAAGGAAGTGGGTATGCTTCCTTGTGGCATACCCAAAAAATTCCAACTCAACACTTAAACCTCTGATTTTCCGAGATTTCGTTGCAAATATATGATATTTAAGCTCTCAAAGGGGACTTTACAAACTGAACTCCCCTCCAACTCATAGAGTACGCCAATCGGCTATGCATTCAACATCTGTTATATACTTATTTTTTTTCCAATTTGTGATCCCACCCGCAAACTACAATGCATTCAGAAAGTCCCTCCGCAGTGAACGTTTGAAAACAAGTATAGAAGAGTTACATTATAGGTTGATGGGAGACAAAACTTTCAACATTTGATGTAAAGTCAAAGGTAAGAACGAACATGCTATAAAATGCAATGTAGTCAAAATATAAAGTGTTATTAAAATGAAAATATAAAAATGAAATAGTCAAAATATAAAGTGTTATTAAAATGAAAATATCATTAAATATAACCTAGCACGTTCACTGCGGAGGGGACCTTCTGAACGCACTATACTAGCTTATCTACAGGTTATGAGCAAAACAAACGCGATGACATTCTGGGACTCGAACCCCAGCAGTTGTAGTGCCCGCAAATCAACGGAATACCACCGCGCTACCGAGGCGGCGATTCAAATTAACTAAGTTGGCTTATATGCCTGCTACCGAAGTATGTATGGCAGTCATGATTATGGTCTTTAGGGCTGATGCAAATGCGTTTGAAAAAGTTTAGTAGCACATGAATAGTTCGCGACAATGTTGCCGAAAATTCCACACAACCAATAACGTCAAATAGGAAAAAATTGCTTTCCTGAAGCAAAAAACAATCGCTGAAATGCAGAAGATTAGAAATTCCATGATAGAAGACCAAAAGGAAAAGGTTTTTGTGTTCAGTGTTTTTTCCTGAACACATTTACAAAATCATTTCACATTTAGGTTCATTTGTGCTATTATCATTATTATTCTCTGTCCCCATTGCTCGGGACCAAGATTCATATCAGATATTTCATTCTGAAACGTCGTTGCCAAGGTAATAGTTACAGCAAACGAAGAATGTGGTATTGTGTGTCAAACAGACATTGACTCTGATTCGTAAATAAAAATAAAGCAATCAAAGAAATGGAGCCTCTCTGTTGTAATCTGTATCCGTGATATCAAGGAGAGCCTAAAAATAGATTCATCCTTAATAGACTATAAAATTGAAGTTTCTTTTTTGAATAGTTATAATATCTGGAATATTCTGAGTTATAGACTCAAACATTTTCAGATTTCGAAGCATTACTGTTCTAGAAATATACAATCGCATTAAAATTGCCGCCATCAAAATTACTAACATTATCAACAGGCAGGCTCCTCCCTCTCCATCATATCTGACCCAGGTTTCGTCCTTTGTACAATCGAACTGCGAATAAGCTAATGAAAGTCGTTTGTTTCAAATGCTTTACTTTTGCGATTCAATATACCATTTTCATATGGTAAACTTTGTTTTTCGATCATTTGCTTGCTCATTTGCCTTTTTTCATCATTTGCTTGCAAGCCAGCGAAGTTGAACCCTTTCTATACTCCATCTCCAGTCAATAAGAAGATAATAACAAAAATTTCATACCGAAATAAGAGAAAGATCAAAGTGATTACCTTGAAACTCCCTTCTGACCATGCACCCTATTATTACAGATACGAAACATGTCGCCGACAGCTTCATTAGTGGTTCCGCTGGCGGATTCACGTCATATTCTATAGGGCAATGATTTTTCACATTCTGTTTGCCCTCTAATCGCGTGACTTGTGGGCGTGGCTGGTTGAGAAAGCATTGCCGAGCTGGGAGACCTCCCGGACCCATTACCGAAATGAGAGGTGAAGGCGAGTGTGGACCCCATGACCCGGGAGACCAGGGTATGTGTCGTTGGCACCAGTTGTCCTCTGCTCCTGGATCTGCAGCTCATTAATATGGAGATTTCCTTTATCTGTGCGTGTCCTACGTGCATGTCATTTCACTGGACGTGTGTGAATACTATACATAAGAACAGACCTTAGAGACACTAGGGATCCGCAATATATCCACCTCACACACACACACACCTTGCTGTCTCATGTTAGAAATGGGTATGTGAATGCAATAACGATTACATTAAGATCACCTGTCAGCGATAAAATAACTGTGCTGAAGTTTATTGAGTTTTTTTTTTTGCAATCAGTTCTAAATAATAAGCACAATCATACAATATATCATAAAGCAAGTCTGCATGGCATATATCATTGTTTATTTTACTGCCTAATGTCGGTAAGACCCAACGCTCCAGAACAGGGTTAAGTAGAGAGAACATGTGGAAAAAAAAGGTGGAATTTCTCAACAAGACTATCCAACATGATCTTTAATGTGCATGAAATTTAACTCTCATATATGTAAGAAGCCCATGGCTTAAAATTCTGACGGATGGGAGCTTTTGACAAAGGACTGCTGTCATCCTCTGTGCCAAAGAGAGGACATCGAAGAATCAAAACTCGAGTCAAGTTAACCAAAAAACAATTACTATAAATGGCTAATATTACACCAATATCGTTTTGCCAAAAACGGTTAAGGAGATGAAGAAGGAGTGTCCAACAGAAAACAATCAGGAATGTCAAGGGTTCTTCTTCTTCTTAACAATGCCACTGCTTAAAAAACCTGGCAAGGTAACGTCTATCTGGAGTTGTAAAAAATCAAACAGATATCCTATCCTGCATATTCATTCGATATTGCACTATGCGATTTTTGGTTGTTGCCAAAAATTAAAAAGGAACTTGCTGGGAAACCTCTTTTAAGAGCGCAAGACTTGCAAAATACGTTCATTCAGAGCTGTGGAGTATTCCCCAACAGGAGTACCACCAATGTGTTCCAGAATTCACGTAGACGTCTACAACTTTGCATAGATGCTGGAGGGGAGTACTTTGAAAGACAGAAGTTTGGTTGAGGTAAGTGCAATGGGTTTTGTTCTGCAGATACATGTCAAGAACTTTTTCAACGCTCCTCATATTATTTCTAGGTTTGTGTTTGAATGTCTTTAGATGTGTATGCATCGACAAGTTTCCTTAAAAAGTTCTATTTAACAACAAAGAGGGTCTAACTTAAAAACACATAAAAGTAAAAAACTCTAAACGCTTTACTATTTCAAGTCCTTCTTATGTTTCGGCTTTTGTTTGCCTTCAGAAGGTCCCTTTCGGCACTGGTATCAATCACTTTTTACTACTTATGGTAAACGATAATAATATACTGTATAATACTGAAGATATATTCAAACCAACTAAAATCACTACCGTCTGATTCGATGATAAACAAAGCAATGATAGAGACTAAGGGCAACAATGTATTCCTCCGCTCAGTCGAATATCTACATATACAGGGTGATTCAACACTTATCGTTCAAATTTCGTGGGGAGGTAGAGAACACGTCAGGAAACCGATTTCACATAGGAAAGAATGTCCGCAAATGTACGCATGCGTATGTAGAGGGCGCTGTGTGTACCCAACCAGTGTACAGCTCGCCCGACCACTCCCGCTGTCATCAGTGTATGAGCTGACTTACTAGTGATAAGATGAATCGTTTTACGCATCAAGAGCTAGCGGATATGCATCTCACATATGGGGCAGCTGGCGAAAGCGGCCGCCGAGCTAGGCAAGTTTACGAAGACCGATACCCCAACAGAAGAATACCGCAGCATCAAATGTTTGCACGTGTGCATCGCAATCTGCGCGAACGTGATTCACTGCGCAGCAACATGCAGGATACGGGGAGAAGACGACTGACGCGGACTGTCAACGTCGCAGAACGAGTCCTACAGTCCATCGAAGATAATCCGAATACCAGCACACGAGCTATTGCTCAGCAGCTTGGGGTCTCTCAGTCAGCAGTGTGGCGGATACTGCACGAGGAACGTGTGCATCCTTACCATCTGCAAAGGGTGCAGTTACTGCATCCTGACGATTATCCGAAGCGTGTGGAATTTGCACAATGGTTCATGCAGAAAGGTGCCGTGGACCCCAGTTTTCCAGCTTCTGTCCTTTTTACAGATGAAGCTTCATTCAGTCGTGAAGGTGTGTTCAATACACACAATTCACATGTGTGGGCTTACGACAACCCGCATGGTACGAGAAGTCACGCTGCGCAACATCGTTTTGCCGTAAATGTGTGGGCTGGAATCATTGGTGACTGTTTGTTGGGACCTTACTTGCTACCGCCCCGATTGGACGGCCGGAAATACCTAATATTTCTGGGCGCTGTTCCTGCGCATATCCGCCGAGATATGTGGTATCAACATGACGGGGCTCCAGCCCATAGCACAATTGTTGCACGTGATTACCTGAACCGAACATTCGGAGCTCGATGGATCGGTAGAGGTGGACCGATCGCTTGGCCACCCAGGTCACCTGATTTATCGCCCATGAATTTCTTTTTGTGGGGGGCCATGAAAGATCATGTGTACGAGACCCCCGTCGACAGTGAAATGGACCTTGTTGCACGAATAGTGGCCGCCGCAGGCATTGGCCCGTGATATGCCAGGCATTTTTGAAAATGTTCGGCGGTCAATGCAACGGCGCTGTGAATCCTGTGTCCGTGTAAATGGCGCAATTTTGAGCACCTACTGTGAACCTGTACTTTACCTTGTTGGAATAAAAGTCACATTCGTTACCACTTTACTGTTTCCTTGTGTTCACTTTACTTGTCCATTTTGTTCATGTAGATAATATACTGTATTATCTACATACGTTTGCGGACATACTTTCCTATGTGAAATCGGTTTCCTGACGTATTCCCTACCTCCCCACGAAATTTGAACGATAAGTTTTGAATCACCCTGTATAACTTAAAGCTCAGGCAAGTAGTCAGCGCTTCTGCGAGGATGGTGCGCTTATCATGAAAAATATTCCTTAAAAAATAAATCGTTTTATTGCAAAAAGCTGTTATGCAAGCAGGCGCTATATGACAAATTACTGTATTATGTAAAAGGATAATAAAAATGAAGAGGAAGAATTATTTAATGGCGAAAATTTTCGAAGCAATGCCATTTTTATTGGACTACAACCATAAAAACGAGGAAAACTAAAAAATGCATTGATATTGGTCTCCTTTTTTGGTCCTTTGTACGTATCTGCGTTCTCTTTCTGATGAAATCACATTGGCGACTCTACTTCTGTCCTTATTCCATATGTGATGAAACTGTGGGAATGCTCTTGCTGATACAGCTGTCAGAAGATCGTAAGAGACTCAAATTCAAAAGAGAGATCAACTGCCATGAAATAGATGCAAAATGCTAATAGATCTATCGATCGTTAAGAAAATATACATTATTTCGAAACTCTTAAGTTGGGTTTGTTTTACCCCAGAGTAAAACTATTTTGCTACACAAAGAGCTAAATGACCAGGTCATAAGGTGGCCTTAAGATAAGGCAGTCCACAAAGACCCCGTGAGGTGTTTAGGCAAATAGGAGCGTTTTTGTTTTTTATTGCAAATAAGAGCGTTATTTGTTTTTATATTTTATTTATGTATTTATTTTTTCATATACGCCTTCGAAGCCCATTGGTATTTCTCTTTCCGTTGGACTCAAAATTGGCAAGATGGAAATTGAACATGAGAGCCTCAAGTAACAAACCTGGCATATGACCAACTTTTCTCCATTTTTAACTTTAAACAAAGTATCCCGTGGCCGAGTGGTTAGCACGCTTGGCTACTGATCAAAGAGACCTGCGTTCGTACCCAGGGTTTTTCTGCTGAGGTCCCGCCATCTTCACAGACCTTCTACTATGGCATTATTTATAATTATTTTTACTGTATCTTTCCAAATGGGTAACTTAGATTTGGCAGTTTTTTTAGACATAATTTTAATTAATTAATCATTATATTTACATATTCTAAAAAAAGAAGAGGAAGAACTCCAGGATTATCAGACTTTTTTTAACTTTTTTTTATCTTTACATTCTAAAGACTTACTCTACTTTTAACTCTATCTCTCGG
Organism: Ryuthela nishihirai; assembly: GCA_038380435.1. Lineage (NCBI taxonomy): Eukaryota > Metazoa > Arthropoda > Arachnida > Araneae > Heptathelidae > Ryuthela > Ryuthela nishihirai. Next base: position 7,037,167 of record JAWZYU010000016.1, on the reverse strand, counting down.
CTACAGCTCTCATCTTTGTCAAATATTACTTATAGCAAATCGGTGAATTTCCTATAAGTTTTACCATGTTGTAATAGCAGTATGCCATATTCGTTACAAACCAATTTGAGCTAAAATTTAGTCTTTGCATTCCAAGGTTTATTTTTAGGGCATTTTTTCTTGTATGATTTTAATTATAATCCTTTCAATAAAATATAAAAACATATGCATTAAAAGTGACAATCTTACAAATCGCTCAAATTCTCTTCAGTAAATTAAAAAAAGCTAAAATGTGGAGAATTATACGACTTCTACAGAAGCTCCAGCCTTTTCCGGTATCTTCTATTTTCAGCACTTCGAACTCAAATTCGCGCGAAGCTTCGTTCTAGGTGGCTGAAAACAGTTACCAGAGAAACCTAAATTGTAATACAGCAATTTACAGCTCGATAAAGATAACGCTGTCTGTTAATCTGTACCAAACAGCACAAAAGCTGAAAATGTTATCAAGCAGAGAGCAACTTTTAACACATTAGATCTCACAATAATTTCTTCTTTCAAATCTCACACCACTGATCTATTACTCCCTTTTTACTGCTCACTTTCTTACTTTAAAAAAGCTGATATGGGTTCTTCTCCTTCTTTGATGATTAACCTCTTAAGATCAACCAAGTCCTTGAAGACAACTTCTGGGGAAATAGTTTCTTTATTCCATCCACGGTATAAATTATTCCTCTTAGCTTCATTACTTTTTCATCAGAATGACTTATTCACTTTGCGTCCGCATAACCTTTAAGCCTTTAATGCAGATCAGTTAATTCCACATTTTTTACGAAAAGTGATTAGCAACCAATGCATAAATAATATCGTGTTAATGGCTTCTTTTTCACAATTACAATGTAACTTATAAACGGCGTTATATGCAACGTAAGATAAAAAAAAAATGTATATATAAAAAGTTAACAATTCGAAAGCTATTAAAATATCAGACTTTTTTTTCCAACAAGGCATATTTTTTATTTCAGAATAGAGCCTTCTTTTCATTGATGTACGAGAAAATTTTCTTGGGACTGGCAAACATCTTTAACATAATCGTCTACACCTGCTATGATATAGATTTCGGATTATATGGTTTATGATTTGCAGGAAATTGGTCATCCCCCCCCCTACCTTCCTCCCTGCGGTCTTCCGCTGATTTGTTTACTAAGCTGCGAACCTATGTTCACAGATGCTATCAGAGGCATAACAAATGGGCAGTTTGGGATTATGATCTCTCGCAGCCCTGCTGCGGGCTTGAATAACAGATATTTTTCTAAGTCTGATATCACGTCATCTACTGCATTAGACTCAAATATGTCAACCTTTCCTTCCTACCCATCCCTCCATTGGACGTTTCTAGGCAAGCCATTAGATGTTATGTTATTATTATTATAAATTCCATTCATTGATGTTGCTTGCATTACTACTGCTATTATATATACAATTATAAATCTGGAAGGTCCTGTACTATCTTTCGATTTAATAGGTTTTTCGTTCGTTTGGATTGAGAGACTTTTTGCCGTTATTGAATAAATTTCGCTTTACTTCTTTACTGTGGTATATTTCATCTGCTAGGAATATTACATATGATCTGCAGTAATTGTTTAAAGGTGATGAATATGCAGGAGATAAGTATACAACACATTCTGCGCAAATTACCGTCCTTTGTTAGCTTATTTCTAATCTCAACGTTTCCTGTTTGTCGGGTAGGCACGGGACATAATTGTGTGAGAAATGTATTGGATGTGCTCCTTAGAATCAAATCACTGTAGTAAATAATTAAAAAAGGATGCTTTGCTCACTGATGATGTCCACTTACTCGTCTCTAAACATTACCCGTATCTCCAGAGAGAATAGAATAAGCTGAAGCGGCTACACTGTACCAAGCATAAGAGCCCAGCAGGACTCCTAGCTAGCTATCTCCTGTGCTGCTTCGATCTGCCTCCCGCCACGAGCCCGGACGCATGCGAAAGAGCTGGTACCTCTTCGACTCCCCGAGCGACGAAATGCCAAAGGTTACCGCAGCAGGGACAACGAAGGGAAGTCTTGAAACTTCGCCTTCTTGACCCCATCGTGCAGAGCTTTTGCAATGACTCAGTAAACATTGGGAAACCGTTGCTTATAGAGTATAAAAAAACTGTCAAAACTGAAAGTGAAGAAAACCGAAATAAAGCAAATTAATTTTCAAAACATAACAGGAAAAAGCCATTCAAAAAGATCATATCGTCCACATTACTGTTGACTTAGCAAAAATAACAATGCTTAAAATCTTTGAAAAGAAAGCCGTTTTCCCACTATGTATTTAAAGAATTCTCATTTTTAGGAAACCTTTTATTTCCAAAATATGTGTATTTACAGATTCTTTAATTTCAGAGAATATGCATTTAAAGCATGTTTATAGAAAACATGCATGATAACGACTCACTTGCAATGCATTTTCAAGGATTCCAGAAAAATTTTCGAATATTCAAAAAGTAGAGTACTGTGCTAATACTTTTCAGCTTAATACATACATACAAAATCTCATGCAGCCATTGGCTACGGAGATCCTACCAGACTGTGTAAGTTTTTTTCTCCAGACATGTCTATCCTGAGCTGCAACTGCTGCATTTGACCACTGTAGGTGAATTCTAGCAAGGTCGTTTGACACTGTCTGCCAATCGCATTCTAGGTTTCCACTGTTTCCTGAAGCCTTTGAGCACACCGCTTATAATCCTATTTGCCAATCTGCAGCTATGCATACAGGCAACGTGGCCAAACCAACGCAGTCTCTCTTTGCACAAAATGCTGCGTAAAGGAGGTTGATGACTCCTTCTAACCTCATCATTACTTATAAAGTCAAACCACCTAATGCCCAAGATACTGCGTAGGCATCTAGAATCAAAGGCATCAAGTTTCCTGTTATCTTGCTTACAAAGGGTCCATGTTTCGCTACACATAGGACTGAGCAATCAAGACGCCACTATGGAAGTACTCTCTAACATATTATCTCTATTGGCTACAGCTGTCTATACTTCGGAAGTACATACGAAAATTCCACTATGTAATAGGAATCCTTACGCACATAAGTAATAGAAGGACACAGGTAACTGCACTTTAACCTTCTTTGGGAAGCCGCCAGTTAGATCTTTATTGGAGATGTCTGTCTGTTTGCTATTAAAAAGGCCACATCCAGAATGTTGGGGCTTAAAGAGTTGGTAGTAAATAGTTTACTTATTCGTATGAAGTGTACAAATTAAAGTATTATGTTCATAGAAAGGATGCTTCTCTAGAGCTAAGGTTTAAAAATTGTAGTCTGTAATAATAACTACACTTATGCACAAAACTTAATGGTCGTCACAAACACTTCAATAATCCTTTAATGAATTGAAATAATTAAATATAAATCATATATGCAAGTTAGGCTAAACTGTGTCCAGAATTGTAAACTCTCTTTATTTCATGTTTGATACTCAAACTTTCGAATCAGTGATATTCTAATAACGTCACAAAACGCCAGTTTGGGCGATTCTTTTAAGTGGAGAGCAATAGGGAGAATGGAGACCGGTACAAGAAGTGTAAAAAGTAATTTCTTAACCTTAGCACAACATTTCTTAAGCTTCAGTTGCAATACACTTTTGACCAGGTAATGGTCGAGACCCAAATTTCGGCTCCCCTGTATGATCTGGTATTCCTAACCGAACTAGCCCATTTGCTGTTTATCCTCTGTGCGGCGTAACAACTGATGGCTTGTAAGAAATCTTTCATTGATCCGTTATTTAGAAAGCGTCATATCATTGCGTATCTGCTGAGAAGCAAATCTACATCTTCGAGGTGCTTTCCATCCTCCCTCCCGAAAAATTTAAAATTATTACGTATCTGACTTTTTCCTGATCTGGTCTCTTGCAAGCCCAGAATACCTAAGTTATAACGCAGGAAATCCTGCGTGAGGACATCAAGAGAATAATCTCTATGTAATGTCCTCACGTTCCACATACCCGCAGATAAAATGATTAGTAGGATTTTTAAAGAAACTAGGTTTATGGAGAGAGGTAGGGCCAACAATATCAAACAGCTCCCTGATCGCAGGCATGGGGCATAGATCTTTTTTCACTAAAGGCTGAAGCCACCCATGCTAGTAGGAACTTCAGGCACCACATTTTCAAGTGGACCTTTTCAAGAGCCAATTGACCTACCTGAGACATATTATTCCAGTTCAGGATTTGCGATGCCTAACTAGCTAAGTGAGGGTTGAGGCACCTGCGATGGCCTCTGATCCATAATCAAGCTATGGCTTAAAGCCATAACCAGTCTAGTCCAAATATGGCTCAAAGCCATAAACCAGTCTAGTGGGTATAAATGGTCAGCACCACGACCCTGTAAAGTTGACCACTTGAGCAGGGCAGCTCTTCAAAGAGAATATCTCTTTTGAAAGGTATTAACGGCCTGCACTGAGAAGGTGGAGTCGGACATTTGGTGCTAGACCTGGCCGGTTCTTGTACATCATCACTGGGGATTGGTGCACAGCTCTCCTTCCAGTTTACGTCTAGCTACCATTTACAGACCAGTTTAATACACAAGGAATATTGTAAAACACGGCATTCGATTCTTAATTGTGTTGTCCCCTACGAAGCGCATAAACGACAGAGGTGTTAATATATTAAACATTGTAATTAATCATCCTTCCATAATAATAAATAAATACCCCCGCAAGTAGCTGCTTGTCACAGAGGTCTGACACGAGCCTGTCAGTTTATATGCCATTAATATTTATGCATTTTATTTTGCGCTTTACATCTTCAGGAATGGGTTTAAATAAGTTCAAACTGTTTGTGTGCCGAGCTTGGTGCTTTTTAAATGACTGTTTACAAAGTTGCAGTGTTATATCTGGCATCAAGATCGAAAAGGACCCCACGTATAGTTTAAGGCAAGGCTACTCAACTTTTGTCTGGAAGTAGTTTCTGTCTTTGTACGTTATATTTTATAGGCAGGAGATACAACACATTCTGCACAAATTATGGTCCTTTGTTAGTTTATTTCTAATCTCAATATTTCCTCCTACATTTTCCCCCACAGGCACATTATAGAAATTGAAATATGCATGAAACATATATCTGTTTTTGCAATTATCATATATTTGAAGCACAACCCACAACCAAGAATTCAACAGAAAAGGTCCATGAATATTAATTTATAGCACTGTAATATGACATAATATTCTAGCATATTTTTATACGTATGATATCTAGGGGTGGGTGTTAATGGGGCCATGGCCATCCCCCCTTTTGAGAATGCTAGTAAGGGAAATAAAAAAATATCCCCTCAAGCAGTTGCTTGCCACAGAGATCCGACAGGAGCCTGTCAGCTAATAAGCCATAGTGGTCTGTTGAGAATGGTGGGATCTCAGCAGAATGACAACAGAAACTACATGTCTTACCCGGCACCTCCTACAACAGAAGGCCAGTGGACCAAATTTATGACCTCAGCTTAAGTAGTCCTACCATATAGACAAACCTTATTTTTTTTATTCTAATATATCTATATTCTAGCCTACTATTTATTCATGGGCACATATTATTACTGGTGGACTCTTGTGCTAATTTTTATACTAATGTTTATATATAAATACATTTTATTTAGAAACAAAATTATTCATATTTATTATCAAATGTCATAATACTAATTAATGCAAGTAATGTTTCTCCTAAATAAAATATATTTATAGATAAACATTAGTATAATGATTAGTACAGAAATAATATTGGAATCAAAAATATAAGAAGTATGTATATGGTAGGACTACTTTAGCTGACGTCATAAATTTGATCCCCTGGCTTTCTGCTATAGATGTTGCTCGAACCCAAGTGCCCCTGATCAATAGCCAAGCACGCTAACCTCCTATAAAACAAAGGTAAAAATGTTATACTGGAGTGGAAATCCAATCAATTGGATCTTTCACACCTTTTCCCATCCCGATTACGTTGTTTGCGTCCCCGCCCCTTTATTTTATGCTAGATCCGGGCCTGTGTGTACTAAACCTAGGGCAAAGAAATCAAGAACCTATGACTCTGTAATATAGGGGTTCTATAACCAGAGTGAAGAAAGTTACGAAAGGCCCTAGGCCCTGCTAGTTAGCCTGTAAATACCGCTTCTAGCTTACTATTTAGGTCGGGGTGAATAGAAATTTGAATTATGGGGTCACGAGGTGAATAAGTATTTGAATTTTGGGTCGCAACCAAAAAGTTAAGGGAACACTGCTGTAACGTAATGTCTCCAAAATTTTAGCTGTCTATATTTTATGTGAGAGAAATTTTTACTATGTAATGGAAAAATTAACCTCGTATATAAGTATATAAGTTGAGATATATAAGTCGTATATAAGTATATGTATAAGTATATAAGTCGTATATAAGTTGAGAGGAAGGACATTCGCGACATGCAGTTTAACACCTTGGGGATCAACAAATGGACATTTAGCTGATATAAAACAAGTTCCGATCATAAAATACAGCATTGGTGTTGCAATGTACAGTCGCTCAAAAAAGTATCCGAACACTATGGTTGATTACAGAATTCAAGAAAAATATCTGGCAACGATTTTTTTAGAAATTAGTGATCTGACAACCTTCATGTCACGTGATACGAAGTTTGCAAGATCATTAATTTCTAAAAAAATCGTTGCCAGATATTTTTTCTGAATTCTGTAATCAACCATAGCGTTCGGATACGTTTTTGAGCGACTGTACTATAAAAATGTTTGTGAAAAAATATTCTTTATACCAATAATAGTCCCCGAATGTCACGAAGAAAGCACAGAATATTAATTTTAATATCAAGCATCACAACATTGCTTTCACTGCTTTTAAATTAATTATATTAATGTTGAGTAAGATTGTTTAAAAAATTAATATAATCATGATTATGTTTAATACAAATATAAATGTAAGACACAATAAGTATTAAATGCATTATTCCTACTTTTGAGATAAAAAAAAAAGACTCCAAATATAAAACGTGTAAAAAAAAGCATATAAGGTTTATCGGGGTTTGCTTAGGTCTTCTTGTAAGAAGTCTTGAATTATAGCTTTGTAATGTAATACTAAAATGAAGTCTCTGATGCTCTAGGAGACCACTTATTCATTTTTAGTATTGATAATTTCTCTTCTCCCATATTCTCTTTGGTGTTACTTTTACTACACAAGTAAGACTGCAGCTAGTGCAGAGCGAGTTTTTCGATGGTATTTCAAACACATTTTTTTAGTTCACCAAGGATATTTTATGGCTTTACGTTAGTGGTAGCCAATGCAACCCACTATAAAAATGATTTTGAAAATTTCAATATGTCCAATGATGAATTAATACTTTTTTTAATACTTTTTCACTTTGCTATACGAAATATTATTGCTTTGCATTCTAGGTTTCCAAGCAAGACAATGATGGTAATAATCATGGCCGGAAATGACCAAAAAATATTAAATTTGTGCATATTTCACGTATTTTTCAAAAACAATTTTAAAGGCCTTTAAAACAGAGGAGTAAATATTATACTACATTACCAAATGTAGTTCCAAATACAATTTCTTGTGCACACACCCTTTCACGGCTCGATTGCGTCACTTGCCCCACCTCTTTTGGTTTTCCAGATCCGGACCTGGTAAAAATCACCTTACCTTACCATCTCAGATTTTGATCATGATACAGCTTCAGATAGAGACTTCGATGATTCACATTATACTTAGACCTAATACCTAGAACACATACAAGGAAATATTTAAACAGAACAGAAAACACCTACGTATTAAATAATTCATCTTCTGTTAGTGAACTGTCCGGGCCTGATGTATCTAGTTGGCCTTGGTTAAAACCTTACGTTGTTCTAAGTTATAGAGGTAAGAGATATCTTATAACTTAGAGTAGGGGTTCTTAACGTGGGGTACGCGGTAAAATTTTTTGAGATACGCCGTGAGAGTTCAAAAGTCGCTAGATCTAGTAACAAAGTTTTATTTCCATTGTTATACTATAATAATAGTTTTATCTATCTATACAAGGGGTACGCCAGTTACATACACATTTCCAGGGGGTACGGGATGCGTAAAAAATTGAGAACCACTGACTTAGAGCAACGTAAAAGTTTATATACCGAATTTGGTGATTCTTTCTGTTTAAGAGTTTTTTCCGTTTATTTGGAAGAAGAGGAAAAAAGCTTGTGGAAATCAAAACTCACGTCAAATATAGGTAAAAAAAATCACCTTAATCTCAGGAATCATCATAAAAAAACATTTAGTTACGATATCTTAAAAGGTCTCCAAATGCATAGCAAAAAACAAACAACTTTGCAAAATATATATGATTCTATTCAAGTCAAATATCTTTAGAACTATAAATTCAATAGTTTTTCCCATAACAGATTCTCTTCATTGCCAAATAAAAAATACTAATCAGAAATAGTTTGAAACTACTTTTCTCTAATTTCAAAAGCAGTTTTAAGTCAGACAATGCGTACATAGTTACACAACTTCGACACTGTCATAAAGAAGCTAACAAATAACCTAATTTACACGCTACCTCGAGATATCTGCCTAAAACAAAGCACCATAAAACCTTTATACTCCATGTACATATGGTCACGATATGGTTGTCTTCAAGTTCTATAAGCAACTGACATTGTCCAACATCAGAGATTAACATTAGCGCAAAACAGGTTAGTTTTTTCGTATCTGATTCGTGCTGCCATCTAGTATCGCGATAAAAAGTGTTCAGAAAATAAATGAAAAATAAGATGCATTTGCAGGGATTGCTGATATCAATACATATTATGGGATTTTATTTCATTTGGAAAACATTTCAAAATAGCATTTCGTAAAATCATTCGAGTGCGAACAAGCTGTGATTGCTATGCCACACATTAGTGATGGGAATACGAATTTGACTCTAGGACATGCCTGGAAAAACTTTTTAGCCTTAAGGGCCGAATAGAAATATATAATCAACATATTGCAGAAATAATATATAACTAATGCGAAAAAAAAATAAAGTGAAAATATAAACAATGCAATTTTATTAAAATTATTTTAATGAGAATTTGCTTCGCCGAAGTTGGATTTCTTGCCATTTTTTTTTTACAAAAAGACATTCTCTATAAGTTCTTTTTCTCTTTTACAAATTTATTTGTTATCAGTAGCTCACGGGCCGCACTAAAAGAGGTGAGGAGCCGTAGTTTGCAAGGCCAACTCTACCAACTTCTATTCAATGAGTAGAAATAACTCAGGAGGGAAAATTGTTTCACCTAAGGGAAAATTAAAGCAGGATTGTCACCAATTAACCACGGGCTTGCTAATTCTTTAAAAATAGGCTTGCTGTATATAAGCAAAAAGTGATGGGAGTAAAATTTAATTTATGTAGTAAGTTTATTGTTATTTATTTATTTGATTCACAACTCATATATTCTTCACTTCACTTTTTATTAAATAGTATTATTATGCTTAACGTTGTCTAAAAAAATAGGGTTTTAAATGAAATGAAATAATTTCTGGTTTTAACAATGTGCTCGTGCGAGTTGACCAGCAGACCTCTGAATAAAGGTTTAAGGGGACAGAAGACACGAGAAGGTAGATCTCCACACTCTGGGGAACTTAATAACCGAATGAGAAAAAAAATATAATACAATAATAAATCGATTAGTGTAAATATATCTAATGCATATTTTGAAAGAATATACCAAAAACAAAAATACTAATATGGAAGAGACAAATTTAGTATAGAATAATTTCTGAGAAAAAAAAATATATACATAAATAGCTGATTTCTAAGTCAGAGGACAGTAGTTATACACTTTTCTTATCCTGTTGTGATCGGCCTTTTAATGATAAGCAAGAACAATTTGCTTGGTTTCGGTTATTGCTAAAATAGAGAGGAATCATAATATCAAATATCTACATCATTAGCTTATAATGATGTGTACCAAATATTACGTCATTAGCTGCTCTTATTCATTATACTGAATTCTTTTTGAATATTTAGAATCTCTGTCTTAGAGTGTGTATTGTGGATGGTCTCAAATCTTATTGGATAAGACGCATATTTCAAAATTAAGAATAGTGCTTATTGATGAGCAAAAAAAGCTATTATGGCTCATCAATAAGCAAGCAGTAAGAATCTCACATTTTAATATTCTTATTCCCTACCGAAAGAGGGTGGCTCAGTCGGCAGCGCGCCAGGCTCGTAATCTGCAGCTCCCAGATTCGAGTCGCAGTTGAGTCACTGTTGGGGTTTATCTCCGCAAAACTTGATCAGTAGGGGATACCAAATGAGCTTAGATAATCAGTAGGGGACATCGATGAGCTTAGATAACAAAACTTGATCAATAGGGGATACCGATGAGCTTAGATAAGGGACACCGTCCGTCATATGGGACGTTAAGCCATGCCTCCGTGTATGGGAGAGCCATACCCTGTGCACGATTAAAGAACACACTGGATGGCCTTAACGGGAGGTTACCATCTGTCTCCCAAACAGCTATTCCAGTGGGTTCCTTCCCCAGCTTTCTCTGAGCCTTAGGGATCCTTGTGATCTGGCCATTTAGTCCATTGTGCGTAAAAAAAAGTGACCTTTATAGGTAAAACAACCCTACCGAAGATGGCACCATGTTTTTATCACATAATGGATGTCTCCACACAAGTTGGAAAACTCCATACAATTTCGCTTCCTCAGGGATTAAAAGAAGCGCTATTAGAAGTCTTTAATACCTTTCGTATTGCATTATATATTATGGTTTCATAGAACATAATTAGTAATAAACATAGAAACAAAACGTTCTTAACAAGAATCTCAAAAAGTAAAAATACATATATTTCATTTTTTAGATTTCTGAATAAATTTGTTAGATATATTACATGAAATAAATAAATTCAATAATATAAACCCTAAACATTTATTTAAAGATAACATTAGTTTACATTAGCTTTTCAAAAGCATTTAAACTTGTCACAACAAAATTTAATATATTTGGTAATAAATATTCCACTTGACTAGGTTACAATTTAGTTAGATGACTCCACTTGAATAACCAATGTACCATTAATTTACTAAAGTTTATAAATATATTAATCACAAACAACGTTAAGGTTAGAAAACTGCCTAACATTTAAATATATGTTTTTTTCTTCTATTACATAGCTGAAAACTCAAACACATCGGCTATAGTTATAATTTAGTCAGATGGCAATATAAGCACATTCTGATTCATTTTCCAAAATTAAGAAGTAAAATATGCTTACAAATTATTCTCCGCTACTATTTAAACTTACTCGATGTCAGAGTCATTTCTGATGTATTTGGAGTCGAGTGTTTCTCCCGCTTCTGAGGTATCAAAAGAGTCAGATTCAGAATTATCTTCTGAATCGGCATCATTAATCAACGGCTCTCTTTCTACTTCTTCAAAGCTGGAGACTCCTTGGCCGTAGAGGTCGCGGCTCCCAAAGGTTATCCAGTTAATTTTCTGAGCCTCTCTCTCCTCTGAGGGCCAAACAAAACTCCTTTTCTCTTCTTCATTCTCCTTTTTGGATGTTTCATTATGGTCGTCAAAAAGGGAATCAGTGGCACAGGAAGGTAAAGAAATATTTTTATTTGGGAATATTTTCTCCTCATTATCATTTTCCTTCATTTGCTTTATGGTGTCTTTCACTCTGGAAAACACCTCATTTATTTCCTTGTTAGTTTTGTCATCTTTAGTGCTGCCACTATTAACGAAAACTTCACGTTTACCATTTATTTCATCTGTAGCATTAATCAATTCATCTTCTATTCCGTACTTGCCATGAAATTTTGTGCAGTTTTTTGCATTGTCTTCAGTATTGCAGAATATATCATCTCGTCTTTTAGAAGAAGAAGCAGAATTATTCTTATTCATTTCTGAAGCTTTTCCTTCACCAGAAGTTCCGAATGCTGAAGCTCCTTTACTATGTTTACTATGCCACATCCTGTAGCCTTTACCATAATCAAATTCATGTGAATCGCCTTCGTAAAAACCAGGTTCTTCGATGAAATCTCCATTGCAGTGCTCGAATGACTCACGAGAGAGTAATTTTTCTTCATTAAAAATTTCGGTTTCATTCTTTCGTCTAAGACTATCATCGATTATATTTTCGGATGATCTTAAAGGTTTCGTAACTGCAGTTGTACTTTCTACATTTTCCGAACCGCCGTTTTCAGGACTATTTATAACTGAAGAAACTTCCAAATTACTGCGTGTTTCCATATCTGATAAACTTTGCTTGAAAGCTACCAACAATGCTGCTAATTCCAATTTAGTGTTCAGCACACTATTTCCTATGTCTGAGGATTCAGTAGACGATATCCCTGTTCGCTCATCACTCAGGCATTCATTTGCCATTGAACCTTTAACACTCAAAATACTATCAGATGCTCTTTTTGAAGCACGAAATTTATCGTCTTTATTAGGAGAACTCTGGTCAGAAATAACTGCAAATTCTTTTTTTTCTTTCAGATGCTTGTCTGCATCATTTATCGGCACATCACCACCTTCACCAATAAGCATTTTTTCTTGGGGATCTAGATTATCTTTGGAGCCGTTTTTCACTGCAGTAATATCTGTATTTATTCCTTCTCCAATATCAGCATCACACTTTGAAATTTCATCACTTTTGCTGATCTTAGGTAATTCTGCAAATCCGGATATTTCTGAATCATCTTTTCCACAAATTATGTCTTCGATGATCACATAGTCTTCTTCACTTTCACAACCCATCTCGAAATCAGTTTGATCGCCTTTTGAGTGACAGAGGAAATCGTCTTTAAGATTTTCTTTATGTTCTTTCGGAAAATTTTCATTCAGTTCTTTGCTACTGGTGCGAAATTCACCCATATGAAAATAGCTTACGTCCATGGGATATGAAATGTCTTCGTTGCTTTCCCTTTTTGGCCATGGCGCATTATAAGAATCGTAAGTCTCATTACGTGCATCAAGAATTAAGGTATTATTGTTAAAGTCTCCATCTGTCACATCTTCAGTCTGAAAAGTAACTTGCAATTCAGCAGAAGAGAAGTCAGATTTCTCAATATTTGACTTCTCTGCAGTTGGATGTGAAGAAATTTCCCGCTTGTCTGGATTTTTTTCTGATTTATCTCCAATTTTTTCACAGTTATCACCACTATCTACTTTTACACTCGTCACAAGTTTTTCGGCTTCACAAGCATAATCACCTTCTTTATCACCATTTACATCAGTTTCGATACAGGCAGGATCTTTCTTTTCTGTTTTGATTACCACTGTGCCTTCAGCAGCTAAAATCCTACCAGAATCTCCATCCATATTTATAGTGTAGGGGCGATTTGCTTTTCCCTTCTTAGAAGAGTCAGATTTTTTTTCCAGAAGCGTATCGTTTTCCCAATCATTTTGTTTACCATGCTTCTGTGATTTATCAGCCATTGTTTCCAAATCAGTAACAGGTGGCAACTTTTTCGGTTGTTGTAATGTTTCTTCTCTGTTAGAAGCTAATGCGTTATCACAGAGGTCAGCAATATTTTCTTCCATATCATTTTCATTGAGTGCTAAATTTTTAACTTTTCCATAACAGCTTTCACTGTCTCCCGGTAGCTCAGATTTTGTACTTGTCTTACCGTAACTTTTGTGATTCACGTTTTTATCATGGGCTTTGTTTCCAGGAAACGGTGTGGCATCACCTTTGACATCATATTCGGAAATCATGTTTTGTTTCATGTATTTTGTTTCGGGCGAGCAAATATCTACCACGTTGCCTAACTCTGACGGTAATTTATCAGCAGCTTCATCAATCGGATACGTACCATTGCAAGACTCAACAGAGCCTGCAGTATTCTTTGCTGACTCTTCAAAACATGGACATGCGCCTTCCATCGCATTTGTCAGAAGATTTGCATCAATCACGTTGTGTAAATTCTTCCGGGAAAGGGACTCTTCATTTGTTGCATTCCCTATAGCAATAACTTCTCGGTCTGCATCTCCAATATCCAAGCGCTGTGCATCTGAACCTAAATCAACATCAGATCTTTTCTGATGATGTTCTGCATTGTGATTTTCGATGTTCATTTCAAAATCAATCTGCTCTCTTAAATGTCTTCTTTGCTCATTGACAATAAGTGTTTCAGAAGGTTGCAATTCATCTCGCTTAGGACTGAAAGGCATCATTACTTCACCTAAAAAAGAAACAAAACACATGGTGTCGACAAGGTAACGCAAAATTATAGACGACATGAAATGAACTATGATTGGTTAGAACAGAACTTGGTTATAAAATGGCAAAAACAATTAGGGTTTTAAATTTTAATCAGGGTAGTAAACAACTGGTCAAACTTAGAGAAGCGCCACTAGAAAAAAATATATTCCTACAGAACCACAGGAAATTTTTTTTTTGTTTCAAAGCAAAAGAAACATTTCCGAGTTGGAAAAAAAACTATATTTTTAAGGAAACGAAAAAATATGTTTCTTAAACAAAAAATATATATTTTAATAAGTAATATGAAGTTACAAAATCGTTTAGTTAAGTACCTAAAAATATTTGGTCTAAAAATTTAAATAAATTAGCCAGATTCAATGTAGTGATAATTTCACTAATAAATTATGACAGAAAAATTAATGCAGACAAGGAGTACTTTAAATAATCAGTTGAAAAAAATTGGTTTCCTGACTGGGATTCGAACCCAGGACAATGCCCAGAATGCTTCTGGGAGACCTGGGTTCGAATCCCAGTCAGGACAGCCAATTTTTTTCACCTCATTTTTCATAGTAATAATTTTTTCATGAGCAAGTTCTTTTGTAATGAGCCACAGGATGGCAATTGCAAAAGGTACAATTGAATAAAATTTATGCCAATAAAAAATTACATTCAAAATGCCTTAACTCAGAAAATGCCCATTTTATGGGAAAATAATATACAACTAAACTTTAACACAATTTACGTAATTTTTAAATGTAAAAGGAATTAAAGTTTGCAAGTCCCATATTTTTTACTAATGTATTTAAATGCTTTTAAACTTCTCATCCTATATTCCTCCGACAGAAAACAATGCTTCCTGACTGCCATTTTGGAACATATACCACTCTTTACAAGAACTGATTTCTACTCCTATAATTTTAAAGCAACTTCGTGCTGCCATCTATTGAGCTAGAAGTGGAATTATATGTCAAATGTTAAAACGATTTCGAGCTTCTAACTACAATAGGTAATGCATATCTTTATTTTTATTTATTTATTTATTTGAAAACTTTAGTTACCATGCCTTACACTTAAACCCTTCAATTACCCGTAAGTTACTAAGCGTTGGGGAGGGGGGTAAACAAATGTGAGGAAAATTATTTAGATTTTCTTAAGTTATCTTTGTTAGTGATAGAAGCGTTACAAAACTTCCTCAGGCTATTATTGGCAGGTATGCAAACACTTGAAAGAGAGTTGTGAATTATTCTTCTGTGGCTACTGATCTAAGGGACCTGGGTTCGAGCCCCGGATTAGGCATGGATGTGTGTGTCGTTTTTCTGCTGAGGTTCTGCCATCCTCTCAGATCTCCTACTGTGGCATATAAACTGACAGGCTCCTGTCAGACCTCTGTGGCAAGCAGCTGCTTGAGGGGGTATTTATTTATTTATTATTTTATGATGCATAGAAAAGACAATAGCAGGGCGCAGTGTCTAAAGTCTGAACTCTCTTGTACTGCAGGCCTTCAATAGCTTTCAAACCAGATATATTCTTCTCTGAAAGGGAAAGAAACAAGAGAAGATTAATTTTGCCTATTTTCTGGATTTCAATAACCATTTTTTTTGTTTTTCACTCAAACTGCTGAGGTTTGGTCAACTTCCCAGGCCTAACCATTTAAATACCAAAACTGTCTTTTGGTTTTCAGTATCTACGACTATTTACATTCGGTATATCTCCAATATCCAAGAACTGAACGCATATAAAATGTGCACTTTCTGAGTTAAGGCATTTCGAATGTAATTTTTCGTAATTTTTCGACTACGGATCCACACTTGCTGGACTTGTAAGTCAATGTTGGGGGAGAGCCTTCCTCTATTTTTCCATATAGTTGCGTACCACTAGAGACCCAAATGAACAGATACACGGGATACCTTATAGCAACGGCCTTTTTGGTGCATTCCTTCAACAATTGTTTATTACTTACGGTGCAGTAAAGTACTGACAGTAAGTAATAAGTACAGTGGAGTCGCATCTTAAATTGGTGGGGGGGGTATAAAGATAACGCATAAGGCGAAAATCACGCATGGTTAAAATTACCCTCTTAAATCCTTTAAATCGCCCATAAAGTACAGTATACGAGGTTTTGTGTATACAACCCTGTACAGTAATGTACAGTAATATGTATAGTAATAAATAACAAATATCCCTCAAGTAGTTGCTTGCCACAGAGGTATGAAAGGGTATATAATAAAGAGCACATATGAAAAATATAATTTTACAGTATTTTTAATTACATAAACTAGAGAGAGAGACGGAAGAATGAAAACATAAAAAAAAGTAAACATAAACACTCATCACTCAACTTGGATATTCTTGCTAGTCACTGTAATAGGGGGCTTTATAGGCCTAAATTTCCCTTCAAGCTGCTGTTTCATTTCTTGCTAGTCTACGATGTTATTGACAATGGTGATACGACGGAGATGAATGTAAATACACAGCACCCGTGTAAAATGAACAGAGGAGATTTCTGTTCTTGCCTTTAGGGTACGGAGATTTGCAGCACTGTAAAGCAAGCCCAAAATTATTTAATGCCCACTAGCATTTCCATAAAACAACACAGTCACGCGCTCTTTAGCTGCTTTGAAACCACTGGCTTGTCTTTCTAATTTCAAACTGTGAGGCCAAGAGCGTATAGTTGAATTCACGTAAGTTAAATGCGCATATGATACGACTCCACTGTAATTGATATACTGAATTACTAAAGCACTGAATGAATCACAAACCGCATTACATTTTCTGACATCAGATGATATTTATAATGACTTCTTCAAATCAGTTTGTACGGTTCAACTGGTTTTAGCAAACATTTCAAATGAGGTACGACACGACCCAAGCTCTCATTACTAATCTCACAGTTAGGGTGTCTGAGGAGGAGATGGAAGGACTTCAATACATTGTTGTTTTCGTTCCTAGCGATACAATGCACAGTGAATTTTGTTCGGCATTCTTATCTCCAATTTCTATAGTAATAACGAATGGGAACTCGGCTACGGAACATCCTGCATCATTCGTATTCAATCAGTCATATTCTTAGCCAAGGGATCAGAAAAAAGAATAATTCATGAAGGTCGCAAACCTTCGTTTCGGTCCCTTAAAATTTAAATAGACTCATAGAAATAATTAACCTAAATATAGGTGTATCAAAAAAAAAAAATTCTGAACAGGCTTGAAGTGGTGATTCTGCTTCTTTATGACAGAAATTGTTCCCACATGTCAGTTGCTCTGAAGGGAGTCGAGATCATTTAGCCATCGGTTTTGTGAGGACTGAACCGACCTAAGGAGGAGGTTGATGAGCTGAAATCTCTCTCCCCAATGCATCCCACACATGCCCTATAGGGTTCAGGTCCGGCGAATATGCTGGCCATGGCATACGCTGGATGTTTCCATTATATTCATTCAACACACGTGTCACGTGAATAATTCTCTATTCAAACAACAAACTACTTTTCAGTAGCTGAAACAGCTAGCTACAAAAGAAAGGTGTAACATTACAGCATCTGAACATTATTTCCTTAAACTTAACACTACAGTAAATATCATCCAATCCTACATCGTATAAATCTTAGGAACACCACGTGCTAACACTTTTAATCTCCTTCATCATAATAGATTTCCCTAAAGGAATGAGTAAGAGATCACTTTGAAACTTAAATCACACTATGAGTGGCCATTACAAGCAGAAATAAAAAATTAGATTGATAGAACTGGAAACAAATGAATTTATATGATATTGATGTCGATACAAGATCATTAAGCATCATTTACTTATAAAAGTAAATGTCGAGGTCGTTTTACCTTAGCTATGACAATATGATCATATTCCGAAAGATATCTGATAATTTCTTGTGGATGTCTTCTAATATCATTAAGAAATTTTAAAGAAAGTTTCTTAATATACAGTATGTATTAATGTATTTCAAGGAAAGATATTTATGAATATTTTAATTCGTAATAAATTAGGAACACTCAAAGTTGTTCTGATATAGTATTTTGTAATATCTGAAGTTCATTAATATCTGTGACAATGATTTGATACCAGATCGGACAGTGTACTTGATTATGAATTGAATACTCGTTTTGTAAAGAAACTTATTTTTCATGGAGAGTTTTGAGAATCTTCCGCCACTGGTGTCCAAAAGTTAAACATAGTTGACAAGGTAGGTATAATAAAAATATGAGACAATAGAATGACATGGGTAATATAGTGTAGATGGAATATAGAAGGAAGAAACAAATGCGTGAAATAACTGACATAAAGTACAGGATAAACTGGAGCAATACACTGTAGTTCAATAGGTGGCAATTGGAGAAGTTACCTGGAGACATTCTCTCCTGTCTGATGACCCCTTACAACGATACAAGTGTCACATCGACGTTGTAATGCTGTTGACGAGGATAGTAAGAAGGTCCTTCGGCATTAAATCCCACTCCTGTAAAAGAGCAAATCGGAGCTTCAGGAGACTTCTAGGAGGAGGTTGACGACCTGAAGTCTCTCTCCCCAATGCATCCCACACATGCCCTATAGGGTTCTGGTCCGGCGAATATGCTTGGCCATACGTCGGATATTTTCCGACGTATGCCATTGACTCACATTTTCAAGGAAATCGTCCACTAAAACAGCCCTGTGTAGACATGTGTTATTGTACATTAACAGGAATTGTGGGCCAACAGCACCCCAAAAAAGCCTCACGTGGGCTTCGAAGATTTCGTCTCTATATTTGAATCCTGTCAAAGTTCCTCCATAAAAGATATGGAGCGAGGTGCAGCCATGTGGCATGCCACCCCAGAGCAGTAAATCGCAACCTCTGTAATGGTGTATTTCTCTGATGTTTTAGGTTCTGCGTTCTCTCCACATGACAACACGATGACTATCACTCTGAAGACTAACTAAATCTGGATTCGTCACAGAAGAGAACATTGGCCCATTGGTTTGCGTCCAGTCCCGGTGTTGTCTGCACCACAACCTACCTCTTCTCCCTGATAGAGTGAGTGGAATGTTATCTGTAGGTCGTCTCGACCTTGTTCATGAAGACGTCTGTATATCGTTGGTCTCGAAACAGTTTGTGCACGAGCTGCAAACAGATCTACAGAGAGTTCTTTCGCTGACTGTCTGTTACGTTTCTCTGTTAGTGCCCCATAGTACACTAATACTATATTGGTCATCCTGAGCCACCCTGCACACGTGGACGACCGTTTCCTGTCTCTTGGTAACTTCTCCACAGCCTTAATGCCACGGATTGGTACACACCTACAGTCTTGGCAACATCATCTTATGTTCTGCCCGATTCCAACATCCCGGTAGACCGACCACGTGAAAGGGCATCCACATGCTGTCCGTGTAACATATTGTTACACAAATAAATCGGTTCGAACACAAACAGAATATGCTGGCGACAAGAAATGAGGCTTTCTACATCTAGCCCGTTATTTCCACCGTTACAAGTTTGCATTCTTGTCTCTTACATGTGGTCACATGCTATTACATCATTACTCATACATTTGCATATGCCAGCCGTTATCTGCACGTAACTTTTTTGCTGCTTTTAGCCGATTGTTTATTCAATATAGCCCGTTTTGTCAACTATGCTTAACTTTTGGACATCAGTGTATAAGAGAATTCAATTTACTTCTGACAGCTTTTGTCTTAAGAATAGCTTTGTTAGTGATTCATCCATTTTAATTTAGGATGGAGAACAACACTTAAATATTCAGCATGTGTTTACTCCAAGAGATGTCAACATTGGAAACGTTAACGTTGTCTAGATTAGCAACTTTTTTACAAGTAAAAATTGTGCCTTTACTTTCCTTACCATTTATTTTTATTTTCCATTTTGAATGCTATTCTTCCAGTTCACTGAATCCCCCTTGCAATTTACTAATTACAAGTTCTGGACTCATAGAAATTGCTGTACCATGAGCATACAACACAATTTTGATTTTATCTTGGGAAGGTGTATCGGAAGCAGGGCCGGATCTAGGGAGGGGACCATGGCCCTCTTTTCAGAATGCTAGTAAGAGTAATAGAGGCAAAAATTATCAAACTTATTTATATTTCATGCATTTTTCAAAAAAATTTAAAGGCCTGTAAAACAGAGGGAGAAATGTTCTACTGCATTGGAAATCCGGTCCTTGCCCCTCCCCACTTTTTTACCTTTTCCCTGCTCGATTGTGTTTCTTGCCTTCCACCCCCCTCGAATTTTTTCTAGATCCGGTCTTAATCAGAAGTACGCAATTCTACACATGGTCCCAAAGTGAGGCCTGTGACATTACTGCGTTTACTTACTCGTTAATGTTAGGTTGGGTTGTTTTACCTCTGAGCGGCACTTTTTTGCACACCATGGGCTAAATGGCCAGGTCACATGGACCCCGAAGGCTCAGAGAAGGTTGGGAGAGGGGACCCACTGGAACAGCTGTTGGGAGACAGATGGTAGCCTCCCGTCAAGGCCATCCAGCGTGTTCTTTAACGTGCACAGGGTATGGCTCTCTCGCACACGGCCCACGGCTTAACGTCCCATCCGACGGACGGCGGCCTTTCCAAGCCCATCGGTGTCCCCTACTGACCGTGGGCAAGGCGGGGAATTTTGCGGAGACAAATCTCAACGCTGACCCAGCTGGGACTCGAACCTGGGAACTACAGATTACGAGCCTGGCGCGCTACCGACTGAGCCACCCCCGCCCCATTTGTTACCGTTAGAATCACGTTAATGAAAGAATAGTATGAATTTAAAATATCTTCCTTCATCCGCTTTTGCTATTTATACAAATGAATATTGCGTCTCCTCTGACTCATTTGTGTTTCCGGTAGTTTTCATAGGGAAAATTAATTTCATCAGGGAAATGACTTTCTTTTTTCCCAGCAAAGAAAAGCAATTTTTCGCCTGTATCTTGTGAGTTTCTGTGGCAAAAAATGTGATATTACTACTTCCGATGCTGCGATTTTTATCCACAACTGCTTGCATACCTACTTATTTCATATCTGTTTCTGTGCACTATTGTCTTACCTTCGTTATTGAATAAGTTATTAATTTCAAACTTCTTTTTATATGTAGTTAGTTCTGAGGAACTGAGGAGGTGATTATTTGAATATTCATAGTAAAATTGTGTATAATAAGGAAGAAAGTGTTAAAATAATTTTTCCGTATGGAAATTCAATTGACAGTGCTCGTCGTACTATATTGAATTTCAATGAAAAGAACATCTTTTTAGCCATCTAAGGTGGAGATTTTTCTCTCTTGATATTTCTATATGAGCATTTTTTATCTAAAAGTAAAGAAATCCAAAGCCAGGTTGCTCGAAGCTGCACATCTATTAACTATTGTGCAAGCCTAGTAAATAAAGAAGTTTTCAAAGAATTTTTCTTTGTAAAAGTAAAACACAGAACTACTTTGTCGATTAGACTTCTAAGGGCTGAGAAGGTGTTTGACACTCCTTTGCTGCGAATGCGAAATCAATTCAGTATCAGTCAATTCTTTACATTAAATTTTTGCTATTATATTCAAAAGGTATTATTATTATAATAACTTCCACTCTGAAGGCATGTTCTTTCGGGTTAAAATTAAATTCGTCCCATCAACTATTCTATCTGGATCAAATACCTCGTAAACCAAAATATGCCGATTTTTCTTTCCAATAAAACGTATAATAATTACTTATCTAATCAGAAAATGGGATACGAGCACACACAAAAAAATTATTTAATTTATTTGAGTTTCAAAATGGAAAGTTTTTGAGACCAGAGGTTTGGACCAAATTTTCCATTCTGCCACAACAAACCTGCCATCTTATAAGTACTTAATTCATGTATTCGAAGCATAAATACCTTACATTTTGTGTCTGAAAAAAGACAATTTGTTCCTTAGAAAACATAGTTGATAATATATTGTTAATACGTAATTTTAATATCAAGATTATTTTGATTTGGTTGTCCATTAATTTTTGGATCATTATAATACTAATAAACAAAAGAATCCAAGGTATACCTGATGCACACCACTCTCTGTCTCGTTCTTTCACTTGATCCTCAAAATAATCGGCGGCGAATTTGAGAATGTCTTCTGGCTGCTCCAGCAGAATAGCACAGATCATAGGTTCCACTAGAGTGCGGAAACCCTCAGGGAGAGGAGGTTTCAATCCAGTTCTCTCATCCTGAAACAAAATCGCCACTTAAAAACCTCATAGATATGTTCTTCAACTTAATTTCAGGTTACTCGGTTATAATAATTTAACAACGTTAATTTAGGAAAATTTATTTATTTTACTTATTTATTTACTGTGCTCAGTGCAGACAAACGTCTGGATACAGAGAAATTCTAACTGAACATTTTAATACTGTTGCAAGCTAGACCATTCTTGGCACTAGTAATAACTTGAGTGACTATCACCAGTGTTCGAAATAGGATTTTTGAACTAGGGGTAGGGTCGATTCTATGACTCCCCCTCCCCCCCCCCAAAAAAAAAAACTAAATAAATACGCTTTACTGGAAATAACCCTCTAAAGAAGTAGGACAAAGCAGAAGGTAACCTGTCTGGGTTTCGTTTCTTCGGTGTGGAACCACAGCTCAAGCAAGCAAACGGTGAAATGCGTGATTTGTTTACTTTGTTAACAGAAAAAAGAAAACAGAACAAACTGCAGAATTTTCTTGCCTTTTATGTTGAGCTTTGTTTGTAAATGTTAATATTGCAGAATTTATTGATCACTGGAAAAGGAATTAGGAAAACGCACCCGTTAGAAAACACTGTTTTAAATAAACAGAGAATACAGATAAATTATCATCTTTTGCATTCAGAGCGATCATCAGGTTCATTTGAAATCAATATCTTCGCTGTTCTATTCTGCTGACACTGGATATAGCTGGAAAAATTGTCTCGTGCCGGGTGGGATTCGAACCCACGACCTCCTAATAAGTATCAGGTGCTCTGACCCCTGAGCAATCGGCCCCTGATCAAGATTTCCCCTTTTGTTGTACACAGTGTCAGCAAAAAATATAACAGCAAAGATAGTGGCTTCAAATAAACAGATAACTTAATCAAATGATTCTTGTCTAGGACAGTTATGTTACGCGAGACAGTTCTTTTTCCATCTTTTCAAGTCCACGCCATTTCCACCACTGATTATCACCTCTTTGTGAGTGCTGTTCACAATCATCCGACAATACGTAATATCTTTGAATCTAAAAATGTATAAAACTTTCTATGAATAATATTCCTAATGACGATAGCATTATAAGGAATTAATATGTGGTTAGTGTTAAAGAAAGTTGTTCTTCAGCGTTTAGCTAGCTATTTTGTGTGTTCAACTCAGGATACTAAAGCTGTGTAGTTCAGTAGGATTCCTATAAGAAACTGGAAGTCAATCGGTGCCTTCTGCATCTCTAGAATTCTAGACCCTCATTCCGACTCCTATTTGATTTTGAACATCCATCGCATCCCAAATTCCATAATATTTCTAAGACGTACTGTTGGAAATATCCTCAGGCACCGCTAGCCACAAACATCGATGTTTGACTACGAAGGACCCACCGTGCCTTGTCTCTAGCAGTACCATTTTACCTCGGGAACAATTTTCGGACAAGGGGTCATGCTCCCCCCTCCCCTCCCTTCAGAATGCTAGTAAGGGTAACAGAAGCAAAAAATTATTAAACTTACTTATATTTCAGAGTTTTTCAAGAAATGTTTTAAAGACCCGTGAAACGGAGGAGAAAATGTTATAATTAATACATTGGAAATCCAATCTCTTCTACTCCTCCCCCCCTTTTAGTTTTCCAACACGACGGTGTTTCTTGCCACCCCTCCCCCCGGTTTTTTTTTTCTTTTTTTCTATATTCAGATTTGCATACTCGTATATAAACTCTCTCTAAGCAAACAATTATAGAATTTCGATGTTTGCCAATCGTCTAACTTGACTATCAATAATTCTAAAATATGCTTTTTAAGATTATATTGCATTCAAAATAATTAATGTCGAATGCCTATAAATCTTTAATTTCAGCGATATTCCTTTAACGTTTTAAACGATTGGAAAACTGAACATATAATAGCAAAAGTTATCAGTCTCATAACAATTTATCTCAAAATTTAAAACGAAGTAATAATAACTGTTATATCAAACTTTTGATTAAAATGCGTGCATTTCTAGCAGTTCGACTAACAATTCTTTCAATTTCGTAAATTTTACTGGAATTATTAAAAGCAGAATAATAGTTAGAGTTAAATATCATAACTCTTCAAACATTGAAAAACTATATTTGAAATTTAAGATTTAGAGAGCTTCTATTTAGAACTTTATCTTAAGTACCATTTTACACAAAAATCTTATTTTAGAAGTTACGGAGTTTCGAATTTGGCTTTCTACTGAAATAACATTAAAATTCTCTCATTTTCAGATTGTTATTTTTTTTTAAAAAAAAAAGGTAATATTTTCACTTCGTTGTCTATCTACCCCTACTGTAGGGCTTCAACTTTTTTTTTGTTTTTTAAAGAAAAATTAAATTTTTTGGAGCTGTTGGATATTGATGAAATATTACGATTCGCAATTTCCAAATCTCCCAACAGCTTTAATAGTGTCCACTAACGGTGGAAAAAGCCAAAACTTTAAATGAATATGGCAAACGATCTTTTTATGCTATAAATTGAAATTCTGGTGGTAGAGCGTGATGGTCAAAATGTTTATATTGATAGCAATATTTTCCTTTTTTACTACCACCAGGGGTGACAACTTTTTATTTTAAAAGATTAATGACAAATTCCTTTCCTGCTTTACAAGTACTATAAAATATTACTATTTACATTTTACAATCATCCATTTGTAGTACTTTTACAAATGGGTGATTGTAGGACTATATTGTGTTCTAAAGAGGGAAAATAAAACTTCAAATGCGCCCTCTAAATGGTAGAAAAAATTTAAAAGTTCCAAATCTTTAAAAAAATATCGCAAACAATTTATTTATGTTAGAATTTGAAACACGAAGTTTATATTGGTAGTAATGATTTGGCCCCTTCCACCGGAGGAGGAGGGAATTCAACTTTTTTTGTTTTAAGAGCTAAATGAACAATTTTTTTTTCAGCTGTACAGCTAATATTAATATTTGCCTTTTCCCAAATATTCCGTAGCTCAAATTTCTCTTGTTAGAGGGTGGTAAAGGAGGAAGTAAAATAAAAGCTTCATTCTCCTTGTAAATGATGAACATCTAAAATTCGCCAAAGGAGATAAATTATTCTTCTAGGATCCAAGAATAGCGTTACCAACAGATGGTAACCCTAAGCCTCCTGCACAGTCCCATTGACCTCTTTGGTAAACCCTGTTATATAATATTCAACCATTAGAGTTCCGAAGGTGCATCACCAAGGAAAATGGAACGTCCAGTTGAAACATAAATTCAATGGTAAATCTCCCGCATCGCCATTAGATGGTCGCTTAAAATGCTTGTTATAACAGTATCAAATACTTATTATTTTAAGTGTTGACAATAGTAGAACATTATTTCGTTTATAATTAACCTTTGAAGATCTACAAAAAAAAAAAAATTCATCAACGTTTTAAGTATGAAGAATCTTCCATACACATATTTTTAGACTTGCTAAAACTAACTTTACACCAAATGCATCACGCTTTCACTATTACAGGCTTATGACTTCACCATTTATCCTATTTTGCCGAAAAATTGCACAAAAGTAACACTAGATATGCTCAGGAAGTAAGACCCAAATCGTTCATTACTAAAAGCCAATGACTATTATTTTAGAACGTATTGAAAACAGAACGATTAATTCAAATTAGCTTTACATTCCTTCAGAAATCATGATATTCAAGATAATCAGCAAAGTTAATGATCAAAGATTCACTTACCATATCTTGAGGTATAGGTAACATATGCGTATTTTAAAATTTTCAGTCGAAAGATTCCCTAAATAAAAAAATGCATTTTCCTTTACACCATTACTATCTCATTCCAAACGTATTCAAAACAATTTCACGCTGATGCCAAATACTTAAACACATATATGCAATATCTTTCGTTAACCCAAAATATTTTCAATTTATCACAATTTATTACTAATTATCAATTTCTAACTGTAAAATTGGTTCGATTCATTGCTCAATATTAGAAAAAAAAGTTTATTTTTAAGCAGTTTTTACTATAGCGGTGTCATTAAAATTAGGATTTATTCTGTCAAAAACTAAAAGTGGAAAATAAAAGCGAATATAAGTTAACCAAACGTCATGTTTTCCAGTACTGTATTTTGAAATATTCTTCGGGTACGGCATTATATTTCATTTTTACCTGATGATAATCCATTTCCAATCAAACATCATCACATAATTATATTAATACTATGATAGCTTTCAATCACATGCTAATAACTACCAAAAATTATGATACGGTACATATTTCTGTGAGGGCCAAATTTGGCAGCAATCTCAGTTATGAATATTAAAAATTCGGTGACGTGCTGAAAGACATATCGGACAGTTCAAAAGATGTCCATTAAAGAGATTTCACTATACACACCTTTCGACTAAACAAAATATGGAGAAATTAAATGTCAACCTCCCCAAGAAAGAGGGCGAGGTGACTCTGTCAGTAGCGCACCAGGCTCGTAATCTGCAGTTACCAGGTTCCAGTCCCAGCTCAGTCAGCGTTGAGATTTATCTCCGCAAAACTCCCTGCCCACGGTCAGTATAGGGGATACCTACGGGCTTGGAAAGGCCACCGTCCGTCGAATGGGACATAAAGCCGTGGCTCCGTATGCAGGAGAGTCATACCCTGTGCATGTTAAAGAACATGCTGAATGGCTATGACGGGGGGAGGGGGGCTACCATCTGCCTCGCAACAGCTGTACAGTGTGTTCCCTCCCCACAACCTTCGCTGAGTTTTCGGGGTCCTTGTGACCTGGCCATTTAGCACATTGCGTACAAAGAAATGCCGCTTAGAAGTAAAACAACCCAACCCAATTCCAAGGAAGAAGAACTTCTTCATCTTAATCGTGTGAATAAAGCATGAAAGGATAGAAATGAAATTAAGAGAACTTGAAATAAGAGTAAAACATTTCAATTCAAAAATGAAAAAACAGTAATTTTCCAATGCTTAATGCTAATCTGATATATAAAGACGAAAGTTTGTGTGTGTTTGTCTGTCCGATTATGCAGTCATCTCACAGAAGAGCTAGAGGTACCAAACTTTGCATGAACGTTCCCTTCACCCATGGGAAAAATATTGGTTTTGTCCAAACTAGCTGGGGTCAACCAAAATTGGGGTGGGCCTCGTTTGAATATCTCAAAATCCCCATAGATTTATCATTAATGCTTGAAAGTTATTCAAAATAACTGTTGCCACCAATAAGTTTGAAAGTAGGAAATCATTAAATTAATTTCTTTCTGATTTCGCATGATAAAGTCATTGTTCAGTTTGTTGGGTCAAGAGCACGGGCTTCCATGGATATTGAAGTCGTTTAATTAAGCACGAGCGCAACACGAGATTCTTTGTTGAAACGAAAGCCTCAAAAACGAAGAATTCGCATTGGAAATTAAAATCATTAATTTAATTTGAAAAATATGTAAAATTTAATAAATGTATATGTCTCATATGTTAATTAATAAAAATTTTAATATGTTAAGTAATAAATAATGTTCTTCAAAAATAATTTTTTCATAGTACCTATACATTTTTTGAGCAACTCAGACCATTTCAATTTTCTTTTTCTATAAAGTTATATATGCCTGGCAAACTCCTAGGGACGATAGTGGGTATGAAATAATTTGGAAAGTTCTGTTATCTGAGCGAGGCAATTCCGTTTTTCGGTTTGGATACTTCTGACGTGGGAA
The DNA here is from genome assembly GCA_038380435.1 of Ryuthela nishihirai. Classification (NCBI taxonomy): domain Eukaryota; kingdom Metazoa; phylum Arthropoda; class Arachnida; order Araneae; family Heptathelidae; genus Ryuthela; species Ryuthela nishihirai. The sequence goes on along the minus strand of JAWZYU010000016.1, from coordinate 7,009,102 downwards.
GAGTTATACGGTACCTGCAAATACTTCCATTTCTTTCCTTCCCTAAAAGAGGGCGAAACATTAAACCGGAACGGATTGATTATAATGATTTTTACGCGAAATGAAACCTAGCGATGTGGGGCATGCCATCTACTCAGTATTGTGAAGAGTTTCAGATCCGAGCAACGCCAGGTAAATCTGCAAGTAATATCAGAAACGACATAAAGATATCTCAGGTAAAAAAAATTTTTTTTTTTTATTTGCGACATATAGGACAGAGAAGAATCCTAGAAGCTACTCCTAGCTTTTACAGGCCTTCTCATACAAGGACATGCCATACTACGACCGAAGTCACTGCTGACCACTGCCTTAGTTAGAGATAACACAACACACAAAGTTTGCCTTGCTGGAACAGTCGCTAGCTGCCTAACCATTATGACAGTTAAGTTATTTTCACTTCATATACTTCCTTAATTTCTTGAATATGCATTTGTAATGTAATGTAATATGATGGTGATTTTGTTGAAAGAGATAGATAATAGGTAGGTGCGTAGGTAGTGAGGTTCGTCATTGAAATTGCCCCATCTACAAGGAAATTTTGTTTTCAGCTAAAACAAAATGGGGGAGGGGGAGAGATTACAATGTAGACAAAAAATAATTAAGTTTATGTAGCAAATCAGCAGTATTTACTTACACAAATGTGGTGCGCAATAGTAGCAAGTAGGGCCTCTATGAACAATGATACAAGCAATCATATGCCGTGGTAGCGCATTGAGCTATACGTATAAGGAACTGGAGTCACTGCCGTTAATGCTTTGCCAGCATAAAAATGTGGCTTCGGATATCGCTTAGTTTGTCCAAGCATTGGTGGCAAAACATATCTGCTCTACGTGTTAACGTACGTAAAATCGTCGTATTTTATATCAGATCTATTTGGAATCAAATTTAATTACGGGAGAAGATTTTGTTGATTACGACTACAAATCACTACAAAAAAAGACTGAATTAATAATATTTCGCAGATAATTACAAAATATATGTTTTCATCGATAAGGAAATGTATCCTTTTTACTCAAAATGATATTCACAAATGTATTACAAATAAGATAGGAGCTTCAGAAAACGACAGAAAGTTTTGATTTATTAGTATTACGAATATAATCATAAATATCTTTACTTTTGGTTCAAAATATTTATTAACAGCGGAATATTAATTCGAAATCCTACGGATTCCAAATGAAAAAAATGTTGGGTATTATGAGTAAATGCATAAAATTACAAGAACATATAAAGTAATAAAGTGTAATTACAATTGATTATAATGTATCTACACAAAATTAAATTTCTTTTTTACTATATTTAAGACACATAAAAATAATTTAAGCGATGACTCATCAGAGTCCTCTGTGGGGGCATAACAACAGATGACATTCAAGTCTTTAATTTTTGTTTTAAATTTTGCTGTAAGAAATCTTTCATTGATGCATTCATATCCTAGAAGAGCATTGCTGGCATGTCTGCTGAGAAGCAAACCTGCACCTTGGAGATACTGAGGTGAACCCCCCCTTTCGTATGAGGGCAGTCCGCCATTAATGATTGACTCCTTTCCTGCTGATTTGGCCATGCTGCGATTGTGCTGATTACTGAAAAGGGGACCTTCTCCGCAATAACCCAGAAACGTTACTTAATCATGAAATATGGGTAGGAGTCAGGTTTTCCAAGTTACACACAATTTATTTACAATAACATTACTAAAATATTCTCTAATACCATTTGCTCCCTTCGTCGGGATACAGCTGCTCTTACCCGGTGTTCAGGCGATGTCCACCTTTACAATGAGACGACAAGAAATTTTTTTGGCAAAGTCCATCCCTTGAGTTTGAGCTGTTAGCTCTAAAGTCATATTCCGTAGTCCGTTTCCTAGAGCACGGTGGCAGACAATAATTTTTGTATGGATAATCCAGATCTATAAATGAAGGTGACCCTACCTGTCTTACGCAGCCACTGCAGGAGCCTTGGACGCGGAGTCCGGCACTGTCGACTGGGAGCCCATCGCCTAAGTTCGGCCAGACACAGGAGGTTAGACTGCTCGACCGATACGAACGGGGAGGCAACTCTTCACGACCAGAGACACGAGGCAAAAGTCAACTCACTACGACGAGCGACTCCCGGCAAAAGACATCTCATCAGAACGAGCGACTCGCTGCAAAAGACATCTCATCAGAACGAGCGACTCGCTGCAAAAGACACACTTCTCTCCCACTGTTCAACCTTGCCGCCTTTTCCCACCGCGACCTCTAGTGGTGGTCAATGCGGAAGGCTGACGCGGGCACTCGCTATTGGACGTCGGACGCTTGAGACGAAAATCGCTCCACCTCCTCGGCACCTTTGATGGCGAGCCGAACTCTAGTCCGGAAATTCCTACACCTGGGGCGATGGTCGCCACTGGTTTTATCCGGTGTAACGGGCAAGTTCATGGAAGCGGGGTGACCAACCAAGGTCTTTGTTTTCACCTTGGAAGAACATGTCCTAGGATCTCTTAGCCCAAGTCGTGTCCGCAGGATCAATTCCCGTGGGCACGACACACCTATCCCCTTTAGGGAGAGAGGAGAATAGGCAGGGCAGGGAAAGGTCTCTGACTGAACTGAAGATGGCTATATATGCAGTGGGAGTGGTGAAGGCGGTCTCCTGGTTCACCCATCACGATCTGGAATCTTTCCTTTTCCTCCATGAGTCCAGCTGTCACATGTGGCACTAAAAGTCCAAAGGGGTCACACGGGGTCCACAGGTGCACTAAAAGTTTGACAATTCACAGTTCGGGTCTGCCTGGACCGCTCTAGTGGGCGTCGGTTTGCAGGAGGCTCCACGGTACATGAAACAGAGAGAAACAGGAAAAAGGGTCACCAATCTGGTTTTCCACATGTATTCAATACACAAGCACACAGTCTGTCTCCGTGCTTACCACCACGTGACTCACTGTTACATAAAACTTCAAAATCTTGGGGTACAAATTACACTTCTAATCGAATCACACTGATTATATTTCATTTAATCCTTCTACAATCAATTCACTCTTCATAGACACTTCATCAAGTCACAACTCAATTAATTCTTAAAAATTCAAATGTCAACCATTTCTTCCTAATAGCTTCACAAATAATTCCTTTCTACAAATTCCAATGATTCAGGAGACACTAGTTTGAACTGATTCCTTTCCCACATTTTATCCTATCCCTACTCTTTGTCTATAACTCCGACAGTTAATCCTTCAATTAGCTCATCTAGGTGCCCTGAAAATTCACAAGACCACCTTGTGTCACAATGCTTTAAATAACTTTCTGACGTTAATTCATTTCTCTTAACAATACCAAAAATAGAAGTAAAAATCCTTTCTCAATGGATTCACTCTACAGTAACAAAATCATTTTACTACGTCCCATAATGATAATCAAAACACTCAAAAACTCACTCTATGATAACAAAATCATCTTACTAAGTTACTCTTACAATGATCATCTAAAATTATTTCTCGATAAATTCATTTAATAACGACAGAGTCATGTTATGAGGTCATTCCATACTGAAAATCAAAAACTCTTCTCAAAAACTCATTCTATGGTAACAAAATCATCTTACTAAGTTACTCTTACAAACTCATCTATAATTATTTCTCGATAATTTCATTTAATAGCAACAAAATCATTTTATTTGGTCATTCCATAATGATAATCAAAACATTTCTCAAAAACTCACTCTATGATAACAAAATCATCTTACTAAGTTACTCTTACAAACTCATCTATAATTATTTCTCGATAATTTCATTTAATAGCAACAAAATCATTTTACTTGGTCATTCCATAATAATAATCAAAACACTTCTCAAAAATTCACTCTATGATAACAAAATCATCTTACTAAGTTACTCTTACAAGCTCATCTATAATTATTTCTCGATTCTCAAATCTCTACTATTCCAGTGGAGGGCTCTGCACTAGGTCTACAATATTTCTCATACCGGCTTTGTTTCTTCCGGCCGATTGATTGATTGATTGTGCGTGTGTGTGTGTGTGGGGGGGAGGTTGTGAAACGACAGCGCGTCGATGTCATCGCTCTCGCAGCTCATCTTCCAGGCCCTGGGAGGACAAGATGAGTGCCATGACATGACGTCATCTCCCGGCACGCTTCCTTCTCCGACTCTCGTGGAAAGGGTGTGCACAGAACCTGCAGCCTCGCCAGAGTCTGCCCAAAATGTCACCATTTACGCTTGCGACCGGCTCGGCCACCACGCACGGGAGAAATTCTCGCGATTTCTCACGTGAGCGTTCTATTACTCAGACTCCATTCCTTCGCTGCGCTTGATGGCGGGGGGGGGGGGGGGGTGAGTGCGCTAGTGTACTGACAGAGACTGTTGAGCAGTGACAGACCAGAGGAGGGAATTTCTGCTGCCCTGGGGCGACGCATCGTGAAGGCGTCCCTTCGCAACGACATCAGCCCATGAGGTGGGGTTCACTTCCTCGGGTTCGTCATATATCGCAGCATTCCGTGATTTCAAGCTTCGTCTGCTTCGGGGCGGCCGCTGAGGCAAAGGCGGAGGAGGTGCTGATCCACCAGATGTGTTGACGTTATAGCAAGCCACGGTGTGCGAGGGTGTGTCAGTATCAGCGGCTGGAGCTGGCGTGACTCTTCTGTCTTGTGCACGTGGTCGAAGGTCGTGCCTGTGTGGCTGACTAGCGGCGTTAGCGTGTGGCGGCGGCTGGGAGCTTGCTGTGGCGGGGCGCGCTTGCACGCCTGGCGCCGGACGGCCTGCGACGTGATTCCGTGTGACTCGGGGGTTCGATTCCCAGTCGTCGTCCTCAGATTCCGGCTCAACGATGGGTTGTGATGGGGGCATCGGGGGTTTTGGTGTGGGGTCTTCTGGGATGGAGTGCTCACCTATCAGGTACGGGCGGCGCTTCCGCAGTTTGGTAAGGCGATCGACATGTACTGTCTCCACTTTGTGAGGGTTGGTGACTAAGGTAATTTTATAATTCACTTCGGTGAGGCGTTGCAGCACTTGCCATGGCCCGGTGGACATTTTTGATAACTTCCTGGTATTCCTGCGAGGGACCCGTGGGCTATATAAAAACACTAGGTCGCCAGGCCGAATACCTTTATCCACGGCCATTTTTTCCTCTGCTCCTCCTGACTCGTAGCTGCTGTTTCAAGATTCGCCTTCACCAGCTCATACGCCTCCTTCAACTTGTTGGCTAACTGTTCGCCATAGCTCTCAATGTTGGCGTAGGTTGGGGGCTCCTTCATCTGCCACAACTGGTAAGGTAGGGCCACGTCTCGGCCATACAGTAGAAAATAGGGGGTCTCATGGGTGGAACTGTGAGTGGCACTCCGATAAGCCATCAAAACAAATGGCAGATGCTCATCCCACACATCATTTTTGTCGGCCACCAGATGAGATAAAATGGATGCTATGGACTGGTTGAATTTCTCCACGAGGCCGTTGGAGCTCGGATGATAGAAACTAGTGTTTTGTTTGGTAATGCCTAATCGGTTAAACACCTCGGTCATCACGCGACCGGTAAAGTTGCGCCCATTATCACTGATGACACTAGCGGGAATTCCATGTTTGGGAATAAAATCTTCTACAAACGCTCTCGCAATCGACTCTGCTGACTGATCGGCCAGCGCGTAGACCTCTGGCCATTTGGTGAAGTAGTCCATAATGACTAAGATGTACTTATTTCCTCGCTGAGTGATGGGGAGAGGGAATAAAATATCCATGCCTATACGCTGAAAGGGGCGGCTTGTGAGTGGGGCTCGAACTAGGTTTCCCTTCTTTTTCTCAACGTAGCCTCTCCGTTGCAGACAAGATGTGCAGGTCTGGACGTAATTTCGAATATCGGCATACATGCCGGGCCAGTAATACTCAGACCTTACCCTTTGCAAGGTTTTGTACTCTCCCAAGTGGCCTGAGCAAGGGTTGTCGTGGCAATATTCTAATATCTACCCTCGAAGACTGACGGGGATCGCTAGTTGCTCCGTTGCTTCCATACGGGGGCTATGGCTAGCTGGGGGGGCCAGATGGTATAGGATACCTTCCTTCAAGTAAAATGGTTCGGCGGCACTGGCGGGTGAATCGTGGGTCCTACTCTCTAAAATTTCGATGGTGTTCCTAAAGGTGGGGTCCTCCAGCTGTAGGTCTCTCAGACGGGCTAAGTCGCCAAAGGGGCTCTGGGAAGGGGGATTTCTCTCTACGGCCTGCATGTGACGGGACAGGGTATCGGTGGGGACATTGTGTTTCCCAGGCCGATAAATGATGTCAAAATCGTAGTCCTGCAGCGTCAGATTCCACTTGGCCAGTCTACTGGAGGGGTCCTTGAGCTTCAGCAAGTAAGTGAGGGGGGCATGGTCGGACACAACTGTAAAACGTCGCCCATACAGGTATTGCTTGAAATGGGTAATAGCGAAACGGATTGCAAGGGCCTCCTTCTCAATCATTGAGTAGCGTGTTTCCGGGGGCTTCAGTTTCCGACTGGCGTAAGCTACCGGATGACGGAAACCGTCGTCCGTCTCCTGCTCGAGTACGCTGGCTACCGCAATATCCGACGCAACGGTCGACAGGAAAAATTTCCGTCCAAAGCCGGGGTAAAGGAGAAGGGGCTCGGTCATTAATTTCCTCTTCAGTACTTCGAACGCTTCCTCCGCTTCTGAAGACCATCTAAAAGGGGTGTCCTTCTTCACTAAATGGACCAAGGGGGCTGTAAGATCGGCGTAGCGATCGATAAAACGCCGGTAGTAGCCGGTTAGGCCTAGGAAGGCTCGAACGTTCCGGACACTACGGGGGCGAGGAAATTCTTCAATGGCCTGGACGTTCCGCGGGTCCGGCTGGACCCCTTCTGCGGAAATCAAATGTCCCAGGTAAGTGAGGGATTCCTTCATGAATTGGCACTTCGCTGGCTTCAACTTTAAATTGTAGGCCCTTAGGCGGTCAAACACCCTCTGTAACCGTTCTGTGTGTTGTTCAAATGTCTGGGAGGCCACCATTATGTCGTCGAGGTAGACGAGAACTTGCTCTTGTCGCATTCCCATTAATACGTGGTCCAATAAATGCTGGAAAGTAGCGGGACTGTTCTTCAGTCCAAATGCTAAGTAGTTAAATTCAAATAACCCTTTCCTGCTGATGAACGCAGTTTTCTCCACGTCACATGGGTGAACGGGAACCTGCCAATAACCGGATACCATATCCAGCGAGCTAAAATATTTGGCGTGAGCTAATAATTGGTCGATAATTTCGTTTATGAGGGGGAGAGGGTACGAATCTGGGACTGTTTTCGCATTTAGGGCCCTGTAGTCGACGCAGAATCTGTATGTGGAGTCTTTTTTCTTCACTAAGACAATGGGTGACGCAAAAAGAGAGGCGCTTTCTCTTATTATTCCTTGCTCTAACAACTCATCCACTTGTTGGTCCAATTTGCCCTGCAGCGCGAACGGCACCCTGTATGCCCGCTGCCTCACGGGGCAGTCGTCTGTGAGGTGGATTTCGTGGTACACGGCGTCTGTGCCGGTCAATTCGCTGACATCTCTCGCAAAAACATCTCTATTTTTCATCAACAATTTCCCCAGTTTACTCTTCTCTCGAGGCCCAAGATGGTCCAACTGGAAATCCTCCAGGGACAGGGGCGATTTTCTTGTCTTCCGGGGGATGCTAGGGGGTCCTATTTGTTCGGTGTCGAGGGCTTCCAACGTGACGATGCGCATGCTTTTATTCAGCCAGACGGGGACCGAGGAGGTATTGGCGACCCGGATGTTGAGTCGGCCGCTACCGTCCACGCAGTTCACCGAGCGGACCACGCGCACGGAACTGGTTTTCAGCCGCTCATGTGGCTGAGCTAAGATCGTGCATCCTCGGAGCTGGGGGGCAGAACATTCGACAAGGGCTATGCGCTCGGCTCTAGGAGAGATGCAGAGCTTCTGCACAATGCCCCCAATGTACGTGGGTGTAGGGGCGGGGGGTGAAGGTTGTTCCCGGGCAGGGTAGGCGGGCAATGTGAGGGGGGTGCTCCTATGTTTCGCTTCCTTGTCCTTTTTCCTTTGCAGTGTGCCTGAATGACAATCTATGATGAATCGGTGCTTTTTGAGGATATCGTGTCCCAGTATCATGTCGTACCGTGGAGTGTCTATGTCAAGGGCTACTATGGGGTGCTCAAAACTAATCCCGTCAAATGTGAGGGTCACCAGGTATCTGCCTATCACTGGAAGGGGGTGGCCATCTACAGTTTTCAAATTATGTTGGAGGGGGACCGTTTTGTGCAGGATTCGGCTTCTCAAGCGCTGAAAACACTGGCTATTCATGACGGACACAGTGGCGCCGGTATCGACGAGGGCCGACACCTCCGTGTCCTCCATGCGGCCAGACACAATGGGTGAATTTTCATCACTGCATAGTATGGCACATGGGGCAATGTGGACGGCTGACGCTTCGAGGGGACTCTGGGAAGTGCATCCGGGGCTTCTCTCCCGTTCTAGTTTAAAGGAGCAGTATGGTGGTTGGCTTGCCGTAACTCTTCTCTACCCTGATCTCGAGCTTGCTGAGGGGGGGTAAAAGGGAATCCATTCTCTCTCGTCCAGCGGGTCCTCCAGGGAGTTGCCCGGTCTCGATCTTGCTGCCGGTTTCTCCCCGTTTGGTATCGCGGGTCACGTGGGCGTAGGGTCGGGGGCGACGCACACTGACGGGTGTAATGGCCCACTCCACCGCACGTAAAGCACGTGACACCCCGGCGATCCGCCCAGGGGTGCCGCTGTTGCTGGGGCTGACTGGTATGGCTCCTCTCTCGCTGTCCCTCAATCTGGTGGAGGCGCTCCCCCAAACGTACTAGATCTGCCTGGATCTGGCACAGCTGAAAGGTTGCCAACAGAACCTGCAGCTGGGGCAGAGGGTTCGACTCTGTGTTTCTAGCAGGGGTTTCCTCATCAAGTGCTCGTATGGCTGGCGTTCATCCGGAGGCACGCTCATTGCTCTCCTCCAGTGTAGCTTTCGCTAAAGCCTCCTCAAAAGTGCGGGGATTATGAGACAGTACGAACTGCTTGAGCCACGGGACCAGGCCTGCCAAAAACTGGGCAAGGCGCATCTGATCGCCGATTCCCTGATCCTCGCTGTCCCTGTTTCTTCCTGCTGTTCCCAAAAACTGATAGGCCCGGGTCCGAATGCGGGCAGCAAACTCCCGGACACTCTCATTCGCCGCTTGCTGACAGCTTGTGAATTCGTGTAGGCGGATGGCTAATGGCGCCTCGCTATCGAACCTTTCCAACACCGCCCTTTCGAAAATGGCAAAATCCTCTTCGTTCCTTAATTCCGGGGATTGGTTAACAAATTCCGCGGCGGCTCCTCGCAACTTCGAGCGGGCAATGATTGCCATCTCGCTCAGCTGCCATCGTGCGATCCTCCCTACTCCCTCTATTTGCTCGAAAAACGCTGCGGCCGTGCGGCTACTATCTCCTTCATATGGGTTTACTAAATTTATGAACCCCGCCAGGAGAGGTCCTGTCGTTGGGGACGGCTCCTGGGTGGGTGGCGCACTCGCATCCTGTCTCTCCATTGCTTCAGGGAGACTCACTACGCAAATAGTGTGCTGTGTGTTGGGTTTTTTGTGCCTCCTAAGTGCAATGGAGGCGCACACAGAAAAACAACTTAACAGTAAGACACAAAATCACTCCTATCTAAAATATCATGATATAGTAGTCCCTAGTCCAATCTCTAGTACTTCCTTCATACACTCTACACCTGGGCCTAGCTATAGTCTTATACTTATCTTAGAACTAAACATTTAATCCAAATTACTTTACTATATTTCAACATAACACTTGTTTCAACAGATGATCCTGAAATTCCTCACTCAAACATAATATACAGTCCTCACTAAAATCACAATATTTCACTCTTATCTTTAACATTCTTAACCTTCTTAACATTCTGCCACTGCCACATTTTAACACAATACTTATGCAATCTATATATATATGCTCTTATTTCTAGCCGCAATAACCCTCAGGTTCGAACATCCTGGTCACGGAAACCAATTTGACGTGAACGTTTCATATGAGGGCGGTCCGCCATTAAATATTGACTCCTTTCCTGCTGATTTGGCCATGCTGCGATTCTGCTGATTTCTGAAAAGGGGACCTTCTCCGCAATAACCCAGAAACGTTACTTAATCATGAAATATGGAGAGGAGTCAGGTTTTCCAAGTTACACACAATTTATTTACAATAACATTACTAAAATATTCTCTAATACCATTTGCTCCCTTCGTCGGGATACAGCTGCTCTTACTCGGTGTTCAGGCGATGTCCGCCTTTACAATGAGACGCCAAGAAATTGTTTTGGCAAAGTCCATCCCTTGAGTTCGAGCTGCTAGCTGTAAAGTCATATTCCGTAGTCCGTTTCCTAGAGCACGGTGGCAGACAATAATTTTTGTATGGATAATCCAGATCTATAAATGAGGGTGACCCTACCTGTCTTACGCAGCCGCTGCAGGAGCCTTGGATGCGAAGTCCGGCACTGTCGACTGGGAGCCCATCGCCTAAGTTCGGCGAGACAAAGGAGGTTAGACTGCTTGACCGATACGAACGGGGAGGCAACTCTTCACGACCAGAGACACGAGGCAAAAGTCAACTCACTACGACGAGCGACTCCCGGCAAAAGACATCTCATCAGAACGAGCGACTCGCTGCAAAAGACATCTCATCAGAACGAGCGACTCGCTGCAAAAGACACACTTCTCTCCCACTGTTCAACCTTGCCGCCTTTTCCCACCGCGACCTCTAGCGGTGGTCAACGCGGAAGGCTGACGCGGGCACTCGCTATTGGACGTCGGACGCTTGAGACGAAAATCGCTCCACCTCCTCGGCACCTTTGATGGCGAGCCGAACTCTAGTCCGGAAATTCCTACACCTGGGGCGATGGTCGCCACTGGTTTTATCCGGTGTAACGGGCAAGTTCGTGGAAGCGGGGTGACCAACCAAGGTCTTTGTTTTCACCTTGGAAAAACATGTCCTAAGACGTCTTATCCCAAGTCGTGTCCGCAGGATCAATTCCTGTGGGCACGACAATACGTTCCATATTCCCTCCCGGAAAAGAGAAATTTAAAGTTATTTTTAAATATCTGACCTTTACATGTCCATTTGGTCTCTTGCAAGCCTAAAATAACTAGGTTATAACGCTGGAATTCCTGCTTTAGGACATCAAGAGAATAATCTCTATACAAAGTTTTCAAGTTGCACGTTCCTGCAGAGAGAAAATGATTAGTAGAATTTATAAAGAAACTAGGTTTATTGAGATTGTTAGGGCCAACAATATCAAACAGCCCTTGATTGCAGGTATGGGGCAAAGACCTGTTCTCCTCCTCTAAAGGCTGAATTATTGTTTAATTGACATTGAATCTACCTCAGGTAGTCTTAATTTTCATGGTTAGATAACGCTAAATGTGGAAAATGCGAAGCTTTAAACGAATATTGCAAGCGACTTATTTGTAAATAAGTACAGCAATTCAGCTGACTATTTAGAGCAGTGATAGACTTACATTTAGTATGCTTTTATTATTGTTGGTAGTAGAGATAAATCATAATAATCATCGGTATACTATGCATTGTAATTTCAAGAATTGCAATAGCAATACTACTTTCTACCTATTGCAGGGACCCCATATGATAAAATTTATAACCACCTTGTCATTTCATTCGCAATATGCCAAACATCGTAGTCGCACAACATTGCTGCAGTTATGCGTATCTGTATAGACATTGAATTGGTTCTTTTCTCTATTATAAATTGAAAAAATTGGGCCTAGATGTAAATGATTCAGATTTTGATTAAATACCGAAATAGCAATATTAGATCAATAAAAATACTAGTATTTCGGTTAAAAAAGGTAGTACAATATACCTGTATACCAAAAACCGACATTGCACTCTTTAATTTGCAGAATCTCATCGAAGCTGCTGACCATGCAACTGCTAATCCCGGCCCCTACTTATGAATATTTTGTACAATTACCTTATCAATTCTTCATGTTACCAACTTGTGTGAGGAAACTAATGTGAAATTCGTTTCGAATCTCCTACTGATTCATCTTCATTTATTTTCTTTTTTTTTTTGTCAAATCCTATGCATTTATCTCTCCTTCATATTCTTTTCATACTATGAGTAGATTTCCCTTTTTTTCCATCTCCAATTTATGCAATTATGCAGGCAGACCGTGGAATTTACTTCCCATTTCCTTATAAGTCAGGGGTGGGAGTGTCTCAGTCGGTAGCATGCCAGGCTCGTAATCTGTAGTTCTCAGGTTTGAGTCTCAGCTGGGTTAGCATTCAAATTTATTTCCGCAAAACTCCCTGTCCATTCCATGGTCCATAGGGAATACCGATGGGCTTGGAAAGGTCGCCATCTGTTGGATAGGACATTAAGTCATGGCTCGTGTGTGTGAGAGTCATACCCTGTGCACGTTAAACAATGCGCTGGATAGGCTACCATCTGTCTCCCAACAGCTGTGCCAGTGGGTTCCCTCCCCCAACCTTATCTGAGCCTTCAGGGTCCTTGTGACCTGGCCATTTAGTTCATTGTGTGCAAAAAAGCGCTGCTCATAGGTAAAATAACCCAATCCTTGAAAGTCATTGATTATTTGGAATGAACATTTTCTTTATCTTCCTAGTATCAAATTACAGTTACTCGGAGAATATTGTCAAGGCACTTTACCGATTACGCTAAAGGGGGACTCATCTAAGGCTTAAGGCAAGGAGGTATATATTTTCTGTCTAGCGCATATTTGCAAAAACTCCAATTTCTTTCCTAGTCTTCTTCAGGGTGACTATTGAAATAAATCTACAAGAGTGACTATTGAATCACTAAAATTAAAAATTATTATTATTTCCAATACCCATATATGATTTGTTTTCTGTTTTTAGTTTATCAAAGGAAATAAATATTTAATTTGAATCTTATTGTAAAATGCTTCTTTTTTGTTTAGCACTTTAAAAGATTAAGTTTTTGCGCCCATCTACATTTTTAAACCCGCTTCTTCCTGATAAAAGATACTTAGAAATCGATAATTAAGAGATAATTTACCAAAACTCTGCCAAAGAAACCTTGTGTTAGTTGTGTACAACAGCAATCGTTTTCATATTACAGGATTAATAAAAAAAATTTTAGTTCAGAAGGAGAAAATGATCTCACTTTACAAGTATATTTTTCGTGTCTCTTAACAGAATTCGGTGCTTGTATATACAGTATCTCTTCCTGAGCTAAGAATTTTTTCCTTCATGTAGCACTACAATCTAACCGGTAGGCCACTCTCTGTTTTTGTATTATGTCATTAACCATGTTATTTAGACTGTGGATGGCAAATGCTAAGGCAAAAGAAATAAATTAGGGAAAACAAGTTATCATCAGAAATATGTAATAATGTTATTTGAATGAATTTCGGAACATTAGACAAAAAATGTAATGAAACGTACATGTTTGTTTTTAAATTTAATACAGCCTGGTATAGTGAATAAGAATATGAAAATATTATGTTCGCAACGTAGGGCATTGAATTTGGCGCGTAACGAAATTAAATGCCATGAAATTGTAAATATAAGGAATTTTCCAAGACTTAATTGTATCTCGTTACATAAAATATATATTTAGTTAATGCAATTGACTATTATTCCATCAAAAACACTTTTTAGGTCGTCGAGGATTATTATAAGTAATTTTTTTAAATATTAAACATTAAAATAAAAAAAATAATTCTAGGTATCCTTGCGCTTCCTGACTGAACATCACACTGATTACCAAAATGGCGCGTCTACGGTTTCCAGGTCGACCTGGACAGAGATTTGGTAGAAATTGTATTAAATTCGTTTCTGACGATCTTAAGCTGCATGTAGATCCATCTATTAAAGTGTCAGCAAATATTGAAAAAGGCTTAAAACTATTTTACGATATATTTGGATTTTCTGAAGAGGTAAGTTTTCTCTAGCTGCTACGAAGTGATAGTATTATGACATTGACTGAAATAGGCCTAAGTGTGAGGTGGATTGTAAATATATGAATATAAGCCAGCAACTAGTACAATTTATCAGCCTAGTAACGATCAGTTCTTATATCGTTTGTTTTCGAACAAATATACCAAAATCGTATATTGAGAATTATTTTTTATTTGATACCGTTATAAACATGGCAAGTGTCTTGCTTTAACATGACTAACGAATACGAAAGTTAAGTTATTCGTAACGTACTTTGGCGAGTATTGTTAAAGAACTGCGTTATTGTTAGGAATGAAATTTGAAACTTTTAATTTTTTTAAATGTATTTCACGGAGCAGTTTTTGAAAGCAGACATTTAGAGATGTGCATTGTATAAAACCCCCACAAGGAGAAACATATCGGTGTTTCAACATTGTAGTTGTAAATGGAAATACAAGATACAATGCTTTCAGCTGAATAAAAGGATTGAAAAGTGTACGATATAACATATACATCCAAATCACTATAACATTATACATTTGTTTTTTACATTTAACATAAAAAATTCAGTTTTTTTTTCTCATAGATTACCATTCTACATACTTATGAATTTTTTATTCCTTTTCAAAATTACTAAGATTGAACTAAAAAGCTTTCAAATTAATGTTTAAACCAAAATATCGGGATTTGGCATATTTGTTAAAATCTTTTATGAAATATAAATTACCACTTCAATTACCACAACAAATTTCTTTTCACCTAATTGTTGAAATATTTTGAACTGTGGAGTAGGTATGCTATTTTTTTGCACATTACTCTTTAGCCACCTCTGATTAAAAACTTACTCTAACGGATTTTACTCCAAACAATCATTTTTGACCCTTTTTTTCCACTTTTCATACTTCTACAATGTTTGAGAATAATAGATCTGTAATTTTGATAGAATTTTAAAAATATGTTAAACATTAATTTTTTTTATTTTCATTTTATAAGCATATGAAATATTTAATATGACTTCTGAATCTTTATATTATGAAACATATTTTAAATGTTCATCTGGAAAAAATATATCAGAATTCAATGGAAAAAAAGTAGGCAAAACTGGTTAAAATTATTAACATCTGCCAAGTTATGGTCCTTTGCGATTACCCATGATTTTTCCATACCATCACTGTGAAATTCTTTGTTCAATGAAAATAATCTTTCTGTATAAACAGGCAGATACAGTGGGGGATTGATTTATTATGATATTCCCAAATGCAAATTTTGCTGCTAAAAACTGATGAGTGAATTAAAACTTTAATTTGCTCTAAAAGAATACTTTTCTTACCATTCTTTGTTGTTACTTTTACATCTTTCAGAAATATTTACTTTGTAGTCTAAATTTAGAGAAGGCAAATGTGTTATAATAAAGATCTGAACCTTTTTCTGGTGGAAAATGATAAACTGTACATTTTCAGTTTTTTTGTGTATGAAGAAAATAAAAAATAGGCAGCAAATCCATAATCTTATACACTGTGCATAAGGTTTTGCCATTATTTTGTTTGTTTTCTGTTTAATACATATATTGTCTGTTTGAAATATTTTGGTAAGGTTATATTAGAACAGAGTCCATTATGGATTTATAACATTTCTAACGTTACTTTTTGGTCCTATCAGAAAAGTGGCCATGGTAGAAGCTAGAGCCTTGTGCAGATAATAAAAGGGTAATTCTCTAGGATCACTACTCGGGGTCACTTTAAACGCCTGAATTCCCCATGAAACAATTAAAGTGGCTACAATACACATTATTCTAAGTGTTGACATTACTCGCCAAAAACCTTGATAATTGCAGCAAACCTCGCCAAAAAACCTCGATAATTTCTGTGATTATTCCTCGATAATCGCAGGAATAATTGAATTTCCTGCGATTTATTGTTTAATCGTTTATTCATGTTCACTGTAATGGCATTTATCTTGTTGAACAGCTATTCACCATCCACATTATAAGAAATAAACTATATAATTCTGGGTTTTATTAATATAATCCTGTGGATTGTATCTTAGAAATACAAAAATTGGTAGAAATCTAAAAAAAAAGCTTAACATGCTACCTGGTGATGACGGCATTTTATTAATTTTCACCCCTGCCATATTGTATGCTTTCATGGATGTCATTGATTTCTACAACACTCCACCTGCTGCATTATTGAAAAAAACCAGAAGGTAATAAATCATTTGTTTGTGGGGTTTTTTATAATCCAGATGGCAGTTTACTGGGAAATCTACAACACTATCATCCCTGCAAATTTAGGTAACACTTGATTTATCTGTTAAATAATGTACACAGTTGAATGACACAACTTTTAATACTCGGACAAGACCACACATAGAAAATACAGATTTAGGCTTGTTTCTTTAAACGCATTATGTGCAATTAAAAACTCTACAACTCTATAATCGCCATTTTACTGCTACTACAGCCATATCAAAAATGTAAATCAATGCAAATCGGCTCACAACATAAATAAACAAAATGGCAGCTAAAAGTGTTTCAAGCATGTTAAAAAGTAGAGATTGTGTAGAATTGTCAATTAAAGTTCTATTGGCACCCATAAACCTTTATTGGCATCCGCATATATTAGCCACTTAATAACTGTTGAGATTTTGCAAATGCTTGAGGTCTGAAGTATGTTTGCAAGTAAATCAGTCTAATGGTTTATTAATGAATAATAGTTAATGGAAAAGATATATATGATAAAAAATAAGCCTGTTCTTTAGAAATATGACTTACTAAATACATCCATCCCTTGATTTTCATGGTCAAGAAAAAGCAACCAGTCTTGTTTTACACAATTTATATATATAGTATAATTACGGTGACCATACGTCCTTTATTTAAGAGGACAGTCCTTTATTTTACTGCTTTGTTCTTTTTTCTAAAATGGCCATTTTGTCCTTTTTTGTGAATTAAAATAGTAAACTGAATATTGGCACACAGTAGATGGGTTGAAATTTTTAAATATTTCGCAGATAAGCACATATTTTTTAAAAACATTTCTGAGGTCCTGCCATCATCTCAGATCTTTTACTTTGGCATATAAACTGACAGGCTCCTGTCAGACCTCTGTGGCAAGCTGCTGCTTGAGGGGGTATTTTTTTTATTTAAAAAACGTCTAATTTTGCTTGTCTCCCTGGATCTAATGCCCCCACTGAACGAGTATTTTGATTAGCGAACAATATGTGGACCAGTGAAAAAACCAAATTAAAAAACGAAACATTGAAAGTATGCATTTATACCAAATGCAAATTTGACATGAATTGTATACAGTTTTATGATTTTTTAGAACACAAATCTGATTTATTAAAAAAAGTTCATTCTTGTGAAAAGTATCAAAATTAAAATTTTTTAAGTAATAATACGATTCTTTAAAATGCTGTGTATATGCTTATATTTCATAATAAATGTTATAAAGCTTTAGTTTTAATGAAACAAATAAACACAACCTGCTTTTTTTATTATGAAACAATTTCTGAATTATCCTTTATTTTCTCAAAAAAAATATGGTCACTCTAAGTATAATACATGTTATGAAGTAGAAGGGACATAGCATCATGGGAGACTATGTTTTAACCCTTTGAACACTGAATTTTTGTAGTGATGGCTGACTATCTGGAGTGAGTGTTGTTTATTTGCACTTTTTTTATATTTTATCAGATTACAACGAATTCTATTTACTGTTTTAAGTATTATTTTTATTAGTAATGATATGAAATGTTTTTGGAAAGATAACAGTATCATTTCATTTATTTATCTAACTTTTTGAAACAATGAAACATAATAAACATTAAAAAGAAATAATATGGAATACAAATATAATTGTTCAGAATAATTTCTATCATTGAAGTTGTCTTCAAAATATCTTTATGGTGTGGTACTCCACAAAGTAGGCATGTATACAAAAAACCTTGTCACATTCGATGCACATCCATTGGGTTTCTTTTTGTAGTATGTTGACAGACAAAGCACTTGCATTGAGGCCTGGATTTTGATGGTGTGACTGGAATTGACTTTGGAAAATGATGTCCCAATAACTTAAGGCAATCTCCACCTGTAGCTTGTTGTCGTCATCTTGGTGATTTCCTTTTCCTTGAAAACTATTCAAGCAGCTGGGCAATAAGTTTCAAATGGAAGTCAACAAGTTGGGGTTTTCCACCAGTCTTCAAATTGTAGATAATAAATGAATTCAACATGACTATGTTTATAGCATAAAAGAAGAACATACCACTTTAGGATTTTCCTAATGTTGGCCATGAAACTTATTTTCATATCACCCTTGTCAACCAATCCCATGTTTTTATTATACTTTCTCACAGAGGTTTTATAATGTTTTCTCCCATAGTGTGTCCCTTCTTCCCAGTGTCTACCATCAAGTCTTCATGGATGGTACTAGCATTTTGACATCTTTTTTATCATGCCACCTTAGAGCCAACATGTCATTGGTATGTCTCAAAACACATCTCGCCCTTATTTATTTTCTTTGGAAAGTCAGGCATTCTCTTTCTGTTTCTCTTTAGTTAAAATATCAGATCAGATGTCAATTAACGATAGTACTGCTTTGGTGCAAAATTCCAAACACGTACTTGCATACTACAGTAGGCCAGCTAAGATATGATGTAAATGTATGTTCGTTCTGCCCAAAGATTTAAACTGTCTTCACAAAGTAAACTTAACTGAATGCTTTTTAACAATAAATGGCAATCACAGAGTTAACCTGTTGCCTTTTTAATGTCTATAAATCAATATGTAGGCTAAATATATTTAATTTGTAAACCCCTCTTTTTTTTTTCCTTTGAGGTTTTTTCTTTAGTATATGTTTGAAGAATGTGGTATGTTGTTCCACATATGCAACTTAATCTTAATTTTTATGAAATTATAGTGTGAAAGCTCATCCTTACTTTGGAAAGATTAGCAAGCACTGTATCTGTTCAGATCTTAATATTGAATCTACCTCTGTAACCTTCCCTAACTAACATGCATGTCAAGAGAAGTACTCATAGATATTCATATTGCTACCTAGAGTCAAAATGCATGGTCATTTATCTGAAAATAAAATCTTTGTGTCATATAATATGGAGCATTTGCATTATTTAGAGATCACAAACCGGTTTTAGCTGTTGAGAAAAGCACACCTTAGGACAAATGAAAATTTATAGTGAAAGTTCATCCGGTGCCTATGTAATGGGAATGCCTGCTGATTTCTGCGAATCTCCATGTTAACAAGCGCACATAGGTAACTTCAGAACTTGCCACATGAGGGCAGCAACATTCCGCGGTAAGTTTATAGCGATCTGGTCAATATTATATGGTAAAGAATCAGACAGGTGATTAATCATATACAATAAACTAGAATCTGAGATATTATTCCCGTTGTATCAGAGATACTACGGGAATAATGATTTAAACTCTCCATAATGAAAAATATGTTTAAAAATAATCTTGTTACAACTGAAAATTATTATCCATTAAAATCTGAAATTTTCAAGTGTTTACCCAATATTATTATTTCACTGTAATTCTTTAAAGAACAAAATTTAATGTTTTTCCAAAGCAATTCTTTATTTAATTTAATGATTTTAATTACTATTGTAATAGAGCTTATTGTTAAGGGAAATGCATAAGCACTAGATTTAAGCAAGATTATTTTGATATTCATACTCAGTTTTTTTTGATTAAGCATGAAATGGAAAATTTGCTAAAAAATTAAATATTAAAAGTAATACCACATTTCTTTGATTCTAAGATGCCATCGATTGTAAGATGCACCTTAATTTCAGTACCACCAGCAGAAAAAAAAGTTTTGATTCTAAGAAAAAAAGTAAAACACTAAAATATATCTAACAATATTTTTATTATAATAGAATTCAATTTACCAACAACAATAGTACCTATTTATCAGTGGATATGTTATTCATCACTTCCTTCTGAATTAATATTAGAGTCTGATTCTCCCGAACCGTCATATCTGAATCCATATCAGAGTCTACTTCATATTCAGAATCTGATTCTTCTGAGCCATCTTTATTTCCATTATCCCATAATATATCGTCTTTTGAGCCATCGAGAGCGTTGTCAGTGCAACATTTTTTTTAACGAGTGCCACACTATTCTTTCTGGGATTAACTTCCAAGCTGTTGATACCCATTCCACCAAATTTGATTCCAGCACTTTCTTAATTTTTCCGGAAGGTATTAGCGGAAGGTAGTCAGTCAACAACCAGCTCTGCTGTCAGTCACAACCAGTTCCAAATTCAGTATAATACACTCCCGTAGCTCCACTATAATGAAATAATGGTAGCTTCACATTTCGAAAGCGCAGGCCACTTTATTCTCCAATGGAATTGGAGAATGTGATAATGGTCAAACTTGGAGGTGGGGCTTCCGTGTAAAAACAAAACGTGTGGTGCCATGTGCAAAGTGCAGGAAAATTTGAAGAAAAAAAAACTGTGATTCAAAGATGCACCCCATTTTTAGAGACATTTATATGGGGGGAAAGGTGCATCTTAGAATCGAAAAAATACAGTAGTTTTTAAATGTAATAGGAGCAAAGTTTATGCTGCAATACAGAATTGACTCTTGATATGTTAGTCTTTTTATTTCAATTACTTCTCCTGACCTACAGGGTCCCTCCTGGTTTGTTGGTTTTTTTGCTCGTTTTAAAATAATTCTATTTTTTATCACGTCAATTGACAATTTTATGTAAAGTAGTTCAATTTTCATTACTTTTCAGTTTAGAAGGATAAAGGTGCTCCATTTAGAATATAGCTCTAAGGTTTTTATTCAGAACTTTGTTCCAGAGCACCAATTTGGAATTTGACTTCAAGTCTCCCAATTGCTTAATGCACCCTGGTTTATACACATATTTGTGCAGTTCAAAACGCTGACAAACTGTTATAAACTTCAACGTTCCATTAGCCATATACAAGACTGCTTTAAGAAGAGATTTGGGGGGGGGGGGAGACGGGAGTGTCAGGGTTCAAAGAAAATGAACATTTTACTACTATACCTAGCACTATTTTTTTAAAGTAACACATTTTAATTAGTGAAAATTTTTAAAAATATAATAATGTTATGCTCAAAGAAAGCAATAGCAATGTTTCCATGTTATTTCAATGGGAATCGAACTACGAAACTCCATAACAGGAAGGGCCAAACTTTTAGACTCTGCAATCGACTTTTAAGACAGAAAATCTTTTGCGATCGACCATAGTACATAAGTCATAATAATAATTTAACACTGTTTGACCAACTAAGCATAAAATGACAATTTAGCATCAAACATATTAACGTGACATTGTTACATTAATTAAAATCTTTTCCACCTAAAACTGGCAGCTACGAAATTGACTTTGACCATCTCTGCTCATCTCTAACATCTAAAATATGCATTTAATAGAGAAATGTGATGAAGATAAAGATTGTATACCCATCAGGACTAGATTCTTTTCAAAGCTGCTCATGTGTGCAGAAGGGTACTTTTCTCTACCATGTCATTTGAATCATTTAATGAAAAACTGACTGAAGTTAAAGATAATCAAATTTATTTAAATCTTGTTTTATCATCAATATTCGTTCAGTATTTAAAGAGTTGTGGAAATTGGAATATTTAATAATAAATTATCTTGTTTTATAAAAAAAAATTCATAATTATGTAACATTGAAATAATCATTATGCAACTTTTAAAATTTGTATTTCATTAAATTATTTGAAAAAAAATATTTAAGTTTTAATATCTGAAATAAATTCTTATGACCCATTACTGTTGTTAAATATTCTAGCTTCCATAATTCCCTAAATACTAGACAAATGCTATTGAAAATCGAGATTTAAATAGATAAGATTATGATCTTTCATTCATATTCAGTAACATTTTTTCATTAAATGAATATTTTAGAAGTTACAGAGCTTCGAAGTTACAGTCCCTTCACATAACACGGAAATTCTCTTAATATTTTGTTAGGGCAGTACAACGTTCTGTATATTGTAAAGATTTCTGTGATTCCAAAATATTTATTCAAAAGTGATATCAGAAATTTTTTCTAATTACTTATGTCAACGTTATGTTGCCAACATATTGCTGCAGCCATCTATCTTGCAGATCTAGTTTAGAAGAGATTGGATAGAAACTGAGTTTCGTTTCTGCAAAACATCACGCAATAAATACTGCATCATTGTTCAGACTTCTAGTTAAAGACAGCAGAAAGTAGACAGAAGAGTAAATAAATCACATGAAAAAATCCATACCAGAATCCAATTTTGAAGCAAGCGGTAAACAGCATAATAACCTATACTGCAATGAAGCAAGTAGCAAACAAAACAGCGGATTGCCAGTGCCACAATGGAAGAAAATGTAACTAGCGCTGCTGTCGCTTCACGTCTTGAAATTGACAGGCATTCCCGTTACGTAGGCACCGGTTGATCTGCTGCTGATGATGTGATAGTAGAATTTTCTGAAGAATTAAGACTTCATTTGGTCAATTAAGGACAGATGAAGCTGCTTTGTTTCAGAAACTTCTTAATATGACCCTAGCTTTGAAGAGGAAGAAAAATTCTGGAAACATGGGTTATTAGAAGCAAAAAGAACACTCCATAATTCTCTTAGCAGGGAACAAAACAAGATCATCAGCCATGTTCACTCATCTAACTGGCCAAATTTTCTTATTGATATAAATATTTTGCCATTTAAGCAGTGCATTTTTCTATGACAAGTGTGGGAAACTTGTAGACCATCCAAAGACTCGCAGATTGATTATTGATATTATACATATTTCCACTTTTATTTATGGATAAACATTCAAAGTATGTTTTAGCATGTTATGGTTGCAAAAGCCAAATTATATTAAATTTGAAAAAAAAAAAGAAAAAGAAAAACAATTTTAATTCCTCAAAAAAAAATTTTTTTTTAGACTTTCACTTAAATCTAATATGTAAAAAAGACTGTCTGTCCATTTATGCACTTGGCCCCCAAAAGAGCTAGGGTACCAAACTTTGCATATATGTTCCTCTCACATGCAAAGTTCACCTGGAATCACTCAAAACTGGTATGGACCAGTTTGAATTTCCCCAAATCCCCATAGACTTAATGTTAGTGATTGTTCAAAATAAAACTTTCAATAAAATTTGTTGAGTTTGAAAGAGGAAATCAATTTAATTCTTTCTATTTCATGTGATAAAGCCAAGGTTTAAGTAATGATTAATAGCATGAACATGGCACGAGCATTCAAATAGCACAAGAGCTTTCATGTGTAGCAGTTCTAACAATGGAAGGGATATTTGTAGTCAGAGTGTTGCAATGTGATACTTACTTTCTTATGCTTGTTTTTTTTACAATTGTTTAATTTCAAGTTAAGAATTTTAAATTTGTATATCTGGTATGTGTCAAGCTCAGATTTTATCAAGTGAAGTTCATATATAACTGAAACAGTGAGTCTTGGTGAATTCTTTTTAATTCTTTTTTATTATGGGCTATAATTTATTATTATTAAAATTTCAGTTATGTACTTTTCATTCATTATTGCAATTCATATTGGATAATGTATTTTATTTAAATAATGCTGTATTTACATGGGTACTATGTTATATAGGTTTTAATATTTAGCAATTTAAATTCCAGGTTAAATTAATCCTCCATACATGCTATCAGGGTTTATCTGAGGCTACCTATCTGTTGTTCTTTTATGGTTTATCTAGCGATGTCCTGTAAATATTTTAGTAATTATACTTAAAAAAAGTATGTCCTTGGGAATGGCTAAAAAAAATATATATATATGTAAAATGGCTTTAAAATAATTAACATAAATTTAAAAAAATTAAATAAATTTCGCTAGTTAATAATTTCGTGCTTTTGAGATGGAGAGTGCTATCTACCTATATACTTTAGAGCAGGGATGGGGAAACTCCAGTCCACAATACGATTTTATGTGGCCTGCTTGCAACTGGTGAATGAGCTCAGAGTGTTGAAATCCAGTATACAACCAAATTTTGGTAAAATCATCGGGAAAATGCAGCTGCATCCATCTCGTTGAAACACGAGTTTAATTATGTCTGTTCTTTAAATGTAATTTTTCTTACCATTGTGTAATAAATAGTACTATTTCAAGATCGATATAATCACTTCTTTATTATTTATATTATAAGATGGATGCTTTCTTTCTTGTGATGATACTGCTTTATTGGACTGCTAAGGTTTCATCTTCCTTACAGATCTTTTCTAGTATGTATTTTATCGACATGCTGCTGTCAGACCTCTGTAGCAAGCAGTTGCTTAAGGGGTTAAGTTATTATGTTATTTTATATTTATTACCTATATTTTTCAAGAAATTTGTTAAAGACAGCTAAAATGGAGGGAAAAAGTTTATACTGGAATGGCATTCTGACTGTCACGGGCCCTCCGCACATTTTTTTTTTCTGAATACAGATCTGTGTACAGTTGGGATAAAAGAAAATAGTGAAACATTTTAAAGAATTAATGTTTAACCAGAATGACAAATCAGGAAAAAATAGATAGAGACTGATTGCAACCAATAGCATGGTCAGAAAGGGTGCAACTACTCCCAGTTAAGACTGTGATCATAGATAATGCAAAAGAATAGAAAAAATGTGCTGACCAAAAATTATTGAAAATTGAGTCATACTAATTATGGACATTTAGCACATAAACTTGGTCAAGATATTAATCCACATTATCTCCATATTATTGTTACTAACATTGATGAGAGTAAGTAAAAGTAGTGGCATATGAAGAAAAGTAAAGAACAGACCATTGACTGTATTGCTACATTATTGGGTTTTTCAGCAAGTTCTGCAGGTATTGAAAAGTTTTTTCTCATTTTCTTTGTACATTCTAAAGTATGAAATGGATTAAGACTTGAAATTTCTTGGAAGCTTATTCTGCTTCAGAACTATGAATTAAGTTATTAGTTTTTATGCTCAATTATTTCTTGCATTAAGTTATGGAATTTCTTGCATTATTTCTTGGAAGCTTATTCTGCTTCAGAACTATGAATTAAGTTATTAGTTTTTATGCTCAATTATTTCTTGCATTAAGTTATCGATCATTTTATTTTAGCTCTTCATTAGGCATATGATTTATAGATGTAAACCACACACATTTCTTGTAATATTATTAAGACTTCTTAATGCATGCATCTTTCTGATGTTTATTAGAACTTTGCTTTGTGTGTATTGCCCATTTGATATCATTTCACTGTAGTATGTGCTGCAGGTTTTAGAATTTACTATGAATGGTCTATTAGTGTAGTCCATATACCTAAACATGCAATTGGTTTCTATTGATTGTTTGTTCATTTTCTTATTGTGACAATTTAAAAAATATATATATAACTTATAAGCTGCTTTATTTTTTAACATTTCTTTTTCTTACACTTTATTTTAGTTTTAGGCTAATATAGGGAAAAAAACATGTCTACTCTAATAAGACAACGAACTGAGAGTAGCCATGATTTAGAAGTTTCACTGCAATGGTTAAATGAAACCATGAAAAAACATTAAAATTACATTGCATACTTATTCCAATATTTTTTTAGTGTTTTGCATTACAGAGTTTTACATTATCTCAGATTCCTATAAGAAAATGCCAGAAAGATTCCTGCCAATTAAAAAAAACTATGTGGTCTACAACTACGGTTCATGTGTCCCATCACATATTTAGTAACCACAAGCCTACTGGAGGGTTAATAGTTATCACCAAATAAATACATCAAAAAATAAGTAATTCAAGTTTGATGAATCGTCCCTTATTTAACTACCTTCATAACACATTTTGCTTGATAATAATAAATGAAGTAATAATGTAATCATGATATAAAATATCAATGATCAGTAAAAAATAATAGAAATGCAGTAAAATTTACAATCTTTTTAAATTAAATTATTAAAAGAAATTATCATTAGAATTTCTACACTAGATAAATAAGTAATTAGATATTTTTCCTTTTTTTCAAAATGTGCATAGTGTTTGATTTACAGAATACTTTTATATAGTAATTTAACACTAATGGAAATTGTATCTAAGCATTCGGTTTTGTTATATGGTAGAAATTCTTCAGTCACAGAAATTTTTCTGAAAAAGTTTTTTTTTTTAATTTTATAATTGCAAATGTAATAATCAACATTAAGAATGTTGTCATGGCTCCAGTATGGTGACTTCTGAACATTTTGGATTATTTCATTTTCTCTATCGATTCCTCTTGTGGCTATGCTTTGATGTCCATTAGAGGTGATGTAATAAAGCAATTGCTCACTGCGCTATGTAGAGGATGGCATGAACATTTATTTTCTATAGATGGTTGCACATATGTAAACACCATGCGAATGGGCTTGACTCTGTGGGCTTAGCTGTGCTTAACACTTCTGTAATAACAGAGGGTACTGCTCCTTCTGTTAATAACCCCTTCCATGCTTGTGACAGCCGTCCCATGGCCGAGTGGTTAGCGTGCTTGGCTACTGATCTAAGGGACCTGGGTTCGAGCCCCAGATAAGGCATGGATGTTTGTGTTGTCTTTCTGCTGAGATCCTGCCATCCTCGCAGACCTTCTGCTATGGCATATAAACTGACAGGTTCCTGTCAGACCTCTGTGACAAGCAGCTGCTTGAGGAGGTTTTTTTTTATACTTGTGATATAAGTATCGCATAAACAATTTAAAACCAAGTGACCATTGAAAGGGTTAAAACATTGTTGCTTTTCTTTTCACTTGACATTTTTCAGTTTGTGGATTTGTTAAAACCGTTGTTCCACCATGTCTTTCAAATGCAATGAAGAAACTTAATGATTTACACTGGTTTCCATAAATTAAGGAAATCTCAGAAAAATTATGATAAATAGCTATATGAATGATTTTAATGAAATATGATGGAAACATAAATTACAATGCTAATTTCAGAATGGCATAAAATATTTTACACTAGAAGCATTTTTCGTCAAAAAATAACACTTACAGGAACTTGTCTAAAAATGAGGTGTCAGAAAGCAATGGGCAAAGTTCTTTAATAAGGAGTGTGGCACCCTTTACAGCAATGCAGGGCCCGACAGTGATGTTCCATGTTGTTTATGACATTGTGAATCGGCTTAATAGAGAATAAAGACCATTGTCCCTTTAAAGCAGTAATAAGCACCCCCCTTTCAGGTGGCAGGTTGAGGGCAGCAACACATCTCCCTAGAGCATCCCACACATGCTCAATCAGATTTAGGTTGGGAGATCGAGCTGGCCACTCCATGTGCACAATGGTCTCCTCTTGAAGGTATTGTTCCACTAGTTGAGCTCTGTGTGGACAAGCATTATTGTCTTGTAAGATGAATGTTTCACCTATTGCACCAGCGTAAGGACGTACGTAAGGGTTCAGGATGTCATCTCTATACCATTTGAGCATTGAGGTTCCCACTCGTCAACACATAGGTCTATGCATCCACCTAAGGAAATGCCACCCCAAACACACGCTACCTCTGCCATAACTGTCTCTTTGACGGATGTTAGTGGGTACTTCATTCTCTCCATATCAAACAATTTCCAGAATCACTCTGCAAGCAATATCTGGACTCATCTGTGAAGAGTATGGACC
Source organism: Ryuthela nishihirai (assembly GCA_038380435.1). NCBI lineage: Eukaryota > Metazoa > Arthropoda > Arachnida > Araneae > Heptathelidae > Ryuthela > Ryuthela nishihirai. Next base: position 6,981,504 of record JAWZYU010000016.1, on the reverse strand, counting down.
TCCATTGCTCTTCTGTCCAGTTAACATGCTCAATTCAACTGCTGAAGGTATACAAATTACTGGTCTTCTAGCATACAGACCTCTCTAATGAAACCTTCTATGCCCAGTAGAAGCTGATACAACCCTCCCAGTGGCTGCTGCAAGAGAGAATCGTAGCTGAGAGGTAGTAAAATCCTGCTCCTTCGTGCTGTTAATCGCAGATATCAATCTTATACAGCAGTCATAACTCGAGCCCTTCCTCGGCTAAATTTCTGAGACATGGAATCCATGCTAAGAAATTGATTCCACAGTCTATGGACTACAGAAGGACTCGCATTCAGCCATTGTGCCACATCTGACTGACTTTGGCCCACTTTGAGCCAGCCAGTAGCTCTCCACTGTAGTTCATTTCACAAATGTCTCAATGTTATTCCTTCAAATGGCTATTTATAATTTCTTTACTCACATTTACAACACAAAATAATGATCCACTCCAAAACACCCATTTTTATGCCACTATTCAATTACGTAAATTGACTCAACCTAGACTAATTTGCATACAGTATGCTCACTTGGCATTACTGGTTATATGAACAAGTTTGGTGAAGATAGCACTTTTTTTTTGGCAAATTATCGCAATTTTTCTCATTTTTCCTTAATTTATGGAAACCAGTGTATGTATCAAATGAAAACTTCTAACGAGGGGAGTGTCATAAGCTATAAAAAATTAAAATATGTTAAAATTCTCTGTTGTTGAGCAATAAAGTTTTTAAGTTCATCCTTCATACTATTGAAAAAAAGGGGGAAATATGAAAATTATTGTTCCACTAACAACACTGTAATAAGCTGAGTCAAGTGAAAGCTTCTGACAAGGGAAGTGTCATAAGCTATAAAAAAAGACCCAGCTCCCCCCATGCTTTCTTCCCACCTAAAAATGAGGAAATATAAAAACAATTGTTCTACTATATCTGTGGAGAGCAAATGTGGAAAGTAATAAGTTAAATGAAAGCTTCTGATTGGTGGAGATCATAAGCTATAAAAAAATCACCCCCTGCATTCTCCCCCCTTAAAAAATGGGAAATGTGAAAGTTGCTCTGTATCTTCTGAACCTGAGGGCCTACAGTTACAAATTAGGTGTCAAATGAAAGCTCATATGATGACAGTCAAAAACCATTTTGAATTTGGTCCCTACTATTCTGTCCCCCCGACAAGGATGGGTATGAATTTTCTCTGGGTTTGACCTTAATGAGTCATATATCAAATTAAAGAATGTGATGTCTCCAATGTCATGGGCTATCTCAAACACTACTCCAAAAAGAAGATAAAATGTGATCAGTGTTTATGAGTCGTCTGCTGAGGGCCTGCCATCCTCTCAGACCTTCTACTGTGGCATATAAACTGACAGGCTCCTGTCAGACCTCTGTGGCAAGCAGCTGCTTGAGGGAGTATTTATTTTTTTTTATATCAAATGAAAGTTTCAGAAGGTTTTTATGACAAAGAAAAAATATTATAAAAAAAACCTCTTCCTATATGCACCCTAATAAGTAGAAAATAACCTGAAGCATATCGATAGTGCAATCAGTTACTGGGTAATAAAGTTGTATTCACTTCAGAGGGAGATAGGGTGCTGGTAATGTTGTTGAGTAGGTATCTATCCATATCTTCCTTTGAAGTGAATACAAACTCAGTGATTGATTGCACCATCAATATACTTTAGGTTTATTTTCTACTCTTTAGGGTGCATATAGGAAGATAGGTATTTTTTAATTTATTTATATTTCTTCTTTGTCACTAAAAACACCTACCTTCTGAAACTTTTATTTGATATATGACTCATTATTCAAATATGTTTAAAAGGATCAAAAGTTATGTATATATGAAGTTTAGGATCTGAAAAAAAAATTGTAAAAATGCATCTTCGTATTCTTACAATTTTCTTTACAAAATTGTAAGAATGCAAATGGTATTCAGTAGGCAGGTCCATTATACAGAAATTCATTGAACAGCCAGCTTTTTAGGAATGTAACCCTTCCATAAATTGAGTACTACATTGGGGGTAATTTTTTTATAGCTATAAGATTATGATTCTCCACTAATCAGAAGCTTTCATTTTGTGCATAACTTATTACATTCTGCACTCACACTCCACAGATATAGCAGAACAATAATATGAACAAACATATTTCCCCTTTTTAAAGTACTTTTTAAAACAGCTGTATGAAAGAAGCATTTTTTTTTTGCAGTTTTTTCCCCATATTAGAAGAAACTTACCAACCCTTATTTCTCTTAAAGTAATACAACTGTCAATAAAGAACATTGCATTCAAAGAAATAATTAACATGCCTACTGTGCATTTTGATGTTAATCTAATATGGCAATGAAAGGTATTAAAATTCTAATAATATGGAGTAAAGTCAAATTTGTCAACAAAAGGGTTAAATAACTTGTTTGGTGAATACGCTCTGTCTGAATTCCTAACATCACAATTATTTAGTATGAAACATCTTTAACACAATTGATAACATCTTGTAGATTTGTTTTATCCATTGAAAGTGTATCAAAGCAAAACAGTGCAATTTATTAGGTCTGCCATAGCAATGATTTCTGCTTTAAATATTGTTTGATATGTTGCGACCCTTGAAAATTGCTGAGGGGAAAAAAAGATTTTTAGCTCATTGTCCAAAAAAATTATTGCATTCACTTTTCATTTCTTCCAAGAAGTTCAACTATTTGCTTTTAGAAATGAAAAATTAATTTTTTGGTTGGATAGATAGTAATAAAATAAGGTTAAAATTTTTTCAAATCTCCCAATAGTTTTAATTTCCATTATAGAGTGCTAAAGCTGGAGAATCATAAAATTTTTAACAACTATTTTAAATGGCCCATTCATGGTGGAAATTTTAAATTTGGGCAGTAGAGTTTAAAATAAATACCCCCTCAAGTAGCTGCTTGCCACAGAGGTCTGACAGGAGCCTGTCAGTTTATATGCCATAGTAGAAGGTCTGAGAGGATGGCAGGACCTCAGCAGAAAAACAACACACACAACCATGCCTTACCCGGGGCTCGAACCCAGGTCCCTTAGATCAGTAGCCAAGCGCGTTAACCACTCGGCCATGGGACGACTAGTAGAGTTTGGTGGTAAGGAATTATATTAACAGCAGTGATTTACCACCAAAGGAACTTTTTCTTTTGTTTCAAGAGATAGCCTTTTAGGGTTGAATAGGTGTTAATGAAATATTACTATTTGCATTTTTCCAAATCATACATTGGTTTGAATTTCTGCCATTAGAGAGTGCTTAAGTCAGAAAATGATTAACTTCATTCTCTTTTAAAACGAATATTCCATATTTGCCACAAGTGATGCACTATTCTGTTTATTTGAAATATATGTTGAACAACACTGTAGCAAGGTAAAATTTTGATGGTGGTAGTATAAAGGTAAAATTTTGATGGTGGTAGTATAAAGACAAAATTTTGAGGCTATATACAATTGCTCTGAAGATGGTGCATGATTGTATGTGTTAGGTATAATTTGACTTAATTATTAATATTTGTTTTTGGTGTTCATTTTGAAGGTGGTTAGACATCATATCACACTCTACTGCTTTTTTGTGCATCTCTGATTTCAATGGAGGCACATGTGTACAAATGTTTTCCTCAATGGGGTGGGATTTTCAAGTTCTGTTCATAGCAACCTATTCTAACTGATAAGTATATTACTAATTCAAAGGTTTTTAAATTCATAAATGTAATTTAATATATGAAATAGAAATTTATTCCATGGAATTATTATTTGTAGGAAGAAGACTTTGATGGATTTAAGAAAGAAGACCTTATAAAAGCAAGAGCAGCTTTAGCAGCTAAAGTGAAACGCAAAAATGCACTTGAAAGATATCTCCAAACAAATCCAAGCTTATCTTCAGATTCATCTGACCGAGACAAACATACATCAGGATCATCAGAATCTGATGAATCTTCTTCCTCTTCTCTTCGGGGCAGAAGTGGGATGAGAGATATTCTTCGTAAATCTTATGATAGAATGATCAAAGAAGGGCTCTGTAAACCTGTTGTTCATAAACAAAGTGCGCAACCATCCAATGGTAGTAAAACTCCAAAATTTTATTTAAAAAACAAAGCTCCATTTTCTTCACGCAAACCATACTTGCGGAAAGCATATGTCCAGCAGTCAACAATAACTCTTAGAAAACACACAAAGGAATCCACAAGTGCTACAGAAAATCTTTCAAAAGTGAATGATGAAAATAAATTTCAACCAAAGGCAGTTGGTAAAAGTGCAACAAAAGTAATCACAGATGCAGATGTAAATAATATATTAAAAGTGGAAAGTGATGATAAACTTCAGCCAAAGGAAAAAGTGACAGAGCCAACAGGGAAGTCAATTGCCAAACGTCTTTTAGAGAAAGCAAAGCATGGATGTGGCAAAAGTAGACGGAAACAAAAGGGAGACTTGGGGAGACATGTAAAGAAAAAATTTAGTAAAAAGTTTAAATTTTCAGCTTCCAAAAGGAAACACAAACAGGTGCAAGTAAAGAAAAAGACTGCAAATCCATCTTCAAAAACAAATAAAAGACATAAGTTACCTAATGACAAAAAATTTAGGAAAAAACCAGTAAGATTAAGTGGTGTAATGACAAGAAGACATTTTTATTCAATAAACCAAAATGTTTCAACTGTTCAGGAAATTTCAGAAAAATGTTCTAAATTAACACCATCTTTTGTTAGTGAACAGATTTTACCACACACTTTAAAAGATAAAAAACATTCTTTATCTGTTGGAAGAAAAAAATTTGTATTGCCACCTGTTAGTGCTCGCTCATCACGGAAAATCATTCCAAGAAAAAGATATTTGGATGAGTTTGAGTCTTCTGTTCATTATCCAAAAAACAAAAGGGTTAGAGAAGATGACAGTGAATCCACTAAATCTACTTGTAGTTCAGTTTCAGGTACTATCCCAGCCATGGATAGTAGTCCAGAACACACAGAGTTTGAAGGAGAGAAGCAGTTTTTCGATTCACAGAAAAAAATAGGATTGCTTGATCAGCCATTGGTTGTTGAAGGTAAGCGTCCATGGAAGCCAAGTCTCAAGGTGCAAATGAAGCTTTCAGAAATGAATTATGAGTCTCCCTTTGGCCTCAGGAAATGTGATGATAGGAGCTCTGGAACTGGCACATCTTCTGGATCTTTCAAAGATATCATCAAACCAGATATGGTTAGCAAATATGCTGATATAATGGCCAAGAAAACTAAAGAGAAAACTGTGAAGTCCACTGATGTTATAAAAAAGGCAACACAGGATGTGTGCAAATCTGCAGCAGATGTGCCAAAAGTTGGAAATTTAGAAAGTGCAGAAGGAGAAGATAAAAGAAATGAAGATAAGTTAGAAAAAGTTGCTGCTAAAATTGAGAAACTTCTGAAATCCCAGTGGGAAGGCAGATTAAAAAAAACTGATAGTCATCAAACACAAACTAGTGATTTAGCTTCAAAAGATCCATTGTTATTACCATCAAAGTTTGAGTCATCAATATCAAGGTGGAAGAGTGAACTTCACCAGCAGCGTGCTTCTAATCAAAGGAGAACTAAAAGCATTATACGTAAAGCACGATTACAGCTGAAAAAAAGGACTTTAATGAAACTTCGCCAACCAGACAGCATTAAAATTCTGAGTGAACAGTTACAGCCAGAAGTTACAATGTCTAAAGTGCCATCATTTTCTGACAGACTCCATAGCTTGCCAGGATCTACCACTGCTGTTGAAGCTGATGTGCCTTTGAAATCAAAACGACTTGGTAAGTTAAAACAGTTAATTCCTTAACAATTTTACACTTGTTTTCTTAATTTTATACCCAGAAAAAAAAAATTGGTAAATGGATAAGTATGTCAAGAACAGGGCAAGATCTTGGTGGTGGTGGTGTGTGAAGGTGGGTGCTGTAGTTCACTCAGCATTAGTTTTAATTGTATAAAATCATCTGGCCTAATCAGTATCTCCATTCCGTGATAGAAAACTTCAAGAGTTATTATGCACGGAAAGATTTTCAGTAGTAAAAAGAAACTGATTCAGCAAAACAAGTGGTAGCTCATCCATTAGGCCATCTGGAGTGCTGCCCCACCAAAAATAAACACAAGAAAGCTTATTTTGAAATTTAGTATTCATTATTTGTCTTAGGTGAAAAAAAAAAGGCATACATTTATATAGCTGTTTTGCAAATCATTATTGTCATGCTTTGTGGACAATCAAAACATTCACTTTGGGAATTTGTCTTATATCATGTACTTTGTACAATACTAATTTATTGCTTATGGGGATCACGGGAATCTTAACATTATCTGTTATGTGATTAATGCTTTATTGACTGATCCAATTAATGCAGTGAATAATTGAAGACCTTGTTACCTAACCAAAAATCTTCATTTGTACCAGTAGGGTTGCCAACTTTTTATTTTGCCAAGGAAAGACATTTAAGTATAAAAAGTTTTGGAAGGATATTTGAAAGTAAAATATCTAACAGTATACTGAACATATGGCTTAGAATGGAATACTAATAATGCATTTTAACAAAAAATTATGCAAGCAGAGCTTAGTGTGTTCATTGTTACTTAATTCACAGTACAAAGGTCTCTGGTTCAATGCCAGGTGTCCTCACAGTTTTATTTTCTCTCAAAAATGCTTTTTTTAAACAATTCATTGTATAAAAATTAATATATGTAATTATATATAAGTGCGTATAATAAATTCACAGTATACTCTGCTTGCTTTATATCATGCAATGTTTCAGTTACAAGAGGTAGTAGAATTATGCCAGTGGAATGCCATATTCATTGCTTCAGAACTTCCAAGTCCGAGTGGTTAGCGCGCTTGACTGCTGATCTAAGGGACCTGGGTTCAAGCCCCGGGTAAGGCATGGATGTGTTTTTCTGCTGAGGTCCTGCCATCCTCTCAGACCTACTATGGCATATAAACTGACAGGCTCCTGTCAGACCTCTGTGACAAGCAGCTTCTTGGGGTATTTGTTTGTTGTTATGGTAAAATATGACTGAAGACAAGTTAAAGATTTTAGATTTTGCACCCAAAATCTTAGTGTCAAAGTTAAACTTCTATAAATTTGCTAAAGTTTAAAATTAATAAATAAATGTCCGCTCAAGCAGCAGCTTTCCACAGAGATCTGACAAAAGGATGGTAGAGACCTCAGCAGAAAAACAGGAAAAACATCTACGCAAAAACATCTGGCCCGTGTCCCATCGGTGACAACCTTGAGAGAATTGTGGACAGCTCTGGAGGATGCATGGTGGCCATACCTGTGGAACATTTACGCAAGGATGTCCACATGCTTGCGTAAATGTTCCACAGTTTCATGTTTTGTTTATCTCAGAGGAGTCCTTGCCTCGTCGTGTGGCAGCCGTTATCAGGGCCAGAGGGGATCCAACACGTAACTAAGTTGCTATCCCTAATTCAGTGGCACTTCTGTGTAATTTGTAATTAATACTATTCTAATTCAAATACTAGAATATTGAGAAAAGTTCAAATGCAAAATCAACCTAAAACAATCTACTATTTCATTGAATACACCAATGACAATATTCAAGAAGATGCTCTTCACTTGAAAATTCTAAATTGCAAGTTGATATAACTCAACAAACTTCAAGATTTAAGATAGCCAGCACACTGCAGTCAACTGTCTGTGACTACTAAGAAACTCTTACAGTATCCTGTACACAGCTTTTGAGAACAGCTAGATGATATATATAAATATCCCCACTCCTGACTGAGGTCCCACCACTCTACAGGACTTCAGCAGGAAACCAAGGCAAACATCCATGCCTTACCCAGGGCTCAATCCCAAGTCCCTCTGATCAGTAGCCATGTTGCTAACCACTCAGCCACAGGATAGCTTAGACTTACTGAATGAATATGAAATGGCATGCACAACTCATGGCACACATCAGATGTCAGTCAGCTAAGCTCTGGTCATGTGAGAAGAGCGTAAAGTTATAGAATAAAGAAACTAAATGGTAACTGAAGCATAAATGAAAAATAAAGAAAAAGCTTGCTACATAATTTAAAATAACAATTCTGTTCTCACACAAATCCTAAATTTCAGAAATATTCAGTGAGCATTTAAAAAGTTGTTAAAGCTGAAATATTTAACCCAGCAGGAAGCAGGCCTCTTTGTCACATCTTAGTGTTTTGGCCATCCAGAGTGACTGGAAACTAAGTTGTTTAAAACTGTTTTCCTCTAAACACTTGTTTTTAAGCATTTTTACATTTTTTATAATTTTACACTTTATTTCTTGAAAGAATACACAAATACAATATTATATATTTTGGGGAAAAATGTAAAAATATTACTTTTTTTTAAAAATTTCAGAGGTATATATATTTTTTAATATGGCTCTTGCACTTATAATTGAATAAATATGCTTAAAATGTTCATTTCCAAAAATACAATCAGAATGCAATGGAAAAATAAGTCAACTTATGTGTAAGCATGACTAATTTTAGGAGCTGTTGTAGCAATTGGTTTAGCATTACTTCTGATGTTCGACAAGGGTGCATTTTGTCTCCTTTTCTCTTTAGTTTGGTTATTGATTGTTATGCGAAATTCACTTCAAGGGAAGGATTTTGGCCTTAAATGGGCTGGAGATAGGAAAATTTCTGATTTAGATTATGCTGATGATTTGGTCCTTTTGGCGGATGATGTTGATGAGATGAACTCTTTCATTCGAGCTGTTGATGAGACTGGTAGTAGAGTAGGTTTGGTTATAAACAGAGAGAAAATTAAAGTGATGAAAATTGGTCAGGCAGGCTGGGATTCAGTTAATCTGAATGGTTGCAGTCTTGAGCAGGTGTCACAGTTTAATTATCTTGGGAGCTATGTAACTGATAATGGTGATGTGCAGCATGAGATTAACAGACGAATAGGGATTGCTGCCGGGACTTTTAAGAATCTATGGAGAGTGTGGAGAAATAGGCGTATACACCTAAAGACTAAAATTAGACTGTATAATAGTTTGGTTCTTTCTAGGATTAGTTATGGTAGTGAAACTTGGACACTTTGTAAACAAGATAACAGGAAACTAGATGCTTTTGATTCCAGATGCTTATGCAGTATCTTGGGCATTAGGTGGTTCAACTTTGTAACTAATGATGAGGTTAGGCAAAGGAGTTTGCAACCTCCTTTAAGCAGCATATTGTGCAGAGAGAGACTCCGTTGGTTTGGCCATGTTGCCCGTATGAATAATTATAGATTGGCGAATAGGGTTATGAACAGTGTGCCTAAAGGCCTCAGAAAGAAGGGTAGACCTAGGATGCGGTGGGCAGACAATGTCAAACAGGACCTTGTTAAAATTGGTGTACAATGGCCAGATGCAGTAGATGTAGCTCAGGATAGACTTGCTTGGAGAACTAAATTGCACGGTCTGGTTGGACCTCCGTAGCCCATGGCTGCTTGAGGAGGATGATGATGATGATGTTAAATATTCAGGCTTCCGCAACTCAAAATACTGATTGAATATTGATAATATATTAGAAACGTGTTATATGCAAATCATACTGCAGGGTGCCACTTCTGTACCTGGTGGCAAAAATGTGAATTAAATTCTTTTTTGTAGTTATTATTTAGTGCATGTTGTACCCTGTATGTACTCCAAATTTTGCTCCATTCTGACCTTTAGGTGGAGCTCTAGACAGCTTTGAATAGGGATACTTTAATTATAAGAGCTCTATATTTTAGTGTTTAATTGAGTTATGGACTCAAATGATGCCAGGTAGATCTTGACAGCATATATAGTTTTTAACTATTGGTCAACTTTTCCTTATGTATTAATTTCTACTAGCTTAGTTATGCAATATGGAAAGTATGCTGTAAAATAACTTGTAGTTTGCATGTAGAACAAATTTTCAGATGTAAAATGAAAAAAAAAAATGGAATAAAAACATTACCTTTTATTGCATATTTAGGTAAAATTTAAGATTTGTGTGCATATAATGAAATTTTGATTAGCAAATAGATCAGTGTTGTAGGTTATTGCTGTTGGGAATACTCATTTCCCATGTGACATTTGTAGAAAAAAATAAGAGTGAGTATTTCTGTGTTGTACTGCAAAGTAAGCAATTTAATTCATTTTGGAGACGCTCCTATGTTGAAACTTCAAAATTTGGCTGGGAAAAAAAAGCTCCAAATAGCTCTTTGTCAAAAGAAAAAGTTCCCAAGTAGTGATGATAGCATAAGTGATGAAAAGCAAATCTACATTAAATGTGAAACAATGGTATTACAACCCTCAGCCTCCAACCACTGACAGAGAAGAATTCTATCAGTAGAGAGATGATTTAGTGTTTTGTGGCTCATGTTTACATTGTCTACTGTTTGAATTTTAATTAAGATTTGGAAGATATGTTCCAACACACACACACACATTGATAGTGTTACCTATTTGTCTATCAGTACAATAATGTATGCTTTAGAAAGTGTCTTATTCTTTGCCCAGTTTGCAAAATCGAGTAACTGCAGTGCTTTCAGCTAATGTGATCTTCTTTCTGCTAGAATGGGTATTTTGCAGTAACTAGAAGGTGGTACTGAAAACCACAAGATCTGTGGCTGACAACATCTTTGTTTTACACTAAATTAATAACATATTTTGTATCTCAAAGAAAAAAACATCCCAGCTTTATTTTTGCAGATTTGGAAATAAAAATAATTTTTTTAAAGCATTTGAAGATGTGCTGTAGTTAATTTTCAGTAATCAATTTTAATTAAAAAAATTAATGGGCTTTTTGAGTGCAAAAGAAATTTAGTTCTGAACATAAAAACATAAATAAATATGGCATTGACAACTGGCAAAAATTAATTTTATTAAATCTCTGTGATTAAGAAAGTTATATCTCTTATTGCAGCTTCAAGTGCTCGATTTGGCCAACCTGGAACTATAATTTGTTCTATATGTGGACTTGTAAAGTATTATTCTCATGTCCAGCGTCGCTATCGACAGTTCTCCTGTGAACCATGTAGCAAGTTTTTTGGAAATTTTGCTAAAAACCCAAAACAGTATTATTGCCCAAAAATTGGTAAGTGTCTTCATTTTATCATGCCATTAATAATATAAATATACCCCTTTTATAAAAATGACTTTTCTAATCAGTGAAAATGAATTCAGTTATTTGGAGGTTTTACTTCATGCTAGGTAACTGGCAACTAATGTTCCTTTCTGGAATATGGAATGCAATAGTTATTTTTTGGGGACCTACAGAGACCCAAAGAATTGCCAAACCATAGTTAGAAGCAATCCTATCAGCAGGGATGGGGAAATTGGGTAAAATCTGACCAACCAGCTGTTTTAGCACAAGCCAGAACAAATGTGTATATTAAGGTGGGAGGAGAGGGTGCACTAGAGCAATATTAATCAGCTAATAATTGAGTTGATGCTCTTTCTCCTATAAATATTTTGTAATTTTTCCAAACTTTGAAAGTAAGAGCCTACACCAGAGAGTTAACTCAACATTGGTAAGTAGGTAAGTGGATTTCTCCAGCCTTGTCTATCAGTGTAAATATATGCAGTTATAAAATCTTCAAGCATACAAAAATCTATGGAAATCTGACTAGACTGTGCAATTTTATTCTTCAAATGAGCAACAGCTGCTGCTTTAACCACTTCAGGCCAGTTCTAATAAGTTTCTTTTTGAAACTTCACATTTAGCACCCACCATATTCTTGGTTTGCTCCTTGAATATATCAATAAGCCTACTACAGCTTTATCAATAGAAGTAATCTACAATAAGTGAACTCTAATCTAAGTTCAATGAATCCTTTGTTATTTATTACTTTACTTTCATTATATTTCCATTTTTGAAATGAATTATACTGAAAATATATTTTATTAAATCAAACTATCATGGTACTGAAATTAGTACTATTCATCTACCATAGATATTTATACTATAACAGTTTCAACAAAATAATATTTATTTACAAGCCTAATGAATAATATGCACTATAATGTCATTAATCATAAATCATCCACCCTTGATATCTTCAACAATCAAAGAGTGTCAAGGGATATGGCTGTCATTTGTAATGCATTGTCAGGCATGATATGCATTATAGACGATGATGTGGAATGCTTAGCAAATTTGCATTAGCAGAAAGATTTTTAAAACTTAAAAATTTTTGTGATGATTATCAATAAGGCTAGAGTAATACCAAGCTGAAAACACCGGTTCTCATCCGATCACCGAAGTTAAGCAGCTTTGGGCGCAGTCAGTACCTGTGAGGGTGACCACCTGGGAACACCATGTGTAGTAGACAAAAAATCTGCTGAGGACCTGCCATCCTCACAGATCCTTTTACTATGGCGTATTAAACTGACAGGCTCCTGTCAGACCTCTGTGGCAAGCAACTGCTTGAGGAGGTATTTATTATTTTTTTTAAAACTACTTTTAGTTATGTGCAACCATAAGTCACCCATGAGTATGAACTGTAGCATTTGTCAGTGTTGGCAGGCCGTACTTATGCTCCTGGTAATTATGTTATGCTAACATTGTATATCTGAAAGTGGTATCTTAGGTAATACTTCATACCCTCTTGATGTTCAACTGGGACTGCTCATTTGAGAATTGACTCTGCTTTTTGCTGAAATACACTACATAAATAAGAATACATAAATTAGAACATATATGGTAAATTCAGTAGATACTTACTATCTCTTAGCCTTTTGCACTTGTAATCATAACTCTGATATGGTATTGCATATATTATGGGACTGTTGATCATTATGAACTTTTGAGATAATGTAATTTTCAGTGTTTGTAAAAAATTTATTATTAGATTAATTTTAAAATTTTTAAGGTTTCTACCATAATGTTTTTGTGTTAATTGGTGTTAATAGTGATCTTCCTACTTTTAAATTTGATCTTCTACTTTTAAATTTGATCTTCTACTTCCATGATCTTCCTACTTTTAAATTAAAAAAAAGTGTATTAATTAAAATTATATAATACCATGCTTAAAAATAATTTTAACCCTTTGCATTCTATAGGCACCACTACGGCAACATACTAATACTATTTAACAACAACATCTGGAGTGCAAAGAGTTAAATCATAGTAATTGCATTCTTTAATATATCAAGAAAGCTTTTAGGATTACAAACAACCATAAACATTAATCTTTTAAAAATGGGGAAACATGTTCTTTGCATTATAAACCATTCATATTAATGAAGTTTATTATACAATTCATAATTACTGAAAGATAGCATTTGGCTTCTGAAGTTGCCAAATAATTACTCCAAAGAAAATTGTTGTATAAGAATACACAGGAAACTAATATGCAGCTAAGTAATTATGAAGCATTTGAGACTTCATACAGAACCATTTCTTATATGCTAGTGTAATTCTTTAATTTTAATTGATTTTTAAGCTTAAATTTGTCTTGCTTTTATTATCATCTGATAAAATCAAAATGGAAATTGCAGTAGAATTAACAATACATTCTTTAGTTTATAGTGGTATAATGTGAAAACATAAAGAGAAGTCAAACCCAACAAAATATCACTGGATGCTAATGAGAATAAGGTACAAGTAACATTTGAAATTTCTACAGATAAGCATGTAGACTTCTAATGAATGCAGGGTGATTCAATCAGTAGTGTTCCAAGCTCATAATCTGCAGTTCCCAAGTTCAATTCCCACCTAGGCCAGTGTTGAGATTTATTTCCGTAAAACTCCCTGCCCTCAGTCAGTAGGGGACACCAATGGGCTTGGAAAGGCTGCTGTCCATCATATGATGTAAAGCCGTGGTCCTGTGTGTACCAGAGAGCCTAACCCTTTGCACTTTAAAGAACATGCAGGATGGCCTTGGTGAGAGGCTATCATCTGCCTCCTAACAGCTGTGCAGTGGGTCTCCTCCCCCAACCTTCTCTGAGCCATCAGGGTCCAATGTGATCCTGATATTTAGCCCATTGTGTGCAAAAAATGCCACTGAGAAGTAAAACAACCCAACTTTGATGAATGTACAATGGATGGAGTGTTAGCATACATATTTAAAAATTAGTACTTTTCAAAACCCAGATAGCTTTATATTGTTTTATGTTTATGCATTTTTAAATCACTCAGTGACAGTGAACTTTAAAGAATTTTTTTTGCCCTTGAAAAATAAGTATTTTTGTTTATAATCATATGTTTTATAATTACAGGCAATTGTAGCATTCAGTCTTCCAGTTCTAATGGAAAAAGTAGCTCAAGAGTTTCAATCGCTGGCTCCAGATGTAAAGCATGTTGGTTGAAAGTATGCATGCAGAAGTTTACTGTTTCAGCTTTTCTTCGAGAACAACTTATGAAATTTGTTCCAAGACTTGAATCTTCTCACCATCCACTAATTACAGGTAAATTAATTGTACATTACTGGGAGATTATATATTCTTTCAGACAATAGAATGTTCAGATCTATATGCTCTTCAGTTGAATATATTGTTGATCTTATGTATGTGGCAAAATGTGGCTCTTAACTGTGGTAATATCATAATAGCCTACACTGTTATACATACTGCACACTTTAATGTAAATCTCACAATTATTATTAAAAAAGATATGTAATACTGGCATAGCCCCCTCCCCCCTGCATTGCAGGACATAAAATATTAAGCCTATTTTCTTATAAGAGCATAATACTGCACATCCCTCCATAATCATATAATATGTGAGGTTGAATGTGACATCTAGTATAAGTTATGGCTCTCTAACCATTGGAGACCTATATTTTAGACATATAGGGTAAAACTGTCAGACATCTGAGAGCTGCATTATATTTCAGGCATTTATTGCAGACTGCTTTATGCCTTTGGCACACTATAGAAATTTATAGTACAGCCACATAATAGAAAATTAAATGTTTTATCCTTATGTGAAACATATATCTGCTTTTGCAATAAAGAATTTCATTCCATTTTATTATTATTATTGCCATTTGTACATTAAGGCTCGGCAGATAAGTTTCTGCTGAAGTTACTACCCTTTAGTATATGCAATTATTCACAAAAAGTGTAATTTTTTTTGTATCTCCTAAAAAAAATTTTAATCACACACTGATGTTACAGTGTTAATTCACACACTGATGTTACATTGTGGAAGTTGGGTATGATGTGTTGGAGTTGTATTTAGTTGATGTTGACCATAGTTGCTTTGGGTCACTTTGCAATGCTTAGTTGGCTGGATGTAGATGAGAAACCAGTATACTTTGCAGTTGCAATAACATACTAACCAAGAAGATAATTGAAGCTGAAAAAGGGCTCTGCTCATACAGGAGTTTATCAAAATAACGAAAACATTGACGGCAACTGGAGTATGTGCCTTATGCATATCACAGGGATGACGACACCTGCTATGTGAGTTACATAAAGGGGAGAAGTACAATATTGACTATCATGTAGCAGTGCCACAGGTGCAGTTGAAATAGTTGTGGTGTAATTGTTGACAATGTTGGATCTCAGTGACCTCCAAAAAGCATGATCATTGGTGTGCGTCTTCAGTAACCAGAATGGCAGAAATAGTAGGTGTAATATGAACTGTATCAAAGATTATGACTACATATCAAAAAGGACAGGGCGTTGGCTCCAAAAGTGGAAATTGTGGATGCCATACGAAGTTGTCAGATAGGGATAGGCGAACGTTGGCACGGATTGTACAAGGAAACACAAGATCACGGCACCGCAAATAGCAGCAGAATTTAATACTAGTATCTCTTTTCTGTCACAAAGTTCGTCGGGAATTTCATCATGCTGGTATTTATGGACGTGCTGCAATCCACAAACCTCTGATTACCAACAACAATGTAACAAAACATGTAAGGTGGTGCAAAGCACATAAAATTTGGGATCCTATAGACTGGCAATGTGTCATCTGGTCTGATGAATCGTGCTACACATTGTTTCCCACTACTGGTAGAGTGTACATCTGTCGAAAACCTGCAGAAGCATACCACCCTTACTGTTTGGTTCCAACTGTGAAGCATGGAGGTAGATCCCTGATGCTGTGGGGTGCCATATCATGGCATTCCTTAGGGACATTAGTTATTCTGCAGAGTCCTGTCACATCTGCAACGTACGAATCCATTCTCGGGGACCATCTGCACCCAATGTTGCGAGCATTGTTCATTAATGACCATCCCTAGCTTCAAGCAGATAATGCACCTGTGCATTGTACAAAACGTGTCAAGTTGTGGTTTGCAGAGCATGAGGATGAGGTACAGCAGCTACCCTGGCCATCTCAATGTTATTGAACATTTGTGGGAATATCTGGAGTGCAAGATCAGATCACACATTCCACTCCAGCATCACTGGCACAGATTAGCCATATTTTACAGGAAGAATGGTCCCACATTCCATTACTGTATGTGCATGATTTGTATAAGTCTATTCCATGTTGAACTGTGTCTGTTCTGAATGCCTGAAGGGGCCTCCTATAGCTTATTAATAAAATGTTCTCCACAAACAGTACATGTTTCCATTATTTTTTATAAACTGCTGTACAGGCCATAATGAGATCAGATAAAGCTCAGTGCTCACTTCTTGAAACAAACTCATATTATTTGAAACTTCATGATGATGGTATTGATTGAAAACATTCATGTATTATTAAAACATTTCAACATGGGTTATAATTAAAATGGTTGAATTAGATGTATTTCACAATGCTTCTACTTCAACCATTGTTCCTCTGCCTGCATGTGATGGCTTCCTGGTAGCAATGTAATCTGATAGGTGATCCCTAACAGAGGCTCTATAGGTTAAGCTCCAGTTGATGTACGAGAAGATTCCATGCTGCAGGGATGGGGTATTCCAGTGGAATCCCTCTGGACTCATGCTTGCTTTGTCCTTTGCCATGTTCAATCAACAGCCTTGCAAAATCAAGGTATAAACTATCTTTGTAGCTGTGGTACATAAGCAATATTTTAATATTTGGAGATCTGTGAATTAATGCTTTATTTACCTATTTCAGCCATGCACTATCAACAGTAACATTTACACATGGATCTGAAACTAATAGCACTTTACATTGTTAGACTTACATTTCCCAAATCTGATATGTTTATTCAACACCTATTACCATATAAAAAAATCAAATGTTCTTTGTTTAATATAATACTGATATTATTCAACATTAATAATTTTAAAAACAGAACTTGATGATCATCTGTTTCAGATAGGATTATTCACAGCAATTTCTATGCAAAATTTATAGAATAATGCAGTTTAAATATAAAGCTATAACCCACCCCTGCTCAATGAATTCAAACTGAAAATGTTAAATATAATATAAGCTCTCCATATATCCCCATAAATCCCTCTGTTCTGCAGCCTGTTCTCACTCAGTACTAATCTGAGTTAATTTCGCTAAAAGACCAATGACTCTAAACAACAATAAAGTTTTAAATGATAGAGATAAACTACAATCTTAGGCAGTGTATATCCCATTGAAATCTATGATCTACATAAAAAAACTGAATAATGGAAACTTCTATATAGGCTGAAACCTATCACTAAATCTAAATTGCAAGACCAGATAAATGAACATGAAATGGATTTTAAACATCAGAGATGTAGTACTAAATGCACACAAACTATACAAAGAATAATTTGCAAATAACGTCCTTACAATACAAAATTCTACCCCTTGCAAAATACCAACTGAATGTTTTTGAAAATGTAATAATATTAAAAAAGATTTGTAATACTGGCATAGCCCTCACCACCCCCTGCATCATGGAATCTTTTCTTACATTAACTGGAGCTTAACCTCTAGTGCCTCTGTTAGGGGTTATGCCTTAAAATATCAACCTAATAATAATTAATAGCCCTATCTATTTTAACCATTTTAATTATGACCTATCTTGAAAGGTTTTAACAAGTAATATGTGACTGTTTTTAATTAGTACTGTCAACCTGAGGTTTCAAATAATATGAGTTTGTTTCAAGAAATGACCCCTGAACTTCGTTTTTGACACTTGTTTTGATCATGTATAAGCAGAGCCATTTTCAGTTTCATGAAGTCATCTATCAGTTATCTTCTTGGTTAACATCATTTGTTGCAACTGTATCTTACGAAGTGGTCCCTCCTCTACATCCAGCCAACCAAGCACTGAACAGTGATACCTGGCAACTACAGTCAATGTCAATTCAGTACAACTCTGCAGTGCTTTCTACCCAAATTCCATGACCAGATGTAGCATTTAGTGTATGATTAGAGTGTGTGTGTGTGCTGCTACAACAGCAACCAACTTTGGGAAATATCTTAAACTTTTATTTCATTGTCACATATCTTAATAGCACTTTATATTGTTAAAATTGTCTATGCAATTAATTTAACATGTATGAGATGACAGATAGGTCACATTAGTGGAAGGATGACAAGCCATTTCTAGTTTAGTGGTTAGAACACTGGCATGAATCTGGAGAGATATGGGTTTGAGTTTTTATCACAAAAATTGAAAAACAAATGCTTTTTACATTGTATAATTACTGATAAAATTCTACTATTTGCATTTTCCCCACTATCTGATAGCTCAAAATTAAAATTTTAATGAGTGAAAAGTAGGTAAACAAAAAATATCATTTTCTTTTAAAATAAGATTACCATGTGCACCAGAGGCAATATGCATTCCTCTAGTTATTTTGATAGCCTAAATTTCTACTTTCAAAAACTGGTTACTATGTCAGAAGTACATTAAAAAGACTGGTCTTTTATATTTGATATTATCATTGCCACCTCTTGTTGACATGATTTAATATGATTCATCTTAATTTGAATTATTAGATAGAACCAGGCCTTTGAAAAGGTAAATTAGATTCACTGGAATTCTCATGACATCATATAAAAATACTTGTTTGTGATAGCAAACATTATTATTATTACTAGTATGCATCATATTGCTGTAGTGTTAGTTCAGTAGGAAAATGAGAGTAGAGAAAAAGTGTTTGGTTTGATTAAAAAAAATGAATGCATAAAAGTTAATATTAGATTAAGAAAAATGGCACATTTTTGAAAATTTTATAAGCACTATAAAATATTACAGGAATATACAGATTTGAACAGATATGAAGAGAATTATGATATGGAAATAATTTTAGTGTTTATATAGAATATTTGGAATGAACTGAATGATTAATAAGGTTTATTTGATGAAATGTTCATCTAATTTAATTTGCAACCTAAATGTCTTGTATCATGAAATAATATCATGATACTCTTTGCCTCATTGAGTTGCATATAAGAAATTTACATTTGTATGAAATATTAAAATAACTCTTTAGCAATGTTATAGATGTCCATATCCTCTAACAGTGCCCAGAAGCCAAAATTTTTGGTTTGCATTCCACTGGTATTTAGAAGTCAATTACTTTGCACTGTGGTACCTCTGACTAATAATGCATTTTCACCAAATCCATTTGTATTGAATCATATTTTAAGGAACTGAAATATGAGGTTTTAGATGGCGTGAATGTTTTTCTTTAGGGTTTCTTTCTAGAAAGATTTGAGATGAAGTGAAATATATCTTCAGACAGCCTCTTATAATAAAGTTATGTTAGATTCCCATTAAAATCACATTAGGAAAAGATCTGTGGCAGAGGTGAGATCTTAGCAGTAAAATACTACAAATATCTTTGCCATGTCCAAGAAATCCAGATTCATTTTTTTTTTAGTGTAGCTAAACATTCTGGTTACTAGAATTACAATTAACCAGTTATCTTCTTTTTTTTTACATGTATTTTTCTGAGTGATTAGCATGTTGGCTGCAGAACATAGGGACATAGGCTCAAATCCTAGATGTAGATGTTTTATTAATAATTTAGTGCATTCTTCTCCCTCATATTTACTCTGTATTTTACACTGACAATTTCTTGTCAAGTCTTTTGGCAACTGGCTACTTGAAAAGAATTTTTTTTGTTTCTGCAAAAATATTTTTCTCTAATGCAATAAAATAAAGTTTTGTAAATTTGGGGGAAGAAAGCTTCTGTTGATGATAAAATAAAATCCAACAGAAGAGAGAAACTTGTCTAGTAAAACAATAATTAACAATATAAAGTGTGAGTACAAAATAAATGATAAAGCTATATATGAAAGTGATAACAGTAATACTCTATTTATGCACTGTGGAAATATTGATTATTGATCATACTGTTATGCTTGGATTCCAAGTGCCTGAAAATGCACTAAGTGGGAAAGTGGGAAATAAAATGGCTGAAAAATATGATTGCTTACAATTGCAGCATATTTTAATGTTTTGTTTAAAGTAATAAGTTGTTTTTTGATAGCATTATGATCATTTTTTCACAGAGAGATTCTAGAGAGATGGATCTGTATTTAAGTCCTGTGCCCAAATAAAATGTCCAATTGAAAACTGCTTTGTACTATAAGTAAGTTCACTGGATAAAAAATTAGTCATCTCCCGCCATAAGAGGGTTATATCCGTTTGACAGTAACAGAGGGCGCATCAGTAATAAATGCGTCCTGCAAATAGCTGTGCTGTGCACTACAGGGTTCATACAGTGACAAGAAGTGGTTGTGTGCCATGTGGTGTTAGTCATTCTGTGAAACATGGGTCATGCCAAAAGATGTGAATGAGTGGCAAAAAGGTATTATTGCATTTGGTCGAGCCAAAGGGCATAGTGTACGTACAAGAAGTTGCTGCCTTTGCAGGTGTGTGTTGAAATGTACTGTCCAAAGGGTCTTCCAGCAGTGGTGTATATCACAATCCACCACTAATTGTCACGAGAACTGCGGCAGAAAGACTGTGCTCACCAATAGGGACCGCCACAGTGTGTCACACACTGTTAGGGCAAACCTCTTTGCAATGAGGCAGGAATTGCTCCAATCAGTCAATGCAGGCCTAGAACAAGCTGTTTCCGAATGAACAATCCGAAGGGAACTGCATGCCATGTGTATCTGGAGCAGAGTACTGCAGAAGAGACCCATGTTAACAGCTCTGCACAAGACTGCTGCTACAGTGGCCGTGATGCCACAAAGACTCGACTGTCGACTCTTGGAAGCGTGTGTCTTGTTTTTGCTTGTACTTGAATGATACAAGGCGATGGTACATCATAAGTTGCATGAAGCCTTCCATGCGGACTGTGTGCAAGGTTCTGTTCAAGCTGGAGGAGGCTCTGTGATGTTCTGGGGGTGTTTCACATATGAGGAAATGGGTCCTTTGTTGCGGTGACATCACACTTGAACCAGAAGGGCTATATGGAGCTACTGGATGACCACATGTTGCCTTTTGTGCAGCATCTCCACAGTGAACACCAGAAGGATACCCCAGTCTTCCAATATGACTATTGTTGCGTGTACAGGGCTTGAAGTGTGTCGGATTGGCATGATGAGCATTCTGAAGCCTTCGAACATCTCGACTGGCCCGTCAAATCCCTGGGTTTTGAATCCCATAGAAAATTTGTGAGACTATTTAAGGCAACGAGTGAAGCGCCGTTCCAGCCATCTGGCTGAACTGCAGCATTTGCTGCTGGAAGAGTGGATAAATATTGATGTGCACTACATCCGCACACTGGTGGCTTCTATGCCAGACAGGATTTCCACTGTTCTTCAGTCACATGGAAGCATTATGCACTATTAGGTGACATTCAGTCAGGGGTGACTAATTTTTTGTCTAATGAGCTATGTCATTGTAAATAACTATATTTGAATCATACATATTTTGGAAATTTTAGTTGTTTTTCTATAAAAAAAATATGCTTTTATATATATATAATTTTTTTTTCTTTTACAGAAAGTATTGCTGTGCTGCAAGAATCTTTAACATTTACTGACCTTGCTAGGAGTGCTAAAACAATAGAAGTTAAACAGATGGAAGCTGAAAGAGACACAGAAATTAATAAGGATAAATGCAAAGGGAAATCAGAAACAGAATCTCTGCAAAGAAAAGAGTCTGAAATATCAGGTAGTGATAAGGATACTGCTAAAATTGATCATGAGCAGAAATTGCAGGAATTAGAAAGCAAACAAGCCAGTTCAGATATTGAGACCCAAGTTTTTGGGAAACAGAGACGTACTCGTAAATTAAAACAGGATAAAACTGATGCAGATACTATGTTGAAATCACATTATGAGCAAGGAACACAGGAACAGTTAACAGAAATTAAAAATAATAATGAAAGTGAAGTGAAAGATGCTGAAAGTGAAACAAAGGAAAATGAAATGGATGAAAACAAAGAGCAAAGGGTACAGGAAGATAAAGCAGTAAGTAGTGAGCTTAACTCAGATATTACAAAATCAGCATTACCCAGATTACGGCGTAAAGCATTTGAGGTTAGCGAAGAAAATAAAAAATCAGAATTTGTGAAAGATGTAACCAAGCCTTATAGTGAAAAAGATGAATTGTTAGAAGAAACAAGCACTGTGAAAATCAAAGAGTTGCCACTTTTGCAGATTGAAGAGAAATCTGATAGTTTTTCAGAGCAAGAGTCAAATATAAGTGTTGAAAAATGTGATTTTACAGATGAGAAGACAAACCATTCACAATTTATATCATTTCAAGATCAAAAGAAAAAAGAAACACAGAAAGGTAAACCAACAGTTTCAACAGAAAAGTTGGGTGAAAAATCCAGAGAAAATTCACAAGTAAAGGAAAGAAGCAGTTCTCCAATTCAAGAAGCACAAAGGGGAGCATTTAAGAAGAGGCAAGGAACAAAGCCTGTGCCAACATTAGGTAATTTTTATCCTTCCTTTAAAATTGGCATCTATCCTACAGCTTTACGAATTCAATAGTTTGGACTATTGATACTTAGAAATGGATTAAATGATTAAAAATGGACGTTTTTCCTAAAAATTATGTTTGCAATAAAATATATATAATATACCTTAAGTTGATTTATTTTTCTTGTAGATTCAATATTTTTAATATATTAATGAATAAAACTAAGTAAATATAAGTAATAAGCATTGATAGTTGATCACACAAATATTATTTTATAATTAATGTTATCTGCTGTTATGCCCCCACTGAGGATTCTGATGAGGATGAGAAGGATAGGTTTTACAGACAACTTCAGGATATTTTGAATTCTGTCAAGAAAGGAGATATTACCTTGTTCTTGGTGACTTCAATGCCAAAGTTGGTACCGACTCTGACCTTTGGGGAGGAGTAATAGGCCCTTTTGGTATTGGAAGCTGCAATGGCAATGGGCAACGTCTCCTACAGGTAAGTAAACTAAATGGTTTCAGAATAACTAACACATATTACAAACACCACGACATACATAAACACACATGGGTTTCACCTGATGGGCTGCATAAGAATATGATTGATTATATATTAATTAACAGCAAATGGGCTAGTTCTGTTAGAAATACCAGGGCATATAGGGGAGCTGAAATTGGATCTGACCATTACCTTGTTAAAAGTGTCTTGCAACTTAAACTTAAAAAGTGTTGTGCTAGGGTTAAAAAATTTACCTTTAATACTGAAGCTCTGAAAGACCCAGTTATAGCTAAAGCTTACCATGATAGGTTACTTAGTCATTATGACAGTCATGGTTTGCTTAATACTGAAGTTGAGGAAGAATGGGATCATTTTAAACAGGCTTTTTTGGAAACTAACAGTACTCTTTTAGGGAAAAAGGAGCAGAGGAGGCAGAATTATTTAAGTGATAAGGCACTTGAGCTTATTTCAGAAAGATGGAACTGCAGGAGCTTATTTCAGAAAGATGGAACTGCAGGAATCCTTAATCAGTACCCTACTAGTCCTACTAGAAAGCATTACAAAGAACTTAATAAACGTGTAAAGGGTCAGTTAGCTACTGATAAGAATCTTTGGCTTGATGGCCTTGCTGACAAAGCTGAGGAAGCAGTTAGACAGCACAACAGCAGAGAGCTGTACCAGATAATGTTTTGTGTGGTAGAAAACGAACAGGTATACAGGGATTGAAGGATAAACAAGGCAAGGTTATAGAAGGTGAGGATTCTGTCATGGCTAGGTGGGCTGAGCATTTCAGTGATGTTCTAAACAATGTGGTTAGTTCTACTCCCATTGTTTGCAATGATGATAGATGCATTGTTGGCTTTAATGTTGGCCCTATAACACAATCTGAAGTTAGTTTGGCTATTTCTAAACTTAAACTTCATAAATCCCCAGGGGTTGATGAAATTACTACGGAAATGCTTAGAGCTGGGAATGTTTCAGTTACCATTTGGATGACTGAAATTTTGAATAACTTTTATGATAAAGGCATGGTTCCTAAAGATTTTACCAGAGCTATTATTATCCCTATTTTCAAAAAAGGTGATCGCAGTTCTTGTGATAACTATAGGGGTATCAGCCTACTCTCCGTTCCAGGTAAAGTTCTTTCCATGATTGTGCTTAATAGAATTAAGAATCTGGTTGACAGGCAATTGCGTGATGAGCAATGTGGATTCAGAAGTGGAAGGGGATGTGTAGATCAGATATTTTCACTTAGGCAGATTCTTGAGAAATGTTTAGAGTTTCAGAAACCTTTGGTTGCTAGCTTTGTTGATTTCAAAAAGGCTTTCGACTCTGTTGATCGTCATAATTTGTGGTTGATTGTGAGATCATATGGTATACCAAGACAAGTTAGTTAACATAATGAAAGCTCTCTATAATAACACTGAGTCATGTGTGAGAGTTGGTAAGTCTTGTAGCAATTGGTTTAGCATTACTTCTGGTGTTCGACAAGGGTGCATTTTGTCTCCTTTTCTCTTTAGTTTGGTTGTTGATTATGTTATGCGAAATTCAGTTCGAGGGAAAGATTTTGGCCTTAAATGGGCTGGAGATACGAAAATTTCTGATTTAGATTATGCTGATGATTTAGCCCATTTGGCAAATGATGTTGATGAGATGAACTCTTTCATTCGAACTGTTGGTGAGACTGGTAGTACAGTAGGTTTGGTTATAAACAGAGATAAAACTAAAGTGATGAAAATTGGTCAGGCAGGTTGTGATTCAGTTAATCTGAATGGTTGCAGTCTTGAGCAGGTGTCACAGTTTAATTACCTTGGGAGTTGCGTAACTGATACTGGTGATGTGCGGCATGAGATTAACAGACGAATAGGTATTGCTGCCGGGACTTTTAAGAATCTATGGAGATTGTGGAGAAATAGGCGTATACAACTTAAGACTAAAATTAGACTGTATAATAGTTTGGTTCTTTCTAGGGTTAGTTATGGTAGTGAAACTTGGACGCTGTGTAAGCAAGATAACAGGAAACTAGATGCTTTTGATTCTAGATGCTTACGCAGTATCTTGGGTATTAGGTGGTTTAACTTTGTAACTAATGATGAGGTTAGGCAAAGGAGTCTGCAACCTCCTTTAAACAGCATATTGTGCAGAGAGAGACTCCGCTGGTTTGGCCATGTTGCCCGTATGGATAGTTATAGATTGGCGAATAAGGTTATGAACAGTGTGCCTAGAGGCCTCAGAAGGAGGGGGAGACCTAGGATGCGGTGGGCAGACAATGTCAAACAGGACCTTGTTAGAATTGGTGTACAGTGGCCGGATGCAGCATATGTAGCTCAGGACAGATATGCTTGGAGAATTAAACTGCGCGGTCTGGTTGGACCTCCGTAGCCCATGGCTGCTTGAGGATGATGATGATGATAGTCCACGCTAAGGAAAAAATTAGAACCAGTGGTATAGACCACTCAGACTGTAGTGTTCCAGCATGTATGTTTTTTTTTTTTATTTTCTTCGTTCAATAAGCAATATGCTTGATAAGTAAAGTTAGAGTTAATATAGCATTTCTGAACAATTTTATAATTCACAAACTTGTAAATTTAATATTTATGGTTTTATACTTCCAAATGGTTTAGTGATAATTGCCTTTTTTCAGTGATTTAATTTACTATAGTACTAATTTATCTTTTTTTTTTTAGTTACTCCCACTTCTGAAGCACAGAGTTTACATGTAGAAGAAGGGAAACCACGAGGACCCAGAATTAAGCATGTATGTAGACGTGCAGCAGTAGTTTTAGGCCAACCTCGAGCCACATTTCCTCAGCCAAAAGAAAAAGAAAGGTTTAGTTTAAGTGCTTTACCTCAGGAAGAGAAACAAAAAATATTAGAAACAGAAACTGGTAGAAGTAAGTGATGCAATCAAAATTTTTAGGGAAGTATTAAATACACCTAAGTTATATAATTTTACTTTTACATCTATCCATAAAAAATGCTTTTCCATTCTACTGTTGCAAACTGATTTATACAAATTTCTGCTTAATAACACCAGTTCATCTCATTCACAATCACTCTTATTCTTTCAGGATTTGGTCATACATTTGCTAAATTATCATTTTCTTTCAGCAAATGAGACCAGACTATATTTTGCAACACTCATTTTGTAAAAAAATTTCAAAAGGAAAAGTCTCACTTTCAAAACAAACATTGAAAAGTTGATATAAATGAACAATAAGTTGATAAAAAGTGAAAAGCTATAAAGATTAATTTTATTTTTTAAGGATTACTGTATTTCACAAAACTTTTGTAATTGATTATTCCAGATAAATTGGATGCAGTACAATTTTTTCTTTCAATATGCACATAATGACATTAGTAACAAAAGACTGAAGGTAATTGGTTGATTCATTTGAAATTGCATTTAACAGTACTATATTAAAATCCTGTCATACCTTAACTGATGTATGAAAAACTGATGACTGACCAAACAAAACACGTTGAGCAGTAACTTCTGTCCATCCATCACTCCAGATAGTTGATTTCTATATTTGTTGTGTACAGACTAGCAAGGGTTTGCTGTATTGGGAAAGTGAAAGCTCAACATCTACTTCCTTCATAACTTAGTTGAGAAAGTAGCATTGGCTTAGTTTAACTGGTAGAACAACTGATGTTTAACCAAGAGGTATAAGTTATGTCTGGGAGGCAGAGGGTGTGTTTTTGTTTAAATTTTATTAGTAACCTGGTTTCACGAATGTGAGTTCCTATGTTTTGTGATTTTAATGCATTCTGTATTCCTGTAGAGTGTCAAGGTTATGATTGACATCTGGTAAATATATATTTAATAAAAATTATTAATTTCCTTGTCAGTTTAAATTGCACATGGTTGTTACCCAACTTGCAGGAAAGGAGAGCCCAACACCTACTTTTTTCACAACCTTACCACCACCTTAGCTTAACTTGTAGTTCTTTTGTTGCTTAATCAGGAGGCCCCAAGTTAAATATTTTTGCCAAACTGATGCTGGTTAAAAACATTACTGATTAATCATGGATTTACTACTTCATTTAGTGATGCACTGCTATCAACATTCCATGATTTCATATCCAGGACAATCCTGACATTTGGTAAACAAACACATTTTGGGACACTTTTACATTCATTTAAGGAAAAATAACTAAAAAACTAAATAAAAGGTTCACAGTAAGTACCAGACATGGTGTAGATGTCTAAAAGCCAGACTGTCAAGCATAAAATGGGACAAATGACTACTCTAATTGGCAGCAAAGACTGCACTATCCCCAAAGATCATACCCTGTACCTTGTGGAATATGAAAGGGGTCATCCACTTTAAGTTACTTTATAGTAAACAAATATTACTAATGATCATTATGCACAATAACTGGATGAACTGCACAAAAAACCACCTCATAAACAACTGGCATATTCATCAATTGGAAGCGTCTTTCTTCTGCATGGTAATGATAGTTCACACTTGTCATTGTCAAACAAAAAAAATCGGGGAACTGCAATGGGAAGTTTAGGTGCATCCACCATATTGCAACAGACCTTATGCCAATTAATTACCATCTGCTTTACTGATTACAGGACTTTCAGATGAGAAGCCTTTTCCAACCAATTAAGGTCTCAATTATTTGTCTATGTATACGTTTCACAACTACCATATTTCTACACCAGAGGAATAGCAGAAAATTATTGATTTAAGTGAAAAACAAGGATGGTTAGGGTTTGTTATATTGAGTAAATGTTTGCTTTTAACAGAGGGGTTGGTAGTGTGCCAGGATCATAATCTGCAGTTTCCAGAATTGGATCCCACCTGTGCCAGTGAGGGACGGGAGTGGCTCAGTCAGTAGCGCGCCAGGCTCGTAATCTGTAGTTCCCAGGTTCGAGTCCCAGCTAGGTCAGCGTTGAGATTTATCTTCGCAAAATTCTCCGCCCTGCCCACAGTCAGTAGGGGACACTGATGGGCTTGGAAAGGCCACCATCCATCGGATGGGATGTTAAGCTGTGGCCCCTTGTGCAGGAGAGCCATACCCTGTGCACATTAAAGAACACACTGGATGGCCTTGACGGGAGGCTACCATCTGTCTCCCAACAGCTGTTCCAGTGGGTCCCCGCCCCCAATCTTCTCTGAACCTTTGGGGTCCATGTGACCTGGCCATTTAGTCCATGGTGTGCAAAAAAGTGCCGCTCAGAGGTAAAACAACCCAACTCTGTGCCAGTGTTAAGATTATTTTCACTAAACCCCCACCCTGCCCTTGTTCAAAAAGAGCAGGGTGAGGGTTTAATGGTTGGAAAGGCTGCCATCAGTTGGAGGGGATGTAAAACTCTGGTCCTATAAGCAGGAGAATCATACCCTGTGCATGTTAAAGAACACACTGGATGGCCTTGACAGGAGGCTGCCATCTGTTTCCTAACAGCTTTCCATTACGTCCCTTCCCCTCCCCCCTTATCTGATCCCTTGGGTCCTTGTGACCTGGCCATTTATTCCATTGTGGGCAAAAGAAACTGCTGTCCAGAGATAAAACAAGCCAACCCATTTTTTAACAGAACCTAATGAAATGCCATTTCAAATGAAGCAATCTGTTGATTAAACATAAATTCTAAAATACTATTCAAAAGTGCCAACACCTTTTCAGGTATCATTGATGAAAAGTCATTTTATTCATTCAGATAATCTGCTTTACTGATATATATATACTATTTTTTTTAAGAAGACAAGTAATTAATAAATCAGTAGTGCTCTACACCTATTATAGGAAAACTCATAACCTCTACTACATTTCACAAAACTAATTTTATCAGTTATGTCCCATTTGTTATATACTGATGTAGTATATTATTTTTAAAGGTTTCATGATATTATACTGTTTGAATATTTGGGATGGGAGTTGGCTCAGTCAGTAGAGTGCCAGGTTCATAATCTGCAGTTCTCAGGTTTAAGTCCCAACTGCCCCAGCATTGAGATTTATTTCCAGTAATCCTCATCATGACCTCAGGGGACACCAATGGCTATGAAAAAGTTGCTGTTCATGGAGATGGGACATTAAGCCATGGCCCTATGTGCAGGAGTGCCATACTCTTTGCATACTAAAGCTGCATGGCCTTCACAGGAGACTTTCACTTGTTTCCTAAACTTTCCAGTGGATTCCTATCTCTCAAACTTCTCTGATCTCTTGGGATACATGTAGCCCATTTAGCACATTTTCTACAAAGGAAATACTGTCAAAAGGGGAAAAAATGCAAAATCCTTGAATATTAAATTTTTTAAATTTGCTATTACTTAAGATTGTTTTTCTATATAGCAGTAGCAAAATGAAACAGAATTGTGGTGAGATTATAAAAACTTAAAAAAGTTCTTATCTGTTTTTGATGCATTGGTGTTTAAACCCTTTCCACTCCACTTTTTTTTGTAAAACATGCATATTTAATCGGGAATGTGAAGCTGAAGCAGAAAAATCATCCATCACCAGATCAACAATCAACAGATGACAGTATTGCCAGATACGGATTCATCCATAATGGTGCTGCATACTGAAGCAGAATTCGTCTGAAAAGACGATGCCATTCGCACATCCATGCACGTAAGACCAGTAAAATTCACACATCCAAGCACTTAAGACTAGTAAATTCCATGCTGATCATATGAATAGAAGTCAGTTGTATGGTACAGATATGTGGAAGTTAATAGGATTGAAAAGGATTAAAGGGAAATTTCCTTCCCAACATCATGCAAAAAAAAATATTGAAATGTATTATAAAAAAATGCATTGTCATGCAAATAAACATTAAAAAAGTCTTTAGATGACTGTATTATAGACTGTATTAGCTTGAGAGATTTACAAAGATAAGTGTTTTCCTAAAATTAGTATTTGTGTCTTTTGCCTTTTCTAACAATTATCTCGAGCTTTAAAGAAATTTAAGTGTGTAATTTATTGACCTGAGCTGCAATAATATTAAGTACTTGTTAAGGCAGCTTTATCAGGATGAACTGAGTCATTAATTTTGTGACATTGTTAAAATAGAGGGATTTTTTAAGTAGTAAAGGTCTTCATTACTACAAAGGGTTGAAGTCTGATGCTTTTGATATTATCTTTCCAACAAATATATACACTTCTGGCCATTAAAAATGCAACACCAAGAAAGACAAGAAATATCAAAGCCATATTTAGTGAATGCATAGCTTATGTTACAAGGATCAAATGATTACAAATACAACTCTGTTAGACTTGTGGAATATAAAGAAATCAGTATCCTGTGTAGCCACCATGGGGGCAATAACCACTGCTACACGGTCTGACATTGAGAGGATGAGACATCAAATGTGTGTTTAGGGAATGTAAGTTCATGCAGTTTTGATACATAGCCAAAGTTCATCTGTTGTAGCAGCTGCTGGTGTCTGATGTGCTAGTCGTCGTGAGATCATGGACCAGATGTTCAATTGGGGACAGATCTGGTGAATGCACAGGCCAAGGCAGAAGTGTCACATGGTGGCTGTCCAGGAATAGTAAGACAATGCATGTCACATGTGGTCAGGCATTGTCCTGTTGGTAAATGGCACCAGAGAGCCTCTGAAGATAAGGTATGACCACAGGCTTCAACACCTCAGTGACTCCTAGCTCAACACTCCCTAGCTGTTCAAAGTACTGTTAATGCGTAAGAGGCACATGCATGAGTGGAATCCAATGGCACCCCATACCATAATACCAGGGGCCGGACCTGATGGCACTGCATCATGCATGTCTCACTGAGCCTGTCACTGAAGTCTGCCAGATACAGATTCGTCCATCATGGTGCTGCATACTGAAGTGGGATTAATCTGAAAAGATGATGCAATGCCATTCACACATCCATGTGCGATGTTCTTGGCACCATTGCAGTCACATACTCCTGTCTTGTAGAGTCATTGGTAGCCAAAGCAATGGCTGCCTAGCAAAAGATGCCCCATGCTGCAGATGACATCAAACTGTACATGCGGACGCTGGTTGATGTGCAACAAACCCTAACTGTTGAGCTAAGGTGTTTGATGTGGCTGTACGATCATTCATAGCCATGTGCACAAGATGTCTTTCCTTTCGTTTGTTTGTGTGACAGGGCCGTTGAGATCCCTCACATCGGTGAGTTTGTTTCTCCTCTACCCACTGACACCATATTCTCATCACTGTGACAGCATTCCATCCAACACGAGCACTGATGTCTTGGTACAATAATTCGCCTTCCTGCAATCCCACAATTGTCCATCCCTCAAAGTCAGAAACCTGGTCGTATGGATGCCATGTTCTTCAACAGGGCATACTTGATCCTTTAATGCTCAAGAACTGCGAGCAAACACAATCCGAGTGCCTTACACTGGCTCTTTGTAATCTCCTCTTAATCTACTTCCATGGGGCGTTATTGTCACACATGATGTGCACATGTGCTGCGCTTTGAATCATTTACATGTTCTCCCATGGGCTACCCACTTGCATATTTCGGGACAATCTGATGAATTCTTCCTGGTGTTGCACTTTTAATGGCCAGCAGTGTATATAAAATAATATCTTAACATACTTCACTTTTGGAAACTAAAGTTTGAAACAATGAGAAGAAAGAAAATATTGAAACTACTATTTGACTTGTTTTGAAAAGATATTTATGGAATAATTCCTCTCAGTAAACTTCTCAATGTTAAATATATTATTATTTCAATTTGAAAATTCATTTGATATTTTAAATCTTTAGGGAGTAAATCTGCAAATGTTAAGATGTAATTAATATGTTTAAAACAAATTATAATCACATTGTTAATTGTTTAAATTATTTAATTTTGACAATTTCGCTGTAAATTCCCCCCCCCCCCCCCCTTAATATGATGAAAGAAGACAGTTGCATCTGCAAATATCAGCAACACAGTGTTTCTTTCAAACAACAAAAGTATTGTTGCAAAGAATTATGCCCTGGGTGATAATAAAGTATTCTGGCTTGGATGGTTATATTTTACCACCAAGAGCAATTGAGGCAGCTCTCATACATTGACTTAAAAACGGACTGGTATCCATGTTTGAATATATCACTTCAGTATGTCAACAGTACCAACCATCAACTTGGCTGTTAACAAGGCAGACTTTAACTATCCAAGAGCAATATGAGTGAGCCATCAGCGACAAGCAAGAGCTGAACAGTAGAACATTGCTGTATAGCAATGTCACCTGACAGCACTGGCAACATCCATTGCAATGAAATCTGTTAACTTCAGTGCCTTTGCTCTTGCAAAGATGAACTAAATTTTAGAACTTTTCACCTGCTATTGAGTTGTTCTCATTGCAGTAATAAATATAAAATAATTATTGTGCAAATTCCAAACTATCATCTATGTTCTAGGAATTTTTATTCTAAATTCACAGTGAAATTATTGAAATTGAATAATTTAATTAATATAATTACAGAAGTAATTTTGCATGAGCGCTATTTTTTTATTTATCATTAACTGTGATGAAATAAATCAACAATAATCTTAGAGCTCATCAGTGTTGAAATCTAAGCAGTTTTTGGTCAGGAGGATCAATAAGAGCGGTGTTTTATTAGTGTAGTATTGGGAAGCATAGTCTCAAGGTGATAAATATTTTAGATTAGATATCAGAACTCTGGTTATAAAATAAACATTGTGCATTATTCTAAGACACAATTCACACTTTTTGGAGTTCTTTGCCTCTGTGCTTTGTTGCACAATGGCAATTATTTTTTTAGTGTTGTTTTGAGCATGCTTACTGATTGATATTTTTCTGATTCATCACTGGGACAGTGTGAAGATCCTTGGTATGCTTATCAGATATATTACTGAACCTTCACTCAGATATCACAACTTTGCAAGGTTCACTGATAATTCTTTCATCCATCCAATATAGCATGGATACTTTTCCTGCCTGAAACTTCCTTCTAAGATCAATGAAAGGACAAATATGCACACACAGCATTCATCCCCCCCCCCCCCACTATTTGTATTGTATTATTTTTCTCAAAGAAAACTTTTAGTTGGAAAATATGTCATCAGTTGTTTAGCTAAATTGTTATGTTGATAACAAACTTTAGAGGAATTCATTTTGAAAAAGTGAGGCTCCATTTAGGTATCTAGTTGGCAGATGTCATATGATGTGCATCCTAAACCAAAGAACTTGTCCTTTTGGCTTTTAACTGAGACAGTTCTTATGCATTTTTGATATCCTTATCCTATAGCAAGGATACATTGCAGTTGATCAGTGTGAAACTTGGATATGAAAAGAAATATATATGAAATAGAATAGTAGATTAAAAATAATTTTATCAAATGCGTAGAAGTGGAAAAAATTACATTTCATTATAATTAGACAGTTGTGTGTTTTAAAAAATAATAAAATCGTTTTAATCCTTTTTACTATAGATTTACTGAAGTAGTAATTTTAAGACGCATCTATTACGACATAGTAGCTGTAGCATTTATTACTTATAGTGTATTTTAAGTAAAAAACTAACATTCTTGTTGTGTAGGCACTCCTGATACCAATGATCTTCCATTAGATAAGCTGATCAAAAGAACACCTGGGAAGGATACTAAAGAAGCTCATGAACCTAAAGAAGAAAGCCCTCTACATTTTTTATCACCAAAGAAAACATCAGTTTCTGTACATGGCAGATCAAAGAAGAAAAAATCTCTTATGAAAAAGTCATTTAAACGTCTCCATAAACATTCCCTTAAAAAATCATTAAAATTTAGTCATAAAAATCCTGTAAAAAATCCCATCAAGTATTCCTATAAGAGTACAATTAAGGCTTCTATAAAAAGTGCTATAAAATTGCCCATAAAAAATCCTGCAAGACCCGCAACAAAAATAAGATTTCGAAAAGTCCGTTGCAAAGAATGTGAAGGTTGTTTAGCAGAGGATTGTGGACAGTGTGTTTACTGCTTGTAAGTAACATTATATCATATTAACAATTGTAACATATTTATTATAGTTAAAATGTACCTGAAATGTTGACAAATTATAATAAGATTGCAAATTATAATAAGGCTGTAATGTTGCATGTGTATTGTAACTATATTTTATATTTAATACCATAATGTGAATCTCTACTGTATCATGTTGGTCGCTGAATGGTTAGTGTACATGGTTGTGGTTCCAAATAAATTTAGCATAAAATTATGGAAATGTTGTAATAATTGAAGGTATTTTATAAAATTTACTTCCTTTCATTATGGTTTAATACTTGCCAATTTCTCTTGCTGTGATGTTGCTATTAATTGTAGGAGTATTATATATTATACAACTTTTATCAGCCTGAATTGCCATAGAGAGGACATGCATAAGTATAGAAATAGGCAAATGGGAAAAAAACCTTCATTCCATCTCCCGGGTTCAAATGTGAGACTCCTAGTTACATGCCAGTTGCTCTGCCAGTTATGGTACACATGCCTAAGTCAGTTTTTTCACACTTGCCTATTTCCATGAATTGAACTATATCATTAATATGAATGAGATTCTCATTATTCCTTTTGAACATGTCAAGTAGTTATCACCTCAGTAAAAAGAAAAATATGTTTTACTGGAACAAAAGTCTCTTTGCATTACTGTTAAGTTGTAAATCCATTTACACTGCAGTTAAATGGATAAAAATCCATTTATACTGCAGTTAAAATTGAACCACAGAGATGCATTTCTTATTTATCAAAAAATGACGTGAATGCATAAACCAAATTGAGGATATTTAACAAACTTACAATTTTTGGCCCATTCTCCCAGTTTACCATTTAGTACTATTTTTCTCCTAGTTTTCAAGTTATTACTTTTCCAACAACCCTTTTTGCCATTTTTTCATGAAGTTAAATGCTAAATTTGGTGTTATTAATGTTAACATCATGGGAAGTAATGAAAATGAACATAAAGTTATATACAGTAAAAAGTTGTTATAATGAGGTTGAAAGTTGTGAAAAAGATTTGCTTTGATGGATTTCTTTGCGTGAAATTAGCACTGAATTAGCAATGAAATTAGCACTTGCAATTTAACTGCAGAGTAATACAAAAAGATAAATAGTAGCCTAGGCTACCATTTATCTTTTTGTATTACCCTGTAGTTAAATTGGACAATAGAAATTCCTTGTTTTCTCCCAATTAAAAAATGCTAATCTTTTATCATCTCCTAACTTCAACAAAGTTTTAGAAATTAGTTTTTTTTTATTTTTTGTTTTTTTTGGGGGGAGGGTTCAAATGGAGAACTAGAGTTATTATCCCCAATTAATCTAATATATTTTTGTTTGTTCAGGGAGTAATGTCAAAATGACCCAACTACTCCATCATCACCCACTCCAAAAAATGGGAGCAGTCTTTCAATTATGCCATAATTATCATAGTAAAAAAATTTAAAGCACCTTCCAGCTAGTTGTGCTGTTTTTGGTAAATGTTACAATATAAATTTCTTACAATTAGCATATTTAATAGACGAGGTAGCCCCTCCCCCCAAATTCAGAAAGGCTGTTCTGATAAATGCTGAGGTTGCACAGATAATAACAATGCAAGATGTATCATTTTCAAGTGTTAAATTTTTCATCAACAAATTCCCACTATTTTGAATCTAAATAAAAAGATAGATGACTTGTTGGATATTGTACATGTCAGCTTGATGGCCTTCCATTCAGGGTTGGTGCAACAGCACAGGCATCAAGCATTACAGATGACTTCTTGGAATGACAAACCAGTGATTGCATGGGCTTGCACTAGTCTCACTTCAACATAAAAAATGTCACGAATTTTAAAGTGCAAAGCTATTTTACATAGTTTTCCAAGTATGAAAGCTGAAAAATTTTTTTTCTTGTATGTGTGAATTAAAGACTTCCATATTTCATTTTGTATTTTTAAATTCATATTTTCACAAAAACAACACTGAAATCTTATTAACTGCTTATGACTTACATGGCATTTTAATCTTAAGTGGCAAGGCATAAAAGTCACTCTCTTGGAGTGGCAAAAATGTTAATATCTTTTCAGGGTATCAAAAATAGTAAACATCATTTGGGGGTGACAAAATAAAAATTAGAATTAAAATTCATTTGTGTCGTATAAAATAAACTGACGGGTGGTGAAAGGTAAATTCACTTAGGATGACAAAATGTCTTGGGTGAGTGTTGCTTTTATCTAGCATTAACCCTTTTAAGTCAAGCAACAACTATTTGCCTCTTCTGTGATTCTCTTGGCAAGTCAAGTGACAGTCATCACTAGACTTTTACATATCCTGGATGGTTTCTATGCATTGTATCATTATGTGGTAAACACTAGTAGCTTTTGTCATTTCTTAGAATCATTCTAAAGTTTTAGCTTTTCTTAGTTGTGAGTAAAAGTTGCATAACCTATCCAGGGGTGGTGGGCTTGAGCTAAAAACCTGATCATTAATTAGTTATTGACTGATTGTTATTAGCATGCTTGGCTACAGATCAAGGAGATCCAAGCTTGAGCCCCAGATAAAGCATTGATGTTTCTTGTGTTGTCTTTCTGCTGAGGGCTCACCTTCCTCTATGATGTATTTATTATACTGGTTGCTTCTGCCAAACATCTGTGGGAAGCAGCTGTTTAATAATTTTTTTTTATTTTATTGTAAAGAATGGGAAATATTTGTTAAAGTTTTTCACTATAACATTTCAGAATTTATTTTTCAAAATTTTGAGATTAGAAGGTATTGTTTAATAGCTTTTAATATCAGGTTTTAATGACAGAAATCCTGAGTAAATAAGATGACTCCTGTTCATTATGAAAGTTTTCTAAGTAGGAAGAATTTTTGTTGTATATAATAATTAAGATATTAGGTGAACATACAGTAGAATTCAAGACTTTTTTTCTTAAGGGTCATTACTAGCTTTTTATATAAGTTGTTAAGGATTAAAATGGAAATATATGTTGACATTTTAAGCATATCATTTATTTTAAACTTATCTAATGCTCATCTAATCCTCCCTTGTAGCCATTAAAAATGAAGGAAGTGGTGTGGTATGAGTATCACTGGCCTGGTGTACAAATATGTAAAAAACAGTTGCATAATGTGCAGTGATTTGATTAGTGTATGTCAATACATTTTGACTGTTAATGGTGAATGAACATTTAAGTTTGAATTCATTATTTATATGGCAGCAGAGTCAAAATAATAGAATTACCTGCAGGGAAAATCTGAATGTACGATCATTAAATTGAGATTCCATTGTGATAGTTTTATAGTAATTATATATAACTAATGTACACTGAAGTGCCATTGAATTAGGGAAGTAACCTAGTAACGTGTTGGACCCCCTCTGACCCTGATAACGGTCGCCACACGACGAGGCAAAGACTCCGAAAGCTTACGTAATTGTTCCACAGGTTTGCAGGACCCATGCATCCTCCAGAGCTGTCCACAATTCTCTCATGATCATCGCTGATGGGACATGGGCCCGAACATTCTGTTTGACAGTATCCCAAAGATTTTCAATGGGATTTAAATTTGGGCTTCTAAATGTGGGACTTGTGGTACTGAATATGGATACCATCTCCTATCCCTAATTCAATGGCACTTCAGTGTATAATAGCATAAAATTGTGATATTGTAATAATATAGAGAGTTTCTAGCAGTGAACTCTACTTGTTGGCCAAACTGATTTTGTGTTTTCAGTGGAAAAAAAGCAACAACTTTGGAATCTCATTATACATAACTAGCAAAAAAAAAAAGCATTTAATTTTGAGTAATAAAAATAATAAAAATTCAAAGAAAATGAAAGGTAAGGAAAAATTTTATGCCAGTCTTAATGGTAAAAAATAAAATTTTATTATTTTATACATCTGATTTTTAGTGATTGCTAAAATAGATGTAGTTACTTAGTGCTATGAATTATATATTTCACAGTATGATAATTGCATTTTTATGTTACCAGGTTTCTGTTTATTAGATATAATTACTTTTATAAATTTTATAATTGTGTTTAGCGAGTGTCAGGAAGAATATATGATTAATTGAGAAGGTAAGTCTCAGATAGCTGCAATCTGGCTAGTTTGATGTATAATTCATAGTTTAAATGAATCAGGAATTTCCAGATTCTTCGTTCAGAGTAGAAAAATATATTGGTTATCATGTTGATTTTATAGTGTGTGTTCTTCAGTAATATTAATGGTTGGTTTAGTTGCCTATACATGTAATAAATATAGTTTTCTCAGTTTTATATGTACTCTAGCATATTTGATTTATTTATTTTGGTGAGGAGTTGTGTTCTCCCTTGGAATTTATTTTTTATAGGAGAATAAATTCTGTTCAAATGTCCCCCTTATTTTTCATGATATATCTTTATTTTTTTTATTCTTGATCTAATATATATACAACTTGTTTCAGGGATAAGAAGAAGTTTGGTGGCCCCAACCTCATTAAGCAGGCATGCATGTATGTATTTATCATAATCATGATCAAATTATTATTTTTTTAAAACTTATAGGTTATTTTTGTAATGCCAGTATTTTCTATTACTTTGCTTTTTATATCAAATATATTTACCTGAAGAACTTATATCACCAATTATTTATATTTCATTTAAATAAAAATTGTGAGAACAGTAATTATGTGACAGCTGATTTCTCATATTTCTAATTATTCTCCTAGATAATTTGTATGGTGTTTTATAAGAGCTTTGACAATAATAGAAGTTTCTTTGGTATTTAAACTTGGTAAAATGTTATGTAAAACTGTAACTAAACTTCTGTAATATATATGCAGCAAAAAGTTCCAAAGCACAATCATCAGGACTTTGTGTTTGTAGTTGCTAGGTTTTTCTGGTGTGTGGACAATAAGTATATATGCACGTCAATAAAATGCTGTTCAAATTAAAGTGCAACAGAGCAGTGATTTTGATGAAATTTCAATTTTGTGAGTAGGAAAAACTTTGATATAGTAACTTTGATTAGTATAATGTTTGTTTCTTATTTACTGACAAATAAAGTTATAATTATCATAGTTAATAAAAATTAACTTTTAAAGTTAAATATATTTGAAAATAAAAATCACAACCAAAATAATTGCAATGCTTACATCATTTCATGGTTTCTGTATTGCTGTCTTATAAAAGGCTGTTTTAGTACTTTGTAGATATCCTTTAGTCTTTGTCACAATTTTACATCATTGTGACATTTTTACACGATGTATTTCTTCCATCAAGATTAGCTATGCGAATTAGGGCTTCAATGATTTCGCAGTGATTTTTTTTTTGGGTTTTGCATCAGCCACATAAAAAAAATAAGCTTTAATAGTAAATAGTAAAATAAAAAAGCTTTAATAGTTGCCACAGATTCTAAACTGGAGAATTTCCTGGCCAAAGAAGCATCTTAATGCTGTTATAATAACACTGTTTAAACTTTTTTATTCTATGACAAGGAGCCTAGTCATCATGAAAAATGATATCAGAATCAGGGTGCTGTCTTATGCCTTAGACAATATTTGGTTCACCAAAATGTTGATACAACCTTCATAATTCACAATTATGTTTTTTTTACACAATATATAGCCTACCAGTTCCTCTAACACTAATGCCTGATCATAATATTAGTTTCTAGGAATTCCATTATTATCATGTAATCAGGTCTCATGCTCTCCCCAATGCTATGAGATTAGTGTAATGCTCCAAAGGTTATTAACTTTTCAAGTTGGACCTTTTGTCTGATCCAAATTTATTCAAATTCGGATAGCTTTGTCAGACGCCAGACAATATTAACTTGCCAAATAAAGTTGAAATAGGGTTCGTTATGTATATAGCATTGCTTGTCAAGTAAGATTTCAAAAAGGATTGTCAAGTTTAATTAAAGTTTAAATCTAATCAAAAATCAATTAACATTGTTCAAGAGAAAAATAGCAAAAATTCAAAAGTTTCTAAAACAAAGTTTATTTCCAAAAAAATTCAAAGACTCGCCAAATTCAGTGTAAGAATACAAAAGTTGGAGTACTAACAACTCAAAACTATCTAAACAACACATACTACTCACAATACTTCTGACCCCTACATCTCTACCAACTCTGACTACACTATTCCTCACAATGCTCATCCTAACTATACTTTTCATAAAACTGACTACACTCTCTCCACTAACTGTCAATTCTGACTACACTACCTCTAACTATACTGTCAATTCTACCTCTATCTGACTCTGTGACCTACGTTACATAGTTATTAATCTGGCACTTGTCTGTTGCACACCAGGAAAACATTTGAATAATCTGACAATCGTGCTAGCTATGATGCAAGAGGGGTCGTGCCCTACACACCCACAGCAGCTGACAATCAAAAGGTTGTAGTTGCGCACGCGCAACTCCTTTGGCATGGAAACGAGAATTGCAATGTCCGAAAAATGAAATAATCCCCAAAATGATAAATATGACCTAAATAAAGCAAAACTGGTTAGGGAAAAGTAAAAGTGAATGGGTGGCCATCACATTAGTTTTAATGCAAATGAGAAAATTTTGAGAGGCTTGTATTGGAAATATCATTTTGATATGTATTATGTAGTTTAGGTAAAATAGTACAGAGGTTTGTTTTTCTTTCAGTGCATGTGCAGCAAGCAATGCTGATTTGAAATGTAAAACACCAAAAGATATATGCCTAAAGCACCCAGGTTTTATTTTTCAATGGTGATAATGACTAATTGGTAACATCCTCATATAGCTAATGCTAACAATATATTGAACTACTGTGGATACTCAAGTATAAGTTCAAAAATTTTGAATGTTTCCAAAAATCAAAAGTACAAGGTTGCCTTATACATGGATCATGCCAGGTTTCTGCATACAGAGCAAATTTTATGTTAATTAACTTAAAATGATTTTTTAATGTTACCAGGAAAAATCCATCTCATTCTCACTTTATAGAGTGGTCGGGATTCATAGATTATTACATATCTAGTCACTATTATTTTTTGTTTTTCAGTGTTTTATATGATAAATTTAGACTTAATCTTTCTGTTTTTGCCTTGTGTCAGGATTGGCCTATTTCTACCATCAAATATTTACCCAAATTATCTCCTGTGTATTTACTCTGTATTAACTGACTTAAATAGTGCTGCTCATAGTGTGACAGTCTTACATTTTGAACTTTTATAGTGCTTGCATTTGTTGTTGGGAGTAGTCAGAAATTGATTTTAAAGTGCATTTGTTTTAATAGGAAATGCAACTGATAGTACTGTTAATCACATAAAACCAATTTTATGATTCTTTCATAAAAAGTGCAAATATGGCTATACAAAATCAGGCAGCATTTCTGAGTCCGAAAACTAGCAGTCAACTTATAGTTGGAGTTGACTTGTAGAGTACCTATGCTAATAAGATTTTGCTTTTTTCTACACTGGCAGAAATTAAAAAAAAGAATCCATTAACAATTGAAGTGTAATTTATGAGATTTATTTTAGTAGAAATAACTTTTTGAGAAAGGACAGTGATCACACATGTGAAGTGATTCAATGTTTATTTCCCTTTTAATGAGTATTACATTTTACAGAAGGCACATTTTAATAAGGTGTTGAACCTCCTCGAACAGCAATACAAGCTTCCAATCTGGCATGCAATCAGTTGTACAAATGCTGGATATTATGCTGGGGGATACCATTCCATGCACTTTCAACTTGGACTTGTAATTCAGTGATAGTTGTTGCCTGCCATGATCCACGGAAGAGTCTGTCTGATCCAGACCCAGACATGCTCTATTGGAGACAAGTCTGGAGAGCGTGCTGGCCAAGGGAGTTGGTGCACTGCCTGAAGAACATGTTGAGTTGCCTGGGCGGAATGTGGGTGGGCGTTATCCTGCTTGAATGTCATATTTGGGATTACACTCAAATATGACAGGATGATTGGCTGTACTATGTTGCTGATGTATGTATTGCTATTCATTGTACCTTGTACAAACACCAGATATGTATGAGAGTGATAGCTAATCGCTCCCCGCACCATGATGTCCAGAGTGGGCCCTGTGTGTCGCTGGCAGATGCATGATGGAAGAAACCACTCACCTTGTCGACTTCGGATACATAAATGACCATCAAACACTCCTAAGCAGAATTTGCTTTCATCACTAAGGACCACAGACTGCCATTCTTCTCCCCAATGAACTTGTTCTTGACACCACTGCAAACGTGCTTGACAGTGGTGCCCATAGTCCTGCTTCCAAAAGACAATTGTGTATCATTCTTGTAGACACCCTTGGTGTGACAGAGGATCGAGTTTGTGACACCATAGCCGTCCACTCTGCACCGCAGCCCTCCTGATACGCTGATCCTCTCGTGTGCCCAGAACCATGTCTGCAAGTGTGTGAATGCTCTTCTGACCATTGACACCACCATCGTACCACTGCTGATACCTCCCTCCTGTGCAGTGTGCAATTTGATGAAAAGACCAACCTGCTTCCCGAAGACCCACTATATGACCTCGCTCAAACTCCACTAACTGAACAAATGTTGCATGCCTGCATTCTCCAGGTATGGTAGCTTCTTCAAAGAGCACTGAACAATACAAGATGAATAACTTCTTTCTTCATGCCCTAATCCTTAAATATGCGCTGCGTACATTTGCACGTTGTCCTCAGTGACATCATTGTTTCATCCAATGACTTTCAATCTTGGATCACAGTTTCTGCTGCCCTTAACTATTAACATATTCTAATATGACGTTCCTAAAGGAATTCCTTCTCGGTGTTCTTTTTCCAATTTCCACCAGTGTATATTTGAATGCTATGTATAGTTTTTGCTACATATATATATATATTGCAATTTAGTGATATATTGAATGCTATTTATATTTTCTTAGGTTTAGACGATGTCTTCGGCCAGTTTTACCAACAGCAGAAAAGAAGGCTACTAAACCTCCTCCTGAAGGTGAAGGTGATGGTAAACCTTCTGGAGGTCATTCCAGTTTTGGAGGTGGTGGACCTTCTGGCATAGGTGCTTCTCTATCACCATCATCATCCAGCTCACCATCGACAAGTCCTGATGGAAGCAATGGAAGCAGCTGTGGTTCTAGTTGTAGCTCAACATCTAGTAGTTCTAGTTCTGGTAGCAGCAGTGGCAGTAGTAGCAGTAGCAGCAGCAGTAGTGGCAGCACTAGCGATAACAATTCATCACATTGTACAAATGTTGGGAACAACTGTTGCAAAACATCTAAACAACATTCATCCAATACTGTTTGTTCCAAAGAAATAAGTGGTAAAAATCGCAATTCAAATCCTAGTGCATGTAAAACATCTTGTTGTTCTTCATCCTCTTCATGCAATGTCAGTGGATCTGTGTCTTTGATATATGTGTCATCAGAAGTTGAAACTAAAGATAACCTGTCTTTTGATAACAGTGGAAAGACAGGGAAGAGCACATTGAGTGGGCAGAAATTACCAGTAAAAAAGTTGATCCAACAGAAGGTACAGTGCTTTAAGATAAATAAATGTAATTTTTTCATGCTTTGATTAACTGTTTGATTACTTTATTCTCCAACTTTATTAAATGCATTTGTCATAAAAAGTATAGAAAAATGATAGATTGCATTCTCATATTTGTTTTTTTTTTTACTTTGCACTTAAGTATTAAAGATATATTAATGATGCATAACCTTTTATCCCATTTGCAATTAATTTTGATCCATAATCTTTTATCACATTACAATTAATTTTGTTCATTATTTTGCTTCACTGGGTCATTTTCTGAATAATGAGAGCAGTGTTGATTGACAAAAGTAATCCTTCACATTCGAAGCTTATCTTGTTGATCATATGATTAAGAACTGAAACATGCCGGAACATTCCTCATTTGTGATACCTTGCCATGTGTCAATGCATATATGTATGTAACCTTCAAGCAGCTATTGGCTATGAAGGTCTAACCAGACTTGCAATATACAAGGGTAAGTCAGAAAATAAGATTCTCAGTTCGTTCACTGCCAAACCAAATAACATCTGGGGATTTGTCTCCAATCATGTTAGTACTAAATAGTGTAAAAGTACTGCTAAAGGTGTACTGCTAAAGGATAACTTTTTATGATGTCTACCTGCACATTGCTTGTTCCATGATGGATTATCTCCACACTTGATGATGGGCAACTCTTCACCACTCACCATTCAGTCTAGACCTGGGGCTATCAGATTTTCACTTGGAAAGCT
This sequence comes from Ryuthela nishihirai, assembly GCA_038380435.1. Classification (NCBI taxonomy): domain Eukaryota; kingdom Metazoa; phylum Arthropoda; class Arachnida; order Araneae; family Heptathelidae; genus Ryuthela; species Ryuthela nishihirai. The sequence goes on along the minus strand of JAWZYU010000016.1, from coordinate 6,937,172 downwards.
GCAGAAGCATTTCTGACAACACTTTCTATTGGATGATGCCATCAAAGAGGAAGTCACAAAGTAACCTCAGAGTAGGATTAAATGAATCAGTATTACATACCTCTATGGTTGCACTAATTAAATTTTAAACGGTAAATGGAACAGAACTAAATCTGTTATTTGTTCCAGAATATGTAATAGAATGGTTAACCATCTGTTTCCATTTAAGTTAGATGAGCAATTATTTTAAGTTTTGTTTATTAATATATTTTAGAAAGTTATAATTTTTATTAACTTTCTAAAATAACATATATTTACATTATTTAAAAAATTATTAATATAACATTATTTATTATTAATATAACATTATTTATTATTAATATAACATTATTTAAATTAATATAACATTATTTAAATAACTATAAAATAATATATTATATAACTATTATTATAATAATATATATATAATATATATAAATATATATAATAATATATATAACTATATAATTATATTTATAATATTAAATATATATAAATTAATAATAAATAATAAATAACATTATTATTTATTATTAATATAACATTATTTAAAAAAATTACTGCTTAAACTTTTTACATGCAATGAATATAGTATACCAGATTTTAACATAGAATTAGCAACGTCATTATTTGAAATATATTGCTAATTTTGGAGCCTCATTATTCTCAAATCTGAAATAATTTGGCATTATTGATATTAAAGTAAAAAAATTCTATTTTAAATAATGTATCAAAGCTCTGCTAAATAGTCCTTTGTTGTGCAACTACTATGTATTCTATTTTATTGCTGGTTGATAACTGGATCAGTCCTTTCGCGTAAAATGTTAAATCACTGTGGTAAAGATTTTAAGTTTGTGTAACAGGTATATGCTGCTTTAGAGATGGTAAGTATTTTTTCCTAAGGTAAGCCTGCTTAGTAAGTGATCTTTTGCAAATTTGAGAGCTGAAAGGGGAGCCCAGGGTAAGATATAGCTGTTTCTTTTCTGATGTCGTTCTGCAGAGGTATGTTCCTCATAGCTCTTCTCTATGGCATACTATACTGATAGGTTTCTGTCATATCTCTGTAGTAACCAGTTGCTTGAAAGGTGGGTTATAAAATAGTAATAATAAATTATCATAATATTTACTTTATTAATATTAATTTTACTGTATGTAGAAGTAAGGCTTGAAAGAAGTCTTTGTAATTGTGGAAGTTATTTGTTAACAGTTAAAAAAAAAACCCTTGAAATCCTCAACATATTTCATAGCCTTATAACATGGGTTCATCATCAAAAAGAGTAGAGTATGTGATTAACACTGAATTGCTTTTGTAGGGTTGCTTCGCAGTTTTTACAGATATAGTAATTCGTTTTTTCCCTGTGTTAGCATTTGATCTTTGGGGGGTATTTTAGACTTTGTGATTTAATGCGGTCATAATGATCATTATTTCCTAAAAGTTTTGTGGTGGTGAGGAAGTGGAATATTTTAAGTTATGCTCTATATCATTTCATACACTTGCCATCAGAACAAGGTACAATATACAACTTACAAAAACACTGATGTGCCATTGAATTAGGGATAGCAACCTAGTAACATGTTGGACCCCTTCTGGCCCTGATAACGGCCACCACACGACAAGGCAAGGACTCAACAAGTCATTGCCTTGTTGTGTGGTGGCAAATTATTTTAGATGGTGTGGTAAATGTTCCACAGGTATGGTGACCCATGCATCCTCCAGAGCTGTTCACAATTCTCTCAAGGTCGTCGCTGATGGGACATGGGCCAAACACTCTGCTCGACGGTATACCAAAGATTTTCAATGGGATTTAAATCTGGGTTTCTAGGTGGCCAATTCATTATTTCAAAGTCAGCAGAATGCTCCTGCAACCATATCGCTGTTAAATTAGGTAGCCAGCCTGGACCTGTGAGATGAACAGTTGTCTTGCTGGTAGATGCCATCTCCATTGGGATGCATGATAGCCATAAATGGGTGCAAATGGTCATCCATGAGTTCTACGTACTGGGATGCATTGAGAGTTGTTGGTACATGTACCAAAGGTCCCACAGACATCGAACTGAAGACGCCCCAGGCCACCACTGAGCCGCCACCACCAGCTTGTACTGTTCTGACCTGACATGCAGGATCCATTTGCAGGAACCCATTTTGCATTTTAATGCAAAATTAGGTTGGATCCTGCATGTCAGGTCAGTTTTAGAATGTGAGGGGAAGACAATCCTGGCTTCATGGGGTTGGCGCCATACCCTCAGTCTCCCATTGGCGTAATGAAGTTTGAATCGGGATTCATCACTCCAGGCTCTCCATTGCCAATTTTTTATGATCCAGTTTCAATGTTCTTTAGCCCAGGCAAGGCATTGAGCCCGGTGTTGTGCCATTAGAAGTGGGACTCTCATAGGTCAGCAGCTCCTGAAGCCGAGACGAAGTGAGCATTGCACGATCTGTGCACTGACTTCCCGGCTGGAACCCGCGTTCAGATGGAAGGTGATTTTAGATAATGTCTGGCCTCTATCAGTCCATACAATGCATATCAAATGGTAAAGCCCACAATCATTCAAGGCTGGTTGTCCTTTGCAGTTTTTCTGGATACTTTTGTTTGCTGGAATTTTCATATTCCCGGAACACTTTTGAAACTGTCGTATGAGAAAATCCAAGTTCGTTGACAATTTCAGAGATTAAGTGTCCCATCTGTTGGACACCTATGATCTGCCCTCTGTCAAATGCATCTTAAATCCTGCACCTTTCCCATTACACTTCTCACAATGAATGCTTGGGGAAGCCAAAGCTGACAGCTATATATGACCACAGTTTCAGCCATGCATGCGTCCAAATGCAGGACTTCAGTACTGAATTTGGATAGTGTCTCCTATCCTTAATTCAATGAACTTCAGTGTATAACATACAAAGATAATGTTGTATAAGTCAGAAAATTTGTGCCAAACTGATTTACAGTAGCTTAAAAAATGAATAAAGAAAGCAGTGAAAGAGGGTGGGGATAGTTTTAATGCAAAATATATAGTTATTAAAGGGGATATTAAATATAAATAAATAAATACCCCCTCAAGCAGTTGCTTTCCACAGAGGTCTGACAGGAGCCTGTCAGTTTATACGACATAGTAGAAGGTCTGTGAGGATAGCAGGACCTCGGCAGAAAAACAATACTAACATCCATGCCTTACCTGGGGCTTGACCCAGGTTCTTTACATCAGTAGAAAAAGGTGCTAACCACTCAGCCATGGGATGGCTGGTGATGGGATATTGCTCCCCTCTAATACTAAGGTGGACTTGGTAATGTCAATTCATGTCCTTTATAAGTAATCCAGAGAATGTGAGGGGAAGACAATCACGTCCACTGAGCAATAAGAGCAGTCCTGAGGTTTTGGAGGGTTTGAGGAGAGAATTGAAGGAAGGTAATACATCTCCTTAGTGCTTCTCATAGATGTTCTACTGGTTTGAGATCTGAAAAGATTTTCACTCATTGGATACCTTCTAAAAAAGACTCACCTTCTTCATGACTTAAAAGGGCATTGTTCCCCTTTAGGAGGAAATTGTCACCTACTGCACCAGCTTTGGTCTTGACTTAGGTATCAGGGATCTCATTGATTATCTTGGAGCATTCACAGAACTACCATTAAACTCATTGACATCAGTACAGCTACCCAATGAAAACCTGCCTCCACCATCAAATGTGTTTCTCTCAATGATGTTATGGGGCTGGTTTCCAGGTTCTTTCCTCTCTCCAGATCAATACTCATCCTGTCTCTGAACAGGACATGAGTTCATTGTTTTTGGATCCAGGCTACATGATCATGAATCCATTGCAAATAGGCCTGTCTGTAGGGATACATTCATGTTGAGGGCATAAAATTTGACTTTATGAAACCTTGTTAGAGTTGACAGATACCTTCCTGTGGCCTGCAGTGAGAACTGACAGAGATGATACTATTGTTCTCCTGTTCTGTTGGGACATTAGTCCAATATAGCAATTATATTGAGGTGTTGTAATTGTAGGATGACCTTGAACAAGTTTTATAAAGTTTCGTTTGTTTGGAAAAACTTCATAGCTTTGAGATAGAATTGTGGACACCAAAGAATATGACCACCTCCATGATTGTTTGACCAGCCTCCAGCCTACCAACAGTTCTCTGTAGTTTTTAGTCATCTAAACATTTTCTTTGAGGTATCACAAAGCAGTTAGCTATTCAGACTGATAAAATTTCAGTTTGAAATGATCAAGCATCTACAAAAGTACTCCTTTTATAGGATATCTGTTTTACATATTCTATGAGATTACAAAGGATTTACACATTGATTTTTCCAAACACATTAAATTTCCTAGGTATTAAAAAAATCTTTAATTTATCTCTAATGATAATTTTTTTTTTATTCACAGTTCAGTGATTCATGTTTAGCTTAGAAAATTAACAACTTAAATAGGGGAATACATAGATCTTCATATGTGTCACTGCAATAGCCTGAATGCAAAATTTATCCATTGACCTTGGATAATATGCTCGAGTTAGGTGGCATTAAAAAATAAAAATAAATAAATACCCCCTCAAGCAGCTGCTTGCCACAGAGGTCTGACAGGAGTCTGTCAGTTTATATGCCATAGTAGAAGGTCTGATCTTAGTATTTTTTTTTCATTTAATTTAACTTTGAGTCTGAGTGTTTGGTGCCATAGAAATGCCAACCTTACCATACTATTTGTAAAGCAGCAAAAATCTTCACCATTAACTAAGAATTTCCACCGTAATGGTTGTAACAATAGCAGATGACTTCATATACTTACCATCTAATGTGATAAGACTGATCTAGCTACCAACATACAATACCACTTGGCATAGATATGGTAAGCCACTACTTTGGGGGGGAGGGGGGGTTAATGAGTTTTTTTTTTCTTTTTTTTTTTCTTTCAATAGTATAATGTATATTTAATTTAGTTTTAACACTTCCAGATCTTAAATGCAGTTCTTGATAACTTCTGGAGTCAAAGATAGAAACAGACAGATTTAATACAATAGTTGAGAATATTTTTATTACAATACATAGAAATTTAAATATCTTCTTTAAAGTTTTTCTACATATATGTCCAGAAACAAAATTTTTAAAGTTAATAAATAATGTGTACCATTTTAATTTATTATAAAATCTGATTGGTAACCACAAAAAACAATACGAACATCCATGCCCCAGGTAAGGCATGGATGTTCGTATTGTTTTTCTGCTGAGGTCCTGCCATTCTCACAGACCTTCTACTATGATATATAAACTGACAGGCTCCTTTCAGACCTCTGTGGAAAGCAACTGTTTGAAGGGGCTATTTATTTATTTGTTTGTTTGTTTATCTATTTATTTATTTATTATCCCCTCTAATAACTATATATTTTGAATTAAAACATGTTTTCATTTTTGCTGAGCAAGTAAAAGAATGTCTTGGCTTCCAGCTTTCAGGCTAAACAGTTTCAAAATTAATATTTTTGAAAATAATGAGGTTTCTTAATTATATTTTGGAATCTTGTAAACTGTGCATTTAGAAATTTATTTGCATGACATGTAAAAAGTTAAAGTTCTAATTTCTTTTTAATAGTGTTAAAGCATTTAAAATTATTGAATTCTTACACACTTATGCATAATTTAGATGCTTTTATATTTTGTTTCATTATGAAATGCATATTGATAATTTAAATATTGCAGGACAAGAATATGTTATACACTAAGCAAGCAAGTAACCATATGGCAGAATGCTCATTGACACAAAAGAAGCCAAAGAAAAAGAAGCATGTTATATATGCTGACTACTGGGTTTGTAACAGTTTATCTATTTGTATTTAGCTGTTTTGAATAATTATTGCCTTTAATGTTTTTAAGGTAAGTATATATCTTGCCTTTTTATGTTCAAGGTGCATGGAATGTGTGTCAAGGCAAGGCACTAGCCTAATCCACTCAAAATACCAAAATAGTCATTTTGCCACTTTGCTTCCTAAAGGGACACTATGCACTGCAAATGTTCAAAATATGTGATGCACTATTATTGGGGGTTGGGGCTTCAGAAGCTATCGAAAAACAGTTCTAGAAAAGATCTCATGGGAATGGATAGAGTTGATCTGTGTCCTATTGAATGTTCTTGTGGCCAATATTGACAAGAACATCATGTGAATCAGTTGACTTATTCCAGGAAAAGCTAGAGTATTTTGGTTTGGATATAAAGAGCCAGAGTGGAGTAAAATGTGCTCTTAGTATCAACCACTAAGCTGATTTAGAAATTTTTGCACTATAGCCCTCTTATTACAGATTAAAAGTTTTAAAATGATATCAGTGGTAGTTTCAATCATTGCTCACATATACAGGATGATTCATCCCATGATAATTAAGTGTAATAACCCATTAAGGTTTTTTACAATGTATTCCTCAGTTCAACAACTAAATTCACTAATCTTATTGAATAATTGTTATGTTCAGTATGAAAAACCATTCCATGGTTAAATCTTGGCCAAAACCATTTGTCTTATAGACATTCACTGATATAAGCACAATTAAAAATTTGTTGGAGTACGCAAACTCTTGTAAATCTGATAGGGAAAAATGTGCAAAAAGATTTGTAAAGTTGATAATAAAATCCTTCAGGTGGGACCTTAAGTCATGGCCCCATGTGCAGGAGAGCCATACTCTGTGCTCATTAAAGAACACGCTGGATAGCCTAGACGGGAGGCTACCATCTGTCTTCCAACAGCTGTTCCAGTGGGTCCCCTCCCCAACCTTCTCTGAGCCTTCAGGGGGCTTGTGACCTGGCTATTTAGCCCATGGTGTGCAAAAAAATGCCACTCAGAGGTAAAACAAACAAACAAAGATTATAAAATCAGAGGTATGTATGTATTTAGTGATGACCATAGATTGAAGATTTGTTGTTCTCATCAAGGTTTGAGAATATATATATTAACCCTTTGAACAACATTTAAAGTGTCAAAATGAGTTGAACTTAGGACCTCAAAGGACTAAAGGATATATATATATCCATCAAGATATGTATCAACCAAAACAGCTGAAAACTGTTGAAGATGCTACCAAATTTAACTTGTTGATTGCTATTTCAAGTAAAAATAAGAAGTAATTAAATTTTTCGTATTTTTTAAATCTTTATGGAAATAGTAAGAATGAAATTCAAAAATCAAATAAAATTACTTTTTCTTTTATATGTATATTTCAAAAATTTTATACTGCATTTAAATTTTTTATAAAATCAAAACATAGGGCAATGGGAAATGAAGTCTCACATGGCCTGTATTTTTCTTTTAGTATTCATTAGCACCAAATGTTTAGCATTCTTAGTTTAGTGCAAAGGGAGTAGGTTTCAGCTCCAGATAAGTTATGGACATTTGTTGTGTTATATTTCTGTTGTCTTTCCTTCCTCACAGATCTTCTCTATTGATGTATTAAACTGGCAGGCTCCTGTCAGACTTCTATGGCAAGTAGCTGCTTGACAAGTAAGAATATCAGCATTGGTAAACAAAGGCAAACAGGAATTCTCCTTATTAATGCATAGCTCATGCCAAAAGGAAATTCCCTTGCTTCATTGAAATTGAAAGAGGAACTAAAGTTGGGATTTAAAAATCAATCCATAGTGAATGCACAGTATTCCCTGTTAAGATAGACATCAAACATTAATAAAATGATTCTGAAAAAGAATTCATTGCCGACGTGGTGGGAATCGAACCCGCATCTCTCCAGATTCATGCCAGAGGGTGCTACCATTGTACCACACGTTGGGCAATGGTAACGCACTCTGGCATGAATCTGAAGAGATGCGGGTTCGATTCCCGCCGTGTCGGCGATGATTTTTTTCAGAATCATTTAATTAATGTTTGATGTCTATCTTAACAGGGAATACTGTGCATTCACTATGGATTGATTTTTAATCATATATACGCTTTAGCGTTAGCGACCTTCTCATTAACATCTGATAATCAATAGCAATGACTGAAAAAGTTGCATCTCCTTGAGTATAGATGGTGCTGTGTCAGCCATGTCTCAGTGAAAAAGATTTATAAGGTCTTATTCTGAAAAATTTCATTGTCCAACACGTGGTACAATGGTAGCGCCCTCTGACATGAATCTGGAGAGATGCGGGTTCGATTCCCACCGTGTCGGCAATGAATTTTTTTCAGAATCATTTAATTAATGTTTGGGAATTTATCTTTACTGTAGCCAGCCAATGCTGCTCATGTACACTTGTTTCTTGAGTAACTTTTCTCTTTAGTTGTTTAGATTACTATTATAATTATTTTTTATTCAAACATGGATCCGATTTGTCAAAAGTTGGATTGCACCAATAAACCCAATAATAGCAGAAAATGGGTTGTTTTTGTCACTAGCCTGCCATTGTAATTTTGAGTATATGCTCTGTAATTTTATGTTGTACTTTGGCAAGTCTCTTTGGCAGGTTGTGCGTGTCTGTCATTTGCATTGTAATCAGAATATAAATATTCAGTCACTGTTTGGCAATAACAGTGACTCTGTGAACCTCTCCAGTGAATATTTGATTTTTCTGATATAGCAGACAACAGAATTATATGACAAATACAGGGGAAATCTGCACCCGATTTTTGAAGAAGACTAAACTTTAAAAAAATTAAATGCAGATGTCTTAATGAGCTCACTCTTTGACTGCAAAGAATATGTTTTTATTTTCTGTCATTGGTCTCTGTCCCTTTTTAGAAATTTCTTCAGATTTGGATCTGGGCTGAACGCAGTTTTGATATTTTGGCCTCTAAGTAATTTGCAGACTGATTTGGGTAGGACAGGAATGTAAGATCCAGTGAAGATTGCCTGCCTGCTCAGTTATTGGGAGGATAGCCGAATCTCTTCTATACTTGTGGATTAGCTTATCTATTGTTGCTGGTTGGAACCAATGGGACACAGCAATGGATTGAATGTTTTGAATTTCTTTTTTACGAAAATGCTCGTTTGATGATACAGTGAAGGCTCTATGGATGAGAGAATAGAAGTCTGCAATTTTGTATGCCCAAGAGATGCATGAGTCTTCACATATTATAAAGGGGATATAGGTAGGCTTTCAGTATACTAATGCCATCAAGGCTCATGCTTTCATCTTTTTGGATAAAATAAATAAAAATAAGAAACATCTAAATAGGCGATGGCATTACTGTTTTCGTGAATCTGTGATATGCAAGGTTGTTATAGCATAGTTCCTAGGGAGATGTGTTCCAAAATTGTAATTTATTTCTTACAATCGACATATTAGGAGTTTATTCTGTATTGTCAAATTAATAATAATGGAAGAAAAATTTAATAAATTAAGTTACATTGTCACACTAGCACTCATTGGTTGAGGGCATACAATATATAGCACTCACTCTACCGTACTGGCTGACTGGCCATGAGAAAAATATATATTAATTGCAATGTTCAGTACTGCTATGTATTTATATATATGTATCTAAAAATATTTCTGAGACAAACAGTGCTATAACGAATCATTGTATGGGGGCAGAGCTAAATGAGATATGCCTTTAGTCCATACCAACATAATGTGGCAGTAGAATCTTTTTATGAGTAAACTGCATATATGTATGTTTTGTTGTAAAACTATGTCTTAACCTTTTTAAACTTTAGAACTTGGACTTCACACCTTTCCTATCCCACCCTGAATCCTCACAAATGAGGTATTCCTCATAGGTTGGGACTCATTGATCTAGGGTTTATGCAAAAAATAGCAATAATTGTCTGAAACTTATTGATTGTCCTTCATATATATTCTTCTGTTCTTGCCTGCACAATTAGATCTTAGTTCTCAGTTGTATTTGCTTACAAGGGAACTATAGTATTTAAGTTGAGTCAACTTATATAAAAGATGTATTTTAATTTCATTCGTTTTGTTTACTCTTTATTTTGTCTAATGTTTGCAAAAGTTTAAATCATGGTAAGAAATACAAGGTTGACTTAAAATATTCATGTATTTAATTTTGAATTATAGGAAGAATATGATTCTGAAAGGATATGGAGCCAAGGTTTTGCTTTGATTTCTTCACAGTGCATTGCTCTTCAGTCAGCATGTTTTTTATGTGGAAGTTCTGGTGAGGAAAAGGTAACTGATTTTTTTTTTCTCTGCTGTTTACTAAATGAGTTATGCAAGAAACTGTTTACTATTTATGTATTGGGATCTTTCATAAATTGTGTTATACCTAAAGGAGATTAATTATTATGTTTCACAGGAAAAAAAGGTAGGACTTTGGTTGGGTTATATAGTGATGAAACATTATAGTGTACTTATTTCTGCAATTAGTATTTTTTTTTACATTCTGATTGCAAAAAACAACCAGCTTATTACTTATAATTAACTATTGCCATAATACTCATATGCTATGTCGATTGTAATGCTTCCAAAAGTTGCATTTGTTCAACTTCCAAAAGTTGTGTAGAAATTGTTCATTTATATTTTCAATTTAATTCATAATATTTAAATTTAATTTTACATGTTTTGAAAATATCACAATCTGGATTATAGCTTTGACAGCTCACCTGAGTTACAAAATAGCAAAAATTCTTCAATTACAACATAGGTAGTGAGTGTTGTATATTTAAGTAATTATATATGATATTATATTTCTGGAACTCTTAGTTATGATGGGGGATATAATATTTTTGTTGTGCACATTAAAGTAATAATAAAATTCCTAATTTCTGCATTAGGTAGCAGCTGTCATCCTTCCTGCACAGAATTTTGTCATTGGTCAATCAAGTCCAAAACTGAAATTTTGACTCCCCCCCACACACACACACTCTTTGAATATTGCCCTGTTTTGCATAATATATTTAGAAAAGTATATGATAGATAACATTTAAATGCAGATGTCTTAATGAGCTCACTCATTGGCTGCAAAGAATATGTATATCATTCCATATTAAAGAAAAAAGGTAGAGGTAAAGCTAAGTGTTAATTTTAATAAGAGATAATCAAGTATGAAATAACAATATTAGCACCACCCAAATTCAGAAGTGCTACTACTCAGAAATTACCAGGTTCAAGTCCAGAAGGCAGCATCCAGGCTTCACAACTGTGAGTTTCTGAATGCCATTTCATATTTTTGATATATCAAAAGGATATTTTTTTTAATTTTTAGCAATGAATGCAATTCAATTTTAATTGTTGATAGTTATTCTGTAATGTGTAATGAATAAATTATACATAAAATGCATAAAAAATAAAGACCATTGCAAAAAAAAAATGTTATGTAATGTGGAGAAATCAGCTAAATGTTATCTAGTGTTACATGGGACTGATGTTTGGTTAAAAATAGGGGATTTAAAAAAGGGTCTATCCCATTAGGTGTTTTATGTTCTGAAATATGTATTCTTCTTATTATTATAGTTTGTAATGTGCAACAGAATTCTAAAAGGATTAAAGAACTCATTCATTGTAAATATAGAAAAAAAATGTAAAATTTGCAATCCTTGAAATAATGAATATGAGGTGAAAATGAAAATTCACATGGTTTCAGTGAAGCTTATGAAATAAGATTTAAAGTATGGTACTGAATGTTAACTAAAAAAAAGTAATAGCATATTTATGAATTGCAGCTAATATTTAGGAACAAAGACGTAATTAAACTATTTTTGATTATACTAAAATGCATTATACCATTATTTTGTACCATTAATATCACAAACAGCTAAAGAATGGTTTAATAAAAGAGCATGTTTACTAGGGTTAACATTAATTTTTTTTATCCTGATAAAATTTTCTTTTTTAATATTAATAAACATTTAATAAATTTTTTGCAGCTAATATACTGTGTAGTGTGTTGTGAACCCTACCATACTTTCTGCCTTGATGAAGATGATGTGCCACTGAAAGAAAATGTTGAAAATTGGTGTTGTTATAGATGTCAAAGTTGTGCTGTGTGTGGTCAGAAGAGCAATGTGAGTATAAAATTGTTGCAGTGTTTGAAATTGAACCTTTCATTTGTCCATTTAAGCATGATATATCTATTAATTTTAATTGCTGCACAGTTCAACGAAGTTAAGGAGATGAATAAAATAAAGATATGCAGGGGGAGTATCATTTTGCAAGAGGCTGCTACAGATTCACTGAAGTGTAACCATAACCAGTTGGGATCGCATTGTTTTTTATGGACATGTATTGCATCGTGTATTATTGCACCATCAAAAATATACACTATCAGTAGAAATGTGCGAACATCAAATTTTGTGTAAAGATGGGGAAAAGCCCCACTGAAACACATGATATGCTATGAGCATCTTATGGAATGAGTTTCTGTCCAGAGCACAACATTTCAATGGTTTAAGCATTTTCAAGAGGACAGAAAAGATGTAGAAGATGGCTTGCAGTGGCCGACTAAAAATGACCTCCAACCCAGAATTGGTAGACAAAGTATACAATTTACATGCAAGATACTGTTGATTGACACTCATGATAATAGTAAGTGAACTTATAGTGAATAAGAAATTGATCAAGTCCATAATTACCACAGACTTGGTGTCAAGGATGCTTATGTGCATCCACATTGTGTGAATGTTTGTAAGGCAAGAGCTATATATTGCATACATGATCTGCCAAGGGTGTGCCATATTCTAGAGCTTGCACCTGCACACTATGGGGTTCCGTGACATGAAGCAGCTCTAATGAGATCTGCTGCCATTTTACAGTAGAGAGGAAAGGGAGAGTGAAGAGAGGAGGACTTTTTCTCTCCTGACTGTCAAAAGGTGTGGAAGTAAAGTGGTTTGTCTGAGAGCCAGCATATTAGAAATATTTTTATTAAGAAAATCATGTCAGCACTTGGGAAGTGCTTGACTGTATTGTCTTGGTGGGGCAGTGGATTAAGACTGTGCCCAATTTACTGTAAAATCTCGAATATAATGTGCACCCATGTATAATGCACATGCTTGATTTAGCTGGAAAGTTTGTGGTAAAATGTAAATTCGTATATAATATGCACCCATAACTTTTCAATATTTTATTTTAAATTGCATAAAACATTTAATTATGAACTTTTGGAATTCCAGAAGCTTTTTTTCGTGGTCATCTCTAAGATGTTGCGCGATGGTAGTTCGTCTACGAACTGAAAGACCATGTCACTTCATAAAACGAACTGCCCATCCATATGATGCTTAAATTTTGTTGTGCCCATAAGAGATTTTTTAAGTTCCAGAGCTTTAAGTCTGATTTTAATGCATGAAACACCGATGTTCTGTTGCCTCCTATCTACTATCCACTCCATTAAATGTTTTTTCTAGGTCTGGAAAACTCGGTTGTAACCCACAATTTGCTTTTTTCTTATTAGGCAACACTTGCAGCGCCTCTTTGTTTTTTCGCCATAATCAGATGTTTGACTCATTGATGGAAAAATGACTACTTGCTGCCTGATTGCCGCCAGATTATGCATATTTTACTACTCACAGCTTTTCTGCTGCAGTATAACATTTCCTCAAATTCATTTTTAGGGCACCCCATTACTCAAGAGGAGGGGATGCAGTCACGGAGTGCTGTTGCCAAGAATACAAAATGCATTTTGCAACAATGTCTCACAGCTGTACGTGTGACTGTTCAATATTGAAAATGACGTATTTTTTTGTATGCGAGTATAATACACACCCCAGTTTTAGCAGGCTAAAATGAGTAAAAATTGTGCGTATTATACTCGAGATTTTACAGTAGATATTTTTGTATATTTATGTAATGTGAAGTGTTGTTCATTAAATATATATCTAACCAAGATGAAGTCCATTAATGATATTCTGGTGTCGGAAGTGGGATGTTTTGATCCTGGAATAGTTGTTTCCCATAAAGTGGAACAGCTGGGTAAGTGGAACAGCCATGTAAGTGGTACCCCTGAAGAGAAAAGAATTGGGGACCTGAACAGAGAGATTTTCAGCAAACTAGACAATTCATCTGTCAAGGATCATGCTTAGGGGTGGTTGTGGTCATGTCGTGGAGACTAGAGTAATTGGTAGAAGCACTGGACTGTGATGCTGAAGTGCATCTTTGGCATAGCTATAGCAAGTAAGGATTGGATCATCACCTCGCTTGGACCAGTAAAGAACTTGAATTGATGGTTGCTACCAGCAGCACCAGTTGCATAGGATCACCTTTGCTAGAAATTTGGGTGAGGCTTGTAAGCTTTGATTTTATTGTCTCTTTTGATTTTATGTCAGTGCTTTTATGTATAATACAAAGAGCACAACAATAACACTGAATCAGATTAGCGATGATATAAACATCAAATCTGACACACTTCCAACAGTATTAATTGACACAGACTTTGAGGTGGGAGCAGATGCTGACAGAGGAGAGGTAGATTGCTCTAGGAGTGATGATGTTGAGGATAGGCTTTTGTAACATGAGTAGCTGCATCAAAGGCACTCTCCGTGAGAGTGGGTACTTGCCATTTGCAATAAGGAGGAAGGCTGCAGATCTCATTAGAGCTGCTTCACATCACGACATCCTGTGGTGCATGGATCTGAGCTCTGCAATCCAGCACAACATTGGCAGGTCATGTGTGCAACACATGGCTGTTGCCTAACAAACAGGATGCACATGAATGCCATGATGGGAATATTCTTGACATGGATTTGCATGACAACGTGCCTGCTCATGTAGCAATCATGTGCTCAAATGTATATGTTCAATCACCCCTTCTCCTTACCTGGCTCCAGCAGACTCGTTTTTATTTTTCCTAAGTTGAAATTGCGATTGAAAGATCACTGATTTGATACTGTCAATGATTTCAGAAGTGAAAACAGAACTGAATACCATCACAGCAGATGAGTTTTTCATCTTTCCAAAGTTTATATAAGCAGCATAATAGGTGTATTTGGTCCCTCTCAGAATTATTTTGAGGGAAAGAGATAATAAGCATATTGCCTTATGCATTATATTTAATTTATTTCAATCAGATTAATTTGTTCTAAAGTGTGTAAGTATTCTGTTTGTTGTTGTTGTTGTTGTTGTTGCTGTTGTTGTTGTTGTTGTTGTTGAGAATATTTCCTTCAGTTACAATAAATTTCAATGTGTATTAAAATTATGTCTCATTTTGATCAATAGCCACATGCAAAACATTTTGCACTTATATATACATGTAATTGCGCAATAGTAATATTTTTCCCATTGTATACAGCTGTTGAAATGCAAGAAATGCCAAAATACATATCATGCAGAATGTTTAGGACCACATTATCCCTCAAAACCATCAAGGAAAAAACGAATATGGGTAAGACATTTGTTAAGTAAACTATATTTTCTATTTATATAGTTCATAATGATAGGTTGAACTCTATGAATTATTTTGAAGACATCAATTTTCATAGTATTGCATGAACTATGTTATTATGACAATAGAGTGTGTTAATTCAGTTGATTTTTTATTCCCCTTTGTTTAGTTGTAAAAAGGTATAGAAAAGAACTTGGTATTGAATAATACTTGAAAGAGGTAAAAACCGTACAGACATAATATTGTTTTTTATCTTTATTTTATCATTGACCATTTGTGGTAGGTTCACAAGCACTATTCTTTAATAACTTAATGTTCAACCAATAACTCTTGAAGACATTTTAGTTGCCTATGCAGCAAAAAAAAAGTAGTTTTTTTATAATTATGTGAACAAACTATATAATCTAAGAACAGCAGATCAATTTGAAAGTACCCTTGTACTACCATACTGGCCCAAAATGGCTGAGATTTTAAGTGGATTTATCCAATCAAAGCTGTTCCTTCCTCTTTACTATCTACTATCTGCAGTTTGAGCCAGTATGGTGGTGAAAGAGTTAGATGAATGATGCATATCCAATAATGTATATTACATCAATTTGTGGCTATAATGTGTTTTACATTGGTATTTTTAATTGTTTTTGTCAATATTTCCTAAATGCTCAAAATGTTTATCAGACTTAGCAGATTTATTTAATGTACTATTTTTATTACAGGTTTGTCCAAAATGTGTAAAATGCAAGAGTTGTGGTACTACATCTCCCACTGCTGGTTCTGGATTGCTGTGGAATTTTGATTTACTACTATGCCAGAGTTGTTCAAAACTCACAGACAAAGGTACATATACCACATCGTAGAGTTTTTGTATTATTATGTTCAGTGGAAATAGCAAGTAAATTTTAAAGTTATATAAAATAGAAATAAATATTTTGCGGAAAAAAGTTTCGCCGATATATGGGATTTGAACCCGCATCTCTCCAGAAACATGCCAGAGTATTCTTCCAGTTAAACTAATGCCAGCTCTGCCTTTTTTCCACTAATTTTAAGATTAAACTCTATCAACGAGATTTTCGGGCCAACCATTGTTGCTATCTATGATATTGGGCAGAGTGTGCATTTCTCTGCAGTGTCTGCAAGCCACTACTATGGCCAGTTAGGTTGCCAGATATTTTGCTGATTGAGCATCTCTGGGACATTATAAAATGATGTCTGAGAACAGAACTGACTCCAGTGCATAACATGACCTTTAGGTGCAAGTGCAGCAAATCTAGAGAACCATAGACCAGGACATTATTAGAAACCTTTTTGACTCCTTCCTAACTGCATTATAGCTTTTGTTGTCATGGAAAGCAGCCACACCTTGTACTGCTGTTACCCTAATATTCATGTATATGCCTCACTAAACAGACTGCAAATGTGATCATTTGTTAAATATACTACTACCTTTTAGCACATCACTTTGTATTGCATGCAAAGCATTACTTCTGGATGTGGCAATTTTTTTATGAGGCATGTAATTAACTGTTTTTATCCATCAGGTTTTCCAAAATTAAACTTTAATTGCCTAGTAATCTATATTTTTTTATTATATCACTGTGAAAAGACATTAAAATTAATGTTTCAGAATTTGTCTAAATTTTTTATTTCCCTAAAATTTAGAATTCTGTGTAATTTGATGTACAGCATGAGCTATTTCTTTAGCATTGCTTATTTGATCATTGGCAAAAGGCTGGGCTTTTCTTGACGTTTAGTTCAAGGAAAAAAATTTTCATAAAGAAGGTAATTTTCTTGTTTCAAGTAAAAAAAATAATTTCTCTCTATTAGTTTTTTGTTTTAATAAAATTTTATTTGCATTGCCAGATGCATTTTTTATTATGTGACTCTAAAAATGCCCTTTAAAATAAAAACTAGTTGTCTTTTTTTGTTAAATATTTTTGTAAAAATCCAGAATAAAATGCTGATTAGTTTATTGTATAGCATGCCATAATTCCTTTCATTAGTTATTTGGCAAAAAAAAAAGTTCTAAAGTTAATTTTTTCTGTCTGAATATAGTTAATAAAAATGTAGCTGGGCATCTGGATACAAACCACCCTAAAAGGGTTAATTAAGTTAACTGTCACTCATCTTGGAGCGAAGTGTATTTAGATCACTATCATACTACTGATATTTAGTTTAGAAATTTGCAGAGGGTAAAAAAAAACAATGGAAACTTGCAATATCTTGTTGGTGGAAAGGCAAATTTGGAGATCCATAGCTTCTAAAGCAGCTCTTTATGGGAAAAATTTGTTACCAGATAAACCTTTAGGAATGCTTATTTCTGTTTGCTACTCTTGTCATCTTGCATGTGAACAAAATGTCTAATCAATACAATCTCTCATATACAGGATAGGACTATAGATAGACTAGATATATAATTAAATTACTTTTAAAGTTCACATGTGCTTGGATAAATTATTAATATTTAATTTTAGTATTTTGATTTATGAAATTATTTATATATATATCTTTTTTCTTATTTGAAAATAATTGCATAAAAAGCATACTGCAAAAAACAACTTTAATTTCATAATGTTTTGCAGGAAATTTCTGCCCAATATGTCAAAAATGCTATGAAGATGATGATTATGAATCTCAGGTAATAATATCTATTAAAGCATACTAAATTATATATATTTTTAGATCCATGCTATTTATAAATTATAACAAATGGCTTTATATAATGAAGATTAATATGTAAAAAAATACAAGTTGGTCTAATATTATTCCTCCATCTAAAAATTAGAATGAAACAAAACCCATAAGAGATATCACTAAATAGTTGGTTGCATCTTAATATGAGATCATTTTTAGTAATGTTATGTGTTCATTCTCATGCAGGTATGCTACAAAAATTCATTAGTTTGTGATTCATGCAAAAAGAATTTTAAAGATTGACACTTTAAACCTTTTATTGTTTGGCAGTCATTCCTTATACAGTGTTTCTCAGTTGGTTCTGTGACCTTTTAGAAAACTGATAGAAAAATCTTATTATTGGTATTCTTGGAAATCGCAAAATGAGAAATTTAATACTGGTTGGCAATACTGATAGCATCTTATCAACTGAGACTTCCACTGGAGAAACTTATTTCGTGAACAGATGACCTGTGGTCAAAAAATGCAGAACAAAACTCCCATTGAACTTAATTAAAATCACCAAGTTTTAGATTGTGTGCATAATCATTGTAAATATCTGTAATAGGATAAATATAGGAATACATTGTTATACATAAGTCAAGCAATGCAGCTGATATATATATATACACACACACTGAGATACCAGTTTATTAGGTATACCACCCCACGTCACATAATTGATTCATTTCAACCTGTAATACATCATGTAACCACAGGATGTGGTGTAAATGAGACAGACCAGCTCTTTAAGTATCAGTTAGAGTTGGATTAAGCATTAGAATGGGCAAAATGAGAAACCTGAGTGATTTTGAACATGACATGATAGTTGGTGCTAGGTGTGCCAATTCTAACATCTTCCAAATGGCCCTCCTCCTTGGCTTTTGACACACAACTGTTTCAAGGATTTACTGAGAATGGTGCAAAAAGCAGAAAACTATCAGTGATCGATAATCCTCCGATGAAACCAGCTTGTGGATCAGAGGGATCAAAGGAGCATGGTGAGAATTGTAGAGGAAAACAGATGGACCATAACCAGGCAAAGCGAGCAGAATTATAACGTTGGTGTGCAGAAGATCATCTCTGTAAATGAACCATTTATTGGAACTTGTTGCAAATGGGCTACAACAGCTGCTGGCCATGTTGAATGCCAGTGTCAGCAAAGAATACGAAAGTGCATCTCCAGTGGGTGCAGGAGCATCAACATTGGACCATTGAGGACTGAAAAAAGGTTGCTTGGTTGGATGAATCAAGATTCCTTTTGCACCATGCTGATGGAAGGATCAGAATTTGGTGCAAGCAACATGAGGCCATGGAGCCATCTTGTCTGGTGTCAACAATACAGGCTCGGTGGTGGTGATGGTGTGGGGAATGTTTTCCTCGCACACGTTAGACTCCCTGATAACCCATTGAAGGAAATCTGAACACCACGGCATATTTGGTTGCTGACCAAGTTCATCCCTTCACTGGCTACAGTTTATACTCACTTGGATGGACACATTCAGCATGATAATGCTGAATAATAGATAAAAAATTTTTGGTAATGCTATTTATTAATCTACCATTAGAGAGCATCAAATTATATTGCAGAATTTTATATGGTTTAATAATAAGTCATTAGGATATATTATTAAACCATATATTTGACTGATTATATAATAAGAAAATTATGTTGCAATCAATACATAAGTTATTTCAGTAATAATTTAAAAATTAGGTACATTTGCAAAAATTTGAATTGTTTCAGCTTTGCTAAATGCAAATGGTACTGCAAATATAATCTATTTAGACTCTCAAAAATCTCCTGATCTGAAAATGGCTATTTTTAAGGATACTTATACTGATCATTACTGTTTCAGTGCTGTAATATTCCATATTTCTACCTTTAGCTTTAATGGCAGTTGCATGTTTATCCAGCATGCTGGAAATTAAATTTTGAATATTCTATTGGTTAAGTTCATGTTTCAAAACATGCGTCATTGTTTCCTGAAGCTGTGTTTTTGTTTTAAGGTGTTTTTGCCAAGCAGTTTTCCCTCACCTTATGCCAACTGGTTTTGATAGGGTTAAGATCAGACTTTTCCAAGCTTGATCTAAGCATGAGATGTGACTTTGCAGGAAGTTTATAACCTGAAAACAAAAAAAAGGTGTTCCAGTAATCTTTTCAATGGACAAAGGGTATCATATAATGTCACTGACTGAAAACAATGTAATATCTTCCCTTTTCAGCATGGTGACAAAGTGCTGAATCATCCTGGAATATACAACTTTCACACTTATGAAGTGATCTGAAATAGATGGAAGTAAATGGCATTCTAAAATATAAGTAATATCTATGTTCATCTCTACTCTTTTAGAAGTAAAGATGACCTGCTTCCTTGCTGAAAATACATATCCACACCATATGATAGGCTAGAAATTTTCTTTTGAACATTCCAGTTCAAATTCTTCACCATCTCAATGTCTTACATGCTGTACACTGTCTGAGCCATGTAGATTAAAATTGATTCATCTGAGAATATTACTTTGTTCCATTGATATTGATGCCACTCCAGACATATTCCTTGGCTCATTTCAATTGAACAACACATTTAGTTTGTCGGCAGAGAATTTTTTCTTTGATGATAAGTCTTTCATCCCATATCGTGCAGCCTCTTCAGCAAATAATTCTTGAACAAGAAGATCGGCTCCACTCTATTCAGTTATGTTTAAGCTGGGTAAATGTTGATTTTCTGTTTCTGAAGAAAAAAAAAAAACTTTGAAACATGATCCTGCTTGGGTGTAGAAAAGCTTTTTGACCACTATTTGCTTGGGTGTTTTTTGTTAAGTCTCTGACACTGAAATGCCAGGCCTTTCGAGCCCTTTATCCCATTGCTTGGGTAGTGTTTGGATAATGCAATTCTGACTTCTCTTATGTCACAGGCTATACAGATGATGTTAGGTTACTACATAGCCCAACTTGATTCTGCAGATCAGATTTGTATTACTGTACACATGTGCAATATTTTTTAGAGTGTTGAATTTTTTTATGATGGGTTGCTGCAAAACCATGCATAAGATGAGGGAAGAGGGAGATAATTGCTGATGTGTGAAGAGGAAAGAGTCAAAATTGCCAAAAAATCTGCTGGTGTAATATTTGAATGCCCTCTACAATTAGTTATTTTTGTAATTTTATTATAAAATCATCCATGAAAGGTAAAATTTTTGTTTGGTCCCTGGGATCGATGTGTCCTGTAATGTGTAGTTTTTTTTTAAGATATTTCAGTTGTGAGTTAAAGCTACCATTTTGTACAGCTTCATAATTTTCTGCTTTCATTTTTGTGGAGATATAGCCCTAGTAGTCCTGTAATGTTTATACTTAAGTTAATCAATGCTATGACTTTGCTATAATTAATAATATATATTGTTATAACCTTATTACTTTCCATTCTCAAGAAATTTGCTTGGATATCAACCTTAGCTTTTGGCCAATATATATATTTTCTTCTTCATATCGTAATTCATTGAGCTTGTGTTAGTTTTAGGCTGTATTCATATGATACACCAATTTCTTAATTTACATAATTTCTGAGGTAAGCTTTTAGTGAAGTTTTCTTTATTGTATTTGTGAACATTTTTTTTGCTTTGTATCATGGAATGGTACAAGTTGTGTATGTATATGTGTGTAGTATAAAACTAATTTCCTGTTAAAATTACCTAAAAGTATAATAGTTATATATAATCTGTGCTTTGAATATGGTTAAAAAATTATGAAGATACAAAATATCAAATTTTCAGATGGTCCAGTGTTCTAAGTGTTGTTGCTGGGTTCATGCAAAATGTGACACAATTTCAGGTAACTTAATTTTTTATTGATTTATTTTTAAAATATGGAAAGCTTAATTTTGTTTTTTACTTTACTAAATTAAAACTGATTTTTAAAAGTAATCTGCAGCAGGGATGGCAAATAGGTTTAAGTGAACATGCCAAAAGATACTGAAAATCTGTAAAATTATTTCAGACATGCCATATAGACATAAAATTATGTCAAAAATTTAATTATCAATACACATATTTTTCAGCAAAATAAAATGCAAAATATAAAAAATACACTATAGGGAAAAAAATTGCAACCTGGGAGGATTAATGCCATTTTATTGAAACATAGGCAGTTGTTAGCATAGACTGATATGTGCGATTGATTACATTATCAAAAAAAAAATGTTAAATTACCACTTTTTGTGGTATAATTAATATGGTATTGAACCGCTCTATGCAGCAATGTATTCATGAACATGGCGGGGAAGGCTATTGTACAGTTCTATAATATCCTCCTGAGGGATAGAATGCCAAATAGCATGAAGTCGCTGTTCCATTTCAGGACAGTGGTTGGCGCACCTCTTGGGTGTTGTTGGAGCTGTCAGTACATCATATCCCAGACATGTTCAATAGGTGAAAGGTCTGGCAAGCATGCTGGCCATGGTAGTACCTGAAAATTTTGCTTATGTAGATACTGCAGAAATGTGGGCTGTGTGGGGACAGGTGTTATCTTGCTGGTAAAAGGTTCCATGCTGCTGAACAAATGGGATAGCCACTGGCTGTAAAATGTTGGTAACATATTGTTGGGCAGTTAGAGATCACCTTATGATGGCCAGTTCTGACAAATGGTGGAACAATTTGGTTCTGACCAATGGTGACAAGATATCCGACTAATGGCACCCCACACCAAGACACCAAGTGCTAAAACTGTGTGATGTCACACACACTGGTGGCATTCCTTTCCTCTGGATGATGGCAAACACTTCTATCATCATGCTGACCAAGAAAAAAGCAATATTTGTCACTAAACATCACCGTACTCCACTATTGTTTGTTCCAGTTCTGTCTGAGGGGACAGCACTGAAAACATGCTTCCATGTGGGCAGATGTGAGGGGCAAACACAGTGCCAGATGATAGGCTCACAATAAAAACTGTAAAAGCCTATTGTTTACTGTCTGCCTGGTAGTTATTCGATGTATTAGCTGTTGCCAGTCCCTTTGCAGTTGTGTTGTAGTTGCGAATCTGTTATGCAATGCCATGCATCACAAATGGCAGTCCTGTCGTTCCCTGGTCATATGTCATCTTCCTGGTCCTTGTTGGCATGTGCTGGATCCTTTTTGGATGTGGCCAACTTTGTTTGTGTTAAACTTGCCATTGTTAATGACAAGTTTAACTTAAATTTTTCTTCCTTGTTAAAGAAGAAAATGTATTCTTTTAGATTTCTGAAAAGCAGTAAGAAATGATTTTATATGAGAGTTAACTTCAAGTAATAACAGGTGAAGGTTCTTAGCTAGTTATTAACTGGCCGTGATAGTACAGTTACATCATCATGTTCAAGACATTGGCCAGCAGGCTTTGTACCATCAAGCTCCTAATAGTACTGAATGTATACTAATGTAGTAGTTGACTGGTTTCTTGAATTCAACAATACATATGAGTACTCCACTCAATGAGCTCTATTGCCTGAAGTCAACACAACTTCATCAGCATTTTGCTCCAACAAGACTTTGTATCCATTGTTCAGTGTGGAACTTAACATCACAAGTTACAAGTGCACTAGTCAACATCTTCTGCTTCCAATAAAAATGTTAAATCCTCTTGAATTTTCTCACACATTTTCAATTAGCAAGTTGCACTTTTGGGTACCCTAAATTTGACTTTTGAAAATTTTTCCACAAAACAAAGCTGCTTTCTATATTGCCTAGTGCAGTGTTTTAGAAAGAGCATTATACTTTGTTACTAAAGAACCTCATGATGTTAAATATAGCTTTTACAAAATTTTAGTTTTACTTTTAATATTGAGATTGTGCTAATTAAATCTATTTATACTTTTATCACTGTGTTACTCATTTTATGCTATATAGCCCTAATTAATTTTCCTTTTCAAGCCCTTAGATGTTACTAATAAGTTAAGATCTCCACTTCTCTAAATGCTAAAAAATATTTTTTACCTAATTTATTGTATATAAAATATATGTAATTATACTAGTATATCACATTTGCATAACTTAAAAAAACTCATAATTCAACTAATACTTATATACATGATTACTTATAAAATTTGTTTTATACATATTTGTTTTTTATAGATGAAATGTATGAGATTCTTTCATGTCTACCTGAAACTGTAGTATATACATGCTTCAGTTGTACCACTGATTGGCCTCCAGTTTGGAAAATTGCTGCTAATGATGCCCTAAAATCTGGTTTGAGTACTGTATTAAGTGCTTTATTACATGCCAGATGTACTAGGCACTTGGTTAGCAGAAAGGTATTCACTCTAAATATTATTTTTATTATATTGTAATATACTGTGACATTTAATAGAACTATTTTCTTATTTTATACAACATTTATATAGTTGCTTCATTCAGTATAATATATATGCAGGGCCTTGAACTAAATAATTTATGGAACCCCTACCCTAGTTAAAAAAAGAATCATTAACAAACCAAAATAAAGGAATATTAATTTTGAATAGATCATATTTTTAAGTCTAAAATATTAATAAAAAATAATCATATTACTATTTAAGTTTATAACAGGTGCACATCATATTTTTCATTATTTTTAATTTTGTTTTATAAACATTGATGTGATCAAACCTTCGGCCATAGGCTCTGTACAACTGTCCTGTTTTCCCTACATTTGAGCTGGCTCTGTATGTAATGTACACGTTTATACCCCTCAAGGGAGAGGTTATATTCTTCTTCCCTTTAGGGCTTAATATCATATTTTCTAAGGCAGTCTCCTAAAATCAGACTCAAGCATGTTGTTCCCCTCCTATTTCCTCATTAGAATTTACTGGTTACATCACTGGCCTTGTATATATACTTCTAAGAATTATATATTTTATGAATTTTAGTTCAGATTCTGTTAGTTTCTTTTGCACATTTATAGGAATTGTATTTTCTGCTAACAGATATGTTTTCCTAATTGTGCTAATATATCTATGCACTTAAAAAACGGATTGCTGTCCTTTTGTAACACATAACTATATTAAAAATGTAGGAAGTATGGCTCATTTCAAGTGAGCAGTTATAAAGGTTGTACTGAAAGCCCTGAGCATGATTACATTATGCATGCTGGTACCAACTGCTGTTATACCTGAGGTATGATTAGTGACAACTACACACATCTGCCACCGAATTAGAAACCTTTATTCAATACCGAATTGGACCTCCTTTAGCCTTAATTATAGCATGTATGTTTGATTACATAGATTCCACAAGGTATGTTACATAGATTCCACAAGGTGTTGGAGTGCCTTTGCATCTACAGCACACCTGGCATTCACCAGACAGTCCTTAAACTGGCTCAGATTTGACAGAAGAGGACTTTGCCTTCAGATATGCTTTTCTAACTTGCCCCACACATTCTCAATGGGGTTCAGATCTAGGCTTTGTGGTGGCCAGGGAAGATGGTGGAAGTCACTGTCATGCTCACTGAACCACTGCTGAACACATCTTGCGCGATGGGCAGTAGCATTGTCATCCATGAAACAGCCTTCACCTGCTGGATAAAAAGTCAACATTGCAGGATGAACTTGATAATCCTTGGAGGACACCCGACCTTCCAGCAATATTAGGGGACCTGTTTCATACTGACAGAACGTGCACCACACCATGACACTGCCTCCAGGACCTTGAGTTGTGTTTACAAGGCAAGCTAGGTCCATTACTTCATGGGGCTCCCACAAAACTCTCTGCCTATTGTTGGTACAGAACAAGGTGTACCATGACTCATCGGACCATGTGATTTTTTTCTAGTGTCCAGTCGCAGTGTTCCTGACACCACTGTAGATGAACTTTCTGGTTCTTTGCAAAAATCAGTGGTTTCCATATAGGCATGCAACTGCTAATACCGATCCTATTCAATTCCCTGAGTTCACTGGGATATGGCTCGGGAACAGCCTTCATTGAATGCTTCAGTCATTGCTGCACACAGGAAGTCCTGTTTCTCCGTATAAACCTTCTCAGATGATACTGATCTCGTTCTTGACAGATTGTTGTCCACCACACTTACGCCTCTTCGACAAGCAATGCGAGTTATTTTTCCACTGTTTAAAAAGCCGAGATATCTCACCTATTGAGAAACCAATCAGCTATGCTGTTTTTCGCTCCAGCCAGATGGGCACCACAATAAATCCTTTATCAAACCCCGAAAGATCCTTTATTTTTTCCATTGTGATCAACACTACTGACGATTTCTGATGAGCAGCAGTCTTAAATAGTTGCCTTGATCAACGTGACCATGTCTTTTGCATATATCTGCACAAATGACATTTAGGTACATCTGCATAAAGGTTTCTAATTTAGTGGCCAGTGTGTATATTATCTACAATATACAGGGTGATTCAAAACTTATTGTTCAAATTTCGTGGGGAGGTAGGGAATACGTCAGGAAACCGATTTCACATAGGAAAGTATGTCCGCAAATGTACGCATGCGTATGTAGAGGGCGCTGTGTGTACCCAACCAGTGTACAGCTCGCTCGACCACTCCCGCTGTCTTCAGTGTACAAGCTGACACTAGTGATAAGATGAATCATTTTACGCATCAAGAGCTAGTGGATATGCATCTCGCATATGGGGCAGCTGGCGAAAGCGGCCGCCGAGCTAGGCAAGTTTACGAAGACCAATACCCCAACAGAAGAATACCGCAGCATCAAATGTTTGCACATGTGCATCGCAATCTGCGCGAACGTGGTTCACTGCGCAGCAACATGCAGGATACGTGGAGAAGACGACTGATGCGGACTGTCAACGTCGCAGAACAAGTCCTACAGTCCATCGAAGATAATCCGAATACCAGCACACGAGCTGTTGCTCAGCAGCTTGGGGTCTCTCAGTCAGCAGTGTGGCAGATACTGCACGAGGAACCTGTGCATCCTTACCATCTGCAAAGGGTGCAGTTACTGCATCCTGACGATTATCCGAAGCGTGTGGAATTTGCACAATGGTTCATGCAGAAAGGTGCCGTGAACCCCAGTTTTCCAGCTTCTGTCCTTTTTACAGATGAAGCTTCATTCAGTCGTGAAGGTGTGTTCAATACACACAATTCACGTGTGGGCTTACAACAACCCGCATGGTACGAGAAGTCACGCTGCGCAACATCGTTTTGCCGTAAATGTGTGGGCTGGAATCATTGGTGACTGTTTGTTGGGACCTTTCTTGCTACCTCCCCGATTGGACGGCCGGAAATACCTAATATTTCTTGAGACAGTGTTACCGACTTTTCTGGGCGCTGTTCTGTGCATATCCGCCGAGATATGTGGTATCAACATGACGGGGCTGCAGCCGATAGCACAATTGTTGCGCATGATTACCTGAACCAAACATTCGGAGCTCAATGGATCGGTAGAGGTGGACCGATCGCTTGACCATCCAGGTCACCTGATTTATCGCCCATGGATTTCTTTTTGTGGGGGGCCATGAAATACCATGTGTACGAGACCTCCGTCGACAGTGAAATGGACCTTGTTGCACGAATAGTGGCCGCCGCAGGCATTGTCCGTGATATGCCAGGCGTTTTTGAAAATATTCAGCAGTCAATGCAACGGCGCTGTGAATCCTGTGTCCGTGTAAATGGTCGCAATTTTGAGCACCTACTGTGAACCTGTACTTTACCTTGTTGGAATAAAAGTCACATTCGTTACCACTTAACTGTACTGTTTCCTTGTGTTCACTTTACTTGTCCATTTTGTTCATGTAGATGACGTTTGCGGACATACTTTCCTATGTGAAATCGGTTTCCTGACGTATTCCCTACCTCCCCACGAAATTTGAATGATAAGGTTTGAATCACCCTGTATATATATATACAGGTCTAGCACATGCATCTTATGTTGTCCCTGCATATCACTAGAAATAAGTGTCTGCCATTGTTATGTTTCAGCAAAATACAGTGATTGAATTTCTTTGGCAGATTAAAAAAAAAACTCCCTCTCCACCTATAGTCCAGACCTGACACCCTCCATCTTTATGGGCCATTAAAAAATCATTTGTGAGGTCAGCACTTTGAAAATGACAGGTTTGATCAGAAAGCTATGCATAATTGGTTTCAATGTGCTGGAACAAACTTTTATCACAGCAAAATTTCCAGATTCATCTGGCATTAGCAGAAATACATTGACTATTTAGAAGACATTATAGAAAAGTAGTAGTATGTATCAAATAGTACTGTTAATTTTTTATTGTTCATCTATCTTTAAATGCCATGTAAAATAAATGTACTCCTGACTTTTGGTACATCATTTTGCAGCAGACCACAGGATTAAATGAACATTTTCACATGGCAAATGCTCATTCATTCAACTGGAACACTATCGTAGCTAAAATATGCCTTTCTGTAGTCACATGTTGTTTAGACAGCCATAGTTGCCACCACTAATGTTTGTTTTATCACATTTTCAGTCAATGACATAATCTTTAAATGTATTTTATGGCACTCATGAAATAAGAAGCTGAAAAAAATTGGTTTTGCCATAAGTGGGATTCGAAATCACATCTCCTAGTAACATGCCAGGTATGCTAACCACTATACCATCAACAGCTAACATTTTTTCCTTCAGCTAGTGTCACTTAAAAACTTTCCCGCATTTTTTTTTAATTCGCTCTTGGCGCCATCTGTTGGGAAATGGGCATCTAGTTACCTCATATGATGAAATTTAATATGTGTTGCTCATGGTGTTAAATCAATAATTAAGTAATCAAGTATCACAGGAGTATGAGTTCCAGTGACATTGGAGAGTTCATGAGTTCCAGAGAAATGGAACTCATGAAATAATAGGGGCGGGGGTGGCTCAGTCGGTAGCGCGCCAGGCTCGTAATCTGTAGGTCCCAGGTTCGAGTCCCAGCTGGGTCAGCGTTGAGATTTATCTCCGCAAAATTTCCCGCCCTGCCCACGGTCAGTAGGGGACACCGATGGGCTTGGAAAGGCCGCCGTCCATCGGATGGGACGTTAAGCCGTGGTCCCGTGTGCGGGAGAGCCATATCCTGTGCACGTTAAAGAACACGCTGGGTGGCCTTGACGGGAGACTACCATCTGTCTCCCAACAGCTGTTCCAGTGGGTCCCCTCCCCAACTTCTCTGAGCCTTCGGGGTCCATGTGACCTGGCCATTTAGCCCATGGTGTGCAAAAAAGTGCCGCTCAGAGGTAAAACAACCCAACCCATGAAATAATAAGCTGCAAAAAATTAGTTTTGCTGTGTGGGATTCGAACCACACCTCCTAATAACATGCAAGGTATGTTAACCACTACACCATCAATGGCTAGCATTTTTTCCTTCAGCTATGCGACTTATAAATTTTCCTGCATTTTTTTTTTATTCACTCTTTTCACCACTGTCAGGAAATGGAGAACTATGTTGTCTCATATGATGGAATTTAATATCTGTTGCTCATGGTGTTATATCAATAATTCAGTAGTAAAGTATCGTAGAAGAATATCCTGTAGGCAGTAACTCGTGAAATAATAAGCTACCTGGCATGTTACTAGGAGATTGAGTTTGAATCTCACTCATGACAAAACCAATTTTTTTCAGCTTATTGTCAGTATGTTTTCAAAACAACTGAAGACTTCATTTAATTTTAAACACTAAAATGCAGAAAATTGAAATTAAAGTTGGCAAACATGGAAAACGTGTTGCAGGTCTATTTATAGAAATTTTGAAAAGGGCAAAACATCCTGATGGCTGTTTAAGGTTTAAATCTGTTCCTGAAAGAATTAAAGTCTGCTGACATGAAAATCTGCAATTCTTTTTAATATTTTATTACAATTTTCAAGAGCCATTATATATACATTTTTCTAAAGTTATTTACTTTCATATACTCTACTAGATTGAATTTTATTTCTTTGTTTTTTTTTGCATTGTTTATTGTTTTCCCATTATTATTGTTGGGGCGGGGGTGGCTCAGTCAGTAGCGTGCCAGGCTCGTAATCTGTAGTTCCCAGGTTCGAGTCCCAGCTGGGTCAGCATTGAGATTTATCTCCGCAAAATTCCCCGCCCTGCCCACGGTCAGTAGGGGACACCGATGGGCTTGGAAAGGCCACCGTCCGTCGGATGGGATGTTAAGCTGTGGCCCCGTGTGCAGGAGAGCCATTCCCTGTGCACGTTAAAGAACACGCTGGATGGCCTTGACGGGAGGCTACCATCTGTCTCCCAACAGCTGTTCCAGTGGGTCTCCTCCCCCAACCTTCTCTGATCCTTCGGGGTCCATGTGACCTGGCCATTTAGCCCATGGTGTGCAAAAAAGTGCCGCTCAGAGGTAAAACAACCCAACCCATTATTATTGTTATGTTCTCTGTTAGCTATTCATACTATATGGTTACTTTTATCTGTTGGTTAAGATATTTTCATTTCTTATTTTCTCAGTTTTCTTGTTTGTTTCGTTTTTTTCCACCTTTTTATTGTTGTATATGCTTTAATTATTTTTGTCTTACATTTCTGAGAATTGTTTTATTAGTTTTTCAATTCGTGGGATAAGTTTTCTTTTGCTTTCCTGTATTATGGGATCATAAATGAAATGGACTTTTGCCTTAATATTTCAGTTTATTTTGCACTGAATTTCAGATTTGTTAGTTTGTTATGGGAATTGCTTTAGTTTATATTCCATCTTGAATGTTTTTTGGTTTTAACAGGTTTCTAAATTTTGTTATGTTTGTATTTTTGTCTTTTCAAGATTATATGCTTTTTTTTATTCTGTTCTTATTTCTAACTTTTTTAATTGGAATTCTAATAATTCTTAATACTAATTCTCTAGTGTATATATATATATCTTAAATCTTTTTGTTTAATAAATTAGTGTTAATTACATTAATAATTAAATTTTTTCTTCTATTTTAATTCTGATTTCTTTCATGTTGCAGATCACTGAAAGGAAGCTTAATTGCAAGAACAATCATACCATAGCAAGGTCTAAAAAAGATTCAAAAAATGCTTTGCAAGATTTAAGATGGGAGTCTGATGAAAAAAATGATTCTGGACATCAGAGTAGTGTAAATATTTCCCATGAAGAAACTGTTCTTGAAAATGGTTTAAACAAAGATATATACACCAGAGAATTAGTGTCTACCAGTTCGCCACTCAAAAATTCTTGTTTGTACAACACAAAACTGTTAATTCAGGCTCTTAATAAACAATGTGAACTGAATGTGAAACATTCGTCATTGTCAGAATCAACAGAAAATAAAGTGGATAGCAGCAAACCATCTACGTCAGAATCAACAGAAAATAAAGTGGATAGCAGCAAACCATCTATGTCAGAATCAACAGAAAATAAAGTGGATAGCAGTAAACCATCTATGTCAGAATGTCATTCAAAGACTATTAATAATGCAACACAGCTTTTTTCTAAATCTCTTTATAATTGTGAAACTTTAAGTTTGAACTGTGAGAAAAATGAAAATGTGAAAATGAATGACACTGTGAAAAATTGTAATGAAAGCACTCAGAATTTTCAAACATTACATAGTGTAAACAAAGAAGCCAACATTAATGTCATAGAGAATATTCCATTCACCACAAATAAAGAACAATTGGAGCTTTGTGACACAAATATACAAGAGGAAGAAAGATGTGTAAAGACCAGTGAGCATCCTCTAAGCAATAGTAATATCTCCATAATGGAAATAGTTACAGATTGCCCATCAGAAATTACAGCTCTTTTAAAGAACAATGATGGAGATATTGTGTTATTGGATGCAGAAAATCTAACAGGCTATGATGGTAACATATCAGTGAATGCATCAACTGATTTTCAATCATTAGTGACCTTAACAGAAAATGAAGAAACATGCACTTCTATTACAGTTGAAACAAATGGATCTATAGTAGTTCCTTTGCCAAGTAATGATAAAGAAATTTTTGCTATTCCAGTCAATGTGACAATATCAAAATCACCAAAGCAGGATACTTCCAATTCAGATGACATAGCACCTATTACCACACCTGCTTCAGATCTTGCCATAAAAGAAGCTGATCAAGCTGTGAGCCCTCAAACACTTAAAATTGTTTTTAAAGGTAAGAAATTGACTGACTAGGCTCTTTATGTGCTTTGTGTTTGTTTAAAATAATTCTTAAAAAATCACTTCTTTGGTTTTGAGTCTCCAATAAGGAGTATTTAACATGAAACAGTGTAAGTAATTAGGCTAAAATTTGAAATTTCTGACAAAATTAAGGATTGTTTATTCTTTCTGGAATTATTCAACTATTTCTTTTGGTTAGTTTCTCATAACATTTTTCAATTCCTGTAGCAGAAGCATATCACATCTATCAAATATGGAATGCTCATTTTTAAAGAGAATGAAAATTTTTTGGTTTTTGTAGCCTTTAACTTTGGTAGTTTGAACTAGTGGTTGTTTAGCAAATATGGTCAAACTTATTTATAATGATTTGAAGGGACAGTTAAAAAACTTCATTATATCCATCAATTTGCTATAAAAAAATCTATCAAAAATTATCTAGAAATGTAAATATGCTCTGTATTCAAGCATAGTATAAAAATTTCAAATTCAAATATAAAAATAAAAAAGACTTTAAACACAGATAATAAAGACTACTTGGTTATTTTTTTAACAAGCCATGCATCTAATGAACACTGCTTTTTCTGGAGCAGATGTGGCTCAGTCAGTAATACATCAAGCTTGTATTCTGCACTTCCCATATTTGAGTCCCACCTGGACCAACGTTGAGATTTATCTTTCCACCCTGCACTCAGTCAGTAGATAACACCTATGAGTTTGGGAAGTCCACTGTCCATTGGATGGGACATACCCTATGTGTGTTTAAGAACTCACTGGATGACTTTTCCAGAAGGCTACCATCTCTCTCATAACAGCTATCCATGGATCTCCTCCCTGAACCTTCTCTGAGCCTTTGAGGTCCTTGTGATCTGGCCATTTATCCCATTGTGTACAAAAAAAAGTGCTACTCAGAAGTAAAACAACATAACCTGCTTTTTATTTCTGTTGGAAGCAATGGATAGCTTAGTGATAAATTTTTAATTCTGTCTCCTACTAACCACTAGAAAAGAGTTTCAATATTGCATATAAAGATGAGCTAATCTATATAATTTTCTTGAGCAGTATCTATAGATTTTGCAAGCTCTGCTAAAGTTTGTTTCTTAAATTTAAAAATAAAGGACTCACTAGAATTCCATATTCTTTGGCAATGGAGTTG
Source organism: Ryuthela nishihirai (assembly GCA_038380435.1). NCBI lineage: Eukaryota > Metazoa > Arthropoda > Arachnida > Araneae > Heptathelidae > Ryuthela > Ryuthela nishihirai. The sequence goes on along the minus strand of JAWZYU010000016.1, from coordinate 6,904,048 downwards.
TAACATTAGTTTTCTTTTGTCCTTTTTTGCATTTTTTATGATTTCGCCTTTTTTTGCCAAACTAAAAAAATTTCATTTTAGGACATCTCAATGCAAAAATACTATTTAGAAGTTTACTGTCAGACCATTACAGAAGAACCAAAAGCAGAATGCTTTACCTTGCACCGTCCGTCGGATGGGACATTAAACCGTGGCCCTGTGTGCGGGAGAGATCATACCCTGTGCACGTTACAGAACACGCTGGATGGCCTTGACGGGAGGCTACCATCTGCCTCCCAACAGCTGTTCCAGTGGGACCCCTCCCCCAACCTTCTCTGAGCCTTCGGGGTCCATGTGACCTGGCCATTTAGCCCATGGTGTGCAAAAATGTGCCGCTCAGAGGTAAAACAACCCAAAACAACAACTTTACCTTGCATGGGGCATTAACCCTTTCCGGTCAAGGATGTCTGTAGATGTTTTTTTATGCAACACATGAAACTTCGATTTTTTTTTAATTGCCGCTTGAAAATTTTCTTACACTTCTTTTAAAAATATTTAATTCAAGCTTGAAAAATAATATTTTCTTTGTTTCATTTGCTACATATTTTTATTAAACTACAATATAAATAATTCAATAAAGCCATCTGATTGTCATATTTTAGAAGCATTATATGGTATTGCCAATTTGTTTGTTAACATTACTCTGTATTGAAGCAATCACCTGATTTAAGCTCACAAGTTTGATTTGAACTATTATCAACATATTTTTCCTTAATTTTTGAAAATCTTTTAAAAATTTCAAAAAAAAAAAAACTGCTATTTTAAAAATGGAAGATTTTTGAAAGCAATTGCAAAGTACATACCTCTGTTTTTTTCTACCATTTTACCCCCTTTTCTGCCTTAAATCTATTTCACTATTACTAGAATTATTTTTATCATTTATCCCAGCATTCTATACATCTTTTCCACCCTTCAGATCGAAACTGAAAGTAAAAATTAGCTTTCATATTGCTCAGCACACAATGTCACGATAGGAGGAGGAAGTAGTAAGTGTTCTAATTGCTTGCTCACATTTGCAAGTGTGGGGAGAGCCATCTGTCTGTTAAGTGGCCGCATTTCATGTTGTTTACATGGATTAAATGAATGTACACCCCCTTCATAAAGTTAGTATTTATTTTCTTTTTATAATTAAACCTTGTTTTCATATCTGTGGATTTACTTTATTTCTGTAAGTTATCGATTTTTTGGCCGATTGATATCTGAGTATGCTACATTGGATGGCTGGCTTACCACTTTTTGTTATGGATATTTTAACATCACATTATATGTTATTTTAAACTTTATTATTTCTTCATTTTCCAGTAAAAAAATTCGACTTTGTATTGTTTACTGAAAATAAATGAGGTCTTGGATATTGAAGTAAAAAGAACTTCCTTTTCATGGAAATCAGTCCTCATGTGGTCGGGAAATTGTAGGAAGCCCCCCCCCCTCCCCCAGTATCTTGGCTGTGCCATTCTGATGATATAATGTTGTGGTTGTTTTTTTACTTTGGTGCACAGATCTTTCTGCACTTAGCTAAGATCACCAAACTTCAACACCCAAAGAAAAAAATTAATAATGTTAAGTAAAAAATGGCAAGAAAATTTTTTGCTAGTTCTGAAAATTTTGTGCATGTGAGAAGTCCAAGTCACTTTGTATAACACTAGCCATGTTTAAAATATACTATATTGGAAAGAATCGTTAAAAGAAATAAAAATCATGTTACAGGTTAAATATTATATTATTCAGGAGGAAGTTTCCTTCTGATTAATATATAATTTAACTATTTTTTTCTTCTTCAGGTTTTCCAAAATTAAGCCTTAATTGTATAGTTCCATTTATTTTTTTCACTATCACATTGAAAAGGCTTATTTAAATCAATATGCCTGTAAATTTGTTTAAATTATTTATTTTCATTAAATTCATAATTAAATTCTGTTTAATTTGGTATATAATATGACCTATTTCTGTTGTTTGGTTATTTTTAAAAAATATTCTAAATTGTTTATCTGACTCAAAACAACTGGCTAAAAGCATGGACTTTTCTCAGAGTATAGTACCAGGAAAAAAATTCCGAAAAGGGAGTAATTTTCTTATTTCAAGTAAAAATTTATTTTTGTGTTATTTGGAAATAAATAAGCTTTCTATTCATGTGCATTATAATCATATCTGTGTATTAGTTTTCTTAAATAAATTTTTGTGTTGCCAGTTGCATTTTTTTACTACATGACTAAAAAGTCCTATTAAAATAAAACTAGTATTTTTTTTGTTAAATGTTTTATTTTCAGAAAATTCAGAATTAAATGCTGATTAATTTGACATATGCCATAATCCTTTTCATTAGTTATTTGGCATAAATGTTCTAAAGTAATTTTTTTTGCCTAATCAGAGTGAAAAAAATAGCTGGACCTAGGAAGGGTTAAAGGCATTGCACACTTTTCATAGGTCATTCACTCACCATTTTGTTTGCCCTCTGACATTTGCCTCCATTTTTATAGCTCCTTCAGATTCATATGTCAGCACAGTACCAGACACATTATTGGATGTTCTTCTACACTAATTGACTTGACATGCAAATAATTTTATGTCCATATTATATATATAATAATTTATATGTATAAATTATATCTTGTGACATATATTTCAAAACTCTGTATGATAATCAACCAGTGAAATCATCCATTCTTTCTAGATGGGGCAGTTTAATGGTAATGCAATACAGTTAATCAAATAACGATAGCAAGCTTAACTCTGTAAATTCAGGTACCTCCAGCCTCAGTACTGGGACCAACATTATTTTTAATATTTATTAACGATATTACTAGAGCAGGAGTGGCTCAGTCGGTAGCATGCCGTCTGTTGGATGGGACATTAAGCCATGGCCCCATGTGCGGGAGAGTCATACCCTGTGCACATTAAAGAACACACTGGATGGCCTTGAAGGGAGGTACCATCTGTCTCCTAACAGCTGTTCCAGTGGGTCCATCTCCCAACCTTCTCTGAGTCTTCAGGGTCCTTGTGACCTGGCCATTTAGCCCATTGTGTGCAAAAAAGTGTTACTCAGAGTTAAAACAAACCAAACGATATTACTAAAATTATCACCAACGACAAATTATACCTATACATGGATGACATTGTCTTATTTTATAGTCACAGAGATCTAAATGAGGTGTATGAGGTATAAGAAGATTTTAATACACTCACCAGATGGTTTTATATTAATAAATTGATTTTAAATATTAACAAAATGAAAATAATGAATATTCACTCTATAAGACACAGATTCACTTCAACTGCAATTGCTCTTTGTTCACGACTCATTTTGTCTAAATGATTCATTACTGTGGAATCTATTTTAAGATGCAGTTTAACAATTTATGGGAATACATTTAAAACTTATTTGAATGAATTAACTGCTATATAAAAATTTTAAAATTGATTGATCCCAGCATTAAAAAGCTAAATTTTATAAATTGTAAAAATATATTTCTTCATCATAATATTCTTCCAGTTCAAGATATATGTTTTTGCACTATAATTGTACAAAATTATTTTTCACATGACCAGAAACACTTGATTGATCATGACATTAGTACAACAAAAGCATGATAATTTCTATAAAATACTCAAAATTAAAAGTAACTACAGAAGGAATGCAAAAAATTCTGTGATCCTTTTTTTCTTCAGTCAACTGCCAAGAGATTTGTTAAATATTCCATCCTAACTAGGCTGAAACCATCATTAAAAGTTTAGTTACTTCAAAGGTAAAAAAAATGAATTAGCAAAACAAACACCATAACTTAACACACTTTCTAAACATAGTTTATATTCCCTGTGGATAAGGCTTAACAGGCTTTGCAGAGATGTACAAATGTTTTGCTCTTCACTGCTCCCACATGCGAGTACTTTCTCAAGTGGGAGTTATATAATATTAGTGCTCAGAATTTTGCTTCTTTTTGTTTTATTTCAAGATCTTATAAACTTATATGATATGCAATATGCCTTTTATTGAATAAATTGTTGTTGTATCTGGAAAAAAAAATGACAAACAGTGTATGGTTGTCCTTAGACTAGTTCAGTCAGCAGCTGAATTGTGTTAGCTAAACTAAGGACAGTAGCAACTGTTGTTAAAGCATATTCATTTGTGCATTTTGCAGTTCAATACAATATTTGTATCTACTTGTGAGTGTAAAGCATACTTCTCTACTTTGTAGGCAGCAGCCTAGTTACCATAACTGCAATATCATAACAAATGTTCCCTATCAGCTTCAACATTTGGAAAGTGAAAATGTCACCTTTTCCATTAATGGCAAATTATAAATTTTTCCTTATAATGTAAAATTTTAATTAGCATTTGATTTTAGACTATGCAGTACTGCCTTTCAAATGATCTATGTAAAAAAAAAAAGTTTCGCTGTAAAATGTTATATTTTGTAGTATTTTAATAAATTTCATACTTAAGTTCTGAAATACACTACAGGAAATAAAAAAATGCAACACTTGCAAGAAGTTATGCAAATGTAACAAAATTTAGGGTGACTGTAGTATATGGAAATGCATAGATTGAAACAATTGGTCAGGTGTAAGCTGATGTCACAGGTGTGGAGCAGTAAAACACAGATAATGGCAACCAAAGCTCCCTGGTTAAAACGTTGTGGAAATTGTTCTAAACCACTACAGATGCCCTTACACAGATGTCGACAGCCGTTCCAACAGTTAAGACTTTGAGTGTGCAAGAATCATCGGCATTAGAGAAGCTGGTTTGTCATACAGAGATGTGGCCAACCTTGTTAGCCACATCTCTGTATGACACCACAGAGCGACAGGACTGCCACTTGCGATACATGGCATTGCGTGACAGATTCATGACTACAACGCAACTGCAAAGGGACTGGCAACAGGTAACACATTGAATACCTACCAGGTAGAAAGTAAACAACGTGCTTTTACTGTTTTCATTCCAAGCCTGTTGTCTGGCATTGCGTTTGCTCCTCACATCTACCCACATGCAAGCACGTCTTCAGTGGTGTCACCTCAGACAGAACTTGAATGAACAAGAATAGAGTACCATGGTGTTTAATGACGAATCTCATTTTTGTCTTGATCAGCATGACGGTAGACAACGTGTTCGCTGTCATTCAGAGGAAAGGAATGCCATCCAGTGCTACATCATCACACAGCTCCAGCACCTAGTGTGGGTTGCCATTAGTCGACCATCTCGGTCAGAACTGGCCATCATAAAGGGGGATCTCTAACTGCCAAATGATATGTTACCAACATTTTGCAGCCAGTGGCTGTCCCATTTGTTCAGCAGTATGAAACCTTTTACCACCGAGATAATGCCCGTCCCCACATAGCCTGCAGTATCTACATGAGCAAAACGTTCAGGTACTACCATGGCCAGCACACTTGCCAGATCTTTCACCTATTGAACACGTCTGAGACATGTTGGGCCGACAGCTCCAACAACACCCAACAGGTGTGCCAACCACTGTCACTGAAATGGAATAGTGACTTCTCACTATTTGGTATTCTATCCCTCAGAGGGACATTATAGAACTGTACGATAGCCTTCCCCACCATGTTCATGAATGCATTGCTGTGGGGCAGTTCAAGTTCCATCATACTAATTATACTACTTTAAGGGTAGGTAAAGTGATAATTTTCCCTTTTTTTCTGATAATGTAACAATCACATCTCAGTATATGCTAACAACTACCTGCGTTTCAATAAAATGGCATTAATCCTTCCAGGTGTTGCAATTTTTGTTCCCGTAGTGTATGTACATTGTACATATGAAGTACCAAAATACAGTAGATCTCAATTATCCAGAATAAATTGGGATAAAACAATCCTGGACAGACAGTAGTGTCCCCATTTAACCTATCATCCATATAATGCATACAAAAACTTCAAAATTTTTAGAAAAATATTGTAAATATTGCAGCATAGACTTACTTTATTCGTTTAAAACAGGATAGCAAGAAAGTATGCTTTTTCTCTTCTTTCAGTGAATTGTGTTGAAAATTTGCTACATGAAACCATTTTGCTGTCCCATCATATTTTAGCAGCTGCTTTCTCGCATCCCTTATTATCTTCAATCATACTTTTTTCAGCATTCCAATTAATCTAACCCTGGATAATCTAGAGTCTATTGTATCAGAGATTATTTTTTAAATTTCTATTGTGTATAAGCTAATATCTGAATTTCTTAGATGGTCATCCTCGTGATTTGATGAGTGTTAAGAAAAAGCTGGATGAAGGAAAATATGATACTGTTGTAAGTTAATTTTCTTGAATATTTTTAAGAAGCAAAATACATAAATCTAAAAATTTTAGGGATGTTTATAAAAATCAACAATTGCAAACAAAATTTAGTAGCATAATGCATTGACACTGTGATATTCTGGCATTGTTCACTAACTGGCCAAAATTTAGAAACTGGTTACCATAACTGCAAAGGAGAAAGCCACATATTGTGCCACTTGAGTGGTCTCAAATGCAAGTAGTACAGTCAGTGGCCAATACTTAAATGCAAAATTGTAAAGATATGTGATATAACCATTGTACATAATCATCAAGCAGCATGGTGGCCCAACAAGACTATGTAATTTAGTTTTCCAAACACATCTCTCCTGAGCTACAGGAGAGACAGACATGTAGAAAATCAGTTTTGTAGTAATCAAGACCAAATACTCTTTGATTATTTTTGGAATGGCCCTTGATATTGTGCTGTAGAGAACTGTAACTGAAGGGAAATTTTAACAGAAAGCAACATATAAGCTCCAAGTTTTATTTATGGTTCAAATCCAAATTTCTTTTATTTTGTAGCCACCTATTAACCCCTGGGATGACTAATGCAATTTTTGATTAAATAAAAGAAGTTTTCAATTCTTCTACCTTTTCCTGTTACATTGAAAACTAATTTAACTTTTTACATTGCCAACTTACTGCAGATATTTAGTAAAATGTTATTGCAAAAAACACAAAGTTTTAATGTATATTGTTTTTTAATAAAAAAAAACGTTTTACAATTTAAATAGGAAGAATTTTTTGAAGAAGTTGTCCAAATCATCCGTTTTGGCAGCTTTGAAGGAAAGAAACTTTATGCACACACAGCAAGATCGATGTTTGCTAAGGTATATTTCTCTTATATATTTAGTTTATGAATATTATATTTGATAGTACATATGATGATCTGCTCTGTAAAATTTCTAAGTGTCTGATGTCAAGCTTTGATATGGATATTTAAATTGTTTATTCATTTAACTGTATGCAGCAGCCGTACTATAGTGAAGTAGTATGTTGTTGCAACTTTGGCCATAGCAGAACATATGTTTTAAGAAGTATGTTTCTAAATTTTAATTGAAAAAATAATGCTAATATTAAATTATTGTTATCACTCTTCAAACACAAAGTAACTTAAGCAAATTTAAAGTTTTATTCACATAAGAAAACATGTTTATTTATTATTTTATGAGAATTGGAACTAAAATTTAGCAAAAATTTCAAATTTTAATGTACTTTAACTCTTCTAGGGCTCACATCTTGTATGCAAGTGGACAAAATCCAAAATGAGAGACCAACGACATGTATATCAATTTTAGTGCAACACATAAAACCTCAACTATTTTTAATTGCTATCTGAAAATTTTATTACATATATCTTATAAAAATGCTTTATTAATGCTTGGAAAATAATATTTTCTTTTTCCATTTGAGCATATTTTACACTGAATGGACAAATTATTATATACACACTGATAACAATACGCAAAGCAGAAGTATAATGCCAAGTCACATGGGACACTGAAACTAGCAATGCCTATAAATAGAGCAGGTCTCTATGCATTGGAAACCAATCACAGAAGAGTAATCATGGGTAAAGGTAGCAACAAAAGTGAGTTTGACCATGGCCAGATAGTAGTTGCTAGGAATGCCGGTTATTCAATCACCACAGCTGTTGAACTGTTGGGATTTCCACATCAGACTATTGTATATGTATGCCAAGACTATGTCACCTGGTCTGACGAATCATGGTTTAACTCTATCACACAGATGGGAGAGTGCATGTGTGGCGTAAACCACACAAAGCAATGGATGGAGCTGGCCAAGTTGGAGTCATACAGGCAGATGGAGGCAGTATAACAGTTTGGGGTGCATTTACATGGGCTTCCTTGGGGCCCCTTATACCTGTCGAGACCTCTATCACCAGCACAAAGTATGTGAACATCCTCACCAACCATCATCTACACCCGTTCGTAATGCTTCTCTTTCTGCTTCATGACCCCATTTTTCAACAGAGCAACGCCACATTGCAATACTTCCCGAATGGTGACCAATTGTCTCCAGGAGCATTCAAGTGAGTTTACCACATTCGAATAGCCCCCTTGATCACCATACTTCAACCCCATTGAGAATTTGTGGGATGAATTGGAAAAATCTCTTCGAGCCCACCAAACCCCCACCAGCAACCGTGGATGCTCTACAACAGCAGTCCTTGCTTCATGGGCGGCAATACCACCTCTGTGTTTTCAACACCACATTGAGTCCTTATCAAGGTGTCTGGCTGCTGTTGTGAGGGGGCAAAAGGTGGAGTAACAGGTTATTAGGTAAGGGTATATAATAATTTGTCCATTCAGTGTATTTTAAAACGAAATTATAGTTAACACATTTAATTAAACTGTGATATAAATAATTTGTTAAAGCTATCTGATTGCCATTTCTTAGAAGGATATATGGTATTGCTGATTTGTTTGTCAACATTACTCTTTGCTGAAGTAACTCCCTGCTTTAAGCTCACAAGTTTGATTTGAACTATTATAAACAAAATTTTTCCTTAAAGTTTTGAAAATCTGAAAAGTTTTTAATTAGTAAACCGCTATTTTTGAAAAAGAAGATTGTGGAAATAGTTATGAAGTGTGTACCTCTGTTTTTTTTACACCCTTTCTGCCTTAAACCTATTTCAGTATTCCTAGAATTATTTTTAACATTTATATCATCCCAGCACAAACCAAAACTATAACTAAAAAAGCATTTTCTTAGCCAGAGTTTGTTGTTCCAAAAGTGGCTGCAGTGCATAGCTTCACAGCAGAGGAAGATGCAGGTGTTACTATTTGTTCACTCACCCTTGCAAGAGCTGTCTGTTAATTGGCTGTATGATAGTTGTTTACATGGCTGATTTAAGTCCAAATACTTCCTCCTCACAGGCAGGGGTGGCTCGGTAGCGTGCCAGGCTCGTAATCTGTAGTTCTCAGGTTCGAGTCCCAGCTGGGTCAGCATTGAGATTTATCTCTGCAAAACTCCCCGCCCTGTACACGGTTAGTAGGGGACACCGATGGGCTTGGAAAGGCTGCCGACCGTTGGATGGGACGTTAAGCTGTGGTCCCGTGTGCAGGAGAGCCATACCCTGTGCACGTTAAAGAACACGCTGGATGGCACTGATGGGAGGCTATGATCTGTCTCCCAACAGTTGTTCCAGTGGATCCCCTTCCCCAACCTTCTCTGAGCCTTCGGGGTCCATGTGACCTGGCCATTTAGCCCATGGTGGGCAAAAAAGTGCAGCTCAGAGGTAAAACAACCCAACTTTCTCCTCACACATTGGATATCATCTCCTTTCATAAAATTAGTATTTTATGTAGTTTTTTGGTTCGATGGCTTAGTTTCCATTTCTGTAGGTTTGTTTTATTTCCTTAAATTATCGATCTTTCAATCAGTTGATCTATCGATCTTTTGGAATTATACTATATCAGATGGCCAGCTTACAAGTTGTGGATATTTTATTTAACCTCGCATTAGGTTATATGCTAATTTTTCTTTTATTTTTTCTTCCTTTTCCAGTATAAATATTATGATTGTTTATCATTTCTTGAAATGAATGAAGTCTTGGATACTGAAGCAAAAAGGAATTCCTTGATGCAAAGAAAAAAAATTGATTGTTCCGTAAAAAAAGGCAGCCAAGAAAGTGTTTTTTTTTTCATTTCATAAACAGGACAGAAAATCCCATTAATGTGAGCAATCCAAGCTACCTTGTATACACTGGTCTGTGTTTTAAAATATACCATGCTGAAAAGAATCGTTAAAATAAATAAAAATCGTGTTTCAGATAATTATTATAGTATTTGGGAAGAAATTTCCTTTCGACTAATATATAATGTTTTTTATTCCTGAGGTTTTCCAAAATTAAGCCTTAAGTGGACACTCGAACCTATTTTTTCATCACATCACAATAAGAAAAGTCTTATTAAAATCAATATGTTTCTATGTGTATTTAATTTTTTATTTTAATAAAATTTGGAATTGAATTCTGTTTAATTTGGTTATATAACATTATTTATTTCAGTTGCTCAGCATAATTGGCAAAAACCTGGACTTTTCTCAAAGTATGCTACCGAGAAAAACATTGCAAATGAGTAATTTTCTTATTTCAAGTAAAAATTATTATTATTTTTTGTTGTTGTTATTCAGAAATAGCCTTTCTTTTCATGTGCATATAATCCTTTCTGTTTCTTATGTTTGTTTTTTTACCACATGACTAAAAAAAGCCCTGTTAAAACTAGTTGTCTTTCTTGTAAAATATTTTCAAAAAATCCAGAATTAAATGCTGATTATTTTGGCATAAACATTCTTAATTCTTTTCATTAATTATTTGTCTAATTAAGTTTTTTTTGGCTGAGCAAATTAGAAATAATAACTTTGCCTTTGGATGTAAACCAGTTTTTTTATGCTTGGCCCTGGAAGGGTTAGCTTTAGTTTGCCTTTTTTAAAATAAAGTTAAGAACAAAAATACGATATTTTCACTAGAAATATCACCATTTGAAAAAGAAATCACCCTCAAGCAGCTGCTTGCCCTAGAGGTCTGACAGTAGCCTGTCAGTTTATACGTCATAATTGGTTTGTGAGGAAGGCAGGACCTCATCAGAAATGCAACACAAACATCCATGCCTTACCCAGGGCTTCAATCCAGGTCCCTTTGATCAATAGACAAGCAAGTTAACCATTTGGCCGCAGGATTACAATAAAAATCAATTAATATAATTAATATGAAAAATATTGCTGAAGTTGTGGACATGAGTTTTTTTTTTATGTAATTCATATAGGTTTGATTTTTTTTTTCAATTCTTCATTTATTCAATCTATGTTCAGTCTAGAAAATTAGCAGTGAAAGAATTATTTAGAAAACTTTTCTTTTGCAGCAAATGGAAAAGGTGTTTCCATGGTTTCGCATCTCACAAGCAAAACTATGGGATGGTGAAAGAGGATATCTTGTTCCTGATGGTTTACTTCCAGATGCCATAGTTCCACCAAATGATGATCACATGTATGCTCAGTATCTGACAAGGGAAATTAAAAATAAAGTAGCTCAACCAGGAAAATTACGTCTCTCAGGTATTGTATTTTCTTTCAGCATGTAGGTTTTTTTTTTTTTAATCTTTCTATTGCTTTCCAGTTGACAAGTGTGACTCTGTTGGGGACTATTTTGATAACTGAGAATTGGTCAAAACAATTATTCCACCATATATTCCCAATATAGTGGGAAAATAACCATAGTCTTGAAAAATCTATTGCAATGAATATTTAAAAATTCATCCTAAAGCAATCTGCAACAATTGATAGAACCATCTCCCACTCTGTAAAAAAAAATAGAACTGGTTGACAACCTAAAAACAATAATTGATAACCCCATGATTGCAGGTTATGATGTGGAATCCATGTATCCAATATTAACACAGATATTCTAAAAAATGTCCTCAAAGATAAATTAGGAGAAAAAAATAATGATGGGAAAATATTCATTTTAGAAATAGAAGCAATTTTGGATTTATTAAAATTTACACTGGATGACAATTTTTTTCAATTTCAAAATAAATTCTAAAGAAAATCAAGGACTAGCTATGGGATCACCATTAGCTTTGTAACTTGCAAATCTGTACCTCTATCAATGGAGAAAAATTTTCAATTCTCAGCCAGAAATAAAATTCTATTAAAGATATATGGATGGCATCTTCTGCATCTTCAGCATAACTGACTTTAAACAAAATAAACTCCTTACAAAAAGACTTAAAATTTACAATAGAAATAGGAAAAGGAAACATCAACTTCTTGGATATCACACTAAAAATTACAGATGAAAAAATTTCAATTACTAATTGTAAAAAACCAACCAATACAGGTAAAATACTAGACTTTCACTCTAATCACCCAATGTACATAATATAATAATACATAATCGATATGTAAAACATAATCGACCAAGCAATAAAGAAAATTCAGCTGCAAATCACAGAGGAAGAACAAAAAATAATGCAAATTAAAAAACTGGGAAAAAAAAAACCTCATTGAAAGCCATTATCCAGCTAATTTCATCTTAAAGATAGAAAAACAAAAAGTAGATAAATAAAGCATAAGGAAAACCGTTCTTCACTAAAAAAAAAACTGCTGTACCATAAGTCTTTTAGAAAAAATCTAAAGAGCAAGCAATAAATTCAATATACGAATAGCACCAGACTTGAAAAGAAAATAAAGTACACTCCAGCGAAAAAAAAAAGTATATACAAAGAAAAATGGAATAATTTATAAAATAACATGTGAATGTAAAAAAAATACATTGGTGAAACAGGGAGAACACTAGAAACAAGAATAAAAGAACACAAAGCTCCAATAAAAAATAAAATACAATAGGACTGGACATGCCCATAGAAAAAACTAATCATAAAATAGACTGGATACAACAGTAATTAAAAAAAAAGAAAATACATTCATAAGAAAAACAGAAGTATTACTAATGCAATCAATGATGGCACCATGAACAATGTGCAAGGAAATCTTTTACCCAATATCTGGCAACCATTACTGCAAAGGAAAGAAAGTTCTAACAAAGCTGCAACCTCCTTGGATAACAATCCAGTCAGGAGTCGAAATAATAGGAAATTTACTCACTAGTAAGTGAATCTATTTGTCTTAAGTTTCAACATATATTTACCTATTCTAAGACAGCCACGAATGCAATTATTATTGCAGTTTAAGAAATAATGTAAATGTTTTTATATACAGGGTGAATCTGAAAAAGTGGGCAAAACTTTACGGGGTGGTAGAACGCAGCTATACGAGCAATATTTGTCATAGAATGTATGGTCAGAACGCAAGCGGTGAGAAGTTAAAAGGTAGTTTTCCACTGTCACATTTAAAGAATGAACACAAGAAGGAGAGGAGATACTCTGTGCCTCACTTGCATTCCCGGCCGCCGCACCGTACACAAAGTGCATATCCGCCATTTCGTGGTTAGTATAACCAGCCATCCTCTCGGTAATCCACGGTAGAAATGCCGTTGGGTGCGAGGACCGACCCTTTTATACCATTTCCAACCCCACCTAGCGGCTCGCCATTTGCGTTCCGCCCATACTTTCTATGACGAATATTGCTCGTATAGCTGCGTTCTACCACCCCGTAAAGTTTTGCCCACTTTTTCAGATTCACCCTGTATATATAGAATTATATGCTTCTATGAATTTTATTTTTTTCAGAAGTGCATATTTTATATAAAAATTTGTATAGGAAATAATTTTATGCCAGTTAATATGCCAAATAACCATAATTCTTTTGTTTGAAAAAAAATTTGAGATATGCATTGATACGCGATCTTTCTGCAAAAGTGCTATTAAAATTATATTTCATTTTCCTTTTTTTTTAAACTACTCAGTAGTAATTACTTCTAATTGATGATTTGCCATTTTCTAGGAGATATTCCATGTGATCCCCGTAAGTGTATACTATGTGGGCAGCAAAGTGATGATGTTCCCTCAGTGAGTATAAATGTTTTTGAATTTTTTTCTTCTTTAAATTGCATTATTCAATTGCTTATTAGTTCCAAAGCTTTGATAGCACAAGAATTATTCATATTGTGCAACCAACTGACCAGTTTCACAAGAAACAAGTTTTTAGTTTTATGACATTATTATATGGTTTAATGACATTGCTGTATAAAGTTCATCTGAACTAATAATAAGTTAGCTAACACTCTGAATCAGTTAATTTATTTAACCCTTTCTCTACAATACCTGCCCAAACTTGCAGGTAGGAGGTAGTGAAGAGGAAGGAAAAAGCATTGATTAGATAAGTCCATATAAAATCTTGGCCGTTTTGGGTTGGTATGGTACTGAAAGGGTTAAAGTTTTTTTTTTATTTATAGTTCTTTGGTTGTAATAATAGTTATAGTTTGTTCTCTTGTTGTTACAAAAAACAGAGATACTGAAAGTTAGTTATTTCTGTGTGATGCTTATTTCCCTTTAATTAATAACGTGATTTCTTGTGCTTTTTGAAGTGAGAATAAACTTGTAAGTTCCATTCAATTAAAATATTTAAATGTATCAATTTGATGTAAAAATGAAAAAAAAAAAACAGTAAAATTGCAAATGCTGAAAAGCAAAAAACTGATTCATCTGCCTTTATCACATATTGCTATATGATAGTAACCCTCCAAGTCACTGAAAGTGTTCTACTTGCACAGCTAGCTATTCTATAGCAGTACTGACATTGCAGGACATTCACACAACCATTTATTACTTCTTACTGTGTCACTTACAAAACAGAGAGAAGGATTAAATATGTAATGCAGTAGGTATGTACATCTCTGATGGCCACAAGAAAATAAGTTATTTTACAGCTTTGCAATACTGAATTTAGTGATTTTCATTGCTCAACAATAGCACCAATTAACCTGTAGTGTCTGTTTTAAATCTTTTCCTACTTGATCAAGAGTGCCTATTTTAAAGAGGTGTGTAATAACTTACTCTTTAATAGTGTTTTTAATTTTTTTAATTTTTATTTAAATTATAATATTTAAATAATTATTTAAATTATTATTAAAATATTTATTTAAATTAAAAATAAATATAAAAATAATTTTTATTCAATTTAAATAATTTTTAGTGAATAAATATGTAGCATGAGTTATTACTGTAAATGCAATTTGAATTTCTATAAAGTCTTGAAACAAAACATGATAATTTGGGTATGGATGCTGCAGTCTTATTGCTTGTGAAGGATGTAATATGTTCAGAAGACTGTTAATGTATTCAGTGTTAGACACCAATGAATGCCTATTCCAATAATACAGAGGGCATTTAAAAAGTTCTTGACACCTGTCTGTAGATTACTGAGAAACTGCTGCATTGTAACAGGAAAGTTGGGTTGGATTGTTTTACCTCTGAGCGTCACTTTTTTGCAAACCATGGACCCCGAAGGCTCAGCGAAGGTTGGGGGGAGGGGACCCACTGGAACAGCTGTTGGGAGACAGGTGGTAGTCTCCCGTCAAGGTCATCCAGCGTGTTCTTTAACATGCACAGGGTATGGCTCTCCCACACACGGGGCCATGGGTTAGCATTCCATCCGATGGATGGCGGCCTTTCCAAGCCCATCGGTGTCCCCTACTGACCGTGGGCAGGGCAGGGAATTTTGCGGAGATAAATCTCAATGCTGACCCAGCTGGAACTCGAACCTGGAAACTACAGATTACGAGCCTGGCACGCTATCCACTGAGCCACCCCACCCCTGTAACAGGAAAGAATTCAATCTATAACAATACAAGCTTTAGTTGTCACATATCTCAAAAATGTAGTAATATTTAAGAAAAATTATATATAAAAGTATTTTGTAGCTAAATATATTGGTAACACACCATTCAGCTGTTGTTCAGAAAATTGCCATTATTACAGCAAGCATTTAATAGCTATACTTTATCTTAGGTTTTCTCATTTCATTTTGTATTTAAATGTTCAGATGTTAGCTAACTAGCATATGTATTAGCAAAATTGACTAATAGGCAGTGGGTATATCCTTGCACTATCCACTGCTCACCATTAAAATTATTAAAACTGCAGAACCCAACAGGAACAGCAGATTTACATGCAAATCAGCATGTGAATGCAGGCGGTTATATGTGCAAATGATTATGTTTTCGTAACTAATATGGCATCTGTGGGAGATCACAGGATGAATGCTGAGCAGCTAAGCCAAATGTTTCAGGTTCTGTAGTTGTCTGCAACAAGCTATGAAAGAGTATTGATATTAGATATTGAGGACATAGTGTAGAATATGCCATGATGACCCTTTCATCAACCGCATTTGATGGTTGTCAGATTTATAGCGCTGTTTGAATCTGGATGGTGTACCCAGTGTAGTGCTGCAATAGTTTCACTATGTACTAAAGGACGTGTGTTTTAGTATATGTTGTTTATTTTATTACACTGGTGCTCAAAAGTAAAGGATAATGTATAAATTCTTATATAGCTCGAAGTATTTTAAGGAAATTCAATGAATTTTGTAAAGAGGTTTATTATTACATTACAAATATAAATGAAGCAGAAGATTCATAATTGTATAATGTGAATGCATTAAGATCATAATCGTGCAATTGACATAAAGGAGCAGTCTATGGAAAAGTACTTAAGTCTATTACATATGACATGCAGTATGTTAATATAGAGTATGATCACCCTTGACAGCCATGCAGCTCAAGCAACAACTCCTCATACTGTTGGGACAGGGGTGGCTCAGTCAGTAGCGCGCCAGGTTCGTAATCTGTAGTTCCCAGGTTCGAGTCCCAGCTGGGTCAGCATTGAGATTTATCTCCGCAAAATTCCCCGCCCTGCCCATGGTCAGTAGGGGACACCGATGGGCTTGGAAAGGCCGTTGTCCATTGGATGGGACGTTAAGACGTGGCACCGTGTGCGGGAGAGCCATACCCTGTGCACGTTAAAGAACACGCTGGATGGCCTTGACGGGAGGCCAACAGCTGTTCCAGTGGGTCCCCTCCCCCAACCTTCTCTGAGCCTTCGGGGTCCATGCAACCTGGCCATTTAGCCCATGGTGTGCAAAAAAGTGCCGCTCAGAGGTAAAACAACCCAACCTAAAGGCCTCAGAAAGAGGGGGAGACCAGGATGCAGTGGATAGACAATGTCAAACAGAACCTTGTTAGAATTGGTGTGCAGTGGCCAGATGCAGTAGATATAGCTCAGGACAGATATGCTTGGAGAACTAAATTGCATGGTCTGGTTGGACCTCTATAGCCCATGGCTGCTTGAGGATAAGATGATGAATGAATGCAATAAAAAAGCTTTTGATATATGCAAAATAGTAAAAATAATTGTATTGTTATATAGTCAGTATGTTTCAAAAAGTTGCATGAAATTGCTTAAGTTCTTAGAATCGTTTTGCGGCCTTTAAATGTTGAGTGTTTATTATATTAAAAGATTTAGAAGACATTATTTTGTCAATATTCAACAATTTTACAATATGCAAATTGCATTTGCAAGCAAAATATGTCTTTTTGGCATAAGGATGAAAAGAAAGTCGCAGACCTTAGAAAATCAAGATGCAAAATGTCGAAATTAGATGTAAAAAATTTCTCTATATGATATTAGTCTCCTTTAACTTTTATGTCCATTTCAAGTTAGTCTTTTAAGTCGATTTGCTAATAGCTTTCTAAATGATCGTTAGAATTTGACATTTAAATTAATTTTGTTTATTACATTAAAACTTGTTGCATTTTGACATTAAATTGTATCATACTGAGAGCAAATTTTCAATAATAATATGTAGATTTTGATATATTACATTATCCAGTGACAATTATTTTGAATAAGAATCTGAGTTTGGCTTTTGCTAAAATATTTTAGTAATATTCAACAATATGTTGATCACTGTGTACCAAACACCTTGCAATCTGGCAATTGGTGGGCACTAGAATATGAATACTTTGGGGTTAGTGAAACAACAAAGTTGGATTGGGTTTTTACCTCTGAGCAGTACTTTTTTTACACACAATGGACTAAATGGCCAGGTCAAAAGGACCCTAAAGGTTAGAGAAGGTGAGGAGGAGAAGACCCATGTAACAGCTCTTGGGAGACAGTTGGTAGCCTCCCTTCAAGTCCATCCAGCATGTTCTTTAATGTGCACAAAGTGTGGCTCTCCTGCACACTGAGCCATAGCTTAATGTCCCATCTGAGGCAGCTGCCCAAAATTGGAAAATTAATTAATTTGGGTAGTTAAGAAAACACTTTACTGTAAAAAAAAACTTCTTATCTGAATTTTAACCACTAATTCATTTTAAACCTGTTATATAAAAATATTCTCCAAAAATCCATGTGAGCTTTTTAAAAAAACTTTTAATGTACATTTATAAATATATGTTTTGCTAATAAGAAAAATATTTCTTTTAGAAATGTGGCCGTCTTTTATATTGTGGTCAGGATGATTGGATACATGTTAATTGTGCTTTATGGTCAGCTGAAGTTTTCCAAGAATTTGATGGTTCATTACAAAATGTCTACCCTGCAATATCACGGGGAAAATTCATGGTAATTATAATCCATATGTTTCGACAATTTTTATTGTATCAGATTCAGATTTTGCTAATTTTGGAAATAAACTGAAAGGTACTGAATATTAGGTTTTTGATCAGAAATATAATTCTAATTTTTATAATATGTGTAGCAATTAGTGAATTATTTTACTAGGATTATTCTAATAAATAGAACTGTTTTGTTTCTATTATTGTATCTCTTTTATACCATTTCTAGAGATAGTTTATGATATGCTGTTGCATGTAGTAGACCCAAGAGGAATGCAAAAATAACAACTTTAATATTCAATCTGTGCTTTGAGACTAGGTTGTGATTTGGTGTGCTTTTAAGGTGAAAAATCAGTCATTTTTTTTGTGTACTCTTTGTTAAAGTACCTTCAAAACCATTGAAGTGCCTTAAAAAATAAACTTCCAGATTCAGTGGAATATCAGTATTTCAGCAGACAGGAGCTAAGGGGCTGTCCCATTCAAAAAACTGACATTAACATTAAAATATGCCTTTACATTATAATTTTGTATCCTTTCTCTTAATTAACTCATTAATTTAATTTGTTTTCTAAAGCTGTAGGTTGCTGAACATTTGGATCTTGACAATCTACTTCTAATACATTTGACCTTCTGCTGCAATAATAATGCCAAGGATGGAAGCATGACTTTCTTATTCATTAAACTCTATACAACCAGTTTCCGTCATCTAACGATCTATACTCAATCCCATCCTGCTATATGGACTAACTTAGTTAATGCTAAGAAGCCTAAGAACTGTTTCCTTTTAAAGTATAACTTTGACTTTTAGATTTTTTATCTTTTCAGCTTTCATCCATGGAATGCAACTACTAAATGGCTAAGTGAACTATGAGGCAAGATCATCTTGTCTGGTTATCAAGACATTACTAACAAAGACTTTTGAATAAGATTGAGACTAGCTTATAAAAAGTTTAATGATTGATTTTCAGCTTAATAGTGAGCAGAATTTAATATTTTTAAAAATAAACATTTTATATTATGTTATAAATAATACACATATATTGGTTTATCAATTAACACTTTGAATTTGGCGAGTGTATCAGCATTATCGTGTTAGATCAAAACTATAGATTGTTGTAATTCATTTTTAAGTTTATATTTAGTCATTATTTGAGATGATTTATAGAAGTTGAGATCGTACTTGTACATCTCTGGCATTTTGGCCAAGTTAGTCTTTTAAGTCAAAGATTAGTAGTTTTAAGGAATGGAGATGAAAAATACAAATAATTCAAACATAATTTACAATATCTGTAAAAAAATGGCATGAGAGTTGGAGAAAGTGTAAATGTAACTAATGACTATACAAAGATTCACAGTAAAAGACAATTTATTATGGAAGATACAGTTACAGATATCAAATGGATCCAGAAATGGAATCACAAGATAGCTTCATAGCATTTGGTCACCATAAACATATTTGCTGTTTACTGTTGATAAAGGCATCCACTAGCTCAAAAGGCAAAATGAACACTGCTCTGGAGAGTTTGAGAATGTGGTTGTAAGAGCTAACACTTCATACAGCATTCTCTTCAAATAGAGACACTCTGGCTAATCCACATGCCTGATAGTACTTCTTTGTAGATACTGGCTGCTGAGTTAGATTCTATGACATTATTAACCATATAGGAGGAATATGCCACTAACTACATCTGCATACAGCCTGAAATAAAGTTTTAAGAATTTATCCACATATCTCTGAATAGTAAGAACCTCTGGTGCAGATCACTATGACTTCATACAGAAATTCCTCACATTAACACTGTGTCTCATCAAGATCACAGTGCATGTGCTAACTCCCCTCCATTTCAGTCTGTACGTAAAATCTGCATTCATCAGCAAAGAGGACATGGTATTGGTATTATTGTTTCACCTCTGAGGGCACTTTTTTCACACAATTGGCTAAATGGCTAGGTTACAAGGACCCCAAAGGTTCAAAGAAAGTTGGGAAAGGGACAGCTGTATGAAGACAGGTGGTAGTCTCCCGTCAAAGCCATCCAGTGTGTTCTTTAACATGCACTTGGGGCCATGGTTTTGCATCCCATCTGATAGACAGTTGCCTTTCCAAACCCATTGGTGCCCCTTACAGGGGCAAGGGTAGCTCAGTTGGTAGCGTGCCAGGCTCGTAATCTGCAGTTCCCAGGTTCGAGTCCCAGCTGGGCCAGTGTTGAGATTTATCTCCACAAAATCCCCTCCCCCGCCTGCCCACAGTCAGTAGAGGACACCAGTGAGCTTGGAAAGTTTACCATCCATCGGATGGGACATTAAGCCATGGCCCCATGTGCAGGAGAGCCATATCCTGTCACATTAAAGAATATGCTGGATGGCCTTGATGGGAGGCTACCATCTGTTTCCAAATAGCTATTCCAGTGGGAATCCTCCCCCAACCTTCTCCAACCCTTCAGGCTCCTTGTGACCTGACCATTTAGCCCATAGTGTGCAAAAAAAGTGACGTTCAGAGGTAAAACAACCAACCAACCAATCCCCTTACTGACCAAGGGTATGGTAGGGGCTTAGTGTAAATTAATCTCAACACTTGCACAGTTGGAACCTCAAACCTTGGAACTGAAGATTGGGTCTGGCATGCTACTGATTGTGTCGACTCCCATCCCATGAAGAAGACATGACTTCAGTTGCCATGATTATGTTCAGATGACATGCTATCAGCATCAGTTCAGATGCTTGTGCTTATGGTGATTTTTCCATTTTAATCTTGTACATCATACCCTTACAACTTTGTAAAACACAAAACAACCACACATGTATGTAGCATATAGTGAGAGATACTCATTCCATTAATTATTTAGAATGCAGATCATCCCCATGTAGTCTTCTGTATAAGTAGAAGGGGAAGTCTATTGTCTGCTGACTATGATAATAAAGTCTGACACAGCAAGACAATGTAAAGGTCTGTTGCTCATCCAATAATGTACATAAAAATGATCTCTGGAAGTAAATGACCAAGATCACCCTTGACCAAGTCTCTACCATGTTACCAATTTGTTGTAACTCTTCCATAATCTGTAGACCATAGTATGGCTCACACTGTGTCCTCTCTTGCCACCACCAAAGGGATTATTATTTAGAGACAAGGCTTGTGCAACAGTTCTATACATCACTCAAGAGTGGTGCATACCTGCAGAGTTGTGCTGATGCATGTAGTTACATCATGTTTACATGAAGTGCTGACTTTAAATCCATTAAAAATATATTAATATAACCTTTTAAAGTTTTTAAAAACATCTAAAAACATTTTTGTTAAAAAGTAAAAATTATGGAGAAGAAAGAAGGAAACTTACTACAGTGCTATTCATTTGTAGCAATTAGGCAAGTGTGAAAAAAAAATCACTCATTGACCTCTTGGAATAGAACTCTGGATCTCCTGGTTACACACCAGTTGCTCTACCGTTTGAATTAAGGTGGGGGCAATTTACACTTGCTTGAGAAAGGTTGTGATGGTAACACTTAGAATCACATGGAGATTCACTCAAAGGGAGATAGGGTTCCAATTTACCTACACAATAAGACTGCTGGCATCCTTTCTTTGAAGTGAATACAAACTCCTCGACTTTTTGCATTATCAGTATTCTTTAGATTTATTTTCTACTGTTTAGGACCCTATAGGAAGATAGGTATTTTTTAAATTTTTTTATTTATTTTTAAAAAATAAATGTTTGAAGACTTCTTTGCACTTGCCTTAATTTCTTAGTAACTAATATCTAAGTGCTTTTGTATCCCTCAATCATGTGATTTTTCTGAACATATTATTATTGTAATGCTGCTCCATTAAGTTACTTTTTTGCCAAATTATTGTAATTTTATGGCATTTCCATCGTTTTTGGAGACAATGGAAATGAGTTCTTGAAATTAGGACTGTCCTGAAATATTTGGGATGCTTGGTTATGAGACTTTTACTAACTTTCTGCTTTAAGTTTGGCACCAAAACTGTAAAATTCACTTTGGATTAGATAACTTTATTTGCATAGCTAAATGAAGTATTATCATGGAAGTCAAATCTGTACTCCTGGTAATCCTATGAATATTCAGTATTGTTTATTAAAGCAGGAGAAATAGAATTGATACTGCAACCTTAATATTAATTGTTGGGGTGACATTATGTTTTGCGATTTCAGAAATACCCATATGAAAAATAGAACCATGAACTTTTGAATCTGTTCCTGTAATTACTTTTACAATTTGCTATTACACAAGAGCAAGGCATTGTTAAAAAGTAATAAAATTTTTCACAAAGAGAACTAATATAGATAGAGTCAACTAGTATGACTTGTGCATAGCTCAACTTATTCACAAATAGCAGCTAGAAATCACCTTATGACATTAGAGAACTTGTGGCAAGAAGCACGTAGGTCTCATTTTCAGTGGTCATGCTTTTCCTGCTCTCAAGGCATCACAAAACCATCTATTTATATGAGTAATTTAATCAATTCCTTATTACCATTCTGATATGGCTATTTAAATGAGTTTCTTTTCACTCAATAATATCTTCACTTTTTTTTAACAGATTCCTGATCTACCTATTTCTCTTTTTTGATATTCATTTTGCTTATCTTTGTTTAATGTCATCAGTAATTAATCTGTTGGCTGTTGCTAGTGTTGTTACTGTTTCTTTTAATTTTATCATAATTTTTTTTCCACTTACTGTTTAATTTTAGAAATAGTTATGTGATATGTAAATGTATTGGCGTACGATAAAAGAACTGTGTGTTTTACCAATATTATTTTATTGCAGAGATGTGAAAGCTGCAACCAAATTGGAGCAACTGTGGGATGTTGTATTCGTGGATGCCCTGCTAATTACCATTTTTATTGTGCCAGAAAGGAACAAGCTGTGTTCCAAGAAGATAAAAAAGTATTTTGTGTTTTGCATCATGATAGTGTTGATGAGCAGGTATGTATTATTGTATGGTGTGCTGCTAACAACTAGTCTACTGTGAAATACCTTGCATATGTTATGATTAGGGCTGTAAATTTTTCGAGGGGGGGGGGGAAAGGTGAAATTCATGAAGCAATCATGCTGAGATACACCAAAATTTGTGGGGATTTCATGGGGTAAATTTTTCAAAATTTGCACATCATTTAGGTTTACAAATCATAAATAATGCATATTAATGGCATACACAAAAACAAATAAAGATATTTAGATACATACAACTGCTTAAAAAGAGCAAAAAAATGATTGGCTTTATTTAGGGTCAACTTGCACATTGTTTATCAAGCATCAGCGATAAAAACAGTACATTGCCCTCTTTTACATTCCGGTGCTCATCTTGCACAACCCCTCTGTATTTAGAAAGAGATTGCTCTTAATTAAAAAAAAATGTTCTTTGAGACTGATAAACATTGGAGAGATTGGGAAACTGTTCTTTTTGAGACAACCAGAAAAGAATGAAATTTTCATTGTTATTTAATTCTTTTATATCACTGCTATGTGACATTTAAGTTTTGTCGTCTTCAAGGATGGACATAGTGTTCAAAATTATATTATCAACATTATTTGTAGAAATATTTAAGACTTCACTTAATTAGGATCAAAAATTCAGCATGATTTAAAAAAAAAAGTTGTTAAAGATGAAATCTGCATGTTTTTTCCATCACTGAAATATTGCCCAATTTTAGCCAAACATGAACTGAGTGTGTGTTTTTCAAGTGTTAGATCACACTCTTGGCTTTTGCTGAGTAATTTTACTGCCAAATCTTTCATTTCATTATAGACTTTATGTGCTAATATAAGAAGACTTGAAACAGTATAAGCGGATCAAAAATATTCAGCACATATCTTTTTGATTTGATTCAATCATTTCTAAGGAGTCCTTTTTACACATCTCAACTATATCTTTTGGTGTACTACTGGAGCTGTTCCCATTTTTTGCTGGAAAACTTACTATAAGCTATATGATCATGTTAATAGAGTTGGCTTGGAACTAAATGTCCTATATTGTTTGCAAGGGAACTGTGCTTTGTTAGATTTGTCTCTTTTTTTCTGAAAGAAACATATTAAAACGAGTTGATTTAATCATTTACGTTAACCATTACATGTAACATGAACTGCATTTAGAAAAACAAATTTAAGATTCTTATTCCCATGCTTTGAGCATGTACAAAGCGTTGTTGGCAACAGAAGCTGTGACAACCGAATGCAATAATTTAAATTTGTTTATATATTAAAAAATCAGTGAAGAACAGTACTTTGGAGAAATGTGTAGTTCCAACTCTGAATCCCACATTTCCTCAACGTATTGCTCCATTAACAAAAGTAAAATCATATAGAGGTGACTGGAATAGGATTTTCTCACTGATCTAAGAAGTGAAATGTGGGGTAACTTTTACAGTTTAGTGATATAGAGACTTGTTACTGAGAAAACGTAAAGGTCATTAAAGTAAAAATCCCACATCCAAATCAGTGAACATATGTTTTCATGCATTTCAAAAAAGCAAGCACAAAAAACACATGAATAGTTGGAAATTTACCCAAACTGATTATTCCCTTTTGTGACTTATTGCAATTTTAACAATTTGAAAATTAAAAAATTCTGATAAGTCACAGAATTTTAAATTTAAAAAAAAGCTATCACAAAATTTTTTCACAAAAATTTTCACAAAATTGTGAAAAAATATCTAAATATGGAGGAACCTTTCAAAAACACTAATTTGTGCAAATTGTTCGTGGAGATTTGTGCTGCAAAAAACTTAGTCCTAGTTATGATATATACACACCTTTTCATTCTCTGTATATATTATATATGGGTGTATGCTGTAGTGTCTAACAGTGTGAAAACTTTTAGAAATAATTTATTTTTTCAAGTTGAAGTATGAATTTGGCACAAATTATAATACTGTTGAATAAAATAATTGTTTAATAAGCTTTTAGATATTATGAAACAAACGTGTATCCCATTGGAATTTTAAATTAAAAAACTGAAAATTCAAAATGCTAAGTTAAAAGGAATAGGGAAGAAAATGTTGTTTCAAAATCAGGTTCTTTTATAAATAGGGACTTAAAATTCTAAACCAACAAATTTCCCATTTTAATTCTATGGATCCCTTAACCTCATATCCACCCATAAAAAAAGTGAAGACATAAAGTGGTCTTAAACTCATACTCCACTTCTGTTGTGTGTTGCCCCATTGGAAATCTGCCAATTGCTATGTTGACATGCATTGTCATAGGTGTTGCCTGGAAATAACACTGTTGCAGGCTCAATTTTAAATTAAAAAAAGTTCTCAAACATGTGGACTTTTCTGAAAACAGTGGTCCAATGTACACAAAACTATTGATCCAAGAATTGTCTTCCTAATACCAATACTTTCTAAGATCTCATGCTTTAACCCTTCCAGGGTCCCATCTGAAAAACTGGTCCAGAGGCCAAGCTATATTTTCACTATGCTCAGCCATAAAAAAATTATATTATTTTTGCCAAATAACTAATGAAAGGAAGGAGGATATGTTAAACAGGATAAGACCAAGTTAAACAGGATTTAACTCTGGATTTTCTGAAAAAATTATTTATATAATTTAAAATTAATTATTTAAATTATTTAACAAAAAAGATTACTAGGTTTATTTTAATAGGGCTGTTTTAGAGTCATGTAGTAAAAAAATGCATGTGGCAATGCAAATAAAAATTTATTTTAAAAAAACTAATAGACAGAAATAATTATAATACACATGAATGGAAAAGCTATTAATTTCTGAATAGCAGGAAAATAAAGTTTTTCTTAGCAACCAAATTACGATCTTTTTTTTCTTGGTACTATACTTTGAGAACAATCCAGACTTGTCACCAACTGTGCTGAGTCAAATAAAGAAATCAATTTCATATTTTTTTTAACAAATAACCAATCAACCAAAATAGGTCATGTTATATACCAAATTAAACAGAATTTAATTCCGAATTTTATGAAAATAAAGAATTTAAGGAAATTTGCAAGAATAATAATTTTAATGAGACTTTTCCATGGTGATATAGTGAAAAAAAAATAGATTGGACTATGCAATTAAGGCTTAATTTGGGGAAAAATCTGATGAATAAAAACAGTTAAATTATATATTAATTGAAAGTAAATTTCTTTCTGAACAATATGATATTACCTGAAACATGATTTTTATTTTAATGATTCTTTTCATTTTGTATTTTGAAACATGGACCAATGTTATACATAGTGACTTGGATTGCTCACATTCATGGGATTTTCTGTCTTAGTTATGAAATGGAACAGCACTTTCGGTTGTTTTTTACTAAATGTTACATGGGGGATCTTGATGAAGTGCTAAAAAATTAGTGCACCAAGGCAAAAAAAAAATCATCTGTGTCGTCAGTGTGGCACAGCCAAGATACTGAAGGGGAGGGGATAAACTTTTTTAAAACAATTCAATATAAACTTAAAAACTCATTTTAAAAAAATGTGAGGGAGGGGAAAATTGCCAGAATTGAAAACTAAGGTTTAAGTATAAAAAAATGCTAACTTTATGAAAGGAGATGATGCTCAATATGTGGGGATGGCATTATAAGTAATTTATGCAACCACTTAATGCACAGAGATTGCATGTGTGAGCCACCTGTGTTTTCTTTTTATGCCATGACCTAGTTTAAGTTGCAGCCAGTCTTGAAAAAGTTCTGGCTAAGAAGAATTTCTTTTTAGTTATGGTTTTGATTTCAATAGCGAGAACAACACAGAATGCTAGGATAATGATATAAATAATAAAAATAATTCTAGGAATATTAAAATAGGTTTAAGGCAGAAAACAATGTGAAACATTAAATAAAAATAATAACGTTCATACTTCATAATTTCTTCCAAAATCTTTCCATTTTTAAAAAAGCAGATTTTTTGTTAATTTTCCAGAGATCTTCAAAACTTAAGGAAATTTGCTGACAATAGTGAAAATCTAATGTGAACTTAAATTAGGTGCTTGCTTCAGCAAAGAGTAACGTTAACAAAAAATCAGCAGTACTAATGAATAGTACATACAGCTAGATATAGGTTGTAGATATAGGCACATTAATGTAGATTACTTTAATGTACAGTTGTAATTCGTGAGTAATTAAATAATCAGCAGTACTGTATAGTGCTTCTAAGGCATGGCAATCATATGGCTTTAACAAATTATTTTATCATATTTTAATAAGATATCCATTAAATTAAAAAAGAAAATATTATTTTTCAAGCTTGAAGTATGTATTTTTTGTAAGATATATGTAAAAAAGATTTTCAAATGCCAATTTCTGTTTTCAAAAATGTCAAAATTTTTATTTCCAAGATAATCACAGCTACTATGCATATCCAGTACATTATCACACTGTATTTAGAAAAAATGATGATAAAGATGTGGTTATCAACACATCTTTGACACACTCTGCACAATTTTTTAAAGGATATAGTCCCACAATGGAAGTCCTTATGATTTTACACTTATGTCCACAGTTTGACTTTCATCTTTTTTGCTGTGGTAATTTGCAGTTCTGTCTTCAGTTGGGCTAACATTGCACTAGTTAATGGGACACTGTAGGTCTTTTGCACAATCTTTAGATGTGCATATATCCAATAAAAAAAAATATAGTATAACAACTATCCAAAGACTATGCAAAAGACCTACAGTATCCCATTAACTGGTGTAGTGTTAGCCTAGCAGAAGATGGCACTGCAAACTAACACTGCAAGAAAGACAAAACCCAAATTGAAGTTTTTATGTTGTATCAAAAACAGACATCTTGGGCCTCTAATTTGGGATTGTGTCAACGTCTGCTATATTTGTCAGGAATCCTGGAAGGGTTAAAGAATCTGTGCATATACACTGTTACAAAAAGTATCCTGACACTTCCATGTTATGTGAATGGAAATCTACATTCAAATCTCCCTAACTTTGAAAATAAGCTTTAAAAAAAAGGACAGATATAAATTAAAGATCTCACTCAAATCTCTGTAAATCTCAATTTTCAATATTATTCTCTTAATATTTAAAGTTTTTGAAACTGGAACATTTACCAGCAGATATCACTGTCACTTTCTTCCTAAACGTTTCCCCCAAAAAATTAATGATAACTGAAAAAAAAAAATACACACTTTAAATATTACATTTATGTTAAGTGAACAATTTTTATAACAGTTTTGTTTTATCTTTTGAAATAAATTTTTATGAGTAGCAAAAGTTACAGTTAAATGTTTCAGCTTCCATAAGTCTTTAAACATTAAATGAATATTGTGGAAAATAGATATTTGGAGATATTCGATTGAGGTCTTCAGTTTATCTCTAGTAACAATTTTTTTCATAAACTTATTTTCAAAGTTAGGAAGCTTTGAATTTGGCTTTCCATCTATATAACATATCTCTGATTACTTTCTGTAATATAACATATATAGTTAAAAAAATTTATAATATGGATTTGAATTAAAACTTACATGTATTCATTATTTGGTTGAAATCCTTTGGCTTCAATGCAGCATTGCATTTTCTGGCCATTGAATGCCCCAAGCTTTGCTAGGTATTATATGAGGGATGTTCAGATATAAATGAGAATCTGATTATAAAAAAGTGTTTCATAGTTGTGGTACAATCTAATGAAGTTTGTAGTACAATATTTTTATTCCTTAGACCCAAAACCTGGGATACAAATGGGCAGACAATGTCAAACAGGACTTTCTAGAATTGACCTGTAGTTCTCAAATGCAACTGCTGTAGCTCAGGACAGAGTGTTTGGAGAACAAAACTACACACACCGGTTGGAACTCCATAACCCATGGCTGCATGAGGATTTTGTGTGTGTGTGTGTATGTATGTATTTGTGTGTGTGTATGTGTGTGCCTGCATGCCCGCCCACCCAAATAAACTTTTACAAAAAAAATATGCAAATGATATACAAATGTTAATTTTATTCTATCATCCTTCTGCATGACTATTGATTTGATCAGTTCTAATTCATAGGTACCTATTTTTTTTTAAATCAAATACCATTATATGGCCAATGTTAATGTACAGAAGTAATTTTCATGTTTTTTTAAACAGGCAAAACAATAACCTGCATCAATGTTCTTCAAGCTCTGCTCATTTTACTTTTATTTAGGAAAAAAAAAAGTTGACAGTGCAATTCATTAAGTTCCAATCAAATTTATTTTATACTATAGAAAATAAGAGTGGATGTGACATCATTTAGTGGTAATATTTCATTCTTATTTACATTGTCATAGTTCTGAAAGATATATAGAAGATTCTAATATAAAGTTAAAAAAAAATTCGGTTTTACATTTTGTTTTTATATTTATTGACTACTGAATTATAATCACTTCATCCTATGTTTAAGAATAAACTATGTGAACAGAATAAAAGCTGGTGTTTGCCAACAGTAACAACATTCAGTTTATGGTGAAGGTTAAAAGTATGTGAATTAAAAAGTGGCACAAATAATGAGCAAAGGCAGAATACATCAAATTTGAATGAGGCATGATAGTTGATGTAAACTGTATAGGTGCCTCTGTCTCAGAAACAGTACATGTGGTTGTTCCAGAGTAGCTATTGTAAAGGTATATGGGGATTGGAACATTGAAGGAAAAATCAGTAAGTGTAAGAATTGTACATATGAATATGTGCAACTACTTGGAACATAGTTGCAAATCAAGTACATACTTCAGTATTAATGCTTTCCAGTGAAGGTGACATCTTTGGACAAGACAATGCTCCTTGTCATTGTTCCTCACATTTTACAGGAATTGCTTGCATAATATTCAGGTGATTCACCTCATATGGGCAGCCAATTCCTGAGATCTTAACCCCATCAAATATCTGTGGGATGTTGTGGAATGACAATCTGATGGGCTGATACACCAGTGGTCATTGTTATTCAGTTATTGGATAATTTATAGTCAGTTTAGATAAACATCTTCAGAGATGTATCATAACATCCATACAAATCATATTCAGGCAGTTATTCATACCTGATTAGGCCCACACAGTACTAGGTGAGTGGTATTAATTCAGTGGTGGCAATATTTATTTAACATGAATTATAAATAAATAAATAAATAAATAATAAATACCCCTCAAGCAGCTGCTTGCCACAGAGGTCTGACAGGAGCCTGTCAGTTTATATGCCAAAGTAAAAGATCTGAGAGGATGGCAGGACCTCAGCAGAAAAACGACACATACATCCATGCCTTACACGGGGCTCAAACCCAGGTCTCTTAGATCCGTAGCCAAGTGCGCTAACCACTCGGCCATGGGACGACTAAAATAATAAATAATAAATATTCCTTCAAGCAGCTGCTTGCCACAAAGGTCTGACAGGATCCTGTCAGTTTATATGCCATATATATTGCTTTTTATTTTATAACAATAATAAATGATATAATTTACTTCAGATACTAGATGATGATGAGTTTCCAGTCAGACAGTGTGTTCATGTAGGCCAAGAAGAAATTGCTCCCAAGTGGGTGAAAAAATCATGGCAAAATGGTTTAAGTCTAGAAAGTCTTTGTGTAGTAATTGGTAGGTTATTTCCAACTTTTACTTGATTTTTTTGGGAAAATTATAATACAAATGATATCGTAAGAAAAATAATAACAAAACTCTCATTAAATTTTGAATTATAAGATTTAGCTTTATATCTATTTGAAAAATCATTTACTTGAGTACAAATAAAAATGATTTTTAATTAAAATTTTGAGGACAAGAATTTTGTTAAATATAATTCCTCATAAGATTTATTTGCAAAAATGTTTTCAATAAATGTCTGTATTTGTTTATAATGTTAATATAAATAGTGATTATAATTAATAAATTGTTGATAATAATGGCTTACATAAATCTGCATTAATATGAAAAATGTGCATTTTTGTTTTTATTAATGTTATGTTTTCTATGCTAATTAGTACTTTATTGTTTATCTGGTTGTAACAATGGCATTTCTCACTGATATTTAAGCTTTATAATTTTCCTATCTTACTGAAGAATTTAAGTTGCATGCTTCTGAAGGTTTAGTGTTCTTCCATTTAAATTAGTGTAATTTATCCAAACTGTTGAATGTGGTTTTGAAAATATGTAACTTTTTCTCAACACTCTATTTTTTACTATACTTGAACTATATATATAATGAGTCAAATGCCAATCTGTATTGCAGCTTTTGCTAAGCATTACCATAGTTCACACTAGACATTAATGGGCAGTCCTTCTTTCTTCTGATGAAATGCAGATCACATGGTATCATTATATAATCATATTGTGCTCAGGGACTAACTAATGCCCTGACCTTCATCCTGTATACATGTCACCACAATCACTGGCCACATATGCCCAAGTCTGGTATAGGTATTGTTCACAGCTTGACTATCAGAATACAACAGCATTAAATGCTTTCACACATCTATTTCAGAGAAATGTCTTGCCTAAAAATAACTTATGTCACTAATATTCAACCATGAGTTTTGTAGCATAAAGTTTCTTGAACATGATCACAAACAGTATGTAGCCACAACAATGGCAAGCATCATGTCTACTTCTATTTTATAATCAGGACTAGCAACAAATCCACTTGTTTTAGCCTAATTTTTTTAGACTTATACAGTGTTAACTACTTTTTTTTTAATTAAATTACATGCTTGCTTACCTTCAGTATGCTAAAAGACTTTTATTATGGTCAAATCTTTTCTAATTGTACATTTGTATATAAAATCTATCTTGTTTTTTGTTTTTTTGCATGAGTCTGTAATTTTTTCTTGTTCTTATGACCACCTGAACATTTACATTTGCTCAGTTTGAATTAAATCTAATAACACCTTCAAGATGGGTCGATTTGCATGAAATGAGGACTATTTCTAGATAGTTTTCTACATCTATACAGACTATCCAAAGAAGTTATTTATGAACTTTCAGTGTGCTTATATTTTTGAGATTAATCTGTTGTCAATATCAAGTTAATTTCATTAGCTTTTCAAAATTAGCAATAAACTGGTATTACAGGCTTGGATCTTTAAAAAAATAAAGATAGGCCAAGTAATACATTTGAAACAAAAAAGGAGGGTCACTCCAGATCTGGCTGTGGTGTTACATACACTGGTTTCCATAAATTAAAGAAAATCCCTATGTTAAGTCAATGGGAAGCTAACGTCAAAGCTCTATAACTTCTAAAATAAATTTTTTTGTTTTGAAAAATGTGATTGCAGATAAAGATCTCAAATATATAAATCAACATCTCAATTTTTAACAATATTTGTTCAGTATTTAATGAGTTATGAAAGTTTGAATATTTAGTGATGACATACCAGCCACAAAAATTGACTTCAGAAGTTAATTGAAACTTAGTAATAAGTATTTAATCAAAGTGTTTAATAAAATAAGTTTGTATTTTATAACTTTATGTAAAGAATTCTTTCACTGTTCTTCAGTTTTGTATAAGTTTCTTTAAGACTGACATTGCTGTTGTTAAATATTCAAACTTCCATAACTCATTGAATACTGAACGAATATTGTTGAAAATTGAGATATTGATTTATATGATTGAGATCTTTATTTGCAATCGCATTTTTCAAAACTAAAAAACTTATTTTAGAAGTTATGTAGCATTCATGTTAACTTCTCATTTACCTAACATAGGGATTTTCCTTAATATATGGAAACTAGTGTATTTAAAGTATCTGCACCTTCAAGTGCTCTACTAGCAATTCATTATATGTAAATATCTGAACATTCAGTGGAAATTTTCTAATTGCAAGTCAGAATATTTTGATAGAAGTTTTAGAACTGAAAAGTTCAGTTCGTTTTGAAAGATCTCTAGTGTTTTTTTTAGCATACGATAAGAACTTGCATTACATTAACTCATTCTGGTTAAAAAAATCATGAATTGTTTTGGGGGCTAAAATTATGCTAAATTAGAAAGAGCATAAAAATAACTTGTAATAAAAAAAAACCAAACCATAAAGCCCTTGTTTCAGTATAGTTATTTTATGTTATTTTTCCTGTAAAACTATTTTTTCTTTCATTTTGTTTTTATTTTTTTATGTAAAACAAATATTGTTTCACAGGTTCCTTAACAGTGGAAAGTTTTGGATACTTGACCTCTGCATCAGACTGGCCAGAAGTTTTGGTTCCTGTAAATTACAAGTAAGTATAAATAATTTTAGTTTATGTTGCATTGTTTGTATATAAATATTACTTGATACTTTTTTAAAACAAAATAATAGACTAAAATATAATGCATATTAATAGAAAGGAAGTCACTTTCTGAATAAGAAGAGAATAAAATTTTACTTGAAATGAGAAAAGTGCTCTCTTTTTGCAGTTTTTTTCTCAATACTATATTATGAGTAATATCCAGGTTTTTCACCAACTGTGCTGTCAGATAAACAAGTTGGTTTTAGAATTATTTTAACAATAACCAATCAAAAGAATTGGTCATGTTATATACCAATTGAATAGGGGCAGGGGTGTCTCAGTCGATAGTGTGCCAGGCTCGTAATCTGTAGTTCCTAGGTTTGAGTCCCAGCTGGATCAGCATTGAGATTTATCTCCGCAAAACTCCCACCCTGCCCATGGTCAGTGGGGGACACTGATGGGCTTGAAAAGGCCACTGTCCATCAGAGGGGACATTAAGCCATGGCCCCGTGTGTGGGAGAGCCATACCCTGTGCACCTTAAAGAACATGCTAGATGGCCTTGACAGGATGCAACCATTTGCCTCCCAACAGCTGTTCCAGTGGGTCCCCTTCATCTAGCCTTCGGAGTCCTTGTGACCTGGCCATTTATCCTATTGTGTGCAAAAGAGTACTACTCAGAGGTAAAACAACCCAACCCAAATTTAATAAATTTGCAAATGTTAATTTTATTGACTTTTTCACAGTGATATATTGGAAAAAAATAGATCTGACCAGGCAATTAAAGCTTAATTTTGGAAAACCTGATGAATAAAAATGGTTAAATTATATATTAGTGTGAAGAAAATTTCTGTCTGAATAATGTAATTAAAAAATTAACCTAAACTAGTCTCTTTTTTTTTTCATTTTATATATACACTGAGATGCCAGTTTATTAGGTACACCTACCTAGTAGTGTGTTGCACCTCTTTTGGCCTTCATAATAGCCCAAATTCAATGGAGCTTGGAGCTTACAAGATGCTGGATCCGTTGTGCAGGGGTGTTGTACCATGTGGAAATGATTGTCTTGCAGTTGCTACAAATTGGATATGGCACTATCTTGCTGCAAATAACCTTTACCACCTGATCTCAAAGATGCTCAGTAGGGTTTAGATTTGGGGACTGTGCAAGCCAGTGAAGCAAGAATAACTCATAAGTATGTTCCTGGAACCATTTGGTGATGATTCATGCCTTGTGAGCAAATGCATTATCATGCTGAATATGTCCATCTGAGTGAGGATAAACTGTAGTCAGTGAAGGGATGAATTTGTTCAGCAATGATGTTCAAATATGTCATGGTGTTCAGATGTCCTTTGATGGGTATCGGGGAGCCTAGTGTGTGCCAAGAAACTATTCCTCACACCTCCCCACCGAGTGTACTGTTGGCACCAGACAAGATGACTCCATGGCCTGTCAGTGTTGAGATATATCTCTGCAAAACTCTCCGGCCTGCCCACGATCAGTATGGGACACCGATGGGCTTGGAAAAGCCACCGTCCGTCGGATGGGGTGTTAAGTCATGGCCCCGTGTGCGGGAGAGCCATACCCTGTGCACGTTAAAGAACACGCTGGATAGCCTTGATGGGAGGCTACCATCTATTTCCTAACAGCTGTTCCAGTGGGTCCCCTCCCACAACTTTCTCTGAGCCTTTGGGGTCCTTGTGACCTGGCCATTTAGCCCATTGTGTGCAAAAAAGTGCTGCTCAGAGGTAAAACAACCCAACTCCATGGCCTCATTTTGCTTGCACCAGATTCTGATCCATCAGCATGGTGCAAAAGAAACCTTGATTCATCCGACCAGGCTACCTTTTCCAGTTCTCAGTGGTTCAGTGTTGATACTCCTGCATCCACTGGAGTGCATTTCGTGTTCTTTGATGACAACATCAGCACTCAACATGGTCAGTGGCTGTTGTAGCCCATTTAGTGACATGGTCTGATATGTGGTTCATTTGGAGATAACATTCTGCTGTGATTTTTCTGGTTGTGGCCCATCTGTCTACTTGCATGATTCTCACCAGTCTCCTTTGACTCCTCTGATCCACATTTTTTTTTATCCACAGGATCACTGGTAGTTTTCTTGTTTTCTTTTCACACCATTCTTGGTAAACCCTTGAAATGGTTGTGCATGAAAAGCCCAGAAGGATGGCCATTTGGGAGATGCTAGAACTATCCCTAGTGCCATCTGTCATGCCACATTCAAAGTCACTTGTTTTGCCCATTCTGATGCTCAATCCAACTTTAACTGATGCTCGAAGAGCTGGTCTGCCTGATTTATATTGCGCACCTTAGTCATGTGACACATTATGTGTTAGAATAAACCACACATTATGTGTTAGAATAAACCATATATGTGATGAGGGGTGATGTACTTAATAAATAACAAACTGATATCTCAGTATATATATATATATTTTTTTCATTGTAATACAGTAATAAATTATCACAGGAAAAATCCTGTAGACAAGGAATACTTGAAATAATGAGTTGGAAAAAAATTGGTTGTCCTGACTGGAATTCAAACCCAGGTCTCCCAGAAGCATGTCAGGCATCTTAACTGCTAGACCACCGAAGAATTGACCATTTCTTCAACCAAGTAACATATAA
The DNA here is from genome assembly GCA_038380435.1 of Ryuthela nishihirai. Taxonomy (NCBI): domain Eukaryota; kingdom Metazoa; phylum Arthropoda; class Arachnida; order Araneae; family Heptathelidae; genus Ryuthela; species Ryuthela nishihirai. Next base: position 6,867,904 of record JAWZYU010000016.1, on the reverse strand, counting down.
GTTTTCTGTTGATTTACTAGTGGTGCCATCTATTATCAGGAGTTGGGCAGCCAATTATTACTAACATCAAAAATGTGGTGGCTTGGCTGCCCGACTCCTAATAGATGGCATCACTTGTGAATCAACAAGAAGATTTATATGTCACCACAGTTTCTCGGTGGTCTAGCAGTTAAGATGTCCAGCATGCTTCTGAGAGACCTGGGTTTCGAATCCCAGTCAGGACAACTAATTTTTTCAACTCATTATTTCATTGTAATACTTTGAAATGTGGGCTAGGATTGCAGAAGATGGCTGCACTCTACACAATTCATGAGATTTTTCTGTCCTGTTTATGAAAGTGGAGGAACACTTTCCTGATGTTTTTTTTTATTGTTACTGGACATAGTTTGGTGATCTTGGAAAAGTGCTGAAAGGTTAGTGCACTATGACAAAAAAAAATCACTATCAAAGTGGCACAGCTGAGAACTAGGTAGGGGGGGGGGAGTTTTTTTTTTTTAAACTATTTGATATAAACTAATATTTTTTTAAATAGTATATATTTCCAAAGATTGAGGGGGGGGGGGTCAAAATGCCCTTCATGAAGTTATATTAGCAATCACAGAAGGACTGATTGCCATCCTAAGAAATACTTGTCATTTCCGTATCCAAGATTTCATTCTCAGGAAATGATAAAAGATGAATGTTTTTTCACTGGTAAACCAATAAATAATTTTTGAAATATTAATAAATAACTTAAAGCGATATTTAAGAAAAATCTGCAGAGACTAATTGTAAAACTTCTTTGTCAAAGGAAACCAGGAATGTAGCACAATTCCAAAGATATAATGGTATATAAATCAATGGAAATAAAATACTAACTGAAAGAACTGAAAAGATATCCAATGTTGAGTAAATGAGGCCTATGCTTTATGTAAGCACTCCACATGCTACGAATTAGTGGCATCTTTGTTTTGCTGGGCTGTTACCTAGTTTATGCAGCATAATGCACAAACAAGGGTTCAGTAACATGAAATCATTCATTGAATGCTGAAATGAATGATAAAAATCATTTTAGGAATATTAAAATAGATTTAAGGCAGAAAAGAGAGAATAAAAAAAAAAGAAATAGACATATGTACTTGCTCCCAAAAATCCTGCAGTTTAAAAATTACCGGTTTTTGGTTAATTTTGAGAAGAATTTTGAAACTTAAAAAAAAATTCGCAATAGTCAGATCAAACTTATAAGCTTAAATCAGGAGGTTTCTTCAGTGTAGAAAAACAAACTATGAACCATATATTGTCTAAGAAATGGTGATCATATCACTTTAGCAAATTATTTATATTGTAGCTTAATAAAAATATGCATCAAATGAAAAAAGTATTATTTTTCAAGCTTAAATTATGTATTTTATAAGATGTACGTAAGAAATTTTTTGAACTGAAATTTCTATTTTTTAAAGATCAAAGTTTTATATATTATAGTAAAAGTAGATCAATATTTTGTCTCTCCTTTGAGATTATATCAACATGTATAATTGATGGGGTCCCTGGAAGGATTAAGAATGAACTATTGAAGTGTTTCTAACTTTAGCTTTAGTTTCATGCAGCTTTTTCTCTTGCATTGGTTTCCAGCAGACGGAAAAAAGATAAGTAAATCATGTTGATAGTTAAAATATACCTTCCAAGTCTCATAATTTTTGACTCATTTTCTCAATTTTCCAGTTTCCAATTTTGTATTGCTCCTTTGGGTCTTTTTTTTTTTCAGAAAGTGAAATACCGTTTTTAATGTTAACATTAATAATGGAAAGCATAAAAAGAACATCTAATTATGTGTGTTCAAATTTTAAGCCCTCATGATATTGATCAAAATGCTGGCTTCTCTAAATTTCAGTTAATGTTGATTTTTCAGTGTTCTCCTTTCAAAGGTGACAAGAAGACCAGTCTTGGTAGATCATGTGACATAGTTAATCTAGAATTACTTTACTTTTTTACATTTCTTAGCTCTTTTTAGGCCCTTTGGAAGTCTTGTGAATATCATCAGCTCCATATAACTGGTCTATTATATACCAGAAAGAATAATATAAATGTTGGTTCTGAATTTAAATAATCCACATCGATTTACTGGTCACCTAGAACAAAATGCAATTTTATTTGCAGCATTCTTTAAAAACCAGTGCAGTGTATATATATAATCTGACAATAAAGAAACCAGACTGTAAAAATACATATGACTGTGTAAAAAATATTTTACCACTGCCTTTAGTGGATGTGATACTTTCAAAGGGTACACACATTCCAACGCCTCTGCCTTACCTGAAAACATTATTGGAAATCATTTACTGAAAGTCCTTTCAGTATTGCTGTTGCATTGGTTTGATTGTATTCTACTGATTCAAAATGAAATCCATCCAAGGAATTTTTTGCTTTTGGGAACATAAAACAGTTGCATGATGCAAGATCAGTTGAGTATAGTGGATATCTCAACACTGGTTGTTACTTTTTGGTCAAACATTACTGAAGGAGCTGAGTAGGTAGGCACATTGTGGAAGTCCAGGCAAATGTATTTTGCATCATGAGAATATGCTTTCCCATGTAACAAATCCAAATAAAAAAACTACCACCATTGTTGGGACCTCTACCATACTCGTCTGAACTTGCACCATATGGCTTTTTTATGTTTTCAAAATTAAAAAAAAAACTAATTAGAAGGATCTCATTTTGAATCTGTTAAAGAGATATAGAGTAATGTGACAGCAGTACTGAAGAGAACTTTCAAAAAATGATTTCCAACAGTGTTTCCAGACATGACAGAGACACTGGGATCTGTGTAATAAATAAAATCAGGAGTGTATTGTAAAGGTTAGTAATAAGTCTTTTTTGCATAATCAGTCTAGTTTACTATTGGACATCCAGTATGTTTTCATATTTATATAAGGTGTTCCCTATGACCCATACACAGACCTGAAATTTATTTCCTTAAGATTAAAGGGAAATGAGATTACTTATATGTTTTGTGATTATAGCCATAGTTCTGGAATAACTGTGTTGAAAGATGTGGTGACATGATATGGATAAAAGAAGCTGTAATATCATTCACATTCCAACTGTGGAGTTGAAGGTGTTAAAAAAGCACTACACAGTGTAACGCTCCAAATAAATGCAATAATGCTTTAAAGTTGGATCCTTCTTTTGATCCAATTAGTTTTATGCTCCGGATAGCTGATACGGGCACCAGGCAATAATTAACAAATTGCCAAAAAAGTAGACTAAGTTTAAAGTAGGGTTCAAAATGCCAGCGAGCATTAATGAGTAAATAGTTAGAATCAAAATTGATTGTCAAAAGGTCTAAATACCATTAATCTAAATTCGCGTTACTCAAGAGAAAAAATTGTACAGACTCAAAAGATTTAAAATAACAAACAGATTTATTTCCAAAATAGTTCAACTCACCAAGACATCAATGAAGAAGATACATTAAACTCAGTGCCTCTGCACTCTATACAACTCCAACTCCTCACTCCTGTGCTACACGCACTGTGCTTGGTGCTACGCACCTTGTGCGACTAGCAAGTCACCGGTATAAAAACAAGAGCTGGACTGCACGCCGGGAAAGACATTAACATAAAGTGATGAACGACGCAAGAGGGGGTGTGTCCTTGTACACGCGTTTAGCGGGAGACAGTCGGAAGATCGGAGTTGCGCATGCGCAACTCGCAGCTCTTGGAAATGAGCGCTGTGATGCCAAAAAGGAAATAAAAATCCCCAAAATGATAAATATAATGTAAATTAAACAAAACTGGTTAAGGTAAAGCAAAAGTGAACAATGGGGCATCACAACAGTTACATGGCACACACAATGAACATCTGAACCAATTTGTTTGTTGGGCATGCTCTGTAGCTATGTAATGTTGTTTTAATGACTTTGCTTTGCTCACTTGCTGGAATTCATATACATTCATGCTTTATGGCTTCTTTATTCATATTGAATATTACTACAGCTTTTACCTGTTTGTTTCCAGAACTATGGCTCAAATTGTGAAACGTGTCATAAATTCATTTGGTTTTACCTTAAGGAGAATTTCAGAGTCTGTGTATAGTGTAGGTTATAGAGAAAACCCTGTATATATTATCAAATGTCAAATCTATTTTGTCATAAATCAACAGTTCACTGATTTATATGGCAGTTGCTCTGCAAATTTAACTATAGATATGATGTTCTTAACCAAGCTTTAAATTATAATACATTTGCATTCTTTTCAGAATATATTATTCTAATGCATTGGGACTCTTCCACATTATGTAAATTGAAAACCACATTAAAAGCTCCCTAGATCTGAAAGTAAGCTGTTTTTATATAGAAGAATGTCACTGAAATTTTTCTACAAAATATTTAATGTTTAAATATTTAACAGCAGACTCTGTTGTTACACTCATCTTGAACAATTTTTTTAAAAATTACTCAAAAACTGAAAGAATCATTACACAAATACCTAAAATTTCATTATTGGAATGAATGGTTCATTATTAGTTATTTTTCATGTTTTAATTAATTTTTAAAGTAAATTGTTATTAGTAGCAATTCTGCTGTTCAATGTTGCAGTTGCCATAGTTCTTTAATTATGAAATATTTTTGGAAATCAAGATTTAGAGAAAATTGAGTTAAATCTTCAATTTATCTCGTGACATTTTTCTGTATAAAACTTATTCTCAGAGTTATATGTAGCTTTCCATTCATATAGCATGAAAATGTCCCAATGCTTGCTGTAGGGTAGCATATATCAATAGTAAATGTTCTTAGTAATCCATAGCCAGTACTAAATCAGTAACTCAGTGTTTATTCTGGCATGGCACTGATATTAATTCTATTGTCTTTATTAACTTTTTAATATTTTTTTTTACAAGCTTCATATTATTCATCATCTTAATCATTGATGGCTGAAATATTCAAGTAGTTAGCAAGTGTGAAAATTGGAATAGAAAGAGATGTGAAATTTGCTAATGCCAGAATAGACATTTAGATACACTAAAATCTAAAATATTGTACATTAATTTCTACCAGCAGTATGTATGTTCCTAGTGTATTGCAACAGAAAATCTAGTTTTTATAATCTAAAACTACAATCTGAAATGTATCTTCATAAAATTGTTAGCAGAACAGCCATCAATTCAATATTGGTACAATGTTTAGAATTGTAGTAAAATTGTTTTTTCACATGTGCTAATTATTTCAGTTATCTAACCAATATTTTGATGATTTTTTTTTGCCACTAGATGCACTAGGATTTTCTGGAGTACTAAGAATCCACATCAACGAGTTGTTTATACCTGTCGCACCATAGAAGTTAAACCAGAATCATTAGCATCAAAGTCATCAATGGGAGAAAACAGAACTATTGCTCATAATGTTGAATCCACAGATTTTTCAGGGTATCTGCCTTCTTCAGTGAACAGTGACATATGTGACGATCATTTATCCTCATTAAACTCTGAAGCTGTGCCTGAAGTGGCATTTAATGCAAATGATCTCTGTGGCACATCTAACACAGAACAGGAGTCACACAATGAAGAATTGGATGATTGTGCATCTTGTGACAACTTATGCTATAATAAGAAACTTTCCATCAGCCTTCAAAATTGTGCACAACACAGCGTAATTTCAAATTGTTCTAAGTCACCGTGCACTGTTTCACCTACAATAATAACAGCAAGGGCAGTGTTATCAGACATCATTAATAATGTAAATGAAAGTTGTAATGAAGATGATTGTGACAAGTCTGATAAAAATAATCATAACTCTATAGATGAGGAAAAACATATAAATGTGAGGCAAAGTAATGCAGATTCTGTTAATTGTTTTTCTGATGTTGAACATAAAGATGAATATAAACTATCCGAGAGTATATTTAATTATCATTCTACCACAATAGAAAAGTCAACATCTTCAAAAAGCTGTTCTCTTGGTAAAGAAAATGAATATTTTGCTTTTTCTCTTAACAGTGGTGATGAAAGTAATGAAGGTATAACAGTAAAATCAACTACAGTTTTAAGTGAAAGTACTAAAAATCCATTAAATGAATTCATTCAGTGTATTGCCAGTGACTGCAAGATGCAAGTAAAATCAAATAAATTGTTAGAACCATCCCCGAAAAAGCTTAGGGCCTGTAGTCCAGATACTCCAAATAAAGAATCTTTACAAAATAATTGCATTCTAAGCAATGAAATTCAAATTTTCAATATCAGTAATAAACAGATGAACAATGTACCAAAAAATAGCATTATGGAGCCTCCAAAAATAAACCATACTGAATGCACTAATGAAATTTCTGTAAAAAGTTTGGATGCATATAATAATATGTCACAGGTTGAAGAAAGTATATTGTGTGATGCAAAGATTACTGAAGACTTTTCACAAATGCATGATAAAATCTCCAGTGATTCTTCTGTTACTGAAAATGGAAAACAATTTTTACCAGTCATGAAATTAAATAATGATCTCAGTTATGTAAAAAACAATAAATTACCCAACACCAAAAATGTTAACATACCAGTAGGAGAAAACATGTCAGTTAGCGAATCTATAAAGTGCAATAAAGTAATTTCCAATAGTTTTTGTGATAATATTGATAGATTACATAAAGAGTCTAAAATTGCAAATGAAAGTTTATGTTCTGTTGATAAGCTGATAAATGATTGCAATTGTGTAGAGAAATCAAAAATAGATGGGACCATAAAAGGTGATGTGAATTGCAACATCTTCATTGACACTCAGATTGATAGTGAATCTAATCAAAATATGAATGATAAAAAAATTGAATATAAAAATTCTGAATATTCAGAAAGTGAAATCGTTATGGAAAAACTTCTTAATATTCTTTCTTATAATGATAATTGTGACAGAATAAGTTGTACCAGTGAAAAAAGATGTGTTAAAAGAAACAGTTTACACCATCCTGGAAACACTGTGAGGACTCTCATTGAGAATTTGGAATCTTGTAGCCCTTCAAATGAAAATATTTCTTCCACAGATCTGTGTACTGAATCTACCAACGGAGAAAACTTGAATTCACAAGATGTAAACCCTACTATATCTGAATCTTTGGTGAAAAACAATCATCTTTTAAACAATAAACTGAATCATAGCATACAAAATATTAATGAAAAGTGTTTAAATACTTCTGAAGAAGTAGAAATTGAAAACATTAAACCAACGCAAGCAGAAAGAAGAAAAATGCGAAAAATCTTGAAAACATATCCTTTAAGAAGCCAGCGTTATCAAGACTCTATTAAAATTATGAAAATGCTTTCAGAAAGAGAAGTAGAGAGAGAACTTAAAGAACGTGTCTTGAATAAATATAAGCAAAAAGGATATTCTTTTCTCCCAGAGAAAGTTGGCTGTTTATTAGAAACTGTTCTTCCTGCTTGCTCAATCACAGAGACTGTATTACCTGTGTATAATGTAGCAATCAGCCAAAGCTCAGAAGACTGTAAAAAGAAGTGTAGTTCTAGTCAAAAGGAACTTGCTGATAACATTCAACCAAGGCAACTTAGGAGAACACCAGCCCGTTTGTCTGTATTTTATAGTCAGTTGAATACAGTAAATGACACTAGCAAAGAATCAATTAATTCCAATAAAAAGCACAAAACAAATGATTTAATCTCTCTTGAAAATGACTCTGGAATTCATAACCATAATCTAGGCAGAGACAATGTTGAATCTGTGAATAACAATATTAAATCAGTTTCAAAAGAGAGGGCAAAATTTAATGGATGTGTTGTTTCTGAAGCATGTGAGATAATTAAAGTAAATCATGAATTTCCAAGTGTAAACGAAATAAAAAAAGAAAGTTCTAATTTAGTTGTAAATAATTTTGTAGGTTTTGAAGCTTATGGGAAGCATAGTTGTAAAAAGACTGTAAAAAATATAGAAGAGCCATCAAACCAAGGGAATAATGAATGTAAAAGCAATGTGTTAAATGGTAAAATTACCCTAGGACCTTTTAAATGTGATAAGTGCAAACGATTGTATCGGACAAAGGAGAGCTTTGACAAGCATGTTGAATCGTGTGATTTTATCATTGACTCGTCTTCAACAGATGAAGATGAAGAAACACCAAGAAATTCTCCTGTCCAAAACAGTCAGTTTGATAACCAAAGTAAAACAAATTTAATAGTTGAATATGAAAATAAAATTATGAAGAATACAAAAGACACTCTTGAACATAAAAACAAAATTTCTGATGATGAAATAAACAAACCAATGAAAGCAAATGAAATCACAAATAACACTGTAACAAATAATAACATAAATTCAGGCATTTTCAAAGAACAAAGTCATAATATGCCTTCTATTAAAATACCCTTAAAAGTACAAAGCAAAACTGAAGCAGATTCCATTCCATCTCAAGTTTCTGTTAATGAAAGTAGTAAAACTGCTTCTAATTATCCACTTATTTGCAAAACTGATGGAAATGTTACTTCTATAATTACTGCTACTACTAGTACTACTGCTTCTAACAAATCTGTCACAAATACTGCACCAAAATTGCCATATACTACAGCTGTTTCATCCTGTACTGAAAACAATTATAATTTGACTCCTCTTAAGTCACCCTCAAATGTTATTAAATCAACTTTGACTTCATCCAGTCTAATCTCAAGAAAGCACCCAATATTGCACAAACCTCAGAAAAGCAGAACAACAGAATCTCAACCAGTAAGTCAAAAAAAAATTCTTCCTAAAATTACTTCATGTAGTCAGCAACCAACTGTTGGACTTCCTGGACAACTAGCACATTCACTGTTTGGTTCTCAGAATGTGGCAGATTATGGTCAAATGATAGTGGATGCATCTGGGCCTTCAGTGAGTATGGATATCAATTCCATACCACTTGTTAATCAGACTCTTTCAAATTCAGCAAGTGAAACCATGGTTGGTTATGGTAATAATATATATAGCAACAGTGCACCAGATTTAATGCAGGTTCCTGGTGGTACTCTTATTTTCCCAGCTAAAACTGAAATTATGCCTGCAGCCTCTCCTATAATTAATCATATTCCATCTGCCACAAACAATTTCACATCTGTTTTACCTCCTACTTTAGGACTTAGCCAGTCTCCTCAGCTTTCATATGTTGGATCTATAACTATAACAAATAGTGAAACTATGTCTTTATCATTAAATGTACCAGGAACTATGCTACCAAATGTAGACCTGGTTCCATCACAGGTTTATTCTCACCAAAATGTTGCTTTCAGCCAGCCTTCCCTTATGCCAACAACAATGCAAATGCAGCCAACTGCAGGTATTCAGCTTTCTACAGTAAACGTCCAGCAGATATCATTGCAGAGTTGTATACAAAATAGCAGTCTTGGAACAGTGATGTTCCCACAGCAGGCTTCTGTAGCTAGCCTACAAAATCCAATTATGTATGTAGGAGGTTCGGGCGGAACTCCAGGACATATTGGTGCAATTCCATCATGTGCACAACCTTCAAATCTCATGGTTCAGATTCCAGTAGAAGCTGCGCAGCAGCCAAACTGTTCTTATCAATCATTTATTGGTACTGCTAATAACCTGCATTCAGAACAGGATATACAGCATATAACATTAAATCAATATGCTCTGAACCCAAATATTCAAAGTACATATCAACTTCATTCTGAGCCTGAAATGCTTCCAACACTTCAGACCATTCATCAGTCAGACCCATCCCATTGTCCTTTAGAACATTCAGTAGATCATGTAATCAAAAGTAATAAATCTAGCATATCTTCAGTAAATGGAAAACTGGATAATATACAGCCAACAATTTCTGATGTTCTTACTAAACCTAATTGTTATAATTTTGGTACAGCAGAAAATTCTAGTCTTCAAGAAATTAAACCAGCTTCTAGGACTAGTGTAATACCATCTCCAGACATTTCAGCATCTGATCAATCAGTATCTGAAACAAATAAGGAGATTCCACAACTTGCTCCCAATAGCCAGTTAGTAGACATTTTAAGAAAAGCAGCTCAACAAATGCTCAGCCTTTCTGTTCAACTTGCTAAAAAGCAGTCAGAACCAGATGTTACCACAGGAAGTTTAACTACAGAAATCCCAGCAAAGAAACCCAGATTTGCTCATACTCGTAAAGTGGCTGCACGCAAAGCTCAGCAGTTAAAAAATAAATTAATTAAAAATCACAAATATCCTCCTCCTCTACAGTCTACCCAAGTGAAAGTGCAAACAAAATCTGTACAACTGAATCTTGAAAATTCACAGAAGCCTTTTACTTTTCCTCTTCCTGCTCCTCAGACTACATCTAATAAAGAGAAAGAATTGAAAGGTCCCACTATTAGTAAAAGTGGTAAGTTATCTTATTATTATATATATACATAGAGTGGTGAATAAAGTTCTCCAGGGCAGTAATTTGGGATAATCCTATGCTTGCATATAGGAAAGTGGTGTTACTCATCCTAATGGGTAGTTTCAGACCCATGGTGGTGAAGTGCAAAACTTAGCAATGTTGCAAATAGCACAAAATTCCAATGGTGAAGTTGTAGAGCAATACCAGTTATGTACAATTATATCATTGCAATTGGATAAATGACAGCTTTGAATTGTACAAGTAACACAAGAACTTACAAAGTAAGAAGCAGTTGTATTTGAACCCATACTCAAAGTAGCCCCTATCATCCACAACACATGACTACATGTACTACAATATTTCAGTGCACTGTATCCAGCACACTGTCACAGCCATTGTGTATACATTGCTGAAAGTTGGGCAGATACGGCAGAAGTGTGGCAAACACCCATGACAACATTTCCCCCACAAGAAGTCCATAGGCAACTGATCAGTTGAACATGGTGGCAGGGGTAGGACTGATCCACTGATATCTGAGTATAGTCAACTAGGAATGAGTGGCCTGGGGGTGATAGGGTGGCATTCTGTTGAATTGCAGCCACATGCCCTGCAACTGGCACAGCAGTATGGTCTCCAACCTAATTTCCCAATGTATTTTGCAAGCAGTCTAAAACTCAATCACCAGTCAGATTAACATCATAAAAGTAGTACACCTAATATCATCATGAACCAATAATGCAGGTACCTCATGTGTCAAACACACATTTGTATATCATTAAACTTGGTGGTGAGGATCCCATTTCACAAGTGCCAATAATGATCAATGTTCATGTTGAACACACCTTATAGAAGAATTTTACTTTATCCATCCACATGATGTTGAAGTGGAATACATGTTTATCGTATTAGTACCAGTAGTAATTGCATGTCTTTTTACAGTTAACATCGTGCATTGTATGCTCTGGAAAGGCCCAATACAGGTGGTGGTGACCAAGAGCCAACTCGGGCCCTGTGAGACAAATATTGTTGAACTCTTATCTTATTAATAAATCATTTATAATATTCAAATAGAATATCAAATGTGATCTTTGGATGGCATTTAATAAAAGTAAGCTATAAAAAACACGTTACTGGAGTCTGAGCCCTTGGGAGCTGACATGCCCCCACCACCATTAGTGCAGGATACACAAAACTAGCGTGATTGAACCCTCATAAGGTACTCATTTCTCAAGCACCAGTATATGGAGGTGGGCTAACGCATAGTCTGTGATGTCCACATCCTCATACACCACTAGTCCAATGTGCTTCCCATTTGAAGCAGGTGTACTATAGTATCCAAAATTGCCTTATTTGTGAGGTGACAGGCCTGGAGATATCAACAGTTGTAAAACAGCACAGGGTTCCTGTTCACTCTCCGTATAAAATCACTGTCTAGCAATTCTCAGTTTATGAGTATGCAGGCATGATGCTCATTTCTGGATGAGCAATGTTATTTAAGTTAGATATTCGATGTTATTTCTTTTAGTAATGAATTAAATCTATTAAGTCAAAATGGTGGCAAGGTGTTTTTATGGTTTCATCCATGATTTATTGCCAATAGCAGCACAAAGCTGAAAGCACCGGTTCTTGTCCAATCACCGAAGTTAAGCAGCTTTGGGCGCGGTCAGTACTTGGGAGGGTGACCACCTGGGAACACTGCATGCAGTCGACAAAAAATCTGTTGAGGACTCGCCATCCTCACAGATCCCTCTGCTATGGCGTATCAAACCTCTGTGGCAAGCAGCTCTTGAGGAGGTATTTTATTTTTATTTATCCATGACACACTGTGCAATCTGTCCATTTGCACCATCTGAATAACCAGCATGACCATTTACATATGCTACATACAGTGTGAGCCACACCGTTCATTGGGCATGTTCTGAAGAGCATATGCAATATCACTCAGCCTAAAACTAACCTTTTGTGGCAGACACAAATCACATACCACACACCAGTCCATTAAAGCATCAGCTTTTCTGGATGACCTTCCATTGCCATCCTTAGTCATCATTAACCTGATTTCACTGGTGGTGATGTATTGTACATAACTGATGCTGCTCTATAAAGTCACCATTAGAATTTTGACACTCTCTGCAATTTTTCCAAAATTAACATTGCTAAGTTCCACACATTGCTGCCAGGGGTGCTACAACCCACAGATTAAGTAGCTAGCACATATATATATGACTTCCATAGGAGCCTATTGTAGCACAAATTCGATACTAGCACTCCTGCCAAGCATCCATTCAACTAATTTTTTTCCAAATAATAATATATGATGATTAACATCTGTTACAACTTAAGACATAGAATCACTTACTTATTAGTTCCAACAGATATTAATCTACCTATTCTAAGACAGCCATGAATATATTTATTACTAATATATGACTATAGTTTAAAAATTATATAGGTAGGTATTATCTTCTAAAACACCAGCAGTTAATTTTAGATTACTCTATAATATTCTTATATAAAAAATAACAAATATTCCTTCAAGCAGCTGCTTGCCACAGAGGTCTGCCACAGTAGAAGTCTGTGAGGAGGGCAGGACCTCAGCAGAAAGAACACATACATCCATGGCTTACCCCAGGCCTCAAACCCAGGCCCTTTGATCAGTAGCCAAGCACACTAACCACTCAGCTATGGGTCAGCATATATAATTTTAATTAACCTGATTTTATAATTTCATCCATGATTTATTGCCAACAGCAGTACAAAGCTGAAAACACTGGTTCTCGTCCAATCATCGAAGTTAAGTAGCTTTGGGCGCGGTCAGTACCTGGGAGGGTGACCACCTGGGGACACTGCATGCAGTATTAAAGTTTTTGTAAAAGACAATAAAAAAACAAATAATAAATACAAACTGTAAAGAAAGTTGTCCACAGAATTCAAAAGTTAGTTGGAAGATGAGAATTAGGGTGACTGTTAAAAGTTAAACTGCAAACAGTGGTCTTGAGTTGCCTATTTATGCTAGTTATTTATTCGGTGCTACAACCTTGCTCTTCAGGAAGAGCACTCCCACTTTCCTATGTGCATCCATCACTTTTACACATATGGAATCACTTGGTCCTGAGTTGTTGCTCTGGAGACTACTCACCACCTTATTCAATTCATTGTCTATAAACAATAGATATTTAATAATCATTTTGCATATTCATAATTGTTTTACTATTGAAAAATGTTTTCAGAAGAAGTTGACTGTAAAAGTTTTTTCAATAAAAATCTTTGTCCAAATATATCCTCAATTATATGTAAAATTCTGAAAAAATATAAATATCTGATTTTGAAGATCATATTTGCCCCTAACTCAAAAGATAGAGCATCTCATTCTGATTAATAAAATGGCAAAAATTCAAAGTAAAATAAAAGAAAGATAGGTAAAATTTTATAAGCATTTCTTTTTGAAAATTGCAAAGTTTTACTATATTTTTCCCATTTTAGTATAAATAATTCATAATATTTCTGATATTACTTAAATTTTTATTTATTTTTCCAAATTTTTTAATCATGCAAACAATACATAATACATGTGCTTGGATTTTTTGCTAATTTGCAAACTCTTAAGACTGGTTAGTAGTGTCACAAAAATTTTGCTTTGAAAACAAGGTAATTTAAATAAAAGTTAAAAATGTATATATATAAGTAAAAGAGGTAAATAGCTATGAAAACTTAATTGGAAATATTTCAAAGCAAATAAAGTTTATAACCACTGAAATTCAGAGATCAATTTGCATTGGATACTGCTACAGAAAAGTAGAACTTCACAATAACAGAAAAATTTCCATCTAAAAATTACATTTTCTTAATACTCTTTATGAAAAATTAAATTCTCATTTTAATGTCCTTGCTGTTGAGGTTACATAAATGATTTATTGATTTCATTTTGGTCAAGTTTCAAATTAATTTTGTTTTTTAATTGCATAATTGTTTCAAAGTCACAATATACCACATTGTTCCAAAATTTATAAGACTACACTGTCTCAAACTTCATACTTGGATTTCCCCTGTGATGTGTTAAAAATTAAAGTCCCTACCTGCAGGTTGTATCAAAAGTCATTATACTGGTTAAACCAAATGGATGAAACATGGTAGTAGTTGAAAGTGTTAGTGGGAAATCAGATGTTCCTAAGGTAGTAGCCATTGAGGTCATATATCTAACAATTTCATTTCAGTCAGATTTCAAATAATTATATATAAACCTCATATTCTTTGCATACAATTATGCATCTTCATATCCAGTATGACATGCGACACAGTTATACAAGTGTAACTTTTATCAAAAGCATTAGCCATAGCTTCCTTCAGTTTATTGGGTGCAGGTTGGCTCAGACAATAACCTGCCATGCTCATAATCAGCAATTCCCAGGTTCAAGTCCCAACTGTGTCAGCAGTGAGATTTATCTCCACTAAACCCCTACCCTATCATTGGTTATAAAGGGAATGCAATTGACTCAGAAAGAGTCAACATTTGTCAGATGGGACATAAAGTCATGACCCTGTGTGGAGGAGAACATTACCCTTCACACATTAAAGAATGCACTGGATGGTCTTGATGGGAGGCTTCCGTCTGTCTCATAATAGTTGTCTAGTTGGGCCCTTTCTTTACCAACTCTTAGCCATTGGGGTCCTTGTGACCTGGCTATTTAGCCCACTGTGTAAAAAAGTGCAATGGGTAAAGCAATGCAACCCTTCAGTTCATCATCTGTGTTTTAGTTGTACATTTTTCTTTATGAAAACCCACAAAGTTGCCACATTGTTGCATGTTTGTCAAATCAGGACTTCATGGTGACCACTTTAAAATGCAGGAAGCAAAACTTGACCGTGTTTATCTCAGCAGTCAGGGAGAATGTAACTTACATACTTACTGACTGATAGAACATAATGTGTAGGTGTTCTATATTGTTGGAACCAAGTATGGCCATCACTAAGAAGATTTAAATTTTCGAGTTGAAGCACTAACCAGTCCCTCAATGTGGTTAAATACATGTGCTGGTTTACAGGACCATCAAAGAAATATTGATCAAAAATAGCCACATCATCCACTGAAAAACTTAGCCACATCATATGTGACAGATTGTTCTCCATTTCCTCCTGAAATTGTGGATTTTCTTTACATCACATCTAAACATTTCTTGGTTCAAAAATTGCACATTCATCAGAGAAAAGAACTGCAGACCATTTAGGAATTATGTCAAAATTTCTGATTGCAGTTATCCCTGCATTTGCAGTTATCATGCACATGCTTTCCATTATCTTTGTGTGTCTATATCACTCAGTTGACAAATAATGGTTGTTACGTTTTATATCTAAGGTCTTGTTTGATATAATGATACACATAATCTCAGGTATCCCAAGTTATGAGGATTGTTTTTGAAGAGACTTCTTTGATGAGCATAACAGAGATGCTCGATTTCATGAGACTCTTCCCCACATATGGATGGTTGTCCAGACCAATCTATATCCTTCATCCTCTCCCATTTGAGTAGTGTCAGTTTTGTTGGAGGTTGTCTGTTAAACCTTTCATGAAAATCAACTTGGAGTTCTCGTGGACTTGCTGGTGATTCCTTTGCCATCAAACCTTGTGCTCATGACTACTTGCTGTTTAGTGGTGTATTTGGACTGATCTCTCATCTTCCAAAATCTTCAAAAATCAACTGAATACATAAAAACATAAGCATTTACTATACTAGGTATAGTGACTTTTAACATAGCGTTATATTTAGTATAGCAACTTTTGATGCATCCTGCATAATAGAACATCATTTAGAACTCGGACTGCTTTTTCCCCCCTCCATTTTAAAACTTGGAGGATATGATATTTTAACACCCCCCAACATAAAAAAAAAATCTACCTCATCCACCCTAAAAAGGTAAAAAATAGAGGTAAAATATACCAATGATGAAATCCTAAACTGAATTCATATTAACTTTAAAAGAAGATTAGGCATCCTTTTTCTTTCTAACGAATGTATTTTTATGGTGATAGCAATGCATTTGCAGATGACACTACTTTTTTACATTGCTGAGAATAATGCACAAATGATGCAATATAAAAAGTCATGCACTTGCTATATAATTAGTTTAATAAAAATAAATTGCATTTATATATAAATAAGACAAAAATATATTACTTTTTCAATTACAAATAGATTAACTGACATTTGCACAATTAGATACAAGGATGCTTAAATAGCTAGCTTGAAAAGTTAATTAAAACTAATCGTTAACTAAGCACACTGGACAAAAAATTAGTCATCCCCACAATAGACTGTAGTGTTGACTTGATACACCAGTAGATGTTGTGCCTCTAGTTGTGCCAATAGCATTCCAAACTCGTAATGCAGTTCCCAGCTTCGAGTCCCAACTGGGTCAGCATTGAGATTTATCTCCGCAAAATTCTTCACCCTGCCCACGGTCAATAGGGGACACTGACGTGCTTGAAAAGGCCACCGTTCATTGTATGGGACATTATCTGTGACCCTGTGCACGTTAACATGCTGGATGCCTTTGACGGAGGCTATCATCTATTTCCCAACAGCTGTTCCAATGGGTGCTCTCTCCCAACCTTCTCTGAACTCTTGGGGTCCTTGTGACCTGGCCATTTAGCCCATTGTGTGCAAAAAAATGCCACTCAGGTAAAACAACCCGAAAAGCCAGTTATACATTGTTCCTGCCTTGAATCATGGGTCAGAAGAAAGACATGACTGAGTGGCAAAAGGGTATTATTTCATTTGGTAGGGCTAAAGAACATGCTGTGAAGGAAGTAGCTGAATTTGCTGATGCTTTAAACTGAACAGTCCATTGAGTGTCTCAACAGCAGTGTATATCCAATTTAACCACTAATTGTAGACATTATGTACTGTGATCAAAAGTAAGTGCTCACAGACAGGAACTGCTAACAAATATCACAACTAGTGATTGCAAACCAATTTCAAACCAGACAGGAATTGCTACAGACAGTCAAGGAAGAACCACATCAGCCAATTTCAGAAAGAATACTGCAAAGAGAACTGCATTCCATGGGTATTTGGAGCAGAAGGACCACTAGACCAGGTAATATAGCCTTACCTGGTCTAGTGGTTAGTGTACCTAACTACTAAGACTAGTGGGACATGTCCTTGTGTAAATGTTTGTATGTTGTATGAGAAACCAGGACAAGCCTAATATAGTTTCTAGGTTATCTCCATCCTTTGTTTAGGGAAGTACCTTCTTCCTTTTTTTTTAAAGAATACCTCAGAAGAGACCCATGCTAGTAGCTGTACATATCACAGCCTTCTTTTCAATGGGCTATGCACTACAGACATTAGACCTCACAACTGGAAAATAGTCATCTAGTCAGATGAGTTGCATTTGTCTGTATTCCAATGATGCAAGGCAGAGAGTACATCACATGAGCAATGAAACCTTTCATCTGGACTGTGTCCAAGATGTTATTTAAGCTGGAGGTGGTTCTGTAATGTTTTGAACCCTCTCCCCAAAAATCCAGTTGTCTTATGTGAAATCTAAAATTTGTCTACCTGCTTTGGAATCCAAAAATCATTCTTTGTATAATTTTATTTTAGTGCCATAGTATATGTCCGGCACTAAAAATAGATTTAAAAAATAACTATGAAATTTTATTCCATGTAAAATATCACTTTAACCTTTCCTGCCAGTGAAATATTTTAGCAATTGGGAAACCTTACTCATCTTATTCTCAGACCCCCTCCCCCCACAATATATATACATATAAAAATTTTTATTACACGTGTATATATATATTTATGTTCCAAGCCAATCAATGTTCCTTTTGTCACCAAAGACAAAGTTGGAGTTAAACCGAAAAAATCGCCAACATAGCACACTACCTCTGAGCCATCACCTTTGTATACAAAAATATGCTGACCCACCTGTTTAGAAACTTATGAGCTACCACTGGTTTTGCTTGATATATATTATACAATAGGTAGGAGAAATATATGTTATGCAATAGATAAAAGAGAACTTGGATGTTTCTGCAGAATTTTACAATATACAGGATTCATTAATCCAAAAAAGATTGAAAACTACAGTATAATCTTATACCATTAATTTTACATGAAATATTATACTCTTTTAAGGGTTAATTATTCACTATTAAAGATTTTATAATGCTAGATAAATAATGTTGATAGTTTTGATCATTGCTGCCATCTATAAATATTCTTGTTTCACAATATGAACTGCTGTTTATAAGTAGTCACTGGATGCACCAATCCTCTGCAATGATGCACAGAATAGGCCAGGCCTAGTATCTAAAGTCCAACCCTGCATACTCGTGTGCAGACCATTAGTACTTTTCGAAAGAGATACTCTCTTGTGGAAGGGGAGGGCTGTCAGATCAATGAGGCATACTGATCTGGACTACTATGGCTACCTTTTTTTTCTACTCTGCTGAGGAGTGGTCAACCACACAGGGTACTTACCATATACACCAATCAGAATGGAGAATTGCTCTGAGCTTGATTGTGGATCCTGAATTTGCTGCAACTATGGTTTCTGTTGAGGGAAAATCTTCCATTGTTTTTCTGTTTGTGGGTTGACAGCCCCAAGTAAATAGATTCACAAGATATGTTTTATCAGCTAGTGGATAATCCTGATCAGAGGCCATTGCAGGTACCTGAACTCTTGTTTCTATGGGCATTGTCAAACCTATGTTGGAGGAAGTCTTCCAGTGCAGATGGCATCAGCCTTTAGTAAGAGAGAACATATCTTTGTCCTATGCCTATGATTAGGCATGTACATACACCGATCAGCCAATACATTAAAAAAAACTCTGCGTTATGCAAAGAAGCGCGCATGCAGCCAATCAGTGTCACATGCCAAGGTCGCGAATGAATTATATAATACCTGGGTCAGAGGCTCATAGGCAGTATTCCATTTCATCTCAACATGGGAAAAGCAAAGGCTTTATCTGATTTCAACAAAGGCCAGATTGTCATGGCAAGATGCCTTGGTAAGAGCATCTCCGAAACAGCGACGCTGGTAGGCTGCTCATGCAATGCAGTAGTTAGTACCTATCAAAGATGATCTGAAGCAGGTGACACTTCGAGCCATCAATAAGGCATGGGCCGGCACACCTCATTGATGCCAGAGGTCAGCACAGGCTATCTTGTCTTGTCCGCAACAACAGAAGGGCTACTGTGGCTGACATTACCCATAATTTCAATTGTGGTAAAGGACCCAATGTGTCCAAACACAAGTATTGTAAGCTCTTGGATATGGGTCTCTGCAGACCCATTCGTGTGCCTATGCTCACAGCCATTCACCGTTGTCAATGCTTGCAGTAATCATCGACATTGGACCATAGAAAACTAGAGATAGGAAAAGGTAGAAGACGAAGGTTGCATGGTCAGACGAATCCAGTTTTCTGTTACACCATGTGGACAGACGAGCTCGTGTGCAACATTTACCCACGGAAGCCTTCTCATCTGGATGCACTGTGGGACAGATCCAGGCAGCTGGAAGGAGTGATGGTCTGGGAAATATTTTCTTGGGGAACACTTGGACGAATTATCCCCATAGAACAAACTCTGACAGCTGTCACCTACCTGAACATAGTGGCTGACCAAGTACACCCCTTTATGGCGACTGTATTCCCTGGCGGAGATGGCATCTTTCAACAAGACAATGCCCCACGTCACACTGCGAAGAAGGTTCAAGGAATGGTTCCTAGAACATGATGAGGAATTCTATTTATTGCCATGGCCCCCAAATTTGCCGGACATAATCCTATCGAGCATTTGTGGTTTGAGTTGGAAAAACGGGTACAAGCAGCATCACCCTAACCATGCAATTTATGGAAACTGCAGGATTTTCTGTTGCAGTCATGGTACCAAATATCAAGCGACACCTACCAATATCTCATTGAATCTGTGCCTCACCAGGTGAGAGCTCTTTTGGCGGTAAGAGGAAGACCTATGTCATATTAGTTAAGTGGTTTTAATGTTTTGAATGTCGGTGTATATGATTATGTACATACATAAATACATATGGGTTTCACCAGATAGGCTAAATAAGAATATGATCGATTATATATTAATTAATAGCAAATGGGCTAGTTCTGTTAGGAATACCAGATCATATAGGGGAACTGAAATTGGATCTAACCATTACCTTGTTAAAAGTGTTTTGCAACTTAAACTTAGTGTTATGCTAAGGTTAAAATAGTTGCCTTTAACACTGAAGCTGTAAAAGACCCTGTTATAGCTAAAGTTTACCATGATACTGGTCATTACTTATGTTACTTAGTCATTATAACAGTCACGGTTTGCTTACTACTGAAGTTTAGGAAGAATGGGGCCATTTTAAACGGTCTTGAAACTAACAATACTCTTTTTGGTAAAAAGGAACAGAGGAGGAAAAATTATTTAAGTGATAATGCACTAGAGTTTATTTTGGAAAGAAAAAATTGCAGAAATATTCTTAATACCCTACTAGTCCTAATAGAAGGGGGGGCAGGTGTAGGGGCTCAGTCGGTAGCGTGCCAGGCTCGTAATCTGTAGTTCCCAGGTTCGAGTTCCAGCTGAGTCAGCGTTGAGATTTATCTCCACAAAATTTCCCGCCTGCCCATGATCAGTAGGGGACACCAATGGGCTTGAAAAGGCTGCCATGGATGGGACGTTAAGCCGTGGCCCCATGTGCGGGAGAGCCATACCCATTGCACGTTAAAGAACACACTGGATGGCCTTGACGGGAAGCTACCATCTGTCTCCCAACAGCTGTCCCAGTGGGTCCCCTCCCCCAACCTTCTCTGAGCCTTCGGGGTCCTTGTGGCCTGGCCATTTAGCCCATGGTGTGCAAAAAAGTGCCACTCAGAGGTAAAACAACCCAACCCTAACAGAAGGTATTGCAAAGAGCTTAATAAACGCGTAAAGGATCAGTTAGCAGATGATAGAAAACTTTGGCTTGGCTGAAGAAATATCTAAACAGCATAATAGCAGAGCTGTACCAGATAGTCATGTTTTGTGTGGGAAGAAATGGACAGGTATACATGAATTGAACGATAAATAAGGAAAGTTATTAAAGGTGAGGATTCTGTTAGGACTCTGCTGGCTGAGCATTTCAGAGATGTTTTAAGCAGTGTGGTTAGTTCTACTCCCATTGTTTGTAATAGTAATAGATGCATTATTGGCTTTAGTAATGGCCCTATATCACAGTCTGAAGTTATTTTGGCTATTTCTAAACTTAAATTGCATACATCCCCAGGGGTAGATGAAATTAATACTGAAATGCTTAGAGCTGGGAATGTTTCTGTTATCACATGGCTGACAGAAATTTCGAATATCTTTTATGATAAAGGCATGGTTCCTAACGATTTTACTAGAGCTATTATCCGTTTTTTTTTTTTAAAGTGATCACAGTTCATATGATCAGGCTGTGAGGTGTATCAGCCTACTTCCGGTTCCAAGTAAAGTATTTGCATGACTGTTCTTAATAGAATTAAGAATCTGATTGATAAACAAATGCAATGATATATACTGTAGTCAGAAGTGATAGGGAATGTTTAGATCAGTTTTTTTTTTTTCACTTAGGCAGATTCTTGAGAAATTTTAGTTTCAGAAACCTGTGGTTACTGGCTTTGTAGATTTCGAAAAGGCATAAATTTATTAAAACTCTATAACATTATATATAATGAAAACACAACAGGAATGATGCAGTAAGATCCAACATAAATGGTAACAATGAAGTATTAGCATCTGAGCTAGCAAGATTTTTCAAAAATGGGTGCCGATGGCACATGAGTATCTTCTTAACATAGAATACACAGTTTTTTTATTTCTACAGAATGAGATTATTTGTGAGAGAGAAGCTGACATTGTATGATATTTTTGGTAAGGCAGTTGCCATGCAAGGTGAAATGTTACATAATTGATGTTCTTTTACATTTAATTGATAATTTTTGTGTGCACGACTATTGCTAACCAACAAAGTTAGTAGAATTGATGTTATAAAGTGTATGTGTGCAAAATTGCTCTAAGCTGCAGGCATGAGGACTGACATTGTTTTACAGTTTGATGATTGATTTTATATGCACAGATATTGCTAAACTAAAAGGTCAGTAGCTTTGATGTTTTCAAATCTTAAGTGCACAGAACTGTTCTAAGCAGGTGGTCTACTTAACCTGGACCAAATTACCTTATGAAGGTCTGCTTACCTGATCTATTACCTTACTAATTTCCCTACTTGCACTACCAATTTTTTTTATAAGACTGGAATAATAACTAGTTATTAGAGCTTATGCAGATAGCAATTATTATATCAATAATTGTTTAAAAGCAAAATTGTATTTAAGAGCAGAATTCAGAGTTTCCTGGATTTGAACCAGAAAAGTATATTCACAAATAACTATTTGATAAACACAAATATTAGCTGAGATAATAATTAGTGATTAAATATTTTGCAAATGTATATTTTAATTCTTTACATATTTCTGTTGCTGAAACCTTTTTATGTATTTTTTTATCTTTAAAATCATTCACATTTTGATGGATTATTTTACCAGCTTCTATAAATGCAACGACAGCACAACCATCTGTGAATTTGCGACCATTGCTACCAGCTCCACCTCCTAGTCATGATGCATGTGCTATATCAAAAGATCCTGAAGATGAAGAATCCCCACTTTTAGCCTTGCATATGCAGCAAGAGAAGCAGAGATTGCAGCAAGAAGGCGAGCCACCAAAGGATAAGCCATATATTATGTTTGAAATCAGTAGTGAAGATGGCTTTTATGTTAAATCTTCCAATATACATGGTAAGATTATATTTTCATGCATTTAATATAAATTGTTCATTAAACTAGAAGAATGCATATTGCCTCTGGCACCTATGAGAATCTCGTTTTCAAAGAAAATGAAGATTTCCTTTACTTACTGTTTCATTCCTTAAAAGTTTTAATTTGAGCTAGCAGATGATGGGAAAAAAGGAAATAGTATTTCATTAGTAATTATACAACATAAAAGTATTTGTCTTTTAACTCTTAAATCTAAAAGTTGCATTTCCCATACCTCTCAGAAAAGTTAGTAGATTATTTCTGTCAGTGGAATATCTCTTAAAAACTACCACTAATTTTTCAAATTTTAATATTTTTTTTTACTAATTTATTTTTCATTTTTTATTTAAATAATCTTGTTTTAAAGCAAAATAAATTTTTATAGCACTGCTACCTTAGGTATTGTGTGTAAACTGATCAAGACAAAATCAACATTGTATGCTGTTTGCATAAATGATCAAATAATTTTGTAAAAATCAAATGAATTAAAGATTTAAGTAATGATAGAAATATTATTAATTATATATATATTAAGGTAGTAAAATACTTTAGAAAATACAGTTAAATGTTTTTTTTAATTTTACTGAATTTAAAGTGCAAAAATTGCAGTAAAACCTTGCAATTTTCTTTTAAAAAAGTTTATGAAATTTTACTTACCTATCTTCTTTTTTATAATTTTTGTCATTTTCTTTACCCCAAGCAAATTTTCTTTCTTTTGGTATATAACATAACCTATTTCCGTTCATTGCATATTTTTTTAATTCTAAAATTGACATGTTTATTTGACTGGTCATAGCTGGTGAAAAGTATGGACTTTCCTCAAAGTATAGTACTGTCGCTCAAAAAAGTATCCGAACACTACGGTTGATTACAAAATTCAGAAAAAATATCTGGCAACGATTTTTTTAGAAATTAGTGATCTGGCAACCTTCGTGTCACGTGACACGAAGGTTGCCAGATCACTCATTTCTAAAAAAAAACGTTGCCAGTTATTTTTTCTGAATTTTGTAATCAACCGTAGTGTTCGGATACTTTTTTGAGCTACTGTACCATGAAAACAATTCTAAAATAGAGTAATTTAGTCTATTAGGTTTTTTGTTTTGTTTTAATCAATTTTTATTTGTATTGCCAGATACATTTTTTTTACTGTGAAACTTTATAAAACTGTATAAAAGCCGTATTGAAACAAAATTAGTCATCTTTTTTGTTAAATATTTTATTTTCAGAAAATCCTGAACTAAATGCTGATTAATTTGACATACAAATATGCAATAATTCCTTTCAGTAATTATTTGGCAAAAAAAAAGTTCTAAAGTACCACTTTTGTTGTTTTTTTTTTTTGCCTGAACACGATTGAAAAAAATTTGGCCACATAATACATTTCAGTATGGTTGTTTCTTTTAAAGCTAGGAAAAATTACAACATTAAAATATTTCCAAAAGCATCAACTTTCAGCTTTGAATGCAGTATTGTTAATCTATTTTCATCCTATTTTTAAAAGCCAGGAAAAAAGTTTTTGTCCTATCCTCCCCCATGTTGATATATTTATTTGATATGACATGATAAAAACTGCTCATTGGTCATATTTTTCCAAATTTTCCCATCCCTATCTGTGAGTATTTTAAACAAATATTGCGATTAGAAATAAGCTTCATTATATCTGAAACTCATGGAAGCTTTAACCCATTGAAGGATCCAGCCTGAAAAAACTGGTTTATGTCCACAAGCCCAGAAATATTTTCGCTGTGCTCAGCCAAAAAAAATAATTACCTATATAAAGTAATGAGGTTTGTAAAAGCACAGGTCAAGTTAGTAAGAAGGTTCAATTCCCCCCTCCCACACATACACACACACACATCTGCAGAACTCATCAACTCTGTTGGATAAGTATTTTATAGTGGGGGGGGAAGGTTGGTGCGATAATCCTTGTATTATGGCCCCGATATTCTATAGGGGTTTTACAGTAAATCATCCTTGCTCACTGTGCCAACAGTTATAAGAGAATAACTTAGGATAAACATATCTCTTAACATTTAGGATTTTCTTAGCCCCCCCCCCTATATTTGGTTTTTACCATGATCGTATAGTATCAATTAATTAAGTAATGGCCCAGTATCCCACTGGGAGCCAAAGTCATCCTCCCCAGACAAAAGGAGTCTGCAAAAGCAGTTAAAGACATTTTCTTAACAACACAAAAAGGACATTTATTTACAAATTAAAACATCACTGATTCGTTTCCATGAATTCGGTTAATTCACAATCAAACATTTGAATTTCAATATCAGGCTCAACAGACTTACAGATTCAGTAGGTTGTCGTGATCATATCGTTTGCTCAACTGCCCCATTCTCTACCAAGCTAAACTCTTGCGGGTCCATCGTAAGCCAACTATCTACTCTCCTCTCTCAGAAGAAGTGACTGACTCCAAAGTCTCAGAAGAAGCGATTGACTCACAAGAAGACGACGACTGCTCGAAGTCGAAGTGCATGACTCACTCTAAAGTAGAAGAAGAACTAACTCTCTCAGAAGAAGGAATACTAACTGACTCTCAAGACGAAGAAATTGACTGCCTCAAAAGTCTCTTCTCTCACCTCATAGTCACCAAGGAAGCTATCGTGGAGAATTCTCTTTGGCTCTCTCAACTCTCCGCCAAGGGGGTGGGATAGGGTGCCAGACGAAAATTAGAAACTTCCAGAGTCCATGTCCTTGGCCACAACCACATGATTGTCCCTCATGAGTCCGCTTTGCCGAGAGCTGGGGGAATTCTCTCTCAGGGCTGTCAGACAGGAGCAGTTCTGGCGTCATACTTCTTTCCTTCAAAGGAGTATCGCTGAGGCATGGGCGCTTTCCTTTGTAACCTTTGCCCGGGATTACGCTGGCTGCCGACAGTTAAGTGGTCAGCTTAGCTAGACAGCACATCAATGGAGTGGTCCTTCGAGATAATCCCTCGCATGGCACCGCTTCCGATGGAAAGGAAACTGCTTCTGGAACTTGAATTCCATTCTGCGTGAATTATGCAAATTCACGCAGAACATAAGAATTGATAGATAAACCATCAAACAACTTACAAATAACAACAATAACTAATGGTCAGAAATAGGTCATATTATATACCAAATTAAGCAGCATTTAATTCTTTGTTTTAATAGTACTTTTTTTAAGGTGATGTAGTAAAAAACAATCTGGCAATGCAAAATGAAAATTTATTTAAAATAAACCAATGGGCTAAAATAGTTATAATACATATAAATAAAATGGAAGTTTCTTTCTGAATAATAGGAAAATGAATTTTTACTTCAAACAAGAAAAATCACTCTGGTGTTTTTTTTTTTAAATAATTTTTTTGTCAGTGATATACTTTGAGAAATGTCCAGACTTTTTTATCAACTCTTCAGCCAAATAAGAAAGTGAACTTTTGAATTTACTTTCCAAATAACCAATCAACAGAAATAGGCCATGTTTTTATATCAAATTGAACAGAATTTAATTCTGAATTTGATAAAATAAATTATTGAAGCAAATTTTCAACCACATTAATTTCAATGACTTTTTTACAATTATATAATGAAAAAAAAAAGTATTTGGCAATGCAATTAATACTTCATTTTGGAAAACCTGATGCATAAAAACTTTAATTATATTTCAGTGGAAGGAAAATTTCTTTCTGAATAATCAAATATTTATCTGAAACATGAATTTTATTTCTCCTTACAGATTTTGTCAGTATGGTACACTTTAAAACAAGGCCAATGTTACACAAGATAACTTGGCACTGCTCACATTCATATTCATGGAATTTTCTGTCCTGTTTATGGCAGGATGCAGGACCTAGGATGCAGTGGACAGACAATGTCAAACAGGATCTTGTTAGAATTGCTGTGCAGTGGCCAGATGCAGCAGTTAGTTTTCCACACATATCTGTCCTGAGCTATAAGTTGCATGCTGGTTGGACCTCTGTAGCCCATGGCTGCTTGAGGATTATGATGATGATTATGGCAGTACAGGAACACTTTTCAACTGTTTATGCAATGTTATTTCACTTTTCAACTGTTTATGCAATGAACACCATAAATTTTCTGTTTGGGGGGCATTGGCAAAGTGTCAGAAAGTTACTGCACTAAGGTTAAAAATTTCAGTATCCTCAGAGTGGCACAGCCAAAACTTAGAAGAGAGAGAGTGGGTTAAAACCCTCTCAAATATAGTGACAGAGAAGGGAAGAGGGAGTTAAAATGCCCTTGATGAAATTGTCCTCAAAGATAAAATATTTCTGTACCAAGGAAAGTGAGAGATTTGAAAATTTGACATTTAAGATGTTTCATGTGATACAACCACCACCACCATGTTATATTAACTCATTGCTATCATAACAAAGAAACTTTGGTGGTTTCTTGACATTTTGAACACAATTACTTTTGTTCATCATCATCATCATCATCAAGCAGCCATGGGCTACAGAGATCCAACCAGACTGTGCAATTTAGTTCTCCAAGCATATATGTCCTGAGCTACATCTGCTGCATTCGGCCTCTGCACACCAATTCTAACAAGGTCCTGTTTGACATTGTCTGCCCACCACATCCTAGGTCTCCCCCTCTTTCTGAGGCCTTTAGGCACACTGTTCATAACCCTATTCGCCAATCTATAATTATCCATACAGGCAACATGGCCAAACCAACGGAGTCTCTCTCTGCCCATTATGCTGCTTAAAGGAGATTGCTGACTCCTTTGCCTAACCTCATCATTGCTTATTTAATAAAATACAACACTTAAAATATAGGTATTCTTTTATAATGATTATATATTTATATGACTTCCATTTTGAAGAAGAAAGTGCCTGAATAACTCTTTCCTTCTTTCCATTTAGAGGCATGGCAAACTGTATATGATAAGTTACAGGATGCTCGAGTTGCTGCACATATGAAGCAGATTACTCTATCCCAAGAAGGTATGTCCATCATTTTACAGTTAAAGTGGCTAAAATGTTTTCAAATATTACTTTTGTTTGTAGCTATTTTATTATTAAAAGGAAAATAGCATGGCATTGTAGCCTTTCATAAAATTATCTAAAGTTTAATTCAGGATAAAATACTAATTTTTATTATATTGCAATTTTTCATTTCTCTTTAAAATTGTGCATTGTTTGCATTTTGAAATAATTTCTTTTTACTGCCTATCTTATACTTTTAACTTACCTTTCGTCAAAACAGTTGTTCCACCAAATCTCCAGAACTTGGTGGTTAACTGTAATGATTTATACCAGGTGTTATAAAGATCCTGATAATTTGAAACAGGAAATATAGTGCAATAGTGTCTCATTCACAATAATAAACATACCATACAACTCTCACAGACATCAAGTTTTATTTACACACTGAAAGCATTGCCAATGGAGTATTCTAAGCTTACTGTATAACAGTAGGGATAGGGGTTGGCTCAGTTGGTAGCACTCCAGGTTTATAATCTGCAGTTCCAAGGTTGTGATTTATCTCTGTTAAACCCCAACACTTCCCTCTGTCAGAATGGTGCAATGATGGGCTTGGAAAGACCATTGTCTGTTGGATGAGATGTAAAGCATTTGTCCTATGTGCAAGAGAGCCAAACCCTGTGCACATTGAAGAACACACTGTATGGCCTTGATGGGAGACTGCCATCTGTCTCCTAACAGCTGTTCAGTGGCTCCCCTTCCCCTCACCCTTCTCTGAACCCCCATGATCCTTGTGACCTGATCATTGAGCCCATTTTGTTCAAAAAAGTGCCACTCAGGTAAAATAACTGGAAATGCACAACAGTAGTAATGTAAAGCTGTTATATGTGTTTAAGATTCATGCAGTAATGTTCGACATGCAACCTCACATTATATTGTTCCAAATCTTTAGGGTTTTGGAATTGTTAAAACCTCGCCTTCTGATACCCCATGATTATAAATCGCACACTGTCAGGCTGATGATCTTCAGACACCATAAATGTTCAAATTTGAAGCTGATGATTCAATCTGACAAAAACATGAAGAGGAGAAATGCCATAACATTGGTAGCAGTGTGCAGTGGTACAATATTCTACATGAAGGTCATTTCATGCTTTAATTTTGTGGATAAAATGGGTTTTGCCAATGAGTGGTTCAAGGTTCAAGGTGTTGTAAGTTCATGGTGAAATTAGCCTCCAATGAGGGGCTCCCTACATCAGTCACAACAGGAGGACAAGATAGAGGGAGGAGAAAATGCCTCTCAGCTAGCTCTCGAAGCTATTAAGTGTACAAATCTCATAAAAGAAAAAAGAAAACATTAGACCTTGCAGAAGAGGCCAATGTTCTGAAAGAAATCAGTGACCAGTTGGAAGCACATTTGTGCAGCTTCAGATTGTTGTGGTTACCAAGTAGGAAGGTGATGGAGTAGTCGGTGGTTCAGATGGCATGAGCTCCCAGAACAAAGCTTCTCTTTCAACATTGTAGCGGTAGCAGTTGAGCAGTACATGAGATACAGTCTCAGGTGTGCTGCATGTGGCACAATTAGGATTGTATGCTCTGCCAAAAGTGTGAAGCATAGAATTGCTGTAGATGATACCTCGGAGACGATGAAGGAGGGTCTCCTCAGATCTGCGGAGGTTACCAAGGTTAGGAGCAGTGACAGAAGGGTCAACCAGGTACCTGAATGAAGAACAACTGGAGTCCGCCATTGGGCAAGACGATACTGGCTCATCAGTTGTGAGACAAACGTCTTGCAGTTGCTAAGGGAGAGAGGGTAATTATATACATACCTGTGATTCTCAAGCACCTCCTTCATGGTGCGATCAGCAAGCTCATTGCCAGGTATTCCTACATGGAAAGAGATCCACTAGAAATGAATCGTGATTCTATCAGAAGTGACCATGGAACATGTCTCCATGATCTGGATGAGGAAGGAGTTGCAGCTCTTGCTGTGTGGCTTCTGGAGAGCTTCCAAGGCTGACTTCGAGTCGCAAAGGATGATAAAGTTGCCACTCTTGAGGCTGAGGATAAATACAGCCTCAAGGATATCATGAAGCTCCACACAGGTGAAGGAAGTGAGATACAGGAGACGGAAACCTCTGGCAATGCCCGTATCGGGGATGGCAAAGGCAGTGGCAGCACGTAGCCTCTCCCAGTCAACAAATCCATCAGTGTAGATCTCAGTACATCTCTCATATTGTGCAGTGACATAGGAGGTAGAGAGAAGCCTGATGGCCATTGGATCCAAATTGCTCTTTCAACCTAGAGAAGGGATAGTGACATTGATCATAAGATCACTGTTCCTCCAGGAAAGGAAGGTCAGGGAAGAGCATATTGCCAGCAGTGGAGCTGGCAGGGATGACTCAGTTGTAAAAGTCAGTGGCAGGCACGGCGATGGCACAGTCTGGCCTGTCTTGCAGCTTCCTGAGAAGCTCATGGTTAAAGTGGAGGGAATGGAGCCTCGAGAGATGACAGAGTATATCTCTCTTCCGATGCAGGCAGAAAGGCATGTCGTCAGCCTCTGCAATGACAGACACATTTGGTGTGTTAGGGCAGAGTCCAAGACAGAGTCACAGAGATATAGTGTGGGCAGTAGCCAACTTGCTTAGCAGTGAAGCAGAGGCATTGCTCCGAAGGTGACCGCTGTAGTTGATGCAGGAGAGAATCAAGTGCCTGTACAAAACCAGGAGGGTCTTGCAGGAACTTCCTCAGTGGGTCCACCATCTGTCGGATGGGATGTTAAGCCGTGGCCCCATGTGGGGGAGAGCCATACCCTGTCCACGTTAAAGAACACGCTGGATGGCCTTGATGGGAGGCTACCATCTGTCTCCCAACAGCTGTTCCAGTGGGTCCCCTCCCCCAACCTTCTCTAAGCATTCAGGGTCCATGTGACCTGGGCATTTAGCCCATGGTGTGCAAAAAAAGTGCTGCTCAGAGGTAAAACAACCCAATCGTCAGTGGATACCAGTAAGAAAAGACAGTATATTTCTCTGTGCAGTGGCAATTGTCTTGATATGCTGGATGTGAGGTCCCCAGGTCAGTTTGTTGTCCAGGACCACACCAAGGAACTTATGCTGTTGAACTCTTGTTCGTGTGCACAATATAGGGTTTGAAGACATAGTGATCAGGGAGGTTGGCCTCACAGATAGCAAGGATGGGAACTGGCATAATGTTGATGTAATTCTTGATGTCAACAGCCTTCTCCTGAAGCCCATGCAGGATTGTAGGGGTGCTAGACACTCCAGGGGCCATGTTAAAAGTCAGGATGGTAAATAGAAACCAAGGAGAGGCAGGTCAACACAGTGGCTAGCAATCCACAAAGTGTGATATATGGTAGGCCAGCTGGTTGAGGATCGTCAAAGTTCAAGATCGAGATTCCTCAGGTAGCGCAGTAGTAATGATGTTGATGACGTCCACAAGTAGAGAGAGAATGGTGGGCAGGAGGACCATGTCCCTGTAGTCCTTCCTGAAGTCCTATTGCGCCAAGGAGGAGGAGGGCTTCTTCGGCTCAGGCCAACGAGCAGCCCTGCTCTTCCTTGCCCTCTTTACCTTCTTGGCCAACTGCTTGGCCTGAATGTGACAGGGTTCTGCTGCGGAGGTTGCAGCAGAAACCTGCACCATGGAGGTACCTGCAGCATATGGAGCCTCAGGGACAGGAACAGAGGGCTTCACCTCAGGAAGGGGGACAGGGGCCAGAGGAGCTAAGACAGCAGTAGGTGTCTGTGCTTCAAGCACAGACATCTCTGCGGCATCAAGCACAGGCATCTCTGCTGGCACTACTTACATGGCAACAGCAGGGGTCATTTGACTCCTCGTGGCAGCGGCAAAGCTGAGGGGCCAAAGAGGTGTCTGCTGCACACGCCTTCTTAGGCACAGGGGGTGGAGGAGGTGTCACCATGGAGCTCTGAAGGGGATCTTTCCAAACTTGGTGCTGGCCATAGAGCAGACAGGACCAAGGGCTTCCCTCTTCTTCTCACAGGTGAGCTTCCTGGCATGGCACCCAGAGAAGGTGGCAGCATGAGGTCCACCACAGTTGGCACAGATAGGGGGCCCAGTGTGCTTGCACTGCTGGTGGGAGTGAGGCCCACTGCAGTGCTTACACCGCACTGTTCCTCTGCAGTTCTTAACAATGGGCCTGAAGCACTGGCACTAAGGACGGGCCTTGGTGTAAGGTTCCACAGTGATCCTGTAGAAGCTTAGGACTACATTCCCAGGTAAGTGGAATTCACTGAAGGTAAGGACTACCTTTTTTAGAGGAATCTTGTTGACCCCAAAATCAGAGGGTAGATAGCGGTACATTCAGCATACCGCTGTCACTCTCTCTGGCCCAAAAGGGCAGCAAAGATCGCCTCATCAGAAAGGTAGGTGTCAATATCTTCAATGAGGCCCTGCAGCTGACAGTATGAGACTGGGTAATCCACAGTAACTGGGATACCCAGAATGGAAGTAGTGGACAGGAGCTTATCAGCAAGTACGGCTGATCTTGACCAATAGGCTTCTCATCTTCATATAACAGGACTCCACAATCCATTTGCCAAGAATCTTAGCAATCTCGGCAGAAATGAGGTTCAAATTGTAAGATCCAAGGGAACACGAGTTTGCCAAGGACACAATAAGAGGGATAGGATCAGCTCTCCTCTTCTTGCAGCTCACAATGACAAACCCATCATCTTGGATCTTGGGCGCTTTGAGATCAACATCCATGACTCTGGACAAGTCGATGAATGGCTGCTCATCCTCAGGTGTATCTGTGAGGGGAGAGACGGTAGTAGGAGATGCAGCTGCAGTGCTTTCAGGAGCAGCTAAAGGTGTTGCAGCAGCACCAGACACTGGGGCCCTCTCAGACACAGCTGAGGCACAGAGGGAAGCATTGCCGGGGGTAGCAGAGGAAGCACCTGGGGCAATGCTAGTAGCAGAAGGGGAGGTCACCCCAAGATGTCAAGAGAGATGACAGATCCACCCTTTCTTCCTCTGAGGCCAGGAGGAGAGCACATCATTATATCAGGAACAGTCAGATTCTTGAAATATAATGATTAAGCTAAGCAAGCAAATACACAAATAAATAACTACAGTAGTAGCAGAAGGGGAGGTCACCTCAAGATGTCAAGAGAGGTGACAGATCCACCCTTCCTCTTGAAGCCAGGAGGAGAGTACATCATTATATCAGGAACAGTCAGATCCTTGAAATATAATGATTAAGCTAAGCAAGCAAATACACAAATAAATAACTACAGTAGTAATGGAATAGAAAAAGCACTTGCCAATGGTAGGAGTAGAATCCCTTGGGCTGCAACAGGCAGTTGAAGACTGAGCCAGAGAGTCAGCAAAAAACATACTCTAAAGTAAGCTCAAAAATGCACATTTGTGTGCAGTGGTACAACATTTTGTGTGAAGATCATTTCATACTTTAATTTTGTGGATAAAATGATTTTTGCCAATGAGTGGAATTCCAACCCACACCATCCAGTTACATGCCAAGTGCTCTAACCACTAAGTATCGTCAGCACTGTCATTCATCCACTTAGTTGTGACATTTAAATCTCACTGACCTTGTCACTCATGGTGCCATCTATGATCAAGAAAGGCAACTTATCCAGTATCACTCAATATATAGATTATATGTCAATAGAAGTTAGAGTGCATATGGCAAAACTGATTTCTGGAATCTATGAATTTATTATTTATTGATTCTTGCATTAATAACACTCAAATATGAGTGACTTCCTTATTTAACATCTATGTATTGAGCAATATTGAATAAGTTGTTTTTTTATGATCAAAGATGGTGCCATGAGCGACAAGGTCAGTGAGATTTAAAAGTCAATAATAGATGGATAAATGGGGCAGGAGTGGCTCAGTCAGTAGCATACCAGGCTCATAATCTGCAGTTCCCAGGTTCGAGTCCCAGCTGGGCCAGGATTGATATTTATCTCTATGAAACACCCTGCCCTTCCTTTGGTCAGCAGTGGACACCGTTGGGCTTGGAAAGGCCACCATCCGTTGGATGGGACATTAAGCCATGGCCCTGTGTACCAGAGAACCATACTATGTGCACATTAAAGAAGACAATGGATGGCTTTGATGAGAGACTACCATCTGTTTCCCAACAGCTGTCATGTGAATCCCCTCCCCCAGCCCTTCTCTGAGCTCTTGGGGTCCTTATGACTTGTCCATTTAGCTCTTGTGTGCAAGAAAAAGTGCTGCTTAGAGGTAAAACAACTCAATCCTAAGTGGATAAATGACAGAGCTGGTGATAGCTTAGTGGTTAGAACACCTGACATGTAACTGGTAGATGTGGGCTTGAATCCTACTCATCAGCAAAACTATTTTTTTCCACAAAATTGTTTCTTGAATTATATGTCAACAGGTAATCTATGTGAATTTATTATTGATTCAGTTCATACCTGTTGTGTGTGTGGCAGCTATGGAATGACAGCTGAGATGGACATACTATTTGGTAGCTGCCAAACAAGTGTGTGGTCCCTGTGGACCAAGCTATTTAAAAAAAAATAGGCATTCACAATCAGCAATACCTCAAATCCACACCACACAGTATGCAAAAAGGACTTCATGAACAACTGGCTTTTCCACACTGTCAAGTATGAATTATGCTTCATCTAACATGAAGACCATGAATAACTATTCATCATATGCTGCAACTTTTGTGAGTGCCCACTGGGCATAGTCTTCATTTCAGAATGTCAAGCTCAGTTAATATTTCTGGTTTCTGGAATTTATAAAGGTAGCATTTCATCACTACCATCTGAACTTTCTTTGATGTGGAAGTCTTTGTGTCCACTTGTTTGTCTGCCTTCATAAGGTCCTAAATGCCTACCTGCATGTTTGCATTGTAACTAGTGTCCTTGAAAAGATGTCCACTGCTCTACAGTCCCTTTATTGGTGGGATCCTTTTTTGTCCTGTCTTGCCATTCAGGAGCCTGTTAGTCACCATTTGGGAGTCACAGGGTTGGGCAGCACTTGGAGGGTAACCTGCTCTACACTGGTTTGGCTTCTGTTTCAAGTAAACTATAATTCCTGAGGTAGCCTTCCCAAGAACAATTGGTTGGTAGATTTCCCTGCTAGAGTCAACCATGCAGTTCAATGAGTTCCTTGCGAGGTACAGGTTAATGAATTTCCTTTTCATGTTTATGATGCAGGAATTGCAACTCATTGTAGGAACAATTCAGGTATAGGGCTCATTCAGTCATGGCATCCAATCAGGTGTGTCCTTGTTGGGCCATGTGGTGGATGATGACCATGGGTGTTGAATCTTAAGTTTTCAGATTTCAGTTCTTCAAACTAATTCTCATGTTTCATACTGCTAAGTGACCCAATATAATGCTATGTCTTCATCTTCTTCATTTGTTTCTCCTGTTCCTAAATTTCTTGTCATCCATTCCACGAGTGACCAGTTGATTGAGAACATGTCCTCCTTTTCATTCAGAAAGATTTAGAAAGTTTTGTGTGCTCATTGAAATCTATCAAGAACCTAAGATTTGGCAACTTCCTAATTGAGACTTAGTTGTAAACACTCAGTACTGCTCCTGAAGGTTACTGTAATTGAAGGGTACCAATTACATATACTCCCCACCAGTTCCTTAACTCATGTGATATCAATGTTGATATAAAAATATGGCCTTCTTAATGGGGAAGCAGTCATCTCAGAATTATCTCTCCAAGGAATCATTGCAGTCAGTTTTTGTCATCGCAATGATAAATTGTATTCACCTAGGTCTAATTCTTATATTCAACATGCTTTGCCAGCTACTGCCTCAAGGCATGTTATATTCAATTCGAGGTAGGGCCTGCATTCCTAACTCTCTGCACTGCTTACAGATGGTCATATCCTTACATCTTGTCATGATAAATCTACGTATGCTCACTGTGGCAGTAAGAATTATTCCAATTGGAATTTCCCAGCTGAATTGGCAGGCTGTGTGAACTGTAGTGGCAACCCACCCAGCACTCTCTTGCAACTGTTCAAAGGTTATGTGATGAAATTAACAGTTTGTCCAGTATTTTTTATTATGGAGGTTTATGTCAATATTATAATATGAGCATAAAACACCTTCAGGTGTTGCTTGCTTGAAGAGATTTTTCGTTTTTAACTGTGATGGTTAGGTTAAAACAAGGTTTGTATGTTCAGATTGTATTATACTTCTTCTCTGGACAAAGGAACTGCATTCTGCCATTTGAAGTCAAATTTTCAGATGCTGAAACAACTTCACTTAGTCTCTTAAATGCCTCTATATTTATATAGACCTATAGATAATATAAATTATATATAATACTGAAACTTATACTGCATATGTTGCATCATAATTAAAAATAGTATTTATGCAGATGTGGATGGAATTCAAATGATGGGATTGAATAACAGTGCCATGATGTACCTATTGGAACAATTACCTGGGGCTGAAAATTGTGTCAAATATAATTTTTCTTTTCACCCTCCTTCAAGGGAACAAGATGAGGTGAGTTTATGTAAATTTAATTCTTCTATTTTTTGCCTCAGTTGAAATAAATTTTTATTCTTTTTATTTTAACTCATTTTCAAAGAAAAAAATCCAAGATATTGTTTCCACTTTGTAATCTATCTGTCTGTAGAAATTAAACTTTTTTTGGTTTTAAAAAATATTTATTTATTTAAATTTTTTAGGGGGGGGGGGTTAAGATTTGCATTTTCCAAATTTCTCAAAAGTTTTGATTGTATCCTGTACAGTGGAAAAAGTTGGAAATAGCAAAACTTTGACTATTGTAAACGATCTATTTTAGGTTTGAAATTTTGATGACTGGATGTCATGGTCAAAGGGTAACATCAGTTTTCCACTTTTCCCCAAGAGGAGTTGGAAAATGCAACCTTTAGTTTCAAGAAAGAAATTAAAAATTCTCTTAGAGTTGAATAGGTACTAATGAAATATCAGAATTCACATTTTTTAAATCCTTCAGAAAGGTTATAATTCCATTATTAGTGGGTCTAAACATGGAAAATGAAAACTTTAAATGAATATTCCAGAAGATCTATTTGTGATACTGTTTTGGTGATAGAATGTGATGGTCAAGAAGTTTGTACTAATTTGCTCCCTTAACTCCAAGACAGTGGAAAAAGGCAATTCATCATTTTAAAGGATAAATTAGAAATTCATTTTGTGTTATATAAATTCTAAAAGACTATTACTGTTTGCCTTTTATCAATCATCCATTGGTTCAAATTACCACTGTTAAAGGGTGCAAAATTAAACATTCTCTTTTAAAACTACCATCTTGTATTCACCAAAAGCAGTGTGTATTTTTCTACTTCCTTAACATATCAATAAAAGATGTAGTTATTATTTGAATGCAAATTTAAGTGAATTTTTTTAAGGAAAATTACCACTGTACAGTAAAATATTAGATGCAAGATATGCTCTGAAATACTCACTACAATAGTCTCATAAATAATCTTTCCATCAGATAAAGAAAAACTTAGAATATATACTATCACTGAATTAAAATACATCAAATTGCTGTTATTTTTATTTTTCTGAAGATCAGCTTCGTAAATATTTTTTGTTTTATTTCTTCATCATTGTTAATGATGAAGGTGAAGAAAGTGAAAATTGCCTACATATGAGAGCCATTCACAAGTAAGTTTGCAAAGTTAATTACTATTGTATTGTGCATAGTACAGTAAAATGTTGATATAATGAATGCCAGAGTAATGAAATATTCAGTGTAATGAATTTTTTTCTAGCCTCCAGCCATTTTACTATGTATCTGTATGTAAAAGTGTTTCGTTTTAATGATTACCATTTAAAAAATTAAAGTATATATATATCAGTTTATTAATAAAAATATATGTAATAAATTTATCCTGTTTATGTAATAAAAATATATCCTGATTCAAAAAAATTATGATCAGTATAACGAAATTTTAAAAATAAATCCTTAAACAATATGTACAAAGTGAATTTTTCCATCTTAACATGCTTTGGCTTTTAGCATTTGACAATGCTGCAATGATTTAAATGCTGTAAAATAGCTAACCAATCAGTGATATGAGTCATGTGTTAAAATTAATGCTGCCTGAGGTAAGTACTGAAAATTTGTAGATGATTTATCATATTTAGTTAATATATATTCCCTATTATTGTATTAAGGGGAAAATGGGACAGTTTCTTCTTTAGTGATAGGCTCTGTTTAAAATGGTTGTCTCCAATGATATTATCTTGTTCTGTGTTTTTTTTTAATAATGCAGATGGTGGTGCATTTTTTATGATAATTTGTGATTTTAGGCTTGTTAGCTGGGGGAGGGGGGTGTCATTTTTATACTGCAGATCACAGGTGAATCGTTCATAACAATTCATGTTTTTAGGCTTGTTGTCTGATGGCATTATTTAGTTCTGGGAATTTTTTTATACTGTGGATTGGTGGTTGGTGGTATATTGTTTACAATGATTAGTGTTTTTTAGGCTTGTTTTCTCTGATGGGATTATTTTGTTCCAGAAGCATCTTTATACTGTGGATCAGCAGTGAATTATTTACAGTTTTGTTTTCTAGGCTTGTTATAAGAATGGTTTGTTCTGGGGAGGGTGAAAGGGGCAGAACAGTTGTTCATAGTTCAGCAGTATTGTTCAGATTATAATGGTTGTCTGCAGCAATTTTGTTCCTAGGTTTTCTTAATTTGCACAGTAGCAATTTGTTGTTTAGTGGTACATTCTTATTAGAATAGCCATCTCTAATGATATTATTGTTTTTTGCTATAAAACAATTATGTATCCTCAATTTATTTTCATCTTGCAGTAGTTGATGCAATTGATCACTTTTAGGGGCATTAAATCATGGCAGACTTTATATAAAAGATGGTTGTATATAAAGTGTATCACTTTGACCCTGTAGATAGAAAACTGTTCACTGCATAAAGGTGAAATTTGGAATGGACAATATCCAGACCATAGAGAGACAAAAGGAGTGAAAATTAATTTTAAAAAGTGCATTGTGAATTGTCACTTTATGCAACCATACAGCCAACCTAAACTACACTTAATTTACAACTACATGTGATATGCATCTTACAAGTTAAGCATATCCAATTGGTTGGCAAACAACAAAAGCATTCATAGAGAATGTTTGGAAATGTACTTTGTAGTGCTACCTTAAGACTAGGAATAGGCAACCTTTTCTCATCAATGGGCCAGATGAGAATTTTTCAGAGTGTCACAGGCCAGAACTTATGACATTATACACTCTAAACTCTCTCCCCCCCCCCCCCCCCCCCACATCCAATGCCCTCAGTAGACAATATGAATAAACAATAAAATTTCCCTTGTACATATTTATTTCAAAATGGAACATGCATCTTTTATAATTTTAATGAAAAAATCTGTTATTTTTAATTAAAATTATGATTAAATATACAATACATTAAAAGTAAACAGCATAAGGCCTGTAAATGGTAGCTAGGCGTAAACTGGAAGGAGAGCTGTGTACCAATCCCTAGTGATGATGCACAGAACCGGCCAGGTCTAGCACCTAATGTCCGACCCTGCCTTCTCGTGGTGCAGGCCGTTACTACCTTTCAAAAGAGATATTCTCTTTTGGAAGGGAACGGAAGGGTAGGGCTGCCAGTTCAGTATGGCCTGCTGATCTGGTCATCTATGGCCACTTTTTTCTTTTTTTTCAACCCTGCTGAGGAGTGGTCAACTTCACAGGGTCCTGGTGCTGACCATTTATACCTACTAGACTGGATTTGTTTATGGATTTGAGCTTGATTATTGATCCTGGACTTGCTGCACTGGTGGGCCTCTGTTGAGGGAGAGTCTGCCGCTGTGTTTTCTGTTTGCTTCTGGGTTGCCAGCTCTAAGTGAACAGAGGCATGGGATACCTTATATCAGCTGGTGGATAATCCTAATCAGAGGCCATCGCAGGTACCTGAACCTTACTTAGCTAGTTGGGCATCGTCAAGCCTAAACTGGAGTAATGCGTCTCAGGCAGGCCATGTGGCTCTTGAAAAAGTCCACTTGAAAAGGTGGTGCCTGAAGTTCCTACCAGCATCGGTGACTTCAGCCTTTAGCGGAGGAGGAACGGGTCTTTGCCCCATGCCTGCGATCAGGGGGCTGTTTGATATTGTTGGCCCTACCAATCTCAATAAACCTAATTTCTTTAAAAATCCTACTAATCATTTTCTCTCTGCAGGAACGTGGAATGTGAGGACATTACATAGAGATTATTCTCTTGATGTCCTCATGCAGGAATTCCAGCGCTATAACCTAGATATTCTAGGCTTGCAAGAGACCAGATGGACAGGTAAAGGTGAGATACTTAAAAAAACTTTAAATTTCTCTTTACAGGGAGGGAGGATGGAAAGCATCACCAAGGCGTGGGTCTGCTGCTCAGCAGACATGCTAGTGATGCTCTTCTAGGATATGAGTGCATTAATGAAAGGTTTCTTACAGCAAAATTTCAGACAAGCATTAAAGACTTGAATGTTATCTGCTGTTATGCCCCCACTGAGGATTCTGACGAGGATGAGAAGGATAGGTTTTACGGACAACTACAGGATATTTTGAATTCAGTCAAGAAAGGAGATATTACCCTTGTTCTAGGTGACTTCAATGCCAAAGTTGGTACTGACTCTGATCTTTGGAGAGGGGTGATAGGCCATTTTGGTATTGGTAGCTGCAATGGTAATGGGCAACGTCTCCTACAGGTAAGTAAACTCAATGGTTTCAGAATAACTAACACATATTACAAACACCGTGACATACATAAATACACGTGGGTTTCACCTGATGGGCTGCATAGGAATATGATTGATTATATATTAATTAACAGCAAATGGGCTAGTTCTGTTAGAAATACCAGGGCATATAGGGGAGCTGAAATTGGATCTGACCATTACCTAGTTAAAAGTGTCTTGCAACTTAAACTTAAAAAGTGTTGTGCTAGGATTAAAAAATTTACCTTTAATACTGATGCTCTGAAAGATCCAGTTATAGCTAGAGCTTACCATGATAGGTTACTTAGTCATTTTGACAATCATGGTATGCTTACTACTGATGTTGAGGAAGACTGGGATCATTTTAAACAGGCTTTTTTGGACACTAACAGTACTCTATTAGGAAAAAAGGAGCAGAAGAGTCAGAATTATTTAAGTGATAAGGCAATTGAGCTTATTTCTGAAAGAAGGAACTGCAGGAATGTCCTTAATCAGTACCCTACTAGTCCTAATAGAAAAGATTACAGAGAGCTTAATAAACGTGTAAAGGATCAGTTAGCTATTGATAAAAATCTTTGGCTTGATAGCTTGGCTGACAAAGATCAGGAAGCAGTTAGGCAGCACAACAGCAGAGAGCTGTACCAGATAGTTAATGTTTTATGTGGTAGAAAACGGACAGGCATATAGGGATTGAAGGATAAACAAGGTAAGGTTATAGAAGGTGAGGATTCTCTCATGGCTAGGTGGGCTGAGCATTTCAGTGATGTTCTAAACAATGTGGTTAGTTCTACTCCCATTGTTTGTAATGATGATAGATGCATTGGCAGCTTTAATGTTGGCCCTATAACACAATCTGAAGTTAGTTTGGCTATCTCTAAACTGAAACATCATAAATCCCCACGGGTGGATGAAATTACTACAGAAATGCTCAGAGCTGGGAATGTTTTGGTTACCACTTGGATGACTGAAATTTTGAATAACTTTTATGATAAAGGCATGGTTCCTAAAGATTTTACCAGAGCTATTATTATCCCTATTTTCAAAAAAGGTGATCGCAGTTCTTGTGATAACTATAGGGGTATCAGCCTACTCTCTGTTCCAGGTAAAGTTCTTTCCATGATTGTGCTTAATAGAATTAAGAATCTGGTTGACAGGCAATTGCGTGATGAGCAATGTGGATTCAGAAGTGGTAGGGGATGTGTAGATCAGATATTTTCACTTAGGCAGATTCTTGAGAAATGTTTAGAGTTTCAGAAACCTTTGGTTGCTAGCTTTGTTGATTTCAAAAAGGCTTTCGACTCTGTTGATCGTCATAATTTGTGGTTGATTGTGAGATCATATGGTATACCAGTCAAGTTAGTTAACATAATGAAAGCTCTCTATAATAACACTGAGTCATATGTGAGAGTTGGTAAGTCTTGTAGCAATTGGTTTAGCATTACGTCTGGTGTTCGACAAGGGTGCATTTTGTCTCCTTTTCTCTTTAGTTTGGTTGTTGATTATGTTATGCGAAATTCACTTCGAGGGAAAGATTTTGGCCTTAAATGGGCTGGAGATAGGAAAATTTCTGATTTAGATTATGCTGATGATTTAGCCCTTTTGGCAAATGATGTTGATGAGATGAACTCTTTCATTCGAGCTGTTGATGAGACTGGTAGTAGAGTAGGTTTGGTTATAAACAGAGAGAAAACTAAAGTGATGAAAATTGGTCAGGCAGGTTGTGATTCAGTTAATCTGAATGGTTGCAGTCTTGAGCAGGTGTCACAGTTTAATTATCTTGGGAGCTATGTAACAGATAATGGTGATGTGCGGCATGAGATTAGACGAATAGGGATTGCTGCCGGGACTTTTAAGAACCTATGGAGAGTGTGGAGAAATAGGCGTATACACCTAAAGACTAAAATTAGACTGTATAATAGTTTGGTTCTTTCTAGGGTTAGTTATGGTAGTGAAACTTGGACACTTTGTAAACAAGATAACAGGAAACTAGATGCTTTTGATTCTAGATGCTTACGCAGTATCTTGGGCATTAGGTGGTTTAACTTTGTAACTAATGATGAGGTTAGGCAAAGGAGTCTGCAACCTCCTTTAAGCAGCATATTGTGCAGAGAGAGACTCCGCTGGTTTGGCCATGTTGCCCGTATGGATAATTATAGATTGACAAATAGGGTTATGAACAGTGTGCCTAGAGGCCTCAGAAGGAGGGGGAGGCCTAGGATGCGGTGGGCAGACAATGTCAAACAGGACCTTGTTAGAATTGGTGTGCAGTGGCCAGATGCAACAGATGTAGCTCAGGACAGATATGCTTGGAGAATTAAACTGTGTGGTCTGGTTGGACCTCCGTAGCCCATGGCTGCTTGAGGATGATGATGATGAAACAGCATAATTAGATAAAAATGAAATGCATTTTAATGGAAATTAACATTGATTCTATATGCAAATACCACTAATTAACCTGTATTAGAAATATCAGTATGTTCATCAAAAGCCAAAGAAAAATATTCAAAAATTAATGCAAGCTCTGTAAAGATATTTTCTATATTGGCAGCAAGTCCATTATGCACCTTATTTTGATTCTGTGGGATAAACTTATGTTATCAACATTTTTTTTCTCTGAATGAAACATACTAAAATCTGTTTGCAGGCATTCTTTACAAATTCATCAGAATAATTTTTGTAATATTTGACAGTTTCCTCAGTAATAACAAAACTTGCATACACAATAGTACCGGAGTCTTGAGACCTCAAAAATAACATTGAGCTTTGAATACATATTTTTTTCATGTTTAATGCAGCCAAAAGTTTCTCAAATGTTTCTTTTCTATCTTGACCATGATAACTTTTATAATTACGATGTTTACTGATGTGTCTATTGGAGTGAGAGCTGAGCTCTTTAATCAGTAGTTGAACAATACGTTCAGAAAAACTGATCTACCCCTATGCACAAAGTCTATCAAGTGGATCGATGTCATCATAAATT
Organism: Ryuthela nishihirai; assembly: GCA_038380435.1. NCBI lineage: Eukaryota > Metazoa > Arthropoda > Arachnida > Araneae > Heptathelidae > Ryuthela > Ryuthela nishihirai. The sequence continues at coordinate 6,824,101 of JAWZYU010000016.1, read as the reverse complement.
AAATTTAGACTACTAAAGAACACTTTCAAAAACAATGTAAATGTAAATTGGGTAAGAAAGAAAAATTGGTGTTCCTCAAAGTACTTCAACAATAGGAAAAAAAATTTAATAATATGCTCTACAATATTCATGGGCTGCTTGAAAAGTGTTCATGGCTGCTTTCAACTAATTAGAGAGTGGTTGTTTCTCATGTAAGCCCTGTCTTTGACAATCTTCATAACCAGAAGTCACAGAGATTAAAGTGCACAGAATAAGGTGGCCAAGTATTTAGAAAATGTAAGAAAATGATTCATCACCAAATTTGGTATGAAGCAACTGTGCCACTTGATGAGTAATACGTGATAGTGCCCCATCCTACATAAGACAGTTGTGTCCAAACAACCTCTCTTTTGAAATGCAAGGATCATATTGATGGGGAAGATCCCTGTAACATGTGCCCATCATGTTACTTGTCTAAAAACTATGAACTGAAACCTTCTCAAAGAAAAATGACCTGATGATGAAATTCACTGCCAATTCATATCAAACAGCATGTAGACAGTGCAAAAACATTTCACTGACAGCACATGCAGGAGACTTCCGATATTCAACAATTAGCTGGAAATAAACCTCAATAGATAACATGATGTCCCATTGCTAAATGCCATCTACCCTCATCTTAACCAGAGAAACAATAGTGCTCAACACCTGACACATTATAACTCAAAAAAATGGCACCTAAATACTTTTCAAGATAATTTTTTTTTATTTAAATATTTGGCACTTATTTTTATATGGTAGAAGTTAAATCATAATATAATAGGGCAGTCTTTGTTTAATTAATTCTCATATAATGAATTCTTACTATAACAAATTATTTTAATTCACACAATTTCTCTATGATTGCTGAATTCTCATTCTGAAGAATTGGGAGATATTATATTCTGCATATGGAACTGCAGAAAATAGTTATTGCAGATCCTTTACACTCTTACAATTAAAAGATTAAATGAAAAAACTGGAAAACACTCTGGAAATTAAAAGATTAAATGAAGATTTCATGTTCTTGGAGCAAGCTAAAGGCATGTTTGAGAAAGGACTCCAACTTTGAGAGAAGCCCGAGGGATTATTTGCAATTGCACTGACTAGCAAGTAACATGCTACCAAAAAATATTACATGAAAGGAAAAGGAAGATCAAACAAATGGCCCTGAACTCTTACTTTAAGAGACCAGCTTCTGCTGCTACTGGATCCTCCAGTGGTCCATATGACACAATAAAAAAAAAACTCTTCCATTTAATTCTTTCAAATTCACGAAAGATATTAGACATAAGATAATTTATAAATGATATTATGTATCTACAAGGTTTTTAATACTAAGAGATACTTCTCACTTCTATTTTTTCCCCCCATTTTTGCTATTATTCAACATGTCGAGAATGGGTAAACTAATTATTTATCTTACAGTACTATGAGACTTACATAGTACTGTAAGTGTTTTATCTTACAGTACTATGAGACTACAGTACTATGAGACTTTTACTCTCATTTAATGAATGGTACTCTGGAACCAATTGTTTTGTTGTAGTAGGATCTGGCTGTAAATATAATTTTGTGAGATATGACATTGGACAAACTATTTGAAGTGAAATAAAATTATACCTATATTAACAAGACTTATTGGTGCATCATACTTTTGACCTGGAGAAAGCGGCACATCATAAGCATAAAGTTGAGCACCACTTCTATAGAGCAAAGTTGGTACATTGTTGTAGATCATAACAGTATTAGCTAGTGCACCATGGATATTGCACAGATGCCATTACAATATTGATTAACCTTTAAAGTGTCAAGTTTCTTACAATGAATGCAATTGTGGCCGAAATAATTTTTAAATTTCTTCAGCAGAAAACTAACAAAACTTTAGAATGTTATCCTGTATTAACTAACAGAAAGAGATAAGTCATGTAACATACCAAATGAAAGAGCATTTCACTCTGAATAAAAAAGTAAAAAAAAGCTTGAATTTAAATTAAAATTAAGGCTACTTAAGGCTAATTTTTAAAACAATTAACCCTCTTGGACACTTTAAGAGTTAAAGCATTTTGAGGACTTGACTGTGAAATGTTTAGTTGTTACAATGCCACTCTGTACTATTGGTATTGACTATAGTAACAGCAATCTTACCAACAGTACTTGCTCATAATGTCAAGATTTTATTGTAAGAAATGAATCATAATCTCTTTGTTTTCAATCAATAATTATGCTTGTAGTTTTATGAAGTATATGTTGAATAATTGGGAAATTAATTATTGCCTACCTTTAATTTCAGGTCCTGGAAACAATATCTGGCTGTGCACGTGCTGAACAATATGCAACAAGAAAGGAATATGATATGTTCAATTTCTTAGCCTCTGAACATCGTAAAAGACCTTTATATGTACCATTACAAGATGAGGAAGAAGGGATACATAAGTCAGCACGAAGAGCAACTAGTATGGATTTACCTATGGCAATGCGATTTAGGCATTTGAAAACAATAGCAAGAGAAGCTGTAGGGGTTTATAGGTGGGCTTGTTTTTACTATTATTCTTTGTTCTTAATACAGAAATGTATTGTTGCTTGTCATTAAGAGGTGATAAAAAGCTTCTGTTTGTTGAGTTACAATACGAAAATTGTAGTTCACAGTAAAGATGAAAAATTAGTATTATTTATAAATTCTCATTAATTATTAGAGAGTAGCCCACTTTGTTTTAGAGAGTAGTCCATTACTAAGACCAGTGGGCGTGTCCTTGTGCAAGTGTTTGCATGTTGTATGAGAAACCAGACAAGTGTACTGTGGCTTTTAAGTTTTCTCTATCCTTTGCATAGGGAAGTACTTTCTTCCTTTTATGAAAAATTTAATTTAAATTAAAACATGTAAATTAATTAATTTAATATAATACTGTTTGTCATAATTTATGATACATCAGAACTATTAATGTCCTTTCTTAGTTTTTTGAGAAATCAGTTGAGTTGGATGTCCTAGCAGCAAGCTAACCTTCTGCAATATTCCTATCTTATATTGGTTTATATATGAACTTGAGTCAATTGGATGAATTAGGGGCATACCAAATGATTTTAAAACTTTAAAAGAAAACTACATTAATTTTACGTTTGCATCAATGAAATAATTCAAAATTTTCATCTTGTTCCTTGATAATTTTTTAATTCTCTTTTCAAACTGGAAAATTGTTGCCTAATTAATTTTTTTTTCCAAATGTCAGTTTCATTTTACAGTGGTTTGTTTTTTATTGATATATTTTAGGTCAAGAATACATGGTCGTGGTCTTTTTTGTAAACGAAATATCGATCCTGGTGAATTAGTAATTGAATATGCTGGTGAAGTTATTCGTTCTGTGCTTACAGATAAAAGAGAAAGGATATATCAGAGTAAGGTATGTGATATTTTGATTTTACAACAGTTATAAAACTTGTTTTAAAATATTTGATTTGCTTCAAATTGCATCAGTTTTAAAATTTTACTGAAATCTGGTTACTTTTAATGGTTACTTTTTTTCCCCACTGGAAACAGATAAGATTTTTTATTAATATTTATATGTTTTATTTTAGGGTATTGGTTGTTATATGTTTCGCATTGATGATGATGAAGTTGTGGATGCAACCATGCATGGAAATGCTGCAAGGTTTATTAACCATTCTTGTGAGGTTAGTGGCATATTATGTCTTTTGTTGTAATAAACTTTCACGTTTTGAGAATTCTACATGAAATTGTAACCTGAATAAGTTTCCATTCATAAAGTATGTGATTCAATCAGTTCCTGATTTTGTAATTTTCAATACTAGCCAGTCATGCATCTTTTTAAAACACTGCATATATTCATTAATTCACACTGGCACTAAAGCCAATGAAAACTTTATTTCTTCTTCATTTAATCTTTATTTACTCATTCTGCACTTCTGGAGCAGAGGTGACTCATTCGGCAGCACTCAGACGTGCAATCTGCAGTTTCCCAAGTTCCAAGGGGACACTGATAAGCTTGGAAACTTTATGTGGAGGAGTTGTACCTATATGTGGAGGAGTTGTACCTTATGCATGTTAAATATGATGCTGGATGGCCTTGATGGGAGGCTACCATCTGTCTCCTAACAGCTGTCCAGTGAGTTCCCTCTCCCAACCTTCTCTGAGCCCTCATGGTCCTTGTGACCTGGCTATTTAATCCATTATGTGCAAAAAATGCTGGTCAAAAGTAAAATAACCCAATTATGCACTGCTGCTTTAGTAATTTTTGGTTTGCTTCACCATCTGTCATAATCGTGCTGAATTGAAAGCCAGTCAGTGACATTTATGTTTTTAATCACTGAAGATAAAAAGTAAAAAAGCTGATTTTATTTATATGTACTGAAGTATATGTGTTATGCTGTGATAGGTTCATCTAAATTGTGCGAAAAACCATGGGTCTAAGACAAATATTTGAAATTTATTTTTGTAATCTAATATGCACAATCTGTATTTTACATTTTTGCTTTATTTTGGTAAGATTAATTTATTGTCAGTGTTAGTTAAGGATTGATCTAATAGAAATGACTGTGACTGTATTCTCATCTTATTATCTATTTGCAAAGTTCAGGCAATCTTGATTGTAGTGTAGAGCAGCTAGTATTTGCTATATATGGGCACACACCTATCCCCCACTACTTTGAATCTTTTTTTTTTCAGGGGGAGGGCTACCTCACTTTGTATGTGTCATCAGTTTCACTACACACCAAATTCTGTTTTTACATGGTAGATAGGTTCCCTAAAAAAATCTGTAAAAAAAAAATATGGTGCATATGAAAAAATAGAAGATTGGTTCCAGACATGAAAACCCAGTGCAAATAATAAGTTGTTTTCAAACAAATCATATCAAAATCTTTATTTGATTTTTATTCATTTAAACATATTTTTTATTTTATAAACTTATAAAGATAATTATATGTACATATATAAAGTAAATTATCCTTCATAAAGAAAATAATATGTCACTAATTCAAGAATACAAAAGTGCAAAAAATATGACATGTATGCTAAATAACTAGATTTTATTTCGTTGTCACTTTCTGACAATAGACACATTCGTTTGCGTAAGACTGGAATTAAATCACTTTCATCGCTTGAAACATTTTGGCCATCGTGTTCATACTCCAATGGTGAAATGCTCTCTGTGGCATGGGGAACCAAATTATCACTTGTTTCCATTGATTCTGAAGTTTGATTAGTTTTGACAACGAACTCTGTAATCAATCGTTGAGATCCTGCTTTGACTAGATCTTTGTATAATTCTTGATAACGTGCCATACATGACTTCAATTCATGTTTAAGCTGCTCAGCTCGTTCGACAATGGGATCATGTGTAAGAAAATGACTTTCCAATTTACTAGCCATTTGTGGCCCTTCTTTAATTAAACCTACAGTGAGTGAAACCTCTTCATCACCATCACTTTTTTCTTTTTCATCAGGAGTCTCAAGGACAACTATTATTTCATCTTCACTAAGAGCATTGTCAACCAGCAATTCATCAATATATGCAAACGATAAATCATTGAATCCTTTTCCACCAACTGCATGTGCTAAAGTGATAATATTGGGATATTCAGTCGTATTTTTGGTACAGGATCTTTGCTTTTTACACATTCTGGCCAAATAGCTTTCCAGCATGCATTTAAAATTGATGCTTTTAATTCTGATAATGTCAATCCATCATGTCTAATGCAATCTAAAATAGAAAATGTCTTCCACACATCAATAACTGTTAGTGTTTTATCCTTATCTGGTTTATCCAAAATGTATTGGAATGTTCGTCTTACGTAGTAAGTTTTAAATGTGGTAATTATATCCTGGTCTAGTGGTTGTATTAAGGATGTCGGATTAGACAGCAGAAAACAAATTGCACATTTGGGTGTTCCAAAACAGGATGGCCAGGTGCATTGTCTATAATCAATAGAACTTTAAATTCAAGATTTTTTTTTTTTCCTTCAAATATCACTTAACTTCTGAAACAAAACATTTATGAAACCATTCATTAAAAATTTCTTTTGTAGCCCAGGTCTTTGGGTTTGCCATCCAATACACTGGCAATTTATTCAAATGTACAACTTTCATTGACTGTGGTCTTGGGGATCGATTGATGAGCAGCGGTTTTAACATATGATCTCCTGAGGCGTTGCTACAAAATAGAAAGGTCACACGATCCTTTGCTCCTTTAAACACAGGAATCAGGAATTTAAATACAGGAATGAATCCACTATCTTCAATGATTTGGGCCAATTTTGGACAAAATTCTTTAGCAGCCGGCTCATGTGTAAATGCAACTTCACCTTTTATTTTTACATTATGAAACACATGTATTTGAAGAAATCCTGCAAGCCAACCTGTACTTGCAGAAAATTCATAATTTTTGTTTAACTGAGTTGATGTGGTTGGTTCCATTTCTTGTATCTGCTTATATATTCGTAATGCTATCTGTTTGATGGTATTTACATCTAGAGATATTCTTTTTTGAAAGTTATCTTCTATCCACATTACTCGTGCCTTTTCCATCTTCACTTTTACAATATCTCTCATGTATGATGGCAACTTAGCACTTAGTTTTGTTCCAGAAAGCACAGATTTTCTAATAGCATCTTCATTTTTCTTGATGGTTCTTACAGTAGCTTCGTTAAAACCAAAATATTTACCTATGGTCCTTCTCCAGTTGCAAGATGATCTAAAATTTGGATCTTAGTATCCAAAGAGATGGCTTTCCTTTTCTGCTTTTGTATAGTTGAATTGTAGTTAATAAATCAGATGATGAAAAATTGTAAATTACCTATCAGCAAAATTTAATAAATTTATATTATGGACACAAAACTTCAAAAAACAAGACAAAATTTTTTTGAATTTCTTCTATTATAAACATTTAAAAACACTTCTAACTTTAAACACGAAATGAGAGACCAAGACTAACATATATATTGAAGACTGAATTACTGAATTAATTAACTTTTTGGAATTACTGTTTTTCACATATTTATGAATTGAAATCTTTATTATGCTTACACTGAATTTTATTTATTTTTTAGCCAAACTGCTATTCCAAGGTAATAACAGTTGATGGAAAAAAGCACATTGTTATTTTTGCTCTTAGAAGGTAAGTGCATAGAACTTTTGGCATAAATAAACTTACAAAGTTTTATCCTTTGTTCCCCCCCCCCCCCCCCCCATGTAATTTGTTTTATTATTTGTCCTTATAGTATGAAAATCCTTAGTCTGTGTATTTGCTGTTAAAATTAATGCAAGTTATAAATTAGCTCTATTAAATATAATGAACTTTAACTTAAATTTTTCTGGATAAATATGTTAAAATTGTGATCCATTTATCCGTCCTGGATAAATATGTTAATTGTGATCTTGACCTGAGTTTGAGCCCTGGGTAAGGCATCAATGTTTGTATAATCTTTCTGCTAAGGTCTCACCTTCCTCATAGACTTCTCTATAACATATGAACTGACAGGTTCCTGTTAGACCTCTGTGGCATGCAGCTGCTTGAGGGGATATTTATTTATTTTATTTTTTAAAACTAATCCTAATATGAAGGTTAGATTTCCATTGTTTCAATTGCTGTTAAATAAGCTTAATGCAAAAGTAACGTTCTATGTAAGCTTTAAATCAAAAATAGGGGGTGCCTTGTGGGGTTAAATTTTCAAAGAAAATAAATATCTCTGTGCATGAATTTTTGAATATTTGTGTATTTTTTCTTGTTTTCTGAATTTAAGGATATATGATGTACAGAAATTTAAATTTAATGTTAGCTGAATATAAGCATTTAACAATAATTGCATGATTTTAAACATGTAAAATATTGTGGTTATCACAGTGTAGTTTCATCACTTAACCCATTTCTTCCCAAGTGTTGCGTGTACGCAACACTTCATGTTGCGTGAACGCAACACTGGGAAGAAATGGGTTAACCAAGGGAAGTATATGTCACTAACTAATAAGTAATATGTCACTAATTCAAGAATACAAAAGGTGAAGAATAAACTTATGACTACAAATTTCCAAAAGTATGACAGAGTAAAATTAAGGTTTAATATATCTTGTACCCTGTTTATCTCTCTTATATTAGTAATGTATATTCTGATATTCCAGCAAAATATATTATGGGTTAGTTTGTTCTTTATTTCTGACTAGCTAAACTGTATCCAGCACTGCCCAGATCTCACTTATAAGATGCAATACATATATTTTGATTTTTGCTGCACTAAAGGTTTGTATGTAGCACCCCTGCCTCCCCCCCCCCCAACCCCTTAGGACAAATTCAACACATGTATGTATTGGTGGTGTGATAAGGAAAAATAATTAAATGCAATATTGCCAACTCTAAAAGATGAAATCACCTACACTTCAGAAAATGGCAACATTGAATTTAGCAGCAATTACCTTTTCCCATAGGAATAGCATTATGGTAAATATTTTTGCTTTTAAAAAGCCCCCTTTTCAAATTTCGGCTTAAAATTGGCCACTGCAACCTGAATGACAACCAAAAACACTGTCACAATTTGAGGCATCAGTATAATTTTCCAATGAGTTATGACTGCAGTAGACACTTCCTTTTGTTATTATAGATATGTGTCTTTTTTTTTTCAGCTGCACAATGGGTTAAATACCAAGACCACATTGGGCAATAGGGTAGGATTCAGGGCAGAGTAGAGGCAATAGTATAAACTTCAGGACAGGGAAACAGCACACAATTTTTAAGATTAGGTGGGAGACTGCAATTAAAGACCTTCGTAGTTACAACTTACGCAAGTTACTTTGCCCCTATATGTGAAATCATAACATCCCATCTGATAGATCAATGTTTCCCAAAGCACATCAGTATCTCTCTTCCCACTAATGAGTTAAAATTAAATATTGGTAATAATTGGGACTCTTTTTTGCAAACCTCAGGTTACTATCCTGACATGCTATTTACTGAGTTTTCCATGCTGCAATAGTTGATGGAGGTAGTTCATAAATTGATGAAGACAATTAACATATTAAAAAACAGATTACCAATTTGGTGAAATTGCAATTAAAATATTTCACTGGTGAGTTAAACTAAAATATTCTTCTGATGAGTTCCTTTATGTTGACTGCTATACTCCTGGATGTAATGTTTTCTTTTAAATTAACAAGTTTTTAGAAACCTCACAAATCAAATATGTTCTACAATTCATTTCTATACAAAGATATACTTCAAGGACAAAGTCTTTTATAAATATAAAAGATGGTCTACTCTATTGCTCCCACATATAGCAATACATCTTTGTGTATTCATATTTGTCAGTGGCCAATGATTGTGAAAAAATAAAATACTTTCAATCAATTTTATTCCTTATTTTAAAATTTTTTTATTATTTCAAAAAGAGTTTATAGATATATATATATTCAACTCTTTGTGTTCTAGGATTATCAAGGGTGAAGAACTAACTTATGACTACAAATTTCCTTTTGAGGAAGAAAAAATACCATGTACCTGCAACTCTAGACGCTGCCGCAAATACCTCAACTGATCATATTTTATACAATTTTATTACACTGAATTTGTGGCAGCTTCAGTACTTTCAGTAAGTAGATATGCAGAATACTTTATTAATATATGTAGCTTCATATAGTAGCAAAATTTGTTGTAATTGTTCCAAAATTACCGTATCTCTCTGCACATAATATACACCCTATGTGAAAGATTTGTGTTTTTTTAATACACTATTATATAGTCTTACAGTACAAATTAGTTGCAATAAATTTAGATTACATTGATACAAGGAAAACTAATATTACCTGTTCAAAACCTGAAAAAAGTTTATTTAAATAAATTTAAATGAATTTCAATAAATTGTTCTTGAAGCTATTAAGTTATAACTAAGTATAATAATCAGGTCTAGCCCCACATCATGTAATAGATATTCTGCATTAGTTTACTTGCGGGATATATAGGAGTTTATCAAAATATGGAAATGGCAACTGGAGCACACACAATGCACCGTATGCATATCACAGGGATGACGTCACCTGCTATGTGAGGTATATAAAAGGGATAAGTACGATGTTGGCTATCACCTATCAGTGCCACAGGTGCAGGTGAAATAGCTGTGTAATTGTCGACAATATCAGATCTCAATGACCTCCTAAAGGGCATGGTCATTGGTGCATGTCTTGTAGGAGCTTCAGTAACTAGAACAGTGGAAATATAGGTGTAACACGAGGAACTGTATTGAAGATTATGACTACCTATCAAAAAGGACAGGGTATTGCCACCAAATGTGCAAATTCTGGTTGCCATACAAAGTTTTCAAATAGGGATAGGCAAGCGTTGGCATGGATTGTACAATGGAATCATTGCGGCCATGGCACTGCAAATAGCAGCAGAGTTGAACACCAGTCGGAATGATCCCATTTACATCATAACAGTTTGTCGGGAACTTCATTGTGCCGGTATTTATGGCCATGCTGCAATCCACAAACCTCTGATTACCAACATCAATGCAACAAAACGTTTAAGGTGGAGCAAAGCACATAAAAAATGGGAAATAAAGACTGACAACGTGTCATCAGTCCTAATGAATCGTTGCTATACTATACATTGTTTTTCACCTCTGGTAAAGTGTATATCTGGCAATAACCTGCAGAAGCGTAACACCACCCAGACTGTTTGGTTATGACTGTGAAGCATGGAGATGGATCCCTGATGCTGTGGGTGCCATATCATGGCATTCCTTAGGGCCATTAGTTATTCTGCAGGGTCGTGTCACATCCACAACATATGAATCCATTCTCAGGGACCACCTGCACCCAATGTTGCAGGTATTGTTCCCTAATGACCGTCCCTGGTTTCAAGTGGATAATGCACCCGTGCATTATGTAAAACATGGTCAAGTTGTGGTTTGCAGAGCATGAGGTACAGCAGCTATCCTGACCACATCAATCTCCAGACCTCAATATTATTGAACATTTGTGGGAATATCTGGAGCACAAGGTCAGATCACACTTTCCACCTCCAGCATCACTGGCACAGTCGGGCCATAAGAATGGTCCCACATTCCATTACCATATGTTGCATGACTTGTATAAGTCTATTCCACATCGAATTGCATGTTTCTGAATCCCAAGTTGGGGATTCAACTTATTAATAAAATGTTCTCCACAAATTACATGTTTCCATTATTTTGATAGACCCCTGTATGTGATTTAATTGATTTTTTTTTTTACCATCATCACAGAGTATTCAGATTAGCAAAGAACATTTCTGTTTCTATGTAAATAATTTTAACTTGCAAAAAATTTTCATTCCGAGGTAAATTAAAACTTGCTAATTTCTAGCATCAGGGTAAGGAGGAAATAGTTTTTGCCAGTTACTCAACAGTGAAGAATCTAAACCTAAAACTTAGAGGGTCAAAATTTCATATTAATATGAACTAAAATATTTATGTATGAAATACTTTGAGGAGATTACTAGCAAAAAAAAAGTGAGAAACACAAATATGGCTTTATTGAATAATTATTTATAAATTAATTATTTACCAAAAGAATAATCTTGTATGTGAATGCCTTTCTCTTACATGGACTTCATATAAATGTCTTAAATTTTTAATGACTCTTATAAAGTTGACTGCCAAATGAATAGGCAGCATGTGTGTATGGTGTATGTGAAAATTAGTAACGTGTTTTGAGAAAAATGCAAATAAAAATCATAATATGCAAAAATTAAAAATATTTTTATAAAAATAAAACTTTTAACCTTTTTACAACTACACCAGCTGAAAACAGCCAAGATTTTAAATAGACTTATGCAATCAATGCTATTCTTTTCTCTCCACTACATCCTATTTGCAGTATGGGCTGGTATGATAGTGAAAAGGTTAAGCAAACAAATTATTATTATTATTTTGAAGATTATCTTGTTCAAAAATAGGTCATACTTACCCAGTCAAACTTATTGAAGTTATGGTTGTTAGTTTATTGACAAATTTGCTGCCCCTAGAAAATATCACCTGGTGCATTCACACATGTGGTAGCACCAACTCTTAATAAGGCATTCCTGATTAGTTAACAGAATGGTGGTTTTCTGCAATAATGCTGAGCCATGTATGAAAATTAGGAAAACTTAGGTGACAATCACAGCATTACCTGGGTGACATTTTCATATCAATATATCAATAAATATTTTGTGGAAAAAATTTCGCCGACATATGGGACTCAAACCCGCATCTCTCCAGAAACATGCCGGAGTATTCTTACCGATTGAACTAATGCCAGCTCATCTTTTTTCCACTAATTTAAGACTTAAATCTTTCACCAATGATTTGCACTCAGCACAATATAAAAAAGAATTGTTGCCACCCATTGATCATAGATCGCACCGAAATCATCGGTGAAAGATTTAAGTCTTAAATTAGTGAAAAAAAGATGAGCCAGCATTGGTTCAATCAGTAAAAATACTCTGGCATGTTTCTGGAGAGATGCGAGTTCGAGTCGTATATGTCAGCAAAATTTTTCCCACAAAATATATATTGATATATTGACGTTAAAATGTCACAGGTAACGCTGTGATATTGTCACCTATGTTTAAATTATTAATAACACTAAATAGCGTGATGAGACTTTATTATTTCCATCTCACTCAGCGCAATATAAAAAAGGAATTGTTGCCAACCGTTGATCATAGATGGTGCCGAAATCATCAGTGAAAGATTTAAATCTTAAATTAGTGGAAAAAAGATGAGCCGACATTCAATCGGTAAGAATACTCTGGCATGTTTCTGGAGAGATGCAGGTTCGAGTCCCGTATGTTGGTGAAATTTTTTTCACAAAATATTTAGAATTGGGAAAGTTCACATTGATTGGTTTAGCATTATTACTAGAGTTTGACAAAACTGCATTTATTGTCAATGTTTTCAGTTATAGATTATATCATGACTTTATTGCAAGAGAAAAATTTGGTGCCTTAGATGGTTTAGAGCAAGGGTTCCCAAACTTTTAGACATCACATCCTGCTTTTGTTTTTTGTGAAACCCTCATGCCTTCTCATCTCTCATTCCCCCCCCCTCCCTTAACACAAAACTTTACACAAAAACTTCTAGTGTCCCCTTAGAATGTCTCCCCCAGTTTGGTAATCCCTGGTCTAAAGATATGAATAATATCTGACATTGATTATGCAAATGATGATGAGATGAACTCTTTCATTAAAGTTATTGATGAGATTAGTAAAAGATAAGTTTGATGCTAGAGAAAACACTGAAGTGTTGTAAATGATCAGCTGTGCTCTATACTAATATTACTTAATATTGATCTCTCTATAGTAATTATACTCTATTTTAACAGCTGTCTCTACAGCAAGTTACGCAATTTTATTACCTTGGGAATTATGTTTCAGATACAGGCAATGTACCTAAGAATCTGGAAATTGTGAAAACTTTGGCATATGTATCTGAATCAAACTGTATAGCATTGAGTCCCTTGTATGGATGGACAGATGGACCCACCCACCCAATCCTTCCAAGTGAAGTATTGTGAGTTAGGAGAAGAGTTTTAAGAAACAAGCTGTAACATTTTTCAGTTAATTGAAATTTTGTCAAAACTTGGATAATTTTAAAACCCAATAATTTGAACTCGTGGCAAACTCGGTTAATTCAGATTATTATGATATCACTGTAGTTTGAATGTGTATTCTGTTATAATGAGTACATCATAGGTTAGGATTTTCAGCTGAATGAATTTTAGCATAAATCTAGTTTGGTTCCTTGCACATGCATTATAATGCGATAACTGTTTTATGATTTTTTTTAATAATTGAAAAACATAAACATATCTTTAAGCACTAGAAATATATTACTAAAAGATGATGAAAGTAAGGTTGAAATGTTCTTCTAAAATGTTACTCCATTATAATGTTACAGTGAAATTATTATATTAAAGTTTCACTATATATTTTTATATTCACATTCAACAAATTAATGTATTTTCTGCAGTTATTTACAATATTATCTAATTTTGAAGTAAAATATTCTAAACGTATTTCAGATAAAATTTTTGAGCAGTGGTGCTCTGTAATCACCAAGAAGAAATATATACAGCAACATGTGTTCAAAGACAAAAGAAAACACATAAACTGCTATAAGAGGAATCAACAAACTAATTTAAAAACAAATCTTGTAAATAATGATTGATCCACCAGCATGTAACTTGCTGAAGGTATTTTATGTTTTTAGATTAATGTTTTAGAAAGTGAAAAAATTATTTTTTTGCTTTGATTCTCCCATAGAATTTGTTTTGCTACTACCCTTATTTGCTGTTCCTTAACAAACATTCCAACAGTTTCATATTTCCATCTATAGCAAACACCAGAATGCACATATACTAAATACTCTAAAATATCTTTTCAAAGGAAAATTCTTATCAAAAATTGCTATTGCAACTTGATATAATTGTAAAATTCCAGAATATAGTTCTGACACTAGAGCCTGTATTATGCATGTGGAATGCAACAATCCACATGAAAATTTAGTACGATATATAAATCACTTTGCCTTAGTATTATAAAATTGTTTTAAAGCAATTTAATTTTCATGATATTTAGCTGTACCTTACAATCTGAGTCATTAACTGTTTCCCCTGCCAGGTAATTGCTATTCACCTTTTATTCAATCACAGGTATGTTGTGCTTAACACAAGATCCTAGATGGTAAGTATTAAATTCTGATTTCTACTAAAGTCTTTCTTTAGTGTAAAGAAGATATGGGAGAACATAATCAACTATTAATTATTACAATAAAAAGAATATTACAACATCAACTCAACAACATCAACATTGCCGAATCATATAGCATGTTCAGAGTATTTCAACTTTAACTGGTGCACAGCTCAAACATCATAGCCGTATGCATACATTCATCGCAGAAACATCAGCACCAAGAACCAACTAAGTGAACCAGTGCTACAAACCACTGAACTGGTAATATCTTATTTCTCCTATGTCTTCTTTACACTAAAGATAGACTTTAGTAGAAATTAGAATTTAATATGTACCATCTAGGATCTTGTGTTAAGCACAACATACCTGTGATTGAGTAAAAGGTGAATTGTAATTACCTGGCAGGGGAAACAGTTAGTGACTCAGATTGTAGTGTACAGCTAAATATTGCAAACTTAAATTAGTAGTAACTATCTGTGTTTGCATTTTGTTTAATAATTGTTTTAAGTTTATTTTATAGAACATGTATAAAATATGTAACAGAGTTGTTTAAGTCTGATTATATTCTATATCTGAATTACTTTAGAACTGATGCTTGTTGGGATCTTTGAATTTCTGTAATAATGTTATCTGTGACAGATATAGACATTTTTGGCAATGATGGAACAATAAATAAAAAATATTAGTTAATAGACTTTTATATCAACTTTAATTAAATACAATGAAACCTCATATAGTATGCTATACACAGTCATATCAGAATAATATGACCACTCACAGAATCACAGTGTACCCGCCCAGGCGCATCACAGAGTGCACATGACAAGGTTGACCACACAGAGATATAAGCAGCCGGCCAGGACAGGTCAGCCATAGTGTGTAACATGAGCACAATGGACAGAGGTATTGATTTGACGGACGTTCAAAAAGGAATGATCATTGGCTACCACGCCAAGGATGGAAGCATCTCGGCAACAGCAGACTTCATGAGCTGTTCATGAGGTGCTATAGTAAGGGTGTACCAAGAATGGTTGCTGGTACACTGAGTACTTCCAGACATTATAACTGTGGAGTCCCAAAGGCCATCAGCCCCAGAGGAGAACATCACCTCTGTTGACTGGTAAAGGGCAATCGATGCGCAACAGTGCAGCAATTTACCACTCAAATGGACGCTGGGGCACCCAGGTACGTGTCTCCAATAACAGTAGAGCAAACCCTTTTACGCATGGGTCTCTGGAGTCAACACTGCATAAAGGCATCCATGTTAACCAAGGTCCATCGGCAATGACGCCTACAGTTCACACGGGACTACCATCATTGGACAGCGGAAGAGCGGAAAAAAATTGCTTTCTCTGAGGAATCGGGGTTTCTATTCCACAGAAATGATGGGCGGTGGTGGATACGGTGTCGGACACACAAGAGCCAACACCCGGACACTCATGTCGGTCAAGTACAGGCCAGCGGTGGCAATGTGCATGTCTGGGAGATGATTTCCTGGTATGACCTGGGACCGCTGTTACCACTGGATGGGTCACTAAATTCCAATGGCTACCTGTCCATCCTCGTTGACCACATGCATCCCTTCATGTTGGACATTTACTCTGGTAGTGATGGTGTCTAGCAACAGGACAATTTACCCTGCCATGTCGCTAAGATGGTGCGTGACTGATTCTAGGAACACGACAATGATATCTCTATTCTCCCTTGGCTGCGGAAATCGCCCGACCGCAATCCCATAGAGCACTTGTGGAACCATTTGGATCGCAGGTTTGTCCGGACCCACAACCACGTCATCTCCGGAACCTCCATGCTCTGCTGGAGTCTGAATGGGCACATGTGCCTCTGGCAACCTTCCAGGGCCTCATTGCGTACATGCCACACCGTCTCGCCATTGTCATCCAGGCCAAGGGTGGTTATTCCCATTATTAGGTAGGTGGTCATATTATTCTGATACAACTGTGTATTTACCTTCAAATAGTTTCTCCAATTTTTATGTTTCAGAAAACATAGGCATAAATATATGCAAACAGGCTGAAGTGAGTTCCTTCTGTATGTTATTGTGACTATTTGGACAGCATTTTAATCTTTTTACAAGTCATTTTGGTATATAGTTATTGTGCTGTAGTATCTTTCATATGCATATCAAGAATTACATTCATGTTCTTTTTTCTGCTTCCTAACTTTTTTGACATTTTTACTTTTGATACATTAATTTTAATAATAAAATTAATTGCTTTTTTCAGTAATAAAGTTTGAAAAAAATTGGTTCACTTCTAGACTACCAGAAGTTAACCATTTCTTCAACACTGTGGCATCATTCCCACAATTTTTGTTGATTTGGCAGTGCCGCTATCTGTTATTAGAAATTGGGCAGCCAAGCTGCCACGTATGATGGTAGTAGTATTTGTCATTCATACTCAGAGCATTATATAAATAATTTAGTAATAAAGTATCACAGGAAAACATCCTGCAGACAAGAAACACTTGAAATAATTAGTTGAAAAGAATTGGTTGTCCTGAGTAGGAGGACAGCAATTTTTTTTTTCGACATTAATTTTAACTTAGTTAAAAGTTGTTCCTATTAATAATATTGCATTTTTTAGTTGTTCTATTAATAATACATTGCATTGTTTTTTTAGGGCAGGTGCACTGGAAACCGGGAGATAATGAAATTACATCCTCAGCCCCAGTAATATGGGCACAGACCTGTAAAAGGTTTAGCGGTATGACACCGCACCTGTGATAAGAACTCTTGTCAGAAGAAATAGCTCTACTTCAGGCCCACTCAACATTTTATAACCTGCATATTTTGTAATAAATTGTTTTCTTTGCAACAAAAATGAATAACAGTTTTAAATTAAATCACTTTAAAATGATATGAAGGCTGATTTAAACTGTTTTAAATATGTACATTGTACTTATCAACTGCCTATGGACTGTCATTGTGAATATGTTTAAAGTGTATAAAGTGTGCATATATAAATACTGAAATTGTGATTTACATATGTGAACATCTTATATAAAACTATTTTGTGTTATATTTCAAATTTTTTATGGTTACATTACTTATTCATTATGTACATGCACATCAAATGAAATTTTTTTAGGTTATATATATATTCAATAATGCAATAGAAAAATTCATTACTAATCAGGCTTTATGCCAATTATCATATATAATTTTTGTGTAGAATACCTGAATATCATGAATGAATGTTTTGTTTCATAAGTCTTTCAAAATGAGGCTGTGGCAGGGAATCTAGTACAGATCTTGAAGTGCCTTCTGTGAATGTGTGCTGTGAAGAAGTGATATTTCAAGAACAGACATAAAAGCAGCTAGCTAAGAAGTTATTGGTCTGTTGTTCAGTATGCAGTAATATAACTACAGCAAATAACAGAGGTTATATGTTGTAGAATATTGCTTACGCTCATTATAAACAGGTGCCCAGCTAAGAGGAATTTGTTCGTGAAAATGAAGATGAATTATGTGTAAAAAAGGACAGCTTTGCAAATATACATGTAGACAAAACTGTGATGTCCTCTATATTATACATTTCACTGTGACCTTTTTCCATGAAAAACGCTTGTAAATATTTAGAGCTGGCAATATTAAAAAAAATTATCTTTTTTTCATTGTACTTTGTTTTAATTTTACTGATTTTTTTTTTAAATGTATATCTGAGCCAAAAGTAGTAATGCTAAAAAAGTTCTAATGATAACGTGCATCCCTTTTGTTCAGAAATAACTATTAATTCCACTTTGTAATTTTTTTATTACTATATTTTTACTCTTTCCTAGGGACCTTGAACTATTTTCTAGTTGTTTGGGTTATAAGCTACAAGACGAAGGTGGATTTTTTGTGCAATCATAAATTTTATTAAAAGAAATTAACGGTAAGGGAAACTCATGTTGGTATGAAGGAAACTTACCAGTGCAATTTTATACCAATTCATATTTAAAAGCCACGTTTTTTTTAAGGATTTTTTTTTATAATTTATTACATTCACTGCTAACAATTTAAAAAATTGCAATCAAAAATCAATATTATCACAAATTTATATAGGGAATTCTATGCGTTTGTCAGGATTTAATTAACATATCTTTGCTGAATCAAATTTCTTGGTCATCAAATTCATAATATAAAATTGTCGATAAGGAAAGCTATGTCACCATTTTATATACATCATCATCCTCAAGCAGCCATGAGCTATGAAGGTCCAATTAGACCATGCAATATAGTTCTCCAAGCATATCTGTCCCGAGTTGCATCTGGCCACTGCATACCAATTCTAACAAAGTCCTGTTTGACATTGCCTCCACATCCTAGGTCTCCCCCTCTTTCTGAGGCCTTTAGGCACACTGTTCATTACCCTATTTGCCAATCTATAATTATCTATATGGCAGCATGGCCAAACCAATGCAGTCTCTCTTTGTGCAATATGCTGCTCAAAGGGGGTTGCCGACTCCTTTGCCTAACCTCATCATTACTTACAAAGTTGAGCCACCTAATGCCTAAGATACTGCATAAACATCTAGAATCAAAAACATCTAGTTTCCTGTTGAAAAAAGCGTTCAAGTTTCCCTGCCACAAATCCTAGAAAGAACCAAAAACTAATACAGTCAAATTTAGTCTTTTAGATGTATACGTCTATTTCTCCACACTCTCCATAGATTCATAAAAGTACCAGCAACAATCACCAGTATCTGTTATATAGCTTCCAAAATAATTAAACTGAGACATCTGCTCAAGATTGCAGCCATTCAAGGCAACGGAAGCACCATTTGCCTCACCAATTTTCATCACTTTAGTTCTCTCTTTATAACCAAACCTACTCTACTACCAGTCTCATCATCAACTCTAATGAAAGAGTTCTCTCATTATCATTTGTCAAAAAGTCTAAATCTTAAATGGCCTTAAAAATTTTATATACATTGTACAATAAATTTCGTGATAAACGAAATCATTCATTATAGTAAATTGCATAATGTATACTTATTGGTTTCAAATCCAATTCCAAATTATTAATTTTTTTTTGGATTGAAACCAGTAAGTGTACAACTATGCAATTTATTGTAATGAATTCTAGTTTCTGTTGTAGAGAAAATTTTTAAACTATAATTAGAAATTAATTACCCCACAAGCAGCTACTTGCCACAAAGGTCTGGCTGGAGCCTGTCGGTTTAATATGCCAAAGAGAAGATCTGTGAGGAAGGCGAGACTTCAAAAGAATGACAAGAAAGAATTATTTAAAGAATTTTATAAGAATATAATTTATTTATATAATTATATTTATTATAATTATATTTAAAGAATTATTATTATTTGGATATCGAACCAGGAACCTTTTGATAAGTAACCAAGCATACCAACCACTCTGTCACGGTATAATCTGTTGAATCTACTGCAGCTTAAATTGAAAGTAAGTGAATATGCATCAACACGAACATACTTTACAGAATTTTAATATTTAACACCATATTGAAATGCTACTGAAACTTCATATTCTGTGTTACATTGACAACCACCCAGGTAGATCTCTGTAAATCTAACTATATTTTCCAAAGAAAAGTATAAAATAGTTCACGTGCCTTTCTGACATCTAGACGGTCAGAGCTAGGACTACCCAACTTTGTTTACAGCTTCATCTCACCTTAACTGTGCGCCGCCAGGGTTTTCGACCTCATAAAGTTGGCCGTCAAATGTTCCATTGATAGCACACTGCATTCATAATTTTCGACTCTCCATTCATAAGATAGGTGACGGCACTGTCCCATTTGATATCGGAGACTTGTAATTGGTTCAATCCCGACCCACCGCAGCTAGGAACCCTCTCTCTAAATCCTATGTAGCAGGGAGAAATAAGTAGGACCACCGTACCAAATTCACGATCTGAAGAATTACTGGAAGCCGAAAACTTCTGCCTCCAGCGATGTCACCTGAGAACGAGTGTCCCTGCACCAATTCGGAATATTCCTGCTACTATGAGTTATGTCAAAGTCTGAGCAACGCCGGACAATTGATCGTGTTTGAAGGAAAGCGAAATTCTGATGAGCAGTAAAAGTTCTATTCTCAGTACAGAATCTAAATAAAAACGGAAGGAGATATCTGTGACAACCATAACTCGTCAGGATATCGTGGTAGACGTTTCAAAACTTGACAGTATTTTTGGTTCTCATTCAAGTTGAAATTCCAAAAAGTAAGCCTGCTAGAAGCAAAAATATTTATTAGACTATTCCTGCGGGAACGTAATCGCTGCAAATCCATTGGTATTTTCTGAAGTTTAGGCATGATTTCAAATGGCAATCCTGCATCTAATCGTTTTTCCTTATTACAACAAAATGTATACCTTAAATCAATAATGAATTCACAGATTACATTTGAAGAAATAATTTTGGTGAAAAAAAAGGATTCGCCTATGAGTGGGATTTCAACCCACGTCTCCCTGTTACATAATTTGGTGTAATTTGTTCGAAACGGAAAGTTTGAATAATATTTTGTGGACAGTTTGAGAGGCCGATAGGGGGCGTTCTCCTCAATAAGGTCTTTTCTGCTTTGTTACTGGGAGGTTATTGGACAGGGAGTGGAGATGGGAAGAGCGGTGACAAAAGAGAAGGCTTTGTTTTAGATTAAGTAGAGTAGAACACTTGTTTCCCAGACAATATAGGCACTGTTTAATTCTTTTCAATTTTAATTATTCTTATAAGCTAGGCCGAGTGGTTATAGCACGCTTGGCTACTGAACAAAAGGACATGGATTCGAGTGTCAGGAAAAGCATAAATATTTGTTGTGTTTCTGCTGAGGTCCCGCCATCCTCACACACCTGGCTGTTAGACCTCTATGGCACGCAGCTGTTTGAGGGAATATATATTTTTTCTTCCTATTGCTTTTCGCTCGTCATTTGTTGGTTTGTGGATTTGTCAAACAGTTGTTCCACCATATTTGAACGCGATGAGGATTTATGTATCAAACGAAAGCTTGTGACGCAGGGAGTGTCATAGGTATAAAAAAAATTGACCTCCCATGCTTCCACCCCCAAGAAAGAAGAAATATGAAAGCGGTTGTTCCTTTATATCTACAGAGCGTGAGTGCCAAAAGTAACAAGCTATACGTCAAATGAAAGCTTGTAACTCGAGGAGTGTTATAGATGATACAAAACTGACATCCCATAGTTTCTTACCGCTAAAAATGGGAAATATGAAAACGATTGTTCCGCTATATTTTCCGAAAGCGAAGGCCTACAGTTAGGTGTCGAATGAAAGCTCGTGTGGTGTAGTAGATTGTATGGAATTATATCCTTCACTATTCTCTCTCCCCCCCCCCCTCCTTTGTGGTGGAGATTTTCGCTGGGGTGCACCTTAATGAGATGTGGCAAGCTTTAATTTGAGATGTCTGCAATGTCACGAACTACATTAAACACGACTACAAAAACAGGGGGGGGGGGGTAGTATATATGGTAGATGTTCATGTATCAAATGAAAGTTTCTGAAGGTAAGTGCTTTTAGTGACAAAGAAAAAATATAAATAATTTTAAAAACTAAAAAGTAATTTTCCCATATGTGTCCTAACAAGTAGAAAATAAAACTAAATCATATCGATGGTGCAATCAGTCAAGTCTTTCGAACAAACCGTCAAATAAATTTCAGTCGAACAAGTTTCCGTCGAAAAAATTTCCGTTTCGAATAAATTTCCGGCGAACAAATGCTGTCGAAAAATTTCCGGATACCCAGTTATATACCTAGATTTAGTGATAGCTTAATGGTTGGAACACCTGGCGTGTTACTGGGAGGTATGGGTTCGAATCCCACTCGTCGAGAAATAATTTTTTTCACAAAATTATTATTACAACGTATACCTGTTGAAACTGTACTAAGGGGCTAGAACTCGCAAAACTGTTGCATTAATACTATAGTGATTATAAGGAATAGTGTATGTCATTCGCCATTAAAATGTTCGCTAAAAAAATCCCCTAACAACGGGGAGCAAAGGTACTTGTTTCGACATGAGCAGTGAAGAGATATTGATAAACGCTAAATTAGATGCACATGTTCAAAGAAAATACTTCTAGTCTGCCTGTCGGTAGGGGACATTTTTTAACCATATATTAATGACTGTGCTATTGGGATTGGCACACAATTCCTTAGAGGCACTATAATTAAAATTAATTCAAAATTGGTGTAAAAAATTGCTATTGACAGTTCCTTAGATGGCTAAAATCCTGATGTTTAAAAAAGGGTGTATCAGAAAATGCCGTCCCATGGCCGAGTGGTTAGCGCGCTTGGCTACTGATCTAAGGGACCTGGGTTCGAGCCCCGGGTAAGGCATGGATGTATGTGTCGTTTTCTGCTGAGGTCCTGCCATCCTCTCAGACCTACTGTGGCATATAAACTGACAGGCTCCTGTCAGACCTCTGTGAGCAGCAAGCAGCTGCTTGAGGGGGTATTTATTTTTTTTTTCAGCAGAAAATGGCAAATGGCTTCAAAATTGCGTTTTCATTCTTGTGGAAATGTTTTTTGAAGAATAGTTATCATCTCGTTCGGTGATCCAAACACCTCAAAGTTAAAACTGTTCGTTCGAGCCGAACTTTGGAGAAAAAACTTCAGCGTTTTTAATACATGTATTCCTCAAATTATGCGATTTCAATTTGCTCAATTTTCGTGTTAACCTGATTTCTTATGAACATTCATATAAACAAAGAAATGGACACAAGACATCACCCTCAACTTTTCATCCTTATATTTTTAGTACAAACTAAAAATTAATCAAATTGACTAACAAGAAAAAAAAAACGACTCGTTAATGTATTTTGCAATCAAAATTTATAGTGAAACTAAAGAAATAATAAAAGATAAAAGTTTCAAATAATTTGCTAATTGAAATGTCATTAGGATACTAAAGTTATTTCAATGAGCATCAAAAGCTACCAGTGGCATAGCATCACAAGAAGTTATGAATAATAATAAATTTCAATATTAAAAGAAATATTCTTTAAGCATAAAATTTTCTATTTGTATTTTTTTTTTCGTGGAAATTGTATCCTTGCTTCTATTTTTAGCCTTTATATTTTTGGTGGAGCAGGGATAGAAGGCAGTTGAATCAAGATTCAAAGTAATTTTAATACCGAAGAGGATTTAAAACTGCAATTTGGAAGCCATTAACTGCTTTAAATTTTTAGAATCAAGGCTGCCTTGCATATTTGAAGTTTTGTATTTTGATACCGTAGAATTTGAATTATTTTTGATATTTTCCCGATATTTATTTTGCAATTTCATGAGCTCTGAAGGGCTCAAAAAAGTGCCCCTCAGCGGTTGGGTTGTTTTACCTCTGAGCGGCACTTTTTTGCACACCATGGGCTAAATGGCCAGGTCACATGGACCCCGAAGGCTCAGAGAAGGTTGGGGGAGGGAACCCACTGGAACAGCTGTTGGGAGACAGATGGTAGCCTCCCGTCAAGGACATCCAGCGTGTTCTTTAACGTGCACAGGGTATGGCTCTTCCGCACACGGGGCCACGGCTTAACGTCCCATCCGACGGACGGCGGCCTTTACAAGCCCATCGGTGTCCCCTACTGACCGTGGGCAGGGCGGGGAATTTTGCGGAGATAAATCTCAACGCTGACCCAGCTGGGACTCCAACCTGGGAACTACAGATTACGAGACTGGCGCGCTACCGACTGAGCCCCCCCCCCCCCCCCCCCCAGAGGTAAAACAACCCAACTCTCTCCACTGTAAAGCAATGAATAAGTGTCGTCAGTAGAAAATTTTTAAGTCACCTTGTTCAAGCTGTGGCATATTTAAGCAAATACAGAGAAATATCAGTATGACGAAATTGAGTGGGTGACATATATATGTTATACTGAAATGCAGTGAAAAACGTAACTTTATATAATATACGTATACTACAAAATAATCATAAAGAAATTTACCATGTTTTAGAGTTTGCTTCTTCAAAAAAGATTATTATTTTTTAACTGTCTGTTTCAAAAAGCTTCCCTCCGTGAATTCTTAAATGATTTCGCATCTTTCTAACAAATTATCCGGAATATCTTTCTTTTTGTTACGAAACGGTAAAGACTTCGCTCCAGATTGGCTGCTAATAACTAAACTAATTAAAACGATAATAATAAATTTAACGAATGCTAAAACGCATGGATTAAAATAACTTTGACGCTACCGTGGGTTTCAATGCGAGAGAATCGCATAGATCTCCAACATTAAAAATCCCTTTTTGTGTTAGGAAAATTAGACAATGTCGCTTTAAAGCATTATGTGAGCATGTCACCTGTAGAGGGCATATCTATGCCAGCAGTGAGATCGGTAAAAATGCGTGTCAGCAATATACTACAATAGCACGTGATTCATAGCGCTGTGATTGGTTAGGTATTCATCGGTGGATCCAGGGGGAGGGGGTGATTGACTTGACCCCCCCCCCTAGAGCCCGAAGAAGAACGCAAACAAAATCGATCCACATGTATGAATCTAGTCAATGCATTATATACACTGGTTTCCATAAATTAAGGAAAATCCCTATGTTAAGTCAAATGGAAAGCTAAGTCAAAGCTCTAAAATAAATACCCCCCTCAAGCAGCTGCTTGCCACAGAGGTCTGACAGGAGCCTGTCAGTTTATATGCCATAGTAGAAGATCTGAGAGGATGGCAGGCCCTCAGCAGAAAAGCGACACATACATCCATGCCTTACCCGGGGCTCGAACTCAGGTCCCTGAGATCAGTAGCCAAGCGCGCTAACCACTCGGCCATGGGACGGCAATTATAACTTCTAAAATAAGTTTTTTGTTTTGAAAAATGTGATTGCAGATAAAGATCTCAATCAAATAAACCAATATCTCGATTTTCAACAATATTCGTTCAGTATTTAATGAGTTATTGAAGTTTGAATATTTAGCGATAACAATTCCAGTTACAAAAATTGACTTCAGAAGTTAATTAAAACTTAGTAATAAATATTGTATCAAAGTGTTTAACAAAATGTTTGTATTTTAGAACTTTGTGTAAAGAATTCTTTCACTATTCTTTAGTTTTGTATAAGTTTCTTAAGACTGGCATTGCTGTTGTTAAATATTCAAACTTCCATAACTCATTAAATACTGAACGAATATTGTTGAAAATCGAGATATTGATTTATTTTATTGAGATCTTTATCTACGCTCACATTTTTTCAAAAGAAAAAGCTTATTTTAGAAGTTATGGAACTTTGACGTTAGCGCTCCCATTGACTTAACATAGGGATTTTCCTTAATTTATGGAAACCAGTGTATAAGTTCGTAAGTGGGCAAAAGTCGATCAAACTGGTGAAAATACCTCAGAATCATCGAAAAGGGATCTAGAGGCATGATTATCTTGGTAATTTGATTTCCCCAAATGGGATTATCAGAACAATAATCTTTTAATCGAGGAAGTTTTGAAATTCTCACAAGTTAAAGATGCTGAAGAATTCCCATGCTTCATTAATATTATCAATAGGGTTCCAATCTGGATTTGTATTCATTTCGCTTCCCTTTAGATCAGGCCCTTCCAACCCAAACTTACTGAAGAGGCACTACAAAAAAAAATGAGATTCTTAAAGAGCCTAGGAAAAATTCTCTGCTTAAAAACGAAAGCATACTTTTCTAATGAATTGGAAAAACACCATTACTAAGGAATCGGGAAAATATCTTTATTAAAAATAAAAATGTACATTTACAGAGTAGGAATTGGTAAAATCATTTAGGTATGTACCTAAATATATTTGGTTAAAAAAATTGGTAGAAATTAGCCAGATTCAGTATTTTATTTTTTGCGTGTTTGGGTTGGATTGTTTTACCTCTGAGCGGCACTTTTTTTCACACCATGGGCTAAATGGCCAGGCCACGAGGACCCCGAAGGCTCAGAGAAGGTTGGGGGAGGGGACCCACTGGAACAGCTGTTGGGAGACAGATGGTAATTTCCCGTCAAGGCCATCCAGCGTGTTCTTTAACGTGCACAGGGTATGGCTCTCCCGCACACGGGGCCACGGCTTAACGTCCCATCCGACGGACGGCGGCCTTTCCAAGCCCATCGGTGTCCCCTACTGACCGTGGGCAAGGCGGGGAATTTTGCGGAGATAAATCTCAATGCTGTCCCAGCTGGGACTCGAACCTGGGAACTACAGATTACGAGCCTGGCGCGCTACCGACTGAGCCACCCCCGCCCCTTTTTTGCGTATGTCTTAGGAGCAGGAAGTTGTTTTTTTTTTTGCAATGAGCCGCAAATTAGACGGGCCTGCTCGATGTGATTAGCTTATCGGTATAGTTCATAATGAATTCATGCGTACTGTCACTCAATAGGAATTCCAAAGGTTTCCGATCCTTCCTGAAGATCATGAACTGGTTCGTCTCTATTTCGTGAGCAAACCAAATCAATATTTCATTACGGATTTTGTTGGGCTATGAAATCCACTATATCACTTCGTCTATCATCACTCTATAGCAGAGTTTCCCAACGTGGGGTACGCGGTAAAATTTTTTGGGGTACGTCGTGAGAGTTCAAAGTCTCTAAG
The DNA here is from genome assembly GCA_038380435.1 of Ryuthela nishihirai. Taxonomy (NCBI): domain Eukaryota; kingdom Metazoa; phylum Arthropoda; class Arachnida; order Araneae; family Heptathelidae; genus Ryuthela; species Ryuthela nishihirai. The sequence goes on along the minus strand of JAWZYU010000016.1, from coordinate 6,796,837 downwards.
TTGGCATTATTATACTATAACTATAGTTTTATCTATCTATACAAGGGGTACGCCAATTGTATACACAATTCAAGGGGGTACGTGAAGCATAAACAGTTGAGAACCACTGCTCTGTAGGGTTGAAAATCTTTCCTACTCGCCCTTCAGTGCAGCTGAATATTGATCGATTGTGATTGACATCTCTGACGATCTGAATTTGTCATCTTCCTTCTCGAAACTCTAAATGTAAATAAAATGTTCATATTTCGTCTTACTTCAAAAATTTCCGTTTACGGGAAACATCAAAAAACAAAATCAAATAGAACAAATCTAAAAATTTTACCCAACTCCAAAATACTCGAAAAAAATTGATCCATGTGTTCTATTCGTGTAGGTCTGAGTCAACCTGTTCCTTTTCATTTACTGCAAACATCTGAGTTATATCTGAAGAAATTAGACCCAGAGGATCAACACACAAGCTTTGGTCCAGGGCCAGCACTATCTCACCTTGCGACAAATTCGCCAATAAGCTGACCACAGCTTTTGTAAAGTTGACCAAGCCAATGGCAGATCTGAAGAAAAGGGTGGCAGACATCCAAGGTAGCTCCGAGTGGTAAAATAGCTACTGTGGAAGCTTAAGTGGATCAACAATAAGCGTCGACCATAAGCACAACCGAACTTCCATCCACAGGGCAGCATGAAATTTTGCAATTTGTGTCACTCCTCAAATGATCAAAACCTCCAGAGCCAATAAAGTTTTGGGGTGGGTTGGCTCTTCGGATCATGTGAGTCGTGTATACTGAAGGTAATGGTAAAATCCACCTAGCAACTTCTGAAGTAAGTGTACACTTGTCAGAAATGTCATCTACAGTTTGAAAAGGGAGATTCCGAGACGACTTTTTTAATAAAGAGTAAACCAACAATTGGAAATTTAGGGCCTTTTCGACCACCTATTCCTATTTCCCAAAAGACATTTCCCTGCTTGCTAATGACGCCAAGCCCAAATTACTTCAACGACACACGGTGCCACACCATCCTTCCTTTGTTTAAGGCAGTGAGGATTGCACTTCTAGTACCGTTTTTGATGTGTATAGAAATGAAAGAATCCAACCGTAAAGGATGACATTCACAGTGTTATGTACATGTGTGCGATTTAACACAAGGAACGGCAATTTATACTGGTGGTGCCGTGAGTCCACTTATTCAGCAGTGTGAGCCTATTTTGCGCCCTGGAAATGAAGTGTGGTGGACCAATTTTGGATAGCTTTCAAAAAAAAAATCAAAAAACTCTAGATCATGTATTAGTTGCGATAGAACATCATAGTGAACTAAAACGTTTTAAAAATTTCGCTCTACTGAAATCTCTTCAATTTTTGAAGCCAGTTCTGCACTCTATTTACTCCAGCTCGTTGGGCAAAACAACGATCCTCCTCGTTTATGCTGCCATCCAAAAATACAAACGCGTTAACATGACATAAAATGCAGCTAAATCTTTCCAGATTAAATCTCCAAACTTGATGTTTTACAGTAAAAAGGTTTTCTGCCTCTTTCTAAATGAAAGAATTGATACAGTAAACACCTTGTTTGTAAATTAAACCAAGTATTTCTGAATTAAACTATAGATCCCATAAGTACCTTTCAGTATAATACGCTGCAGAGAAGATCTATGAAGAAGGCAAGACCTCAACATAAAGGCAATACATGAAAAGAAACATCCTCACCTTATCCACGACTCGAACCCGGGTCCTTTTATCCGCAATCAAGCAAGCTATTCACTGCGCCACCGGGCAGAGTGAAAACAAATAAGAAAATTCCAAATAAACAAATACATCCTAGCATAAGCATCGAAATCAAGTTTCTAAGAACGATGAACAAAAATAATTTAAGACATCTGATGAAAAATTTTTTAAAAAGGCTACTGGAAGTAAGCCTATTAATTCCTTTGCCTGTAAAGAGGCACCACAACAGCGTCAAGACGATGGAAAAAGACTGACGATGGAAAAAGACTACTGTCTCAAGGCTTACAAGACCTCCTGGTCACTTTCCTTTCACCTTTGTGCGAATCTTATACTCCTAAATCTTTCCAAATTCATTTAATAATCACCAAAAAATATTGTCATTGGATATGTTGCCGGAATCGATAACTCAAACTTGCTAGAAGCGATGGTTAGGGAAAACATTTTTTCCCCGTCGTCTCATTGTTACATTTCTGATGAGATCTTCTACAGCCCCAAGCAATTTTAACAGTATGTCGATTCCCGAGTACTAACCATACGAGGTGGCACGCTATTATTTGATTTTGATCTTATTAAAGCCTTTACTTACTGTTTTAGAAGCAGAAAATGACATTTTCTGCTTCTCTTTCTGTTTTTAGAAGTTAGCTCTTTAGTTAGTTCGATAAGTTTGGCATCACAAAGAGTCTTATTTCCCTTTATTTGTACAATCTGCGCAGAACTCTCCATAAATAAGATGACCCTTTAGATTCCCCAAGGGGGAAAAAAACAGATTTATTGGTAAAAAGTCCATAATTTGGCAAAACTTTTGTAACTCAGTTCTGTTATTCTTCTGTGATACAATATATCGTGTTACTGATTTGTCTACATACATTTGCATTTATCTACTTAAAATATTTGCATATGCTTTCACTATTGGATTCTAAAGGGAGGCCAGTACCAAGGAGTGTCTAAGGGAGAAGAGAGCTAGCTTCCATAGGCTTAATGTAAACTTTTCGATTGCAGCGCCCTCTAAATATGGCAAATTCGTGCATTGCAGTGAAGCCACCTAGCCATGGAGAGGAGCCAGTTCCTTGCGTTATTTTTCCACCGCCCAGCAAGGTTTTCAATGGTTTACACCACGTCACTAATTTTACATTCACTTTAGCTCTGTTCAAAGTGTTCATTTCTGAAATTTTACCATCATAATTTTCTTTTTACAAGGATTAGTTAAAATTATTTTCTTTAATAAAATCCCATTTTGTAAAACAGGTAGTAGCTGTGCTCAAGAAAAGAATTTTAATATTTTGAACATTCTACAATATTTAATATATTATAATAAATTGAAATTTATGGCTCTATGCGAGATAACATGTTTTGTTTAATTATATTTTATAGAATTTTGATATTTTCAATAAAAGTCATATCGAGTTTCTTATTTGGATAAATTGTGGTTGATACGAGATGGCAGCAGGCACTTCTCGTATCAACCATAAAAAGATTTACTATTAGAACAAACTGCAGACACCTATATACATCGATATGCTCCAGAGAACACAAAACTGCAACATACATTGACTTACATGTTCGCAAGATGATTAAATGTATTAATTTACATATTAATTTTAAAAATTCTGCAAATTTACTCAAAATAAACATACAACGGTTTTTCCAGGTATCGTAAAATGTACTCCTGAACGAGATAAAACACTCATTGAATAACTTTAAGGTCAGCTACCACTGTGCCAAACAGCCATGGCTGTTAGACATTTGGAAACACTGGTTAAATCGCAATATACATACCAATAGTAAGACAAACCATAGCTGCATTGGGCTAAAATGATTGCACTGCGCATGCGCAGATCGCCCCTTACAGTTGTTTTTGTGCCTGCACATCAATTTGCCACGTTCAGCTTCGGTAAAATTCCGCAGAACGGCGCCACTTACGCGTGTGCGAAGCTAGCCTTCTTCTCCTTAGACCTTCTTTGCCAGTACCTCGATACAGCCCAGATTCCAAGAATAAATAGTAAAGCTGGTAAATTAAAATCCAAAATCAAGTTACTAAAATTGGCATTTACAACAGCAGAAACTACATGCATATAAATATTGTTAAGAAATCAGTGGTGAAAGTAGGCCGGTACGGCGAATGGTAAGACATTTTTCAATAGTGGTGCATTTGTTTTTCGCAGTTTTTACACTGGTTTCCAAAAACTGAGGAACAGCCCTAGCCCTATATTACGTCAATGGTCTTCTAAAATTTTTTTGCCGTTTTGAAAAAGGTGATAGAGATAAAAAAAAAACTCAATCGAAAATATCAATATCTTGATTTTCAACAATATTCGTTCCGTACTTAATGAGTTAGGGAAGTTTGAATTTTTAACAATAACAATGCCAGTCCTCGGAAATTGAACAAAACTCACGAATACTGAAAAATTAATTTGTACAAACTTCTAAAATATGCGCTTATTTTACATAATTAAATCGTTTGAAATAATAATACTTATTAAGTCTTATGTCTGAGATAATTTGCTAGAACTGGCATTGCTATTGTGGAATGTATTCAAACTTCCATAACTCATTAAATACTGAACGAATATTGTTAAAAATCGAGATACTAATATATTTGATTGAGACCTTTATCTGCTGTCACATTTTTCAAAATTTATTTTAAAATTATAGAGCTTCGACTTTACTTCCCATTGACATAACATAGAGTTGTTCCTTATACTATGGAAACCAGTGGATGTAACAAAATTTCATGAAATCGATGAGCAGTATTAATTGAAGATTCTATGAATGTCGGTAACGGTAAAAGTTCAAAGTTCAGTACAGGAAGATGTGGTCCGTAAACTACATGCAGGTCAAATATGGGTAATCATAACATACTAGAAAACAGCAAAAGTCATTATACAGGCTCGTTTATTTTTTATCGCAATATTTTTCAATGACTTTTTTTGTATGTATCAAATTATCTGTTACTAATCACTTCTACTAAGTGTAAAAAAATTATTTAGAAAGTGGTAACAGAAATCTTTATTCTGTTATGTGGCTAAAAAATTAAGTTGTTTTCTTAGAATAAATCATAGTTGTTAGAAATATGTCGGAAAATATTTTTATAGGTCCAATATATTAGACGCTTAGTTTAAACACAGGCGACGGCAACAGAAACTCTCTAATAAGTTTAAAATTTCATTTTGCTATTTATAATACTTAATGTAGAAAATTAGGTCTTTAAAGTTAAAAATATTTCTACATTATGAAGTACAGTCGCTCAAAAGAGTATCCGAACGCTATGGTTGATTACAGAAATCAGAAAAAATATCTGGCAACGATTTTTTTTAGAAATTAGCGATCTGGCAACCTTCTTGTCACGTGACACGAAGGTTGTCAGATCACTAATTTCTGAAAAAAATCGTTGCCAGATATTTTTTCTAAATTCTGTAATCAACCATAGTGTTCGGATATTTTTTGAGCGACTGTACCTAAGTAATAACTAGGCTGATATGTTTGTTTGCTTTTTTCCCAAGAAATATATCCATATCAGGCCTTCGTAACATGTGTAGGAACCTAAATAGATGTGTTAGGATTGTGGCATTTTGCCCATCTATTCGTCCCTTGCACTACCCTCTTATTGATCCGTAACTTCCAATGCACAGCCATACGAGAGAACAAAAATGTGCAGAATGGAGGCATAAAAGCACGTGAGAAACATAACAATCGGAAAGAAGAAATCACCTCAGAAATTTGCAACTTTATTAAATGCAGAGACAAAGCTTGGATCAATTACCAAAATGATATTTTGAACGATACTTATTCAAATGCATATAAAAACATCCAAAATGTGTTAAAGCTGAAATTAGAGTTCCGATGCAAATTTTTATAGAAAACAATTGCTATTGAAAAAAAGGTATAAAAGAAACCTTGGACTTAATCCATCAAGTATTAGAGGATACAGAGAGAAATTCTTTTTATTCTGTATTTCATTTATGAAAATATGCCAAAATCTTTTTCGGCACTACGTATTGCAAACAAGTTTAAAGTTGAATACAACTCAGTGACGTAACTGAATAGAGCAGGGTTTCTCAACGTGGGGTACGCGGTAAAATTTTTTGGGGTACGCCGTGAGAGCTCAAATGTCGCTAAGTTGGCAACACTGCTGTGCAAAAATGGCATTTTTTGCGTTTGTCGATATATGTAATTTATGAATACAAAATTTAATGCGTATATATATATGTTTTGGTCTGTAAATAGTAGGGTCTGTAAATGGTAGCTAGGTAGTCACTGGAAGGAGAGCTATGCACCAAACCCCTGTGATGATGCATAGAACCGGCCAGGCCTAGCACCTAATGTCCGACCCCGCCTTCTCGTGGTGCAAACCGTTAGTACCTTTCAAAAGAGATACTCTCTTGTGGAAGTGAACGGAAGGGGAGGGCTGCCAGATTAGTGTGGCCTACTGATCTGGACAACTATGGCTACTTTTCTTTTTTTTCTACCCTCCTGAGGAGTGGTCAATCACACAGGGTCCTGGTGCTGACCATATAAACCTACTGGACTGGACAGATATATGGCTCTGAGCTTGATTATGGATCCTGATTTTGCTGCACTGGTGGGCTTCTGTGGAGGGAAAATCTTCCGCTGTGTTTTCTGTTTGTTTGTGGGTTGACAGCCCCAAGTGAATAGATTCACAGGATATGTTTATCAGCTGGTGGATAATCCTGAGCATAGGTCATCGCAGGCACCTGAACTCTTTGCTTCTATTGGCATCGTCAAATTCTACATTGGAGGAAGTCTTCCAGTGTAGATGGCTTCAGCCTTTAGTGGTGGAGGAACGGGTCTTTGCCCCATGTCTGCGATTAGGGGGCTATTTGATATTGTCGTCATTCCCTCTCTGAATAAACATAGTTTCTTTAAACATCCCACTAACCATTTTCTCTCCATAGGTAGTTGGAATGTGAGGACTCTGCACAGAGCTTTTTCTCTTGATGTCCTCACACAAGAATTCCACCATTATAATTTAGATATTCTCGGCTTGCAAGAGACCAGATGGACAGATAAAGGTCAGATTCTTAAAAATAATCTTAAATTTCTTTTTTCAGGGAGGGACGACAATAAGCATCACCAAGGTGTGGGTCTGCTTCTCAGCAGA